>CM066315.1:106887005-108098945 GCA_033807775.1 Saussurea involucrata
ATTTCTTGACCGTGGATTATTTAATCCAATGGTATGATCACTTTTCTATTTCTCAAAATATTTAGACTTCTCAATTGAACCCTTCCCTATATATATATATATATATATCATAATGTGTTTTTAATTGTTATAATCTGTAATATTCTTGCAAATTGACCATTGAATTTATTTAGTGTAATAAAATGAACTCACAATTAAATAAGATGACCAAGTTTCGGTTTTCACACTGTTTTGTTTTTTAAAAAACAATACAAAGAGTAAATAAGCTTTTCAATTATTGTATGTTTTTTTATTTATAAATATCAGTAAAAATCATCTAATTCTTATTTTAGTACTTTAGCGATATTTATTATTGCAATAAATATAATAATCAATTTAATTATTCCATTTGAAAAAGTCTCAAATACGCCGAAGTAGCCTGCACAAAAATATGGTCCAAAATTGCCAACCCGTGAGCATGTGACAGTCGTATTGCCCATTGCCCCATTCGGTAGTGGGAACTGGGAAGAGAGGCCCACATACCTTTGTTTCCCTTTCTTTCATTAAAGTGAAACCCAATTTATCTGTAATAATCAACAAGCCAATTTACAAAAAAAAAAAACTTGGTCGAAAAATAATATATTTTTGAATGCAAGTTTTTAATAAAAATATAAAAAATTAAATTAAATTATCAATTTTGGTGTATTCGAGGGTGGACTTAGATATAAGAGTGTGGGACTGTGGGGAGAGGCCCTCCATTCAAATATGAAATTTTTATCTGGCAATTTTTTTTTCTCGTTTGATAAAAGTTCGTTTATTTTGTTAAACTAGAAGAGTATTCGTGCAATACAATGCAATATATCTTGATTTTAATGTTTATTCTATTTTCTATCATTGTCGATTTTATAAAACGTAGTTTTGAAAAAACTATTTTTTTTTGTATAAATTTGCAAAGAGTGACGCTTTTTGAGGGGTTTATGATTTGAGAATTTGAAAGGGGTTAGAGATAATGATTAATTAGTTAATTAATGAGAGTTAAAGAATAATGTTTTTTTAGGGGTTTACGATTTGAGAATTTGTAGGGAGTTAAAGACAAGGACTAATTAAGTAATTAGCATTAAAAGCGCTACATAAAGCTTCATTAGTTGATTTTAAGAGATTTTAAGTAATCAGTATTAAATAGCAGTACATAAGGGTTTATGGGTTGTTTTTAAGTGTTTTTATAAATGCTTTATAATATAGTATAGATATATCTTAAAGTTTATTCTTTTAATTTAAAAATAAATAAGTTCACTTGATATAAATTTTACATATGTTTAGACTAATCCATCTAGAAGAAAATAATCTAAGGTAAATAATAGCATAGTTTGCTACTTGGTTAACTGATATGGTAAAAAATATAATCGAAAGCGAAACTTATCTTACTCGGTTAACCAAATCGTTTCACTCTTACCCAAATAACCCCAAACCATTTCAGTTCAGATAAGTTATACAGTTCCAGATATTTTTATACTCCTAAAACCCGAGTCACCTAATTTATGATTCCATCACGGTCGTGTGTATTACTCTACCTACAAGACTTATGCAAAATAATATAATTTGTTGGAGAGTAATAAGGTAAAAATGGTAAATTCATGTGGGTGGAAACCTCTGATTATTATATTTAATTATTATTTTGGTAACCATATATATTTTGTATATTAATTAATTGCAGGAAGACATTAATTTGATGGCAAACCTCAACTTTGATGCATATCGCTTCTCCATCTCATGGTCTCGAATATTTCCAAGTAATTATCGAATATCGATGATCAATCTACACCATTTTCATATCATATCATATGCCACAAAAATCTCTTCTAATAAGCGTTTGTTTGGTATATATGTGTAGAGGGGACCGGAAAGGTGAACCCGAAAGGAGTTGCTTACTATAACCGTTTAATTGATTACATGCTTAAGAAAGGTACGTACTCTTTTCGTTTTAAATGGAACACGTAAAGTAATACTTTTGAGTTAAAAGCGTAGGTCATTTTTTTGTGAAGAGCAAAATGATTTCGATAAGAACAACTTTATTTTGTGAAATCAAATGAAAATTATCTTAACTATACTGTGTAAAGTTTTATCATGAAAACTGTGTATATGTTAACCGTGACGATACGGTTAAAAGTGATATAAATGTGAGTTGGTTTCCCGTAAGAACAATGGTTCTGGTGAGAACAGTAAGAATGGATGTTCACTCTTGATCAATTATAATTGAAGATCAATTGAATCTATTTTTAAAACTAATTAATGGGTTATTTTGGAATTTTATTTGAACCATTTGAACAATACTAATTAAAAGTGATCAACGGTTCAAATCCCTTGTTACCTTAACTTTTATTATCACATCATGATTTTTCATCTATAATTAAATGTTGCAATGTCTTGTTAAGTTCTAACATAATTTAAACTATTTTTTCTTATTTATGTACGGTTGCAGGTATTACCCCATATGCCAATCTCAATCACTACGACCTTCCACTGGCCCTTGAAGAAAAGTACTTGGGATGGTTGGGCCATGAAGTTGTGTACGTATCATTCAAAACACTAAAATATATGTTTCCCAATTGATTATATTACGAATAGAAACGAAGTTAGAATGGAGATTTGTGTTATATTTTACCACATCTAGAACCTACTTCATGATAAAATACACTTAATCTACACTAAGGGGTAAAACAGTCATTTATATTGTTCCGACCGTTTATGGATCTGACATGGTGTTGTTGCAAAAAATTGTATCAGGAAAGATTTTGCGGATTACGCAGACTTCTGTTTCAAGACATTCGGGGACAGGGTGAAGAATTGGATGACGTTTAACGAGCCAAGAGTGGTGGCTGCCCTTGGATACGACAATGGATTTTTCGCTCCAGGACGGTGCTCCAAGGCATATGGGAATTGCACAGCTGGAAATTCTGCAACCGAGCCATACATTGTCGCCCACAATTTGATCTTAAGTCATGCCGCTGCAGTTGAAAGATACCGACAAAAGTATCAAGTGAGATGAAATAGCTGTTAATTAAGAAAAAAAAAGAACAAAACTATAAATAAATAAATAAGAAAAACAATGTTTTTAACTCGTGTTGAGATCGATCATACAGGAAACACAAAAAGGACGGATCGGGATTTTGTTGGACTTTGTTTGGTATGAACCTCTCACACGATCAAAAGCTGACAATTATGCTGCCCAAAGAGCACGAGACTTTCATCTTGGATGGTAATTCACTATTATTTGAAGAGTCTCATATCAGCTACACTTGGAATTTTTTTCTACTTCAGTACATGTTGGAATCCTCATCCTCTCAGATAGCCTCAAAAGCTAAGTTTGTGATCATTCTGTGTACAGGTTCTTGCATCCTCTTGTTTACGGTGAATATCCCAAGACAATGCAAAACATTGTGAAGGATCGTCTACCCAAATTCACGAAGCAAGGGGTGAAAATGGTGAAGGGATCTTTCGATTATGTTGGGATAAACCAATATACTACTTATTACATGTATGATCCACAAAAAAATCCACCAAAAGACCTGGGCTACCAGATGGACTGGAATGTTGGATTTGCTTGTAAGAATGACTGCTTCTTTTAACACTCACATCACAATTCACAAATTGCATAGCCTTACGGGTTTCTTACCTTTTCTGCAGATGAGCGTAAAGGCGTACCAATTGGTCCACGGGTAACTACTACTAACCAAGCTTTCCTTTTTGTACAAATTCTAAAAGAACAAATTGAATTACTATTTTCTAGTGGCATGCAATTGATATACTTTGAATGCAGGCATATTCATACTGGCTCTACAATGTACCATGGGGTCTCCACAAAGCCATTACTTATGTTAAAGAACATTACGGGAACCCGACTGTTATTCTGGCTGAAAATGGTATGTGTCATAACGATTCTCAAACTAGAAAATCATCAATATAATCGCTAAAATCCACATCATATAACAGGTAAGCTAATTATATGCATGTATGTGTTATATATAGGGATGGATGATCCAGGTAATATAACCTTTGCTAAGGGTTTAGTTGATAAGACAAGGATCAATTACTACAAGGGTTATTTGGCTGCATTGAAACAAACAGTTGATGAAGGAGCAAATGTGATAGGCTACTTTGCATGGTCACTGCTTGACAATTTTGAGTGGAGATTAGGGTACACTTCAAGATTTGGCATTGTTTACGTTGACTTCAAGACTCTCGAGAGATACCCCAAGATGTCTGCCTATTGGTTCAAGAAAATACTAGGCCCAAATAAGCATTAAGGCCTTGGTGTCTTATTATCCAAGTTTAGTTAACGCATCTACATGTATGAAATAAATTGGCAACAATATATATATAAGCTGTGCTGTATTAAATGGCTGCAAATGCCAAAGTGTCGCTCAATATGAATACTTTCTACGCACTTTTGTAACATGACATAAAGCAAAGGCTTTCGGGTTTCTGATTTTTTTACAGCCATTCTACATTTCTTCTGTTAAAAATAAATCCACAAAACGTGTGAACAACAACAAAAAGATGATGATACCTGGATTGATCATTCCTCGAACATGGAAACACCAGATGGGAGCAGAGTCCTCAAAATCCAGTGTAATTCTTCTTTATAATAAACAAAACTTAGGTGACGATTGTTTTTTAAAAGGTGCCGAAGTCTGATTTAACTTCTGATTTTTAAGAGATGGTACTGAAGTATCAAATATGAATCAGTAAGATTGTTATCCCTCAAAAATTCGACTGAAATACGTCAAATGAAGTGAGCATCGGTGATCGAAGGACGGAACGAAAAAAAAGGATGCCAGCAGATTTGCAAGGCTTTGAAGTTTTAATCATATCTCACACACTGAAGCCCGATTTAAGTGATTCAGATGTTCTGGAAAGCAAACGCACAGATATATACGTTCTTCGTGTTTTGCGTTTTTGCAAATTTAAGGTGCATTTGAATTTTGAACCAAAACTGACGTTAGAATCAAAAGAATAGTGCCCAACGGAAATAAGAGAATGAGGAGATATGGTTACCACTTTTTTGTCCAGGCCATATTAAGAGATAAGAGGCTCTGAAAATAAATAGAAAACAAACTGTCTGAATTATAAAACGTCTAAACGAATAAGACATAAGTGGTGATTAAGAACTTAAAATAAAAAAACAAACAAGGCCTTGGACTTTCTGTTTGCTCAACTCAGATTTAATTTTTAAGCTCGATCATTGATTGTTGTTATGTGGTATCTGGAAACAAGCAAACCACAAAAACTTTGCTTGAACTTAGAAGTAATGCTATTAACTATTGTAGATTTGTTAATTAGCTTCCGACTCTTTAATGTTAACAACAAAAGGGAATCAATTACAAACAATTGCACTTTATACCCGCGAGAAAAAATTCAAGATAGTGTTTTTCTTGCTTTCTGGATTGCTTTCAACTTTCTTTTCACTTCCCGTCCTCTTTTTCTCTCCAGTCTTCTTGACAGGTTTAGATTCCAGGCTCTTCTGTGAACTGGGAGTGATGGCTAATGTTTCCAAATCTTCACCTTCAGTCACCACTGAATGTTGTTCAGCGATGCTTAATGTTTCCAAATCTTCGACTTCAGTCACCACTGACTGTTGTTCAGCACTGCTTATTTGGGTAGCAGGACTGATACAAATAAGTTCTGATTCTTCAACTTCAGTTACATCTGAAAGTTGTTCATTAACACAATCATCCTTTACTGCAACTGTTTCTTTCCTTCTCTTAAAAGGATTATTATCAGGAACCTTTGATGATCTTTTGGCAGTAATTCCACCAACTCTACTCATAATATTGTTCTTTAATGGAGTTATCAACTTTTCAAGATTGGCTTCATGTTTGGTTTTCTCAAAAGCAGGCTCCTGCTCCATCACTGTCAAAAAGTCCATGACAATTATAAGTAACATAGTTGTCAATTCAGATAATTTAATTAAAAACTTACCTGTAATTCTTTTGGTTCCAGTTTTCTGTGTTGAAACAATGGTAAAGCAGCTAGTTGGGGTTGTTTCTTGTTTGAAAAGCAGGGTAGAAGGCTGAATGGCACTAGTTGCCTCCTTTCTTCTTAACCATTCTGATGGTTTGTTGAAAGCAGTTGGTTTTAATTGACTATTAGTACTAGGAAATTCCTTAAACCCCTTCATGGTAGAAGGATCCAGTTGACCTTCGGCAATTGCAGTAGCTTGCGAGGAAGATATTTCACTGATCATAGTTAAGGATGGCAAGATAGTACAGATTTGCTAAAACTCAAGCTTTCTTTAACGGCTGAAATTTGTTAATGTTCAACAAATATAAAGAATGAGGGAGGTTCACGGGAAAATCCTAAAAAAATGAAAATTTGAGGAACACTATGATAACCGTTCATGTGCACGGTATGCACATGTGCATACAAGTAAATTAAATTGTTTTTGGTTTTTATGCATATGTGCATTATGCACGAGTGCATGTTACAAATTACTTGTGTGCACAGATGCATACCATCCAGATCCAGATGAACATCAGGGTGCTCCTTAGTTTTTTTTAATGTTTTTGCGGTTTTCCCCTGAACATGACCTGATAAAGGATACGGTCCCAGGAAATCAAGCTCTTCACCTAGATATTGCACAAGTGTTTCGGGAAGAGGTGTCAAGTGTTTTAGCGTTTTCGATTCTGCATCATAGCTACAAATGATATAAGACATGTAAGAAGCGTAATATGAATGTGATATAATATTTGGCATAACATGTTGTAGCAACAAAAAGGTTACACACATTCGGGCATGTTGAAAAACAGCAAATGCTTCTTTGAAGGATTTGAAGTAGTCTTCAGGCATTTGATTTCCTTTCTCATACTTCAAGGTGGATAGAACCTGAAAAGATAATCATGGTCAAAAATATCTTTTATAATTTTAATTGTTCTAACTTTCAAGATGGTACTAGAACTACTCCATATAAATGGAAATGTTGCAACATCATAAGCTGGTGTTTGGTTTGTAGAATATTTTAGCATGAAATGAAATATGTCAAAGGAATTTGACTTCGAAGGAATTGGAATGAGATCATGTCAGGTGTGACCACCTGTTTGGTTGACAGACATTGGAATGAAATCTATCAAGGAATTGTAATATGCTTGTTTGGTTCAAAAAATGTAGCTTTGGAATTGAAATGAAATATTGGTAAATGATCAAAATGCCCTTTTTTTTAAATTTTAAAATTCTTTAGAACTAAAAATACTTTGAAAAAAGAATTCTAAATATTTCAAAAAAATAAATAAAAAATAAAATATAACATTTTATTCCATCAAAATCCCGACTTATTGTGAAGGTATGTTGAAATCCCTTGTTTATGGAATTTGGTGAAATTTGGTGGAATTTGAAGATTCTTTCTTTAAAAATGAATGAACCAACCGGAGAAATGGAATTTGGTCAAAGCAATTCAACAATCCAACTCCATCAGATTCCTACAGAACTGCGAACCAAACGCCACCTAAATCTACTTAGAACCATAGCTTATATGGCAATGCTAGTTTATTAAGCCAGCTAAATAAATATTGATTGCAACACTCTGGCTACTAAAACTTGACTTACTTGCAAGCTCACTGAAGATCAAAACACAAGTTGAACATGTTAAATGAACCCATAACACTAAACTTGGGTTTAGGTTCGATTTTATTTCAGTTATTTGGTTCAATCAGAGAGTGCTTACACGCTCTAAGTTCCGATACTTGGAAACCAAAACATGAGCCTTTGCAATCCCTATTCCTGGCACTAATGAGAGGAAATCACATCCAGCTAGCACACACATGCCTATAAATTCGCTATCATCATTAGTTTGGCTTTCACCATATGCATAAAAATTAGTACATAATGTTATTTCTTGAAGTTGCAAGTGATATATTCACCTGTGAATAACTCTTTATCAAAATGTCGGAAGGAAGGTACACGTCCCACAGATTCAAAAACTTTATCTAGCACTATCTCTTCCCCATTGCCATAGCGGTCCATCTTGAAAACAACCTGAAAAAATCCAATTCAATCAACCCGAAAAATGTCCAATCTTTCTATACAAGTTTCGTTGAGATTCTTACAGAGGAGCAACCGTAGGCAAGTAGATCACTGTCCTCTGATATCACTGCAGAAATTCCACCTTTGTCTTCATCAAGACTCGACAAATATGCTAACTGTGCATCCGCTTCATATGGAGCTACTACAAACTCAATATTCTCTGATCTCAGAATCTAGGAATGTAGAGGAAGATTAAACAATATATATTTGTGTATAACTGATAATAAAAGTACTTCATAGAATTAGCTCAATTATTTGTGTACCTGAATGAGTTGGTGTGCCATTGATGGTGTAATACTCACGGCCCTCTGCACCCAAAAGAGAAAACATCAGATTGCAGTATCCACTAATTTAAGTACATACTCTGGTGAAGCTTTTTTTATAAAATTCAAGATACAAAAAATACCCAGTCAGATGCAAAACGACAAGAAAAGAAAGAAAACAACTAAGAGGCAACTTCTGAATAGTTCAATTAAGAGACAACTTCTGAATCGCTAAAAGGTAAATCTTGTTTGGCAAAAAAAAGTCTGCCTCTGAAATGGTTCTAAATCCCTCTGAATGATTTTGTATCTTGGCCTCCCTTAACCATTGAACGCCCTGATTTCATTCTTAATAATTATTAAACAACCATATTAGGAGGCTCTTAATGATTCTGACCACTTAATCATTCTGCACCAAACCATTCAGAAACTGCCAAACAACCCCTAAGCTAGAGAAGAAGCTGGTGTCCCAACTCCCATGCCAAGGGAGCCTCTGATCTCAAGAATCAGACAAAGAGTTAAGTCATTAAAACATCAATGTCACTTAAGCATTGGATTAAGTTTTCATAATCATAAAATGAACTCATATTAAAACACTACTTCATATAAGGGTCTACTTTCCATAAAACCTAAGAGTAAACCAGAAATATCTGACATTAATAACTATTTTTGTCGTTTGTTTCACGTAAGGGTCTGTCTCTGATTGCTTCATCGTTTGTTTAACAATGATCTAGAAAACAAACCGTTAATACCTGAAAAATCTCTACTGCTGCATTTATGCTTCCCTCATTGAGCTTTGCCATTGCTAAATCAAGATTGGCTTTCCTTTTACTAAAAGAAATCAAATTACAACAAGTAATTTAAAAATGTGTATAATAAAAGTTTTAATGCAAAAGAAAAGGGTTGAATATAACTCACCTATGCCTATCTTGCTCCGTGTGGGCCTTGTAGGGGATGTTACCACCGTCAAAAACTAGCACTGGACTAATGTTATGATGACGAAGAACATTGATTCGGTGCATACAATAATTTAAGTACTGAAACTTTTTATCGCCTTCTGTATTCAGACAAAGCTCCATACTACATGAATATGCTGTTTATTATCCCACAAAGAGGATAAAAAAGTTAGTTCTATCAAACACCCACAAACATAACCATTAAGAAAGAAGAGGGGGTTGCAGGGGGAAACCTCAAAAAAATGGAAATCTGGGCACCCTGGTAGCTCTCTTCATCTGGACGGACAAGTGCATACCGTCCAGATGAAGGGCGACCAGGGTGCCCAGTTTTCCATTTTTTTGAGGTTTTCCCCTTGACCCTAAGAAATAATTACTACTACTACCTTAATTTCAAAAAAGAGCTGCAATTTGATACTGTGATTTCATTTCAAACCTAAATTGGTGAAGGTGTTTGGAATTTACAGCAAATGTTTTTCGAATTTTAAATTGTAATGCTTAAATATGTAGAATCAATACAATAAGAATGAATTCAAAAACCATTCTGAATTTGCATGACCTACTTCATCCATTGCCTAATTGTAACATTTAACTCCAATATTAGAGTAAGAAACTTGATTGATTCTACAAACAATGTAATATATTCTCAATGATTAAAACGCCATAAAGTAGAGAAATTTTATGGACGAACATGAGTATATTAAATAATAATACTTTGCAATAAGGTAATACCTCCTTTGTGAAGCCATGAATAAGCATCGATACCCACCTGTAAAAAATCAAAATTTTAGCCAAAAATCAATTTATTAATTGATGGATGGATATAGTGAAACATGAGAAGGGATTGATGTACACGTTTGCCTGCATATTTCTTGATGTGAATGGGCTCAACGTAGGGTTTCATGAATCTTAGAAGATCTTTGATACCCATTTGGGGAAATGTTGAAAGAAAGAGGAAATGGCGGGAAAAGGATGAAATACCAGGAGGGATGTCGACTTCCAATAGGATATTGGTAAGTGGAGCATGCTCTTGCCTTTTTGTATGCGATTGAAGTTTTTTACCGCGGAAGTCTTTGTTCGAAAATATTTACGGGAATACGTTAGGTTAGGTCATGAGTACATGAATTTTATTTATTTTAAAGAAAGTTTAAAATAATTCAATGATTTTTTTTAAATATTTAACGT
Organism: Saussurea involucrata; assembly: GCA_033807775.1. Classification (NCBI taxonomy): domain Eukaryota; kingdom Viridiplantae; phylum Streptophyta; class Magnoliopsida; order Asterales; family Asteraceae; genus Saussurea; species Saussurea involucrata. Next base: position 106,897,459 of record CM066315.1, read on the forward strand.
TCTCAGTATTTTAAAGATTTGGAATCATGTGAGACCAACATGTTTTTGTGAAACCGGCGTGACCAAGTTTTTACACTTGAAACTTCACAGCAAAATACTGTGAAGGTTGTTTGGGTAAAAAATCACACATCGTGCCCGATGCAAAAACCAAACGACATATATTGTATGACATGTCTTGTATTAAGATAAGGTTCTGCAAATAACGTACGACCATAATCATAGTCGACACTTAGCATGTTGGTCGTAAGGTACTCACAACTTACGACCAGGATCCTCGGTATAACTTCACGACCGTCATAAGATTCCTCTCGACCACGACTAATTAGCTCTCGACGATCGTTTTCTTTGTGTCTAATTAATGCAGGTCAAGCGCATTAAAGGACAACGGACATAACTGAATACCACATTCAAGCACTTTAAATCGAAGACCGTTATTAACATTCATGAAGGTGATTAATGACATCAAAGCCTACATAATTCAAGCTCGAAGCTTCACTCGCGGACACACAAGAATTTCCAGAAGTATTCTTGAAGCACTCGAGCAATCATTCATATTTTCCTTCGAATAAACTCTCGACGAAGTGTTTTTCAATTCACGACGCACAAGAGAATTTTACGATCAAGTTTATTTCTTCTACTATTGTAATCTATTGTACTAACGACACTTGTTACTAAAGGACGTCGTCCCTGTTTGACAATCATAGTGCACAGTCGACTTCTATTCTCTACCACGGTTTTTACCCTCGATGGTGTTTTCCGCGTCACCAAATTATGTTGTCCTTTTTACATTCATTTGTTTGTCGTACGATTTTGTCGCGAGATACATTTCTTTAGTTGTTAAAACTCTACACCGACTTTAAATCTTCCTTTGGATGATTTTTAGCATTAACGGTTTGGCGTCCACTGTGGGGCCCCATCTAGAGAAAATCTCCGACAAAACGTACGTGATACTAATCGTTTTTTAGTTTCCTCCATTTTTTAGGAAAATGTCGGGATAGGGACATCAATTCAATGAGCTTGCGCAACTACGCATGGAACTGGATGTTGCACGTCCCTAGCTCAATTCCCTGAACGAACAGTATCACAAAGCATCGGCGGAAATCGCATCCCTAACTTTCCCTCTGATTTTTTTTCTTGTTTTCGATTTCAGGTGGATCGGGCTTAATGCCGACACACGACCTTTTGAAGAAGAATCCTTACTTCTCTTGGCCAGGAAGGCCAGAGAGTTGAAGAGAAAATCTCTCCCGACCCCTGCGTCGAGGATAAAGAAGATGCAGACGGTTCCTCGGAGGGAACCGTCGACGAAGGGTGGCAACCTATCGAAGGTTGCCACGCTCGAGAAGGTGAAGGCGTCAACGAATGCAGTCGAGCCAATCAGTGTGGCTCCTCCGGCGTCGACGAAGATCCCCGAGGAGACTGGTCCTTGGACGGATGAAACTACCCCTTCCATGGTTGACAAGGGGAAGGGGCACGTGGTCGAGGAATCGGCCGATGTTTCGATGGTAAACTTAACATTACCGTCGGACTTCTTGGCCAACGACGTCCTGGACAAGGCAAGAATCTTTCCCCATTTGGAGAAAAATTTGATCCCGTCCTTCCGGGATCGCTACAAGGGAGTGTCGGTCGATGAGACTGAATCCCACGTCGCGGGGTTGTCTTTCATGGTGAGTTCATCTGCTTAGTTTTTATGTCTTTGACTTTTACCGTACGTCCTAACTCCCTCGTTTATTTTGTTTCAGGCATTCCAGGCGTCCCTGTTCCTATACAACCAACTGGACGAGGTCCAGAAGGTTGCCTCCCATGCCTTGGAGAAAATGTATCAAGCGCAAGATGAAGAGCGCAAGGTACGGGATCTGGTGTTGACGACAGAGGACAAGGTCGAGTATCTCTCGACAAGGCTTGACGAAGCTCACGAGCTCCTAGAGGCTTCGTCAAGAGAGCAAGGCGACCTCCAAAGTCGTCTGAAGACGACCCTTGATAAGGCCTCTGCCTCTGAGGTAGAGGTTATGGCGACCAAGGTCTCTCTGGCCGAGAGTGAAAAAAGGGCCGAGGACCTTGAATCGGCCGTTAAGGCCAAGGAGCATGAGGTCGTTGCCTTAGAGGATAGGCTCCTCGTTTTTGAAGTGTTAACTCGCTTTAGAGTTAAGGCGGCGATCATGCGTCGTCATCTACGCGAGAAGAATCCAATGGCGGATGCTGAAGCAGAGGTCGCAACATACTTGGAGCAGGTCGGGGATGAAAAAGACCTCGACTAAGAGGACGAAATCGAAGTTAGGCGACCCTGCAGAAGTCGAGGCTGGAGGAGGCGACGATAGAGCCGCTCAGGATCAAGGACCTCCTTCCCAGTCTTAGTTTTTTAATTTTCTTAGTTTAGTTTGTACTTTCCCTTGGGACGACCGTTGGTGGTCGTGCCCTGTACTTGTAATTCTTTTTTAGTTTTATGAATACAAGTGCTTTTTTGTTTCATGAATTATGTTAAGTATTTTGCTTATCGTAATAAATATTAATCGTGCGACATCATGCGATAATTCATAAAACACGTAAGACAACATAGATCGTACGACTTTGGCTTTAGCGAATAACTGAGACGTAAAACATGCGATTGAGGCATTTCATGAAAGATCGTGCGATTAAAGCACTTTAAATCTTTCTATGTCTCAAACCCCAAGTTGCAAGACTTGTAATTTCTTGAACGTTGAGTTATCTCGTTCAAAAGAACTCAAATGTAGTTACTGACTTGTATTCGTGCGATTGTGCGATCCTGCGATACATCAATAGTTTAGCGGGTGGTTGTTGACTTAGCCAACGACCCTCCGATGCTTAAGTCAGTAATCATCGTAATGAGTAAATCACAAGAAAAATTAACTTAAAAGAAATAATTTTCAAATGTACCGCATTCCAGCTTCGTGGGACGTCCTGGTTGTCGAGGGTTTGGAGCCTGTAGGCTCCTTTTCCTACGACTTCAGATATACGATGTGGTCCCTCCCACTTAGTGGATAAGTTACCTGCGTTCAATTCCTTGGTGATTTGAAACGATCATCGAAGGACGAAGTCGCCTTCTAGAAAGACTTTGATCTTGACATTTTTATTGAAATGTCGTTCGACCACTTGTTTTTGGGATGCCATCTTCATTAGAGCGGCCTCTCGTAGTTCCTCTAGGGCGTCGAGGTCATAACTTAGGTCTATCAAGTTATGGTCAACCGAGGTATGTCTTGACGTTTTATAGTTGGGCCTCGACAGGCAAGACCGCTTCACATCCGTAGACTAGGGAGAACGGGGTTTGACCTGTGGAAGTACGCGGTGTCGTGCGGTTGGCCCATAAGAACGACGAAAGTTCTTATACCCATCTCCCTTTTGTGGCTTTTAATCTCTTTCTTATCGACTTGATTATGAACTTGTTGCTCGATTCGGCGAGTCCATTTGACTGAGGGTATCGTGGTGTCGAAGTCATGAGTTTGATGTTACGATCCTCACAAAATTGTTGAGTGCGGTCATTTATGACTTGCGAGCCATTGTCGCATACGATTTCGGATGGGATTTCAAATCTGCAAATGATGTTAGTCTGGATAAAAGAGATGACTTCTGTTTGGGCAAAAAATCACGTCGCTCGACCGCAACCAGAACAGGTAAGACGTATGATTAGGGACTATATCTTGTATTAAGATAAGGTCTCGACAAAGACCTAGAACACCATCGTCGTCCCTCATAAAGGGTAAGTCGAGAGTTCCTTACGACGCTCGACCATAGCGTCGCCCGATCCGCACGACTATTATATAAGGACGTGCAACTTTGACCAAAGCTAACGTTAACCATGACCGTTTATTAAGTGTTTAATGCAGGAGTAAAAGTCACTAATGAGCAACGACTATAACCGACGTAATCATTAAACAGCCGGCGACCGTAACGGACGAAGATCATTACTCCGGCGACCGTTTCCAACAGTTAAGGCCATTAAAGGAACATTCATGGATGAAGCTAAGGACGCGAAGACTATAAATATCAAGCTCAATCAACATTTCAACACATCGAATATCCGGCGATTAACAAGAACACTTGAAGTGAAGAACCATTATTCTAAGTATCGCTCTCGACGCACGACAATAGCCCTCGACCAGCAGTTCACACTTTGTTTCGTACACGACAAACACTTGTTCTACATTCCAAACACTTGTACTTTATATTTTGAAGCATTTTCTTCATTTATATTGTAATCACTGTACGATCGACACCAGTATCCAAGTACATCGCCCCTGATTGGCGACCATAGTGCAGCGACGACACCCCCTGTCGTCCACAGGTTTTTCCTCGATTGAGGTTTTTCCTGCATCATCAAATCCCTTGTTTCTTTATTTTATTTATCGTCGCACGCCTCGTCGAAAGATTCTTTCTTTAGTTGTTTAAGTCCACATCGACCTTAAGTTGTCCATTTGGTGCGATTTTTGGCATTAATAGTTTGGCGCCATCCGTGGGACTACATCTAAAGAAAATCCTCGACGAACGTGCATTCTACTAATAGTTTCTTGGAGTTTCTTCTATTTTCTGTTGCAGGAAAATGGCAGCCCTGGAAATCCGCAGCAAGTCGCCGCTTAGATGTATCAGGAGCTCGAGATTGCCAGGAATCAACTCAATGGAATGGCAGAGCAGAATCGCAGAGCAGCTGAAGAGATTGCGCGGCTAAGGAATCCTTTTGGACCCCAGAATGGTCCTAGATCATTCATCCAGAATCCAGGTCCGGGACCAGGCCCGCCCGCGTAGAATCAACATCCAGGTCCATTCATACAGAATCAACAGCCGGGTCCGTTCATTCCGAATACCTAGTCTGGGCAAATTCCCCCTCAGCACATCCGACCACCACCCTTGAACAAGGGATCCCAACCATTGCAAGGTGGCGCCCAACCGTTTCAGAATGGATCCCAGCCGTTTTCCCAGCCGTTCCAAAGTGGTCCGCAACCTTTCCAGCAAGGATCGTAACCTTTCCAGCAAGGATCACAACCTTTCCAGCAAGGATCGCAACCTTTCCAGCAGAGATCGCAGCCATTTCAGCATGGACCGCAGCAATTCCACTATGGGTCGCAGCCATATTTTGTTCCGTTCAACGGGGACACCAATGGTTCATCGCATGGTAATGGCACTAGTCCAGTGACCAATCCCTCGACAGGGGCAAATCCTGATCTTAACGGTCCCATCGCCCAGCGTTTGAAGATGTTAGAAGACCAAAATGAGCACGTCCTGTCCTTGCTCACCAAGTTGCCTGGGGCAGCCGTGCCTGTCGACGTCGAGCCTCGCTCGGGGTATCAGGCGTCGCCCTTCATCGACGAGATCGCCACCGTCGAGGTCCCAAAGAAGTATAACATTCCTGCATTCACTCCCAAGTATTCGGGTGTGACCGATCCAACCGAGCATGTCACGCAGTATAAGCAACTCATGTGGACAATCTCGATTCCACACATGTACCAGGAAGTATGCATGTGCAAGAGTTTCGGGGCGACTCTCACTGGTCCAGCTCTCTAGTGGTTGATCAATCTCAAACCCAAATCTATCGGGTCGTTCGCCGAATTGGTCAACCAATTCTCCCGGCAATTCGCCAGCAGTCGTAAGATAGAAAAGCAGACTAGTGATCTGTACTATGTCGTGCAGAAGACCAATGAGTCTATTCGAAGTTATTTCAATAGATTCAATGCCAAAATGATCAGTATCCGCAATTGTGACATCAAAACTGTGATCGAAGCCTATAAGTGTGGTCTAGACGATAGTTCAGGTCTATATATCGATCTGACCAAGTATCCCCCAGAGACTTTCGAAGACGTCCGAGCTCGAACCTTAGCATATATGAGGGTCGAAGACGACGCAGCCTTTCGTTGCAAACACAATGACGACAAGAAGCCGTTAGGTGTCAAGAAGCCAGAATTCAAGCCGAAAGCCATATCCGGAATAGAGCCAGCGCGTCAGATTTCAAACGTTCGTTTCATGACGAAGGCAGAAGCTAAAACCGCAACTAAATTCCCCGTGTACCCCAAGATCTCCTCTTATGGGTTCAAAGGGTCAGCTAAAGACTTAGTCGAAGCTCTGAAGACCACCCAAGCAACCATCCGGTGGCCGAAGAAGTCTGACTTGGACGATGCTAAGAAGGATAAATCAAAGTGGTGCGACTTCCACGTCGACCATGGTCATGCGACAGATGATTGTAACGCACGCCAGAAGGAATTGGCATATCATGTTCCACAAGGTAATCTCAAAGATATTATTGATAATGTCGTTATTAACAGCCATCGACCGTCGACTCCCGAGCATGCAAAAGTTATCAATTAAAATCCCCTACGCCATTGGGAACCCTAAAGATCGAGAATGAGTCGAAACGTCGCTATGGTGCCCTGTCGTACGACGACATGATCAATCACAGACAGTATCTCATCGGATCGCCGTGTCGTCCTGTCATTTAAAACCTATCTTTCTTTCCAAAAAGAATAGGATAATAAATGACAGGGGGCAATACCCCATGAAGGAGAAAGGTATGATTTCTAACTCTTTTCCATACAAATTTTTCTCACAAACAGCTACTGACTTAAGCATCGGAGGGTCGTTGGTGAGCCAACGACCAACCCTCGACATCGTTTTATCGCAGGATCGCACGACATAGACAAATCAGGTCCATGACTTGATCACACCTTACAGCTAGTCGAACAACTTGGTCGCACGATCGCATAGACGGCTTCGCAGCCTGAGCTTCTTAACTTAGAAAAACTTCGCGTTTTGAATAAATACCTTAGTCGCATGTATTGGTGTTTGATTGGCATACATTCTAAACGAATGCCTTATTTTTTCTTTCTTATACCCTGTATGGATGCTTTGATCGTATGTTCTCATATTTTATAAGTGCCTTGGTCGCATGATTTCTATGTATCTTATGTTCAATCGATGCGATAGTTGTTTACCAATAAAGTTCAAACCAAAAAAAGTGCATTCATCAGAAAAATTGTCAAAATCACGCTCGACCACCAACGGTCGAGCAGTAAAACAAAAAAGAAAGAGGAAATTCTTAAACTGCAGGAGGAGCATCCATCGCATTATTGCCTGAGGTCCCGACTTGAGGATCATCATCTGCCATTTCCCTCGTTCGACTTAGGGCTTGCAGTTCGTACTGAGCATCGAAAAGCTGAATAGCTAACTCATCGGCGCGTGCCAAAGCCAACCTCTCCCTCTCCAACGCCGCCTCCTCCCTTTTCAAAGCAGACGCCACCAACTCCTCGGCTTTCGACATCTCGGCGTACAATGCCAGAGACGATTGGAACATCTAAAAATACACGAAAAAGTGTTAGACAACAAACGACATCGAACGTTGAAACAAGTCATGAAAGATTGACACTTACTGAGAACGCCAGACTGGCAACCTGGGATCCTATCTCTCCGGCCGGAACCCCGTGAAAACGCTCCCTGAAAGATGGAAGCAAACACCTCTCCAAGTGAGGAAACAATGTCGTCCCGTCTAGGACACCATCCGCCATAAAGTCCGACGGCAATGAAAAATTGACTGTCGTGACTTAGACCGACGACCCCTCGCCCCTGGCGGCATATGATGGGGTTGACATCTTGAACACCGGTCTCGTCATTATCGCAGGAAGCGCCGAACTTGCCGGTGTCGCGTCCATCGCGCCAGGACGGCTGGATGACGCCTTCGCCTTTTTAGGCAAAACAACTCTTGATGAGTTATCAACCCTCGATGACGGTTCCCTCAGGAACGTCTTCCTGGTTCTCTTTTGGCTCGACCCAGCTGTCGAAACGTCTTCACCTCGAAGGGCACGCATGATCTGCTTCCCTCTCGCCTTAGAGACTGATTTCCTCTCAGTCGACACTAACCAGGAAATACATGAAACATCAGATGGAAAATATAAATGGTGAAAATCAACAATCGTAAAATGTTTACCGGTCGTTTCCTCTCGTTCAGCGTCCACCGCCACGTCCTCGTCTTCGGCCACCAATTGCCACGTAACGAAAGATCGTTCGTCAACGCTAAGACTCAAGAACTTGTTGATCTTAGCCTGGGAATCCGCAGTCGGTTTCACTTCGTCAAACTAAATCTCTGAGGATAACAGGAGAAGAATGGTAAGCAAAAGCCATAAAAATGAAACTCAGAAAATTGCGAAGCATACCTGTCTTATTCCAGCCTGACCGCATCCAATCGCTGCTGGAATCCAGTGAATCGGCGAGAACAAACACATACCTCGACTTCCACCCACGATCATTAACACCAGTTCCCAAAACCAAAGAACGATCACCCCTGAACTTAGAATAAGGACTATAACGCCAGTTCTTATCCTTTTTAACTTGATACGCCGCCAATAAATCATTCATGATCATAGGAGACTCCCATTTTGCGGACGATCGCTCAATAACCAACAGAACTCGCCAAAGTTGGGGCATCAATTGTCCCGGCGACACACCGAAGTCATGCATGAATGACTTAGATAAACCAGAAAACGGCCACTGAAACCCTATCTTAAAAGGATACTCATACAAAGCAATATATCCCTCGGGGCAGTCCATAGAACGAACAATCCCCGGACACCGCAACTCTATATTTGCCGGGATTTTTGCCAAACTCCTAAAAGAATCTAAGTCTACGTGATTCATGATAAGGCTAACAGGTTCCGTCGACATTGTGAATCGGAGGACAGAACAAGATCTTATATAAATGCTCTAAACTGCTAGCCGAAGATTCGCAAAGATTCGAATAAGTTTGAGTGAAAATTGGTAAGAAATCAGAACAAAAAAACACTTTGAAAACGTATCAAGAAAAGATCCATCGTGATCTCTATTTATGCAACCGATCATATCAGGACGAGTGTTTCGATAATCAACACGCGTCCATGCCCTTTCGTATACCCACCTGGATCTTCGACACCTGTCCTCGACAGCTGGTAAGCGTCATCGCGCGCCAGTATGACGTCACAACTTTTCAACTTCTCGTTCAGTTAAAGGCGAACCGGTCTAGTTCCACGACAACCAGGTAAGTCCCTCAACCCAGGTCAAGAGCCTAAGCGTTCGACAAGCAAAATTTAAAACTTAAATTTGACATTCAATTTTCAAATTTTGGGGGCAAACTGTTTGGGCAAAAAATCACGTCGCTCGACCGCGACCAGAACAGGTAAGACGTATGATTATGGACTATATCTTGTATTAAGATAAGGTCTCGACAAAGACCTAGAACACCATCGTCGTCCCTCATAAAAGGTAAGTCGAGAGTTCCTTACGACGCTCGACCATAGCGTCGCCCGATCCGCACGACTATTATATAAGGACGTGCGACTTCGACCAAAGCTAACGTTAACCATGACCGTTTATTAAGTGTTTAATGCAGGAGTAAAAGTCATTAATGAGCAACGACTATAACCGACGCAATCATTAAACAACCGACGACCGTAACGGACGAAGATCAATACTTCGGCGACCGTTTCCAACCGTTAAGGCCATTAAAGGAACATTCATGGATGAAGCTAAGGACGCGAAGACTATAAATATCAAGCTCAATCAACATTTCAACACATCAAATATCCGGAGATTAACAAGAACACCTGAAGTGAAGAACCATTATTCTAAGTATCGCTCTCGACGCACGACAACAACCCTCGACCAGCAGTTCACACTTTGTTTCGTACACGACAAACACTTGTTCTACATTCCAAACACTTGTAATTTATATTTTGAAGCATTTTCTTCATTTGTATTGTAATCACTGTACGATCGACACCAGTATCCAAGGACATCGCCCCTGATTGGCGACCATAGTGCAGCGACGACACCCCCTGTCGTCCGCAGGTTTTTTCCTCGATTGAGGTTTTTCCTACGTCATCAAATCCCTTGTTTCTTTATTTTATTTATCGTCGCACGCCTCGTCGAAAGATTCTTTCTTTAGTTGTTTAAGTCCACATCGACCTTAAGTTGTCCCTTTGGTGCGATTTTTGGCATTAACAACTTCTTTATCCCGAACCCGGGAGAAAGTCGCTGCTTTTATCCATTTGGAGAAATAATCTCTAAGGACTAACAAAAATACCTTTTGCCCAGGGGCAGGTGGCAGCTTGCCGACGATGTCCATTCCCCATATCATGAAGGGCCATGGGATCAAAGTCGTGTGCAAAGGTTCTGAGGGTTGATGAGACATATCTGAGTGTCATTGACAGGCGTCACAACCTTGGACGTACCTGATTGCGTCTTGTCGTAGGGTTGGCCGATAGTAACCTTGTCGTGAGACTCGGTTCGCTAGACTACGACCTCGTGAATGATTGCCACATTCTCCGTCGTGCATTTCTTTCAGAATAGTTTGCACTTGATCATTGCTGACGATACATTATAAGTTCAGACATGTCGACGATCGTCGATAGAGCCTGTCTCCGATCATAAGGTACTTTGAAGCTTTGAACCTGATCTTGCATGCTTCCATTCGGTCTTTCGGCAGTTGGTCGTGTATAATGTAATTCTTGTATCACGCGACCAGTCATTTTCTTCATCGAGGAGATGGACGTCCTAATTACTCTTGATAGATGGAGTTGCTAGGTGGATCATGGGGATATTGTCGAACGATGGTTTGCCAAGTGCTTATCCAAGTTTGGCTAAGGCGTCGGTTTGTGCGTTTTGGTCTCTTGGAATCTATCGATCGAGAAGGGTTTAAACTCCTCTGATTTCGATTTAGTTACTGTTTGGGTAAAAAATACACCTCGCGACCGACGCAGGAAAGCAAAGGACCATCTTCACACGACAAGTCTTGTATTAAGATAAGGTCTCTTAAATTACGCATGATCATTTACTGGAGTACCTCCTCAGGGACGATACCCACCACAACACCTTCGACCACCGCCGTTGTTTCAGAATCAGACAATGCCATTGTCGTCGACAACATTTCGGCCGATTCAATTTCAAAATCAGACGACACCCATGTCATCAACAACATTTCACACTATCCCGTTTCAGACTCCCTTCATTCCGATTCCAACGATGAGCATCCCGATGATGCCCCAGTCGACGTTCACTTTTCCACCTCAAGGAGATGTTACTGACTCGACGCATCATAATGGCTTCCAAATGAACAATGGCTCTGTCCCTGCGACAAATGGAGGATCCAATCAGGACGACCCAGTCGCCCGACGCCTGAAGCTTCTCGAAGATCCAAATGAAAAGATGTTATCACTGTTGTTTGGGCAAAAAACCACGTCGCTCGACCGCGACCAGAACAGGTAAGACGTATGATTAAGGACTATATCTTGTATTAAGATAAGGTCTCGACGAAGACCTAGAACACCATCGTCGTCCCTCATAAAAGGTAAGTCGAGAGTTCCTTACGACGCTCGACCATAGCGTCGCCCGATTCGCACGACTATTATATAAGGACGTGCGACTTCGACCAAAGCTAACGTTAACCATGACCGTTTATTAAGTGTTTAATGCAGGAGTAAAAGTCATTAAGGAGCAACGACTATAACCGACGTAATCATTAAACAGCCGGCGACCTTAACGGACGAAGATCATTACTCCGGCGACCGTTTCCAACCGTTAAGGCCATTAAAGGAACATTCATGGATGAAGCTAAGGACGCGAAGACTATAAATATCAAGCTCAATCAACATTTCAACACATCGAATATCCGGCGATTAACAACCGAAGCAATATTCAAGAACACTTGAAGTGAAGAACCATTATTCTAAGTATCGCTCTCGACGCACAACAACAACCCTCGACCAGCAGTTCACACTTTGTTTCATGCACGACAAACACCTATTTTTACATTCAAACACTTGTGCTTTACATTTCGAAGAATTTCCTTCATTTGTATTGTAATCTCTGTATGATCGACACCAGTATCCAAGGACATCGCCCCTGATTGGCGACCATAGTGCAACGACGACACCCCCTGTCGTCCGCAGGTTTTTTCCTCGATTGAGGTTTTTCCTCCGTCATCAAATCCCTTGTTTATTTATTTTATTTATCGTCGCACGTCTCGTCGAAAGATTCTTTCTTTAGTTGTTTAAGTCCACATCGACCTTAAGTTGTCCCTTTGGTGCGATTTTTGGCATTAACAGTTTGGCGCCATCCGTGGGACTACATCTAGAGAAAATCCTCGACGAACGTGCATTCTACTAATAGTTTCTTGGAGTTTCTTCTATTTTCTGTCACAGGAAAATGGCGGATAACGGGAATCCAGAACAAGCCGTTATACCAGTACACGCAAGCTTAGAAAATACACAAAACTCCCCAGCAGCTGTCGATGAGTATCATTTGGAGGAAATCGTTCTAGATCAAAGAAAACCGATTAAAAGATTCTTGTGGGTTCATCCCTTGATCCCCACATTAAAGAAAAACTCATATCCTTTTTGCAGGAACATGCTGATTGCTTCGCCTGGTCACATGAAGATATGGTCGGTATTGACCCCAATGTCATTGCTCATAAGCTTAACGTCGATCCATCGTTCAAACCTATCAAGCAAAAATGTCGCAAGTTCGCTCCTGAAAGAAATAAAGTAATAAATGATGAAGTCGACAACCTCCTCAAGACAGGAAAGATTCGGGATGTAAAATATCCTGATTGGCTTGCTAACGTCGTGGTCGTAGCCAAGAAGAATGGAAAATGGAGGGTCTGTATCGACTTCACGGATCTCAATAAAGCCTGTCCAAAGGATCTATTCCCGTTACCTTATATTGACGCCATGGTCGATGCAACCGCGGGGCATGAGTTATTAACGTTCATGGACGCCTATTCTGGATACAACCAAATTTTAATGCACGTTAACGACCAAGAGAAAACCGCTTTCATGACGGATCGAGGTATTTATTGTTACAAAGTTATGCCTTTCGGACTAAAAAATGCAGGTTCTACCTACCAACGGCTGGTAAACAAGATGTTCAAAGACCATCTTGGAGACACGATGGAGGTATATATCGATGACATGTTAGTGAAGTCGAAGCAAGCGATTGATCACATTGATCACCTCAGGCAATCGTTCGACATCCTCTGGAAGTATAACATGAAGCTCAATCCGAAGAAATGTTCCTTTGGCGTTAGTGCCGGGAAGTTCCTAGGTTATACGGTCACTCGTCGAGGCATTGAGGCTAACCCCGACCAAATCAAGGCCATCATTGAGATCAAATCTCCTCGAAATTTCAAAGAAGTCCAGAAACTCACCGGTCGAGTAGCAGCTCTAAACAGGTTTATCTCCCGATCTTCAGATAAATGTCATCTATTTTATAATGTCCTCAGGAAAAATAGGGGCTTCGACTAGACCAATGATCATGAACAAGCCTTGCAAAAACTCAAGGAATACATGGCGTCGCCTCCTCTGTTGTCAAAACCTCACGATCATGAGATCCTACAGTTGTATTTGGCTGTCAGCCCAAATGCAGTAAGTGCTGTTCTGACACGAGAAGATGAAAAACAGCAATTGCCGATCTATTATGTAAGTAAATCACTTTAGACGCAGAAACCAGGTATTCCTCTATGGAAAAGTTACTCTTATCACTAGTCACTGCTGCTAAAAAACTACGTCATTACTTTGAATCACATCCTATTACTGTCGTGACTAACTTCCTTCTTAAATCTGTCTTAAGAAAACCCGAGTTGACAGGTCGCTTAGCAAAATAGAGTATATATCTAAGCAGTTATGACATCGATTTTAAACCCAGGACCGCAATCAAATCGCAAGCCTTGGCAGATTTTATCGCCGATTTCAGCCCTGAGTTAGAAAAAGAAGCAGAACTCAAACTGTCTGTTGTGGCGACTCGCGACGATGTACCTTGGATTCTACATGTCGATGGATCATCCAACATTAGAGGCTCTGGATTGGGCGTCGTCTTAAAGTCGCCACAGGGGGGGAAGATGGTATACTCGGTCCGATGCGACATCAAAACCACCAATAACGAGGCTGAGTATGAAGCCCTGATCATGGGAATGAATATGGCCCACGACTCGGGGGCAACCGCACTGCATGTCAAGAGCGATTCCCTGCTGGTAGTAAATCAGATCAATGGAGAATTCACAGCCAAGGATTAAAAAATGACAGCATATCTAAGCGTGGCAAAAGAAATTTCCAAAAAATTTAAATCTTTTTCTATTGAACAGATTCCGCGAGACCAGAACACTCAGGCCGACACATTGGCAAACCTTGGGTCCGCTTTAGTTGAACCAATATTTGATGTTATTTCTATGATTCACCTGGCAACGCCGTCCATTGGAAATACAGACGTCATCCAGATCGAAGACGAAGAAGATGATTGGTCACGCGACAATCGAAATTTCCTCGTGCACGACCAACTCCCCGAAGACAAAATGGAGGCTCGAAAACTCAGATTCAAAGCATCTAAGTACGTCATGATCAAAAATAAGCTTTATCGGCGATCATCGACGGGCTTAAATTTAAGGTGCGTCATCAGCAAAAATCAAGCCCAGAAAATCCTCCAAGAGATGCATGACGGCGAATGTGGTAATCATTCAGGAGGTCGTAGTTTAGCTAATCGTATATCCCGACAAGGATATTTTTGGCCAACACTGCGATAAGACGCCATCAAGTATGTCCAGAGTTGCGACCCCTGTCAACGACACTCAGGTATGTCTCATAAACCCTCAGAACCTTTGCACTCGACGCTTATCCCATGGCCCTTCATGAGGTGGGGAATGGATATCGTCGGCAAGCTGCCACCTGCTCCAGGACAAAAGGTATTCCTCCTCGTACTTACTGATTATTTTTCCAAGTGGGTCGAAGCGGCTGCTTTCTCCCAAATCAGGGATAAAGAAGTCATCTCTTTTATCCAAACTAATATCATATGCAGGTTTGGAATTCCGTCCGAGATTGTCTGCGACAATGGATCCCAATTCATAAGCGACATGACCCAACAGTTCTGCGATGACAGGAATATAAAGCTAACAACCTCAACTCCCAGATATCCTCAAGCCAATGGACTTGCGGAATCGAGTAACAAAACTATTATAGCTTCGATCAGGAAGCGGTTGAAAGCTGCAAAGGAAAGATGGGTCGAAGAACTCCCTTCGATCCTGTGGGCAAATCGCACGACGCCACGCACGTCCACAGGACAAACCCCTTTCTCTCTCGTCTACGGCTGCGAAGCAGTCCTACCGGTCGAGGTCCAACTCCCAACCTCAAGGCACACTTCCATTGAACATAACTTGGTTGATCTAAGTTGCGACCTCGACGCCTGTTAATGCCAAAAATCGCACCAAAGGGAAAACTTAAGGTCGATGTGGACTTAAACAACTAAAGAAAGAATCTTTCGACGAGGCGTGCGGCGATAAATAAAATAAAGAAACAAGGGATTTGATGACGCAGAAAAAACCTCAATCGAGGAAAAAACCTGCGGACGACAGGGGGTGTCGTCGCTGCACTATGGTCGCCAATCAGGGGCGATGTCCTTGGATACTGGTGTCGATCATTACAATACAAATGAAGGAAATGCTTCGAAATGTAAAGTACAAGTGTTTGAATGTAAAAATAGGTGTTTGTCGTGTACGAAACAAAGTGTGAACTGCTGGTCGAGGGCTGTTGTCGTGCGTCGAGAGCGATACTTAGAATAATGGTTCTTCACTTCAGGTGTTCTTGGATATTGCTTCGTTTGTTAATCGCCGGATATTCGATGTGTTGAAATGTTGATTGAGCTTGATATTTATAGTCTTCGCGTCCTTAGCTTCATCCATGAATGTTCCTTTAATGGCCTTAACGGTTGGAAACGGTCGCAGGAGTAATGATCTTCGTCCGTTACGGTCGCCGGCTGTTTAATGATTGTGTCGGTTATAGTCGTTGCTCCTTAATGACTTTTACTCCTGCATTAAACACTTAATAAACGGTCATGGTTAACGTTAGCTTTGGTCGAAGTCGCACGTCCTTATATAATAGTCGTGTGGATCGGGCGACGCTATGGTCGAGCGTCGTAAGGAACTCTCGACTTATCTTTTATGAGGGACGACGATGGTGTTCTAGGTCTTTGTCGAGACCTTATCTTAATACAAGATATAGTCCCTAGTCATACGTCTTACCTGTTCTGGTCGTGGTCGAGCGACGTGATTTTTTGCCCAAACAGTTTGCCCCCAAAATTTGAAAATTGAATGTCAAATTTAAGTTTTAAATTTTGCTTGTCGAACGCTTAGACTTGTGACCTGGGTTGAGGGACTTACCTGGTTGTCGTGGAACTAGACCGGTTCGCCTTTAACTGAACGAGAAGTTGAAAAGTTGTGACGTCACACTGACGCACGATGATGCTTACCAGCTATCGAAGACAGGTGTCGAAGATTTGGATAGATATACGAAAGGACATGGACGCGTGTTGATCATCAAGGAATTCGGTTTGTTCGTATAAGTAAAAGATATGACGAATCCTTCCTTGTTTCGCCTTTGAAGGGTTTATGCTGTGATTTCCTTGCCATTCTTCGCCGGATCCTTTCCAAACTTGTGAATTTATTTGATTTGATTAGGTTCTCTGGGGTCTAGCGCGCCTATAAGTAACGTACGATTTTTTGACTCCTGTAAATTTTGTGTTTAGGAATGTCGAGGGATCCTGAGAGTATTATTCAAGAGTTATCAGACCTCCGTGACTTTAGAAAGTTAGCAAAAATTCCTGCGTGGATCAAATTGATTCGTCCAGGTCAGATCCGCTCAAATGAATGTCCTGAGGGGTACATCGTGACCTACGAATACCCTTTTAAGATAGGCTTTGAATGGTCGTATTCGCCTCTAGCCAAAGCTTTTATGCCGGAGTTCGATTTAGCACCAGGTCAATTAATGCCCCAATTCTGGCAAGTTATTCAAGTGATTGAGCGTCTGTCGAGAGGATGGGGGAATCCTATGGGTGTACGTGATATTCTCTTGGCTTATCAGGCCAAAAAGGATAGTTGTCATCGTTGTAGCTTACACTCTAGGCTCAAGGGTGATAGTGTCCTGGTTTTAGGGACAGCTGTGAATGACCGTGGGTGGAAGACTCGATATGTATTCGTGCGTAAGTTGTCTCTTGACTCCGAGAGTGAGTGGATTAGGACGGGCTAGAATATGTCGGGTGAGCCTCGTCATTTCATCTAGCGTGCGTTGTAGATGATTTACATATGATTTTAACTTGTTTTTGGTATGTTGACAGCCATAAAATTCGAGGTCGTGAAGCCAGACGCTAACTCTCAAGCGAAGATCAATTCGTTTTTAGAATTTAGCGTCGCCAAAAGGTCTTTCGTCGGGCGACACTCGGCGGATGACGACGATTTAGAATCTTCAGGAGAGAACCAGGGGGAGAAGTGTGAAGAGAAATGAAGAGAAGAGGAGGAAGATAAGTCGAGAGGAAGCAGAGGGATGACGAGTAAGCTTTACTTTCCTTTTCTTCCTATGTTACCTCGAGTCTTTTTCCTTTGCGTGCTTTATGACATTCCTTTTTTCCAGGAGAGTCTCAACCTAAAGTGTTGAATGTTTCTTCTTAGAGAGCAGCTGAGCTGGAGCGTGCTCGTCAGGGTAGAGAGAAGAGGCTAAAAGCCATGTCTGCTGGCGCTGAAATTCCGAAGAAGACGAGGACGACGACTCCGAGGGAGTCGTCAGCAGGGGTTAATGACTCGTCGAGAGTCGTTACACCCGAAGAGGTAGGGGTCACATCTCCCAAGAAGGTGATTGCAGCGACACCCATCAATTCTGCGCCTCCGGCGGAAACGGTGAAGTTCCCGTCTGCCACGTCGAATCCTTTGTCAGCCGACAAGGGCAAGGAATACTCGACGGGAGGGGAGAAGGTCACGACGGTTAACTTTACGCTGCCATCGGACTTTATGACAGGTATTGTCCTAGACGGGATGAACCTGTTCCCTCACCTGGATAAATTCCTGCTTCCATCTTTCAGGAAGCGTTTTGAGGGGTTTCCTATCGAGGAGACGGGTTCCCATGTAGCCGGCTTGGTGTTCATGGTAAGTCTTTCTTTCAAGACTTTGTTTGTCTAGGCCCAGACTTCGTTGTCGTTGTCGTTGTCGTTGTCCACTGATGATATCTGTCTTTTATGATTTCGCAGGCACTTCAAGCTTCCTTGGCCTTGCGAAGTGGAATGGCGAAGGTGAAAGATCTCTTGTCTGATACGCGAGAAAGGGAGAATGCAGCATTAGATCGAGCAAACGATGCTACTGGTCGTACGGAGGATCTATCGAAACGTCTTGCTGACGCTTTAAAACATATGGAGATTGTTAATCATGCGAAGGAGGATCTTAGCCATCGCTTGACGCAGTCCTTGTCCATGACTGCCGAGCAAAGGGAGGAGATGGAAAAGATTAAGGAATCCTTGGCTGCTGTTTCGAAAGAGGCTGAGGATTATAAGTCCAAGGTGGAGAGTTTGGAGAAAGAAGTGCGGGATGTTAAAGATGAGGGTAAGTCTGTTTTTGCCATAGCTCGTTTGACAGCTCGGGCTGCTATCATGTGGCGGCATTTGCTGGGAAAAGATCCTTTTGCCTCTGTAAAGGAGGAACTGGACATTTATTTGAATGGCGTCGGGACCGAGAGGGATCTGGACTCAGATGATGAGAAGGACGTCGAGGAAGAGATGGTAGGCGAAGGTCCTCAAGATGAGACTTCAGGCAAGGATGCAGCGGATGCTCCTTCTTTAGTTTAAGAATTTTCTCTTTTTTTTGTTTTACTGCTCGACCGTTGGTGGTCGAGCGCGTTTTTGACAATTTTTCTGATGAATGCACTTTTTTGGTTTGAACTTTATTGGTAAACAACTATCGCATCGATTGAACATACGATACATAGAAATCATGCGACCAAGGCACTTATAAAATATGAGAACATACGATCAAAGCATCCATACAGGGTATAAGAAAGAAAAAATAAGGCATTCATTTAGAATGTATGCTAATCAAACACCAATACATGCGACTAAGGTATTTATTCAAAACGCGAAGTTTTTCTAAGTTAAGAAGCTCAGGCTACGAAGCCGTCTATGCGATCGTGCGACCAAGTCGTTCGACTAGCTGTAAGGTGTGATCAAGTCATGGACCTGATTGTCTATGTCGAGGGTTGGTCGTTGGCTCACTGTTGATCCAAACCCTCAGTGATTTGATAATGACCCTCTCTTATATACTTAGTGAAAATTGTAAGTAAACAATATGTATCAGAGTTTCACTATCGCTGATAAGTACTAAGATCTTCCAGTACCGCTGATAGGAACTCTCGCTCTTTAGATTAAACATTCAGCGAAACTGTTCACCATAATACTCCGAGTCTGTTCAGTACTTATGGTGATCGCTGATAAGTTAGTTGTTTACTTATGATCCCTGAAGACAAGTTTCACGTCAACATAGGTTCTACGCTGAAGTCGAAGATCAAGCTCAAGAACCAGCGACAAGTCTCCTAATGAACTGATGCGGATCAGCGAAGACTCAGATTTGTCCACTCAACGTGAAGTATCAAGTACAGGACTTTGGCTATCGCTGAATTCTATCATTCGCTGATAAAGAATGATAGATCGCTGAATCAACGAAAAGCTGATCATGAAGTCCTCCGTACAAAGTACTTTTGTCTAAACCACCCTTGCACATCTCCGTACGATATGTCAGAAAAAGAACCTCCTTATTGTCTGAATTCGTACAACCACTCTGATACTACACTGTTCAAACATGCGGCTACTTAGGTTGTCAACAAAGGTCAATGACATGCAACCAATCAGCTGATGCCACGTGTAAAGTGTAAACTGCAATGCATTAAATGCATGCAATATATAAGAAGAAGAACTCACTTCATTTTTGAAGCAACTTGCTAACTCTGGACAAGTTCATCTTTCTTATCTTGAGATAGGTTATTATTAGTAATTTCCTTCTCCTTCTTAGTGCAAGAAACTTAGTGTTCCAACTTGTTTAGATTTAGGATTTATCCTTAATCTTGTTTCCGCAACAAGCTGTAAATTGTTAATGATTTATCAATAAACAATTTAGAAAAGTAAAATCTGTGTGTTTGTATTCAACCCCCCTTCTACAAACTTGTATAACCCTTCGGGACCTACCAGTGGTATCAGAGCGGATTTGTTTAATCTCTTAAACAAGATCTAATCTATACTAAGATTTCTCTTCCTTGCTATTTCTGAAAATGGCTACCAACACAAACACAAATTATATCGACAATGGTTCTCTTGCAAAACCCCCTAGATTCTCCAGAGATAATTTTAATCTATGGAAAAACAGGATGACTCTCTTCTTAGAAGGTGTAGACCCTACTATGCCTTATTATCTTGAAAACGGCCCATTTATTCCTGTAAGAATTGATGCCACAGTACCTGCCGCTGAGAATAGACCTGCTATTCCAGAAAGGCTGGTACCCAAAGAAGTTCATACGTGGACTGACGAAGATAAGAAGAAAGTGGCTATCGACACAAAAGCCAGATCCATACTATCCATGGCTCTTCCTGATGAAGTCTACCATTCCGTCATGAACCTGAAATCCTCAAAAGCCATGTGGGACACAATATGTGTTCAGTATGAAGGTACTGCTGAAGTCCAGGACTCTCGAAAGATCAACCTGGTAAGACAGTATGAAAGTTTCATTTGTGGTAAGAATGAGACTCTCTCTGAAGTTCACCAACGTTTTAATTGCTTAATAATAGATCTGAAAACTGTTGGTAAGGAATATTCTAACTTTGAAGTGCTGACAAAGTTTCTAGAATGTTTACCTGAAAGTTGGGACAGTTATTCTATGTGTCTCAAGCTGTCAAAAGATCTAAGATCAATGACCCTTGCTACCTTATATGGCACAATGCTGAATCATGAGCAATCAAGCCATCTTAAGAAGAATCTTGTAAAAGATTCCAAAAGCACCCCTGTTGCTTTAATCTCAAAGGAACCTTCTACTCAGCGACCCTCGGTCACTATCACTGAGTTAGAGAGTAACTCTGAAAGGTCATCAGATTCTGACTCTTCAGATAATGATGAATCTTTGGCTCTCCTAACTAAAAAGTTCAGGAGATTCGCCAAAAAGAAAATGTTCAGAAAGAACAAACCTCTTTCTACAACTGATAAGCCAAGATCATCAGCTACTGTTGATAAGGCTACTGCTACTTGTTTTAACTGCGAAAAGATTGGACATTTCGCTAACGAGTGCAGGTCTAAGAAAGTATCGAGAAACTCAGCGTTTCCCAAGAAATCCTTTATTCCTAGGAATAAAGATGACAAATATGCTAAGCTGAAAGAAAAATATGCAAAGCTGAAAAGCTTCAAGAAGAAAGGCAAAGGCCTGATGGTTTACGATTGGGCTGCCTCTGAAGAAGAAGAATCATCATCTGACTCTGAATATGATGAAGCCAATCTATGTCTTATGGCGAAGATTGAAGATGAGGAAGAAAGCTCAGACATTCCCTCTACTTCAACGTCTGCTATTCAGGTATCACCTTCCTTCTTTACAAATATTGCAAATATTGATGAAGCTGATAGTCTTCGTAAAATCGATCTCTTGACTAGAAGTTTATATGAAGCCGTGAATGGCAACACTGCAGTTGAAAATCAAAACCTTGATCTCGCTGAACAGCTCAAAAACTGTCACCTTCAAATAGAAAAGCTTTCTAAAATTGAAGAAGATTTTAAAGATCAAGTGCATTTAAATCAGCTAGTCAAAATCGAGCGAGAAGAAGCTATCTCTGCTTTACGAGCTGAAAAAGCTAATGGTGAAGGATGGTGTAATTCTTCAACAAAGATCACTGAGATAATTAAGTCACAGATTCCCCTGAGTGCTAAACGTGGTCTTGGTTACAAAGCTGATAATCTAGAACCAACCACTGATCGTTCCATGCTCTTGTTTGGAACTTTCGTTTCCTCAGTCGCTGATACTTCATCCTCTCAGTGTTCCTCGTCCAGACCGCCTATCCCTGAGTCAATTTCTACCTCTTCAAAAGGTAAAGAGAAAATGGTTTATCCAAAACCTACCTCTGTCTTTAAAGATAAAGGTAAAGGAATTGCTCTTAACCAAAATCCTCAGAAGGGTACCTTAGTACCTAAGCTGAATGCTTCTAAAGCTTTAGTGATTCATTCCTCTGGATCAAGGAATCAGATCTCTGGATCTACTCAGCGTGGATCTATTCAGCGATCTACTCCTAGAATCAGAGTGGATGTCTCTGGTAAGAAATCCGAAGAACTGAATGTTCCTCCCATTTCAAAAGCCATCAGCTTACTTTGCGCTGGTACTTCTAATTCAAAATCTAAAGCTCAGCATTCAAATGGTCCTAGAACTACTTTTAGTTATAGGAAAAGTTATCACTGTGGACTCACTGATCATATTGCTAGTAAGTGCCCCACAGCCACCAAAGCTGATAAGATAGCTAAGGTGAAGATTGCCCCCAAGGCAAAAAAAGACCACTGAGGTTAAGAAATTGACCAAAGTGAAGACTGACAAAACTGAATCTTCACACGTTGCGAAGACTGCTGAACCTTCCATTCCAACTACTTCCACTGACAAACGTGTACACATGGTTAAGTGGGTACCCAAGAAAAACTAATCTTCCTTTGTAATGCAGGTTCAGAAGGGTATCTGGTATCTCGATAGCGGATGCTCTAGACACATGACTGGAAAGAAAAGCCTGCTCGCTGAATACAAGGAAGAGAAGGGTCCCTCTGTGACTTTCGATGGAAATGGAAAAGGACATACCCGAGGGTTTGGTGTACTATCTAATGGTACAACCACCTTCAGAAGAGTCGCATATGTTGAAGGGCTGAAGAATAATATTTTAAGCATCAGTCAGCTTTGCGACAAGGATAACAAAGTAATCTTTACTAAGGAATCCTGCTTTGTCACTGACAAAAAGGAGAAGATAGCTCTCAGCGGTTATCGTTTGGAAAACGTTTATGTAATAAACATGGACTCAACAACCACTGAGAACTCCTGTTTCTTCTCAAAAGCCTCATCTGATGTCAACTGGCTATGGCATAAGAGGCTTTCTCATCTGAATTTCAAGACACTGAACACTCTTTCTTCAAAAGAGTTAGTCACTGGTCTACCTCAACACTCATACGCCAAAGAGTCTTTATGTTCAGCGTGTGAGAAAGGGAAGCAGACCAAAGCAAGCTTTAAGTCAAAGCAAGTTTCCTCAGTGTCATCTCCTCTACAACTACTCCATATGGATTTGTTTGGCCCTGTTAACAAACAATCCATCGCTGGAAAGAAATATACATTGGTCATAGTTGATGAATTCTCTCGTTATACATGGGTTATGTTTCTCCGTTCCAAGAGTGACACCCCTGAAGAACTCATCACCTTTGTTCGGAAGATGGAAACCCTGAACAATTTGACCGTTCGCTCAATAAGGAGTGATCATGTGACTGAATTCAAAAACAGTTCTCTTGATTCCTTCTTTGAGAGTAAGGGTATTTCTCACAACTTTTCATCAGTGAGAACACCGCAACAAAATGGAGTCTCTGAAAGAAGAAATAGAACAATTATTGAAGCTGCACATTCAATGCTCAGCGATTCTCACCTGCCTACTCAGTTTTGGGCAGAAGCTGTCAACACCGCTTGTTTTACGCAAAACAGGTCGCTCATAGTTAAAAGATTCAATAAAACAGCCTATGAACTCTTTCATGGGAGAAAACCTTCAATTAGCTTTCTTCACATCTTTGGATGTCAGTGTTTCATACTGAACAACAGAGATGCCCTTGGAAAGTTTGATCCTAAGGCTGATGATGGAATCTTTCTTGGATACTCCTCAGTCTCCAAAGCCTTCAGAGTCTTCAATAGAAGAAGACAAACTGTTGAAGAAACAATTCACGTCACGTTTGACGAATCCCGTTCAGCGAACTCTAAACCGAACACTGATACTGAAGAACTAAATCAATGGATGTTTTCTCATCTTGGTGATTCAGAAGATATTCCCACTCCTCGTGCTCATACAGTTGAAAATGATGGTCCTACTATCATTCCAAATATGCAGAATAGTGAAGCTAAAACTTCATGGGTCTCAGCTGTTCCTATAAACACTATACCTGCTTCTGAACCCAATGTCTCAGACATTCCATTTACTTCTCAGCAATCAGTGAATATAATGACAACTGCATCCATTCCTCTCTTGGCTGATACTCCAGACGTCGCTGAAGCCTCATCTTCAGCTCCTCCAGTTCAGGTTGAGTCAGCGTCTCATGCTCCGGCTCAGCGATGGACTGTAAATCACCCAATTGATCAAATTCTTGGTGATCCAAACGCTGGTATTCAGA
Organism: Saussurea involucrata; assembly: GCA_033807775.1. Lineage (NCBI taxonomy): Eukaryota > Viridiplantae > Streptophyta > Magnoliopsida > Asterales > Asteraceae > Saussurea > Saussurea involucrata. The sequence goes on from CM066315.1 coordinate 106,921,646, forward strand.
CTCAACGAAGTGCAGGTAATATTTGTTTATTTGTTAATTTTATTTCACTAACTAAACCAAAGAAAGTAGATGATGCCCTCATTGATCCAAACTGGGTCAGTGCCATGCAAGAAGAGCTGACTGAATTCGAAAGAAACAAAGTTTGGAAACTTGTTCGAAGACCAACTGACAAAACAGTGATAGGCACTAAATGGGTCTATCGAAACAAGTTGGATGAACATGGAACTGTAACTCGCAACAAGGCTCGTCTTGTTGCTCAGGGATACAGACAAGAGGAAGGCATAGATTATGACGAAACATTTGCTCCAGTAGCAAGACTAGAATCTATTCGTCTATTCTTAGCATATGCTGTACACAAAGACTTCAAAGTATATCAGATGGATGTTAAGTCAGCGTTTCTAAATGGAAAGCTGAATGAAGAAGTCTATGTGGAACAATCTCCAGGATTCTCAGATCCTAAGCGTCCAGGTTATGTTTATAAACTGGATAAGGCACTTTATGGCTTGAAGCAAGCTCCACGTGCATGGTATGACACTCTTTCTACTTATCTCAATATTGGAAAATTTGAGCGAGGTAAAATCGACAAAACTCTATTTTTCAGGAAAGTAAAAGGTCATATCATTCTTGTTCAAATATATGTTGATGACATTATATTTGGTTCTACTAACCCTGATCTATGTACTCGCTTCACTGATAGAATGAAATATGAGTATAAGATGAGCATGATGGGTGAACTAACATATTTCCTTGGTCTACAGATAAAACAAAATGAAAAAGGAACTTTCATTAATCAGGGAAAGTATGTTAAAGATATGCTGAAGAAATTCGATTTAACTGAAAGTTCAGCTATGAAAACCCCTATGGCACCACCGCTGACACTTGATAAGGATACTAAGGGTATTCCTGTCAATGTCACTCTGTACCGTGGGATGATCGGCTGAACCTAAGATATCTCATATGAAAGCTGTAAAGCGAATTTTTCGATATCTTGAGGGTACAACGAATCTAGGTCTTTGGTATCCCAAAGACTCAGGATTCGATCTAATCGCCTATTCAGATAGTGATTTTGTAGGTTGCAGAATGGATAGGAAAAGCACTACAGGAGGATGTCAGCTCCTGGGTGGAAAGCTGGTAAGTTGGACAAGTAAAAAGCAAAACTCAGTGTCCACTTCCACAGCTGAAGCTGAGTATGTAGCCGCTGGAAGCTGTTGTTCTCAGGTCCTGTGGATGAGAAATCAACTACTGGACTATGACCTTCAACTCTCAAATATTCCAATCTATTGCGACAGCACAAGTGCCATCGCTATAGCCAATAATCCAGTGCTACACTCAAAGACAAAACACATCGAAATCAGGTATCACTTTATCAGAGATCATGTGGTGAATGGTGATATAGAACTTCACTTTATCCCAATTGATTATCAGTTAGCTGATCTGTTCACCAAACCTCTTGATGAGACAAGATTCAACTTTCTCATCAGCGGGCTTGGAATGCTGAACTTTGAAGAGTAAAATCTTCAGCGATTCACATCTGATCAGCGATAGGATAAAATCAACTTGTATAACCCATTCTATCATCTTCTCTCTGAGTAAACTTGAGTCGCTGATATCAAGGTATTTTTTTCTGACAAATCGCATGTAAATGCAAGATTTCAAAATAAATTACATCGCTGAATATCTCTTCCTTATCAGCGATATTTTGAAATTTCTAAAACCATCACTGGGTTTATATTTTTCTTTTACGCGAATTTCTTCTCCAAGCTAAGAAAAAGTCACTGTTGCATTTGTGCTCTCGAATTTTTCAAGAACTTCAAACTTGTTCAAGAACTTCATCTTCTTCAATGAACCAGGTTAATAACTCTTTTATTTTACCTGCTTCTTAAACTTGTTAATGATCTTCTCTTTTTTTTTCACAAGATCAAACAAAAGAACTTCTTAAAAAATGAAATCATTTTCTTTCATGGTTTTATGAACACAACCATTTCATGGTTGTTCTTCAAGTTTAAATGCAAAAATCTTAAACTTGTTCTTCATTCGTCTTTCCAGAATCCCAATCTTCAAAGGAAACTGGAAAGCAAGATTATTTATTGGGTGTGCATTTCGTTTTTCAAAAACAAGAAAAACCCTAATCTTCATTAAGACATTTTGTCTTAATGAAATGGACAAAATTCGAACCATCTTATTGGAAAATCTTTCCACATTAAGATTATTCTTATTTGTTAATCTTTGACATTCCCAAGAACACCATCGCTGAGAACTCTGCTGCTGATGATACTGCTGAGGAAGTGGACATCCTCAAGGCTCCTCAGGTCAAGTTCTCTCTTGACAAACTGGATTGGACTAAGGTAAATAACCTCTATGCGCTTCTCGAGTTTCCTCCTCGAAAGCAAGTCATACATCTAGATGATGCTGTGAACTTCCTGAAGAATTGCTGCATCTCCACAGCCCTGACCATAACACCTCCTGCACATCAGCTTTTGCTATCACAATTCTGGTACTCTGCCAGACACTCTCAGCTACCATCAGCCAAAGACCCCTCCAAAACAATTGACCGCATCATCTGCGATATCGAATATGGAACCATGAAGATCACCCCTGCCATCATTCGCAAAGCCCTCAGCCTTCCTATCGCAACCAAAGAAAAACCCTTCGTTCCCCTCCCTGACCCCAAGAAAAACTCAGACAGGGAAGCCATCATTGCATTCTTCGATGCAATGGGCTATGTATGGGAAACTGGAAGGGACATGAAGCCCGAGAAGAAGCTGACCATTATCAAGAAATCGAAAATGCCCAGCGAGATGAATTTCATCTTCGCCCATTTGATCAGCTGCATGACTGCCAAGAGCGGCTCCTCTGACCAAGCCGCTAAGCCTCAGCAATCAATGGGATATGCATTGCTGAAAGGTCTACATATAGACTGGGCATCGATCATCTATGATGACCTGGTACTCAGAGTGGACTCCGTCGCTGACAGACCCTCATGGGTTCCCTATCCTCGATTCATCAGTGCCGTTTTCCAAAAAGGCCTGAAAGACAGCTACCCAACAGAGGGTGACCTGAAACTCTCTCAGGTCGGCCCTAAGATTCTCGACTTCAAACCAGTAGAAAATGAGGTACGTCTTTCTACTCTGTTAACTCTTCTAAACCATACTTCTTCTACTTCTGCAGCTCCTTCAGCGGACAAACCCACCGCTGATACCCCAGCTGCAACCTCCATTCTTCTTAAAAGGAAACACTCTGACACCCAACTTGGTTCCAAAAGAACTAAGAAAACCAAGGAGCAACCCCAACAATCTATTGCTAAAGAATCCTCAGCTCCTCTTGTTGGGCTGAAGGAAAGTTCAGTGGTACGCTCTGCCACAGCTGAACAAGCCACCCACTCTATCCCGACTTCCGTGTCTCCAAACGCTGAGGTTACAAACTTGGAAACTACCCAACCTCCCTCAGTCTCTTAAAAGACTGATGAAGTGATTCTCAGCGATTCCAACGCTGAACTCAGTAACCAACCTCCATTCTTACCCTTCGCTTCTCCCTCTACTCATTTAGACTCAACTCCAGTTATCACTGAAGCACCGGTCATTCCTCCAGAAGCTAAAGCTGACAATCAAGGAATACCGGGCATAGGACCTGCAGAGATGACCATACGTCAACGTTCTCTCGCTGACGATATGGAACTTTTCTTAGGACATCAAGACTTTGATGAATTCATCAATCCTCCTGCAGGTATACAACAACCCCTAAACATTGTTACTAAACCCCAAACTTCTGAGCTTTCCTCTACTGACAAGTTTTTATATGTTACAGGTCCTAATTTGGGAGACATCAACGCGTCTCTGAAGACAATAGAGACAAAGCTGACAGGTCTCACGTCTACTCTTTCCGGCAACTCTTCAGCTGTAAAAATCGCTGGAGAAAATCTTACAAAGCTTACAACCGTTGTCGAAAAGAATGCCTCCAAAGCTGAAGTGGAGATATTGTAAGTTTCAGGATACACTCTTACAATCAAATATGAACAATTAAGATCGTATTCACAGCAACTGGTCATATGATTTATTAACAATCTGTGAATTACAAGATATTACAATGAATTTCTCTCTCAATAGATCTAACAATTTATGCGTAAAGAGTTATCCAAAAGGTTTTCCAAAGATCTTTTAGCATACAGTTGCTAACTCCTATATATACTGTATAAGAAAGGCTAAAGCTACAGTACATATAAGAAACAGACTAATAGAAAAATTACACGTGTCCTAATTAGTAACTGATTATAACAGAAAATATCCTAAGATATAAGTTCTGAACATGTTGTTCAGAACTTCTGAACATACTTCTGAATAGGCGCTTCAGAACATTTGTCTTCATAGTCAGAAGTTCTGAGTCTCCTACTCAGAACTCTGAGTCTTCTGACCAAACTTAGAATCTTTTCTGCATCTCTATTCAGAAGTTCTGAGTCTTCTACTCAGAACTCTGAGTCTTCAATTCAGAAACGAACACTTGTGTTTTTGACAAAACTCTAGACCTAACAATCTCCCCCTTTTTGACAAATACACTAGTACTTTTCATCATCAAAATTTTTAGAGTAGGAACAATCTTCAGAAGGAGCTCTTCTGAATGCTTTGACAACTTTTGCTCAGAATTCTGAATAATCTGAGTTAACAACTTCTGGTCAGTCTTTAATCAGCAGCAGCAACGATTTCCAAATTGATTTCTGTTATATATTTGCTTTTTCTTTGCTCCCCCTTGAAATGGCAATTCTCATCTTCATTTCAGCTTTCATAAGATTTCTTTATAAGAAACAACCGATCAGTTTTCTTTTCCTCTTCTCCTTCTTAAAATAACATTTCTCTCTTTTGTTATTTCTGTACAAAAACCATATCAATCTTCAAAATCTTTAGCTTTTCTCCCCCTAAAGTTTTGGAAAGCAAAATCCTCTTCAAAATCTTTAGCTTTTCTCCCCCTTGATTTTCAAAACTTTAGCGATGCTTTTTCTTCGAATGAAGTCTATGCTTTTTCTCCTCCTTAATGAATAACCTTGCTTCCCCTCAAAATAAGAATTCTGGAGTAAATTGTTTTCTCCCCCTGAAAGTATGCATATATTTCATTAAAATTATTCATTTCAAATATAGTGCTTTAATGAAACATTTATGCAAGGAAAATAAGATTCACTGAACTATACTTGATAACTACTAACATTTGATCATTTGAAAACTTTACAAAAGAAATCCAACTTAATGAAATTTAACAGATTTTTCAATCAAATGAAATCAAATGCATGTGTTTGGATTCAAATACAAGTCATCATTGCATATCAAGTTAAAAATGTTCAGTTTCAATCCCTTTATTAAATCTATTTTGTGTGCTTAGCATGCAAAATATGATTAGCTTCAAGAATATGCAATTCTAAAAACATATACGAATACTTTGCTCTACTTACACTATTTGTCCAAAATCAGGATTTTCACAAATTTACAGGTTTATTGCGAGTTTGAATTTTCCCAAAGTTTCAAGAGATATGTGCTCATTGGCATCTTTTAATTTTGTGCACATTGGCATCTTTTAATTTTGTGCTTATTGGCATCTTTTAATCAAAAAGTTTAGTAAGAATAAGATACATCGTTAAACATGACTTTCTATCTGGTTCTATAGCAGGATTTGGGTCAGCATATCCCAGACCAGTTGGTCTTAGGTGCTAGGTGACAAGCACCCCTTGGAACTTAATTTCCCAAACCAGAAAGGCCACATCGATATATCTTAAACCCATTTGTACCAGTAGAACATGGCTTTCTATCTGGTTCTATTGCAGGATTTGGATCAGCCGATCCCAGACTAGTTGATCTTAGGGACTAGGTGTCGAGCACCCCTTAGGACTTACTCTCCCAAACCAGAAAGGCCACAGGTACAAACTTTCAAACTAAATAATTATATATATGTATATATATATATATATATATATATATATTGCATCTCAATCACTTGGTTCTAAAACGTAGTACTTCCCCCATATTTTCGTTTCCATCCATCATTCTGACATTTAGGCTTTTTGAGCATTATATTCTATATAAGTATAGATTTCATAACATTGAGCATTCGGCATAATTTCATTCATGTTTTGCTTACCTTTCGATTTAATTCAGAAGTGAAAGTTGAAATAAATATAGCTCAGATAATACAAAATACTTGTAAAATCACTCTTTGACACACATTTATTCATTGAATGAAAATTAAAAAAATTCATATCATTGAATTAAATTTGTTAAGATTCAAACATTCAAAGCAATAGAAATAAACGTAATGCAATGTTACCTTTCACCACTTGTTCCTTGAAACATAAAAATATGACAGTTAAGGATATCACCTGAGAAATATGAGTTCTAAACTGATTTGTTTAGAAGTCGTAGTCTCTGAAGTACGGGTCCTGAACTGAATTATTCAGAAGCCATAGTCATTTAAGTACGGGTTTTGAACTGATATGTTCAAAAACCTAAAGCGTTGAAGCACGGGTTTTGAACTTTATCTTGAAACAATCAGATCAAATTTTGAGTCAATACTTCCTCTGAAATCAAGATAATCCTGCAAAATCAAGAGATTTTGGTAATCATTTACGATGATTCCTCATTAGATATAAAAAAATCCAAATTTTGAGTAGTTGAGTAAGAATTCTGAGTAGAAAAGTCAGAATTCTGAGTAACTTGTTCAAAATTCTAAGTATCAGAGTCAGAATTCTGATTAGTTGAGTCAGAATTCTGAGTAGTATAGTCAGAAGTCTGAGTAACTTGTTCAAAATTCTAAGTATCAGAGTCAGAATTCTGATTAGTTGAGTCAGAATTCTGAGTAGTAGAGTCAGAAGTCTGAGTAACTTGTTCAAAATTCTAAGTATGAGAGTCAGAATTCTGATTAGTTGAGTCAGAATTCTGAGTAGTAGAGTCAGAACTTCTGAGTAAGAGAGTCAGAATTCTGATAAAACTATCCAGAGAAAATTCCTTAGAAAAATGTTTGGATTTTGTGATTTTTGAACATTCTGAATTTCAAATCACCATAACTTGCTCAAAAATCAGAATTTTTCAACCAAAACACCCACAACTATGAGTTCGATTACACCACAATAAACTGAACTTTTTAAAAAAAATGCTTCAAAATCAACAAATTGATCTGTCTGAATCAGAAATCCATAATCACATTCATACCGAGTTTTGGACTGAAGTATCCAAAAGTCAAAATTCTCAATTAAGCACAACATCTGTTTTCAGTCATGTGTCGGTATGGATCATTCATTCAGCTCTACACATGAATAACCTGCAAAACAAATTAAGTTGTCTTTGGTACCCATATGAACTTGGGTCCAGGTTTGTTAGGTGCAGTGGCATATGCAGATATTCTATAAGAACCATACCAGTGCTGAATAAAATTCTTGTTCACAAAATCATTAGTCCCACAATATGAACAACAAAGTTTCTTTTGTGCAACTCTGACTAATTGATTTACAGAATAAATCACATCAGGTTTAACAAAAGATTTTCTTTGAAATGTATTGTTCTTCTTAACATTTGAATTAGGAATTTTTGATTTTGGCACTTCTTTCTTGGAAGTTGTTCCTTTAACTCTCCATTCCATTTTTATCTTTTTAAAAGAACAATTATAAGATTTATCAATAGCAGAATCATAAAACAGATTAGAAGAACGAATCTGATCTTTTGAACTATGATTTGATTTGTCAACAACTTTCGTTTCAAATTCCCTAAACTTTTTAACATACAAATCAAACCTTGACTGCAAATCAGATTTGGACTTCCTCTCTATCATGATTTTAGTTGATAAATCAGATAATTTCTTAATAAGCCTCCTTATCTCCAAATGAAAAACTTTCTTTTCCTTCTCAAACTCATCTTTTAAGCATTTTTCTTTAAAGCCATTTACCTTCTTCTTTTCAGTCTCTTTCCTTCCATCTTCTAACTCTTTCTCCAACTCATTGATTTTTACAGAAAACTCATTCAACATTCCTGTTTTCTTTTTCTCAAAACCATTCTTTTCTTTTTGAAAAACATTTTTCTTGCATTCAAACTCTTTTCTTTCTTTTGCAAGAATTTTCTCCAAATCAGAATTTTTTAGAGATAATTCAACAGACTTTGTTTCAAAACCTTTCCTCTCAGTTTGAAAGTTTCTTCTCTCTTTCTCAAATTTCTCTCTTTCAAGTATAAGAACTTGTTCAAAATCATAGATTTGTTTCAAGAGTTGACAATTTTTCATTTCACATGATTTGATTCTATTTTCAGAATTTGTTAACATCTTTCTTTCAAAATTGATTTCCTCTTTCAAATCAACATTCTCTTTTTCTAACAACTTTATGTCCTCTTGAGCCTTTTCAAAATCCTTTAGAAAATCAGATTTCTCTTTTTGCAAACTCTTTATAACTTTTGCATTTTCATTTTGTTTTTCTTGAAGATTAGCAATCTTTCTTTCAAAATGTACAATCTCAGTTTTTGGTTTAGAAATTGTTTCTTTTGTTTTTACAGGACTTAATTTTTGTAAATTGTCTGAACTGGTTATAGAACTTGCAGGTCTCACAAAAACTTCAACAATCTCAGGCATGATGAAATGACAAATTCAAATATCAACTACGAATTATGATCAAAAATGAGAATCAACACAAATCTAGAATATGCAAGAATTAATCAAATCTGTCACATGCATTTCATCAGACAGTTAGAGTACATGAATTAATGAAATCTTCTTTTCAACAAAAAATTTGAATACTAATCAACATGCAACAGATATAATCACTTTGATCAAGAAACCAATCAAGAATTTCGAAAACATACCTGTGATCTCTGTTTAATTTCGAGAATTAATCAACATAGAGAGAAAATCTTTGGATGACTTGATTGTAAGATATCGATTCAACAGAAAGACAAATTCAGATTTCTTGAATCAATGATAGAAACGAATTCAAGAATTGTTAGGAATTCAAGAATTGTTAGGAATTCAAGAATTGTTAGGAATTCAAGAATTGTTAGCAGCAGCAGAATCAATTGTCGAATTGATCAAGAAACTTCAAGAACGCGATCAAACACACTCTTGGACGAATATGTTTGTTGATTGGCTCTGATACCAATTGTAAGTTTCAGGATACACTCTTACAATCAAATATGAACAATTAAGATCGTATTCACAGCAACTGGTCATATGATTTATTAACAATCTGTGAATTACAAGATATTACAATGAATTTCTCTCTCAATAGATCTAACAATTTATGCGTAAAGAGTTATCCAAAAGGTTTTCCAAAGATCTTTTAGCATACAGTTGCTAACTCCTATATATACTGTATAAGAAAGGCTAAAGCTACAGTACATATAAAAAACAGACTAATAGAACAATTACACGTGTCCTAATTAGTAACTAATTATAACAGAAAATATCCTAAGATATAAGTTCTGAACATGTTGTTCAGAACTTCTGAACATACTTCTGAATAGGCGCTTCAGAACATTTGTCTTCATAGTCAGAAGTTCCGAGTCTCCTACTCAGAACTCTGAGTCTTCTGACCAAACTTAGAATCTTTTCTGCATCTCTATTCAGAAGTTCTGAGTCTTCTACTCAGAACTCTGAGTCTTCAATTCAGAAACGAACACTTGTGTTTTTGACAAAACTCTAGACCTAACAAGGTTGATATATCACTCGGTGATTTTGCCAAAGTTCTAGCTGACATCTACACAGACTACCTCGACATCAAGAAATCAGTTGACACTATGTCCAGCGAAGTCACAACGCTGAAGACATCGGTTGGCACACTCGAAGGTAATATGTCTGCTGTAAAGGCTGATGTCAGTTCAGTAAAAACTGATATGAGTTCTGTGAAGACTGATGTCAACACGATGAAGAATGACATCTCTTCTATTCAGAACTTTTTGCAGCAGATCCTGACCAACACAACCGCCCCTGCACCTGCCCCTGCTCCTGCACCTGAGCATTTTACTACGGCAGATCGTGCTGAACTCGTCAAAATCAATCCTGGTATTTCTGCTCTTCAAACCAGATTATCAACGATTGAGACTTATGTGGGGGTCCCTGGCCAAGAAGACAACGAGAAACCCACAGCTGCTGAATCATCACATTCCTCCCCCAGTCATCATGAAAAAGAGGGGGAGAAGAGCGCTGAAGATCTTTCCCATGATGAATCTATCAGGGGAGAGAAGACTGAAGACCTCACCTTCACTGAAGAGGGTGAGAAGCAATTGAAGCTGAAGCAGCCGCTGGACCTCAGGGAGATAAACACCCTGAGGGAACGGAGAAGCTCGCCTCTGTATCTGAGGGGGAGCAACTCGAAGAAGAAGCTGAAGAATCTGAGTCTGAAGCTGAAGATGAAGAAGCCATCGACTTGTCTGATGATGAACAATCCTCCTCTCCAAAGAATGATGATGATGAAGATGATGATGATGATGACTCTTTTATCGTCAAGCCTGCTCAGAGGACCATAGATCTTAAAGGGATCAAGATAAATGAACCTTCAGGGGAGCGGACAAAGACAAAGCCATCAGCATCTGAAGCTGACAAAGACAAAGGAAAAGGTGTCGCTGAAGATGAAAATCTGACGATCTTGCTTAAAAAGCCGGTTGTTCAGGTACACTAACTCCTTACTCCACATCCCTCCTCTATACACTTTATCAGCTCTACTCTCCACAAGCCTATATACACTATCCCATTCTTTCTCTATCTCTGTTCTACCCATGTTCTTACTTGTAAGATCGCTGCGTTTCAGCTAGTCCTCTCCCCTGTTTGAGGATATCGCTGAAGTTCCTACAGCTGCGACTTCAACAATAATCCCAGCTCCCAACGCTGAAGAAATAATCCCAGTCTTAGATTTAATCTCTGAGACTGATGAACCTGAAGAACAGATGCTCTCTCACAAAAACAGACCTTCCTTGGCTCCTCAAAAGCTAAGTGAAGAGGATCAATAAAAGATAGATGCAATGATAAAGAGACTCGAAGATCAGCGAATCATTCTAAAGCGTGATCAACTTCCTACCGTTCCTCCAAAGTTCAGAATTTCCCAAAAGGAATACAAGGAACACCTCAGAGCTGAACGCCTAATCGCTGAAAGAAGGGAAGCTGAAGAAAAAGACAGAGAATACGCCATCCAGCTTACTCAACGATCAATAAAAGACCCCAAGCTGAAAAGAGTTCCCATTGATGTTCAACGTCAGCTATGGGATGATGCTCAAGAGATCGTTAGAGAAAAGACTAAGGTCTCTGATACGACTTTGGAATGGGCTAAACAAATGCTGACCTATCGATCTAGACCATCCAAAATCATCAAAGTAAACATCAGAGGAAGACTGTACGCCGACGTTCCTGTTGTTGAAGTGGATGTCTACATAGAAGACAAACTAAGCAAACTTTCTAGGCTGCTACCTTAGAAAAGTTTGGTCTCTCTGAATGGTTAGAAACGAAATTAGCCATTCAGGGATCGCGCTCAAAGTTTAAAAGCCATGTCGAGAAGATCTTAAACAAACAGATCGACCTGCTTTCTTCTGCTGTGGATATTCCTCCTACTCTTCCTCCTCAACAAGGAAAAGAATCTTATAAGGAAAAGAAAGTATCTGATTCAGGTCCTCCTATACGGAATGAAACAGGTATTGGTTTCTCTCGTGCTGAAGTTCTTGGCCCTGATGCTGATCTCTCAGCGCTTGACACCTCCCTACCACCTGGAGAAACTTTCATTCCTGGCACAGTTGTAAGTGATCCATATGGTATATTCTTTCTAGACTACGATGGAAACCATCACTTTCAACGTATCTCTGAGCTCCACATCGCTCCCATCGAACAACTCAGAGATCTCATATACTGGTGTGAAGTCAGACGCGACATCAAAGCTAGACACTTGAAACCCTTGATTTTTGAAGAAGCTCTGAAGAAAAAGAATCAAGGAGTAGATGTCCCTGACTGGATGATTTCCACATCAATGACCCTTGATGAACAACTCATTAAGGAAGAACCTTTTGACGGATAGGATCGCCTTGTAATTCATTTTATCCTTATGTCTACATCTTTTGTACTTGTAAATTTATTCGCTGTACTTGTAATTTTTCCACTTCCCTCTGTAATCTTTACAAAGTTTAAAGAAAAATTTCAGCGAACGTACTTTACTCCATCAGTACAGAAAAGATCCCAGAAAACAGTAAAAGGGACAAATATTTTATGAGTTCTTTTTATCCTTATGTTTTCATTAAATAGCAATTTTCGTTGTTGCTGTGTCATAATCAAATAGGGGGAGATTATTGATCCAAACCCTCAGTGATTTGATAATGACCCTCTCTTATATACTTAGTGAAAATTGTAAGTAAACAATATGTATAAGAGTTTCACTATCGCTGATAAGTACTAAGATCTTCTAGTACCGTTGATAGGAACTCTCGCTCTTTAGATTAAACATTCAGCGAAACTGTTCACCATAATACTCTGAGTCTGTTCAGTACTTATGGTGATCGCTGATAAGTTAGTTGTTTACTTATGATCCCTGAAGACAAGTTTCACGTCAACATAGGTTCTACGCTGAAGTCGAATATCAAGCTCAAGAACCAGCGACAAGTCTCCTAATGAACTGATGCGGATCAGCGAAGACTCAGATTTGTCCACTCAACGTGAAGTATTAAGTACAGGACTTTGGCTATCGCTGAATTCTATCATTCGCTGATAAAGAATGATAGATCGCTGAATCAACGAAAAGCTGATCATGAAGTCCTCCGTACAAAGTACTTTTGTCTAAACCACCCTTGCACATCTCCGTACGATATGTTAGAAAAAGAACCTCCTTATTGTCTGAATTCGTACAACCACTCTGATACTACACTGTTCAAACATGCGGCTACTTAGGTTGTCAACAAAGGTCAATGACATGCAACCAATCAGCTGTTGCCACGTGTAAAGTGTAAACTACAATGCATTAAATGCATGCAGTTTATAAGAAGAAGAACTCACTTCATTTTTGAAGCAACTTGCTAACTCTGGACAAGTTCATCTTTCTTATCTTGAGATAGGTTATTATTAGTAATTTCCTTCTCCTTCTTAGTGCAAGAAATTTAGTGTTCCAACTTGTTTAGATTTAGGATTTATCCTTAATCTTGTTTCCGCAACAAGCTGTAAATTGTTAATGATTTATCAATAAACAATTTAGAAAAGTAAAATCTGTGTGTTTGTATTCAACCCCCCCCCCCTTCTACAAACTTGTATAACCCTTCGGGACCAACACTCACCAACGACCCTCCGATGCTTAAGTCAGTAGCTGTTTGAGAGAAACATTTGTATGGAAAAGAGTTAGAAATCATACCTTTCTCCTTCATGGGGTATTGCCCCCCTGTCATTTATTATCCTATTCTTTTTGGAAAGAAAGATAGGTTTTAAATGACAGGACGACACGACGATCCGATGAGATACTGTCTGTGATTGATCATGTCGTCGTACGACAGGGCACCATAGCGACGTTTCGACTCATTCTCGATCTTCAGGGTTCCCAATGGCGTAGGGGATTTTAATTGACAACTTTTGCATGCTCGGGAGTCGACGGTCGATGGCTGTTAATAACGACATTATCAATAATATCTTTGAGATTGCCTTGTGGAACATGATATGCCAATTCCTTCTTGAGTGCGATACAATCATCTGTCGCATGACCATGGTCGACGTGGAAGTCGCACCACTTTGATTTATCCTTCTTAGCATCGTCCAAGTCAGACTTCTTCGGCCACCGGATGGTTGCTTGGGTGGTCTTCAGAGCTTCGACTAAGTCTTTAGCTGACCCTTTGAACCCATAAGAGGAGATATTGGGATACACGGGGAATTTAGTCGCGGTTTTAGCTTCTGCCTTTGTCTTGAAACGAACGTTTGAAATCTGACGCGCTGGCTCTATTCTGGATATGGCTTTCGGCTTGAATTCTGGCTTCTTGACACCTAACGACTTCTTGTCGTCAGTGTGTTTGCGATGAAAGGCTGCGTCATCTTCGAAAGTCTCTGGGGGATACTTGGTCAGATCGATATATAAACCAGAACTATCGTCTAGACCACGCTTATAAGCTTCGAGCGCAGTTTTGATGTCACAATTGCGAATACTGATCATTTCGGCATTGAATCTATTGAAATAACTTCGAATAGACTCATTGGTCTTCTGCACGACATAGTACAGATCACTAGTCTGCTTTTCCATCTTACGACTGCTGGTGAATTGCCGGGAGAATTGGTTGACCAATTCGGCGAACGACCCGATAGATTTGGGTTTGAGATTGATCAACCACTGGAGAGCTGGGCCAGTGAGAGTCGCCCCGAAACTCTTGCACATGCATACTTCATGGTACATGTGTGGAATCGAGATTGTCCACATGAGTTGCTTATACTGCGCGACATGCTCGGTTGGATCGGTCACACCTGAATACTTGGGAGTGAAGGCAGGAATGTTATACTTCTTTGGGACCTCGACGGTGGCGATCTTGTCGATGAAGGGCGACACCTGATACCCCGAGCGAGGCTCGACGTCGACAGGCACGGCTGCCCCAGGCAACTTGGCGAGCAAGGACAGGACGCACTCATTTTGGTCTTCTAACATCTTCAAACGCTGGGCGACGGGATCGTTAAGATCAGGATTTTCCCCTGTCGAGGGATTGGTCCCTGGACTAGTGCCATTACCATGCGACGAACCATTGGTGTCCCCGTTGAATGGGACAAAATATGGCTGCGACCCATAGTGGAATTGCTGCGGTCCATTCTGAAACAATTGTGGTCCCAGCTGAAATGGCTGCGATCTCTACTGGAAAGATTGCGATCCTTGCTGGAAATGTTGCGATCCTTGCTGGAAAGGTTGCGATCCTTGCTGGAAAGGTTGCGGACCACTTTGGAACGGCTGGGAAAACGGCTGGGATCCATTCTGAAACGGCTGGGATCCATTCTGAAACGGTTGGGCGCCACCTTGCAATGGTTGGGATCCATTGTTCAAGGGTGGTGGTCGGATGTGCTGAGGGGGAATCTGCCCAGACTGGGGATTCGGAATGAACGGACCCGGCTGCTGATTCTGCATAAATGGACCTGGATGCTGATTCTGTGTTGACGGGCCTGGTCCCGGACCTGGATTCTGGATGAATGGTCTAGGACCATTCTGGGGTCCAAAAGGATTCCTTAGCCGCGCGATCTCTTCAGCTGCTCTGCGATTCTGCTCTGCCATTGCATTGAGTTGATTCCTAGCAACCTCGAGCTCCTGATACATCTGAGCGACGACTTGCTGCGGATTTCCAGGGGCTGCCATTTTCCTGCAATAGAAAATAGAAGAAACTCCAAAACTATTAGTAGAATGCACGTTCGTCGAGGATTTTCTCTAGATGTAGTCCCACGGATGGCGCCAAACTGTTAATGCCAAAAATCGCACCAAAGGGACAACTTAAGGTCGATGTGGACTTAAACAACTAAAGAAAGAATCTTTCGACGAGGCGTGCGACGATAAATAAAATAAAGAAACAAGGGATTTGATGACGCAGGAAAAACCTCAATCGAGGAAAAAACCTGCGGAAGACAGGGGGTGTCGTCGCTGCACTATGGTCCCCAATCAGGGGCGATGTCCTTGGATACTGGTGTCGATCATTACAATACAAATGAAGGAAATGCTTCGAAATGTAAAGTACAAGTGTTTGAATGTAAAAATAGGTGTTTGTCGTGTACGAAAGATAGTGTGAACTGCTGGTCGAGGGCTGTTGTCGTGCGTCGAGAGCGATACTTAGAATAATGGTTCTTCACTTCAGGTGTTCTTGGATATTGCTTCGGTTGTTAATCGCCGGATATTCGATGTGTTGAAATGTTGATTAAGCTTGATATTTATAGTCTTCGCGTCCTTAGCTTCATCCATGAATGTTCCTTTAATGGCCTTAACGGTTGGAAACGGTCGCCTGAGTAATGATCTTCGTCCGTTACGGTCGCCGGCTGTTTAATGATTGCGTCGGTTATAGTCGTTGCTCCTTAATGACTTTTACTCCTGCATTAAAAACTTAATAAACGGTCATGGTTAACGTTAGCTTTGGTCGAAGTCGCACGTCCTTATATAATAGTCGTGCGGATCGGGTGACGCTATGGTCGAGCGTCGTAAGGAACTCTCGATTTATCTTTTATGAGGGACGACGATGGTGTTCTAGGTCTTTGTCGAGACCTTATCTTAATACAAGATATTGTCCCTAGTCATACGTCTTACCTGTTCTGGTCGTGGTCGAGCGACGTGATTTTTTTCCCAAACAACGCCCTCGAAGAACTCAGAGAATCAGCCTTAATCAGAATGGCGTCGCAGAAGCAAGCGGTCGAACGGTATTTCAACAAACATGTCAAGATCAAAGTCTTTCAAGAAGGCGGTTATGTTCTTCGCCGAGTGTTCCAAAACACTCAAGAACCCAACGCGGGAAAACTTTCAATCAAGTGGGAGGGCCCGTACCGTATCTCTGAAGTCGTTGGTAAGGGAGCCTATCGACTCCAGACCCTCGACAATCAAGAGATCCCGCGTAGTTGGAATGCGACGCATCTCAAAAGATATTTCTTTTGAGATTACTTCTTTCTCATACAAATTGTTACTTGAAAATAAACACCATAGGATCGAAAGATAATTACGGGAACGCACAACATAGATGTCCAAGTTCACGAATCGATCGTCTTATCACGGGGGCATCTAAATTTCGTCGTACGATTGGTAGGTTTTAATGACCTCTCAATAAAAGTTTCTAAACTTTGAAAAATTTCATATTCATTGATGATATATATTCATGATTGTCAATACAATTCAAAATGTCTGGGTTATACTCATCATATTGCAAAGAATGCCTAAGTCGCACGATTCTTCGCTCATTTTACAGACGATAACATGTTCACAGAACGAACAGTTATACAAAGACAGACTAAAACTCATTACACACTAATAAGCTCGAGCGTAAACTACATAAAACAAAAAATATGGAGAAGAGTGTCAGTCGTATGTTCTGCCCGGAGTCTTGACCTTCGAGATCGTGGCAGCGTCAAAACATGTTAATGCAGGGATCAAACGAGTATGTTAGGAATTGTTTTCCAGCTCCTTACGCCATAGTATTCTGAGAATGTGGCTCTAAAGATTAATGTTAAGGTTGGAACATCTGTTTTCTGACGAGTGACCTCCACTCCAATATTGTTCCCGTCTTGACACACTTAATGAAAAGAAACAGAAGCATCTGTCAAATACGAAGGGAACACATTAGCAAAACATAAAAACGAAAGTACATCGATAACACAAGTTTTGAAAGAAAAACTTACAAGGAACGCCAGTTCGGCTAAACACAGCCCTATCTCTTCAATAGAGATCCTTTGAAAACACTCCTCGGAAACTAAGGGCTGATGTTTCGCCAGATGCGGAAGTGACTTCATCCTGACGAGGACGTAGTCAAACGAGAGGGACGGAGACATCGCAAAGCTGATCACCATAAGTTCCTCCTCGTTCTCTCCCGTCTTTACACCCCCGCCCCTGTCGGCTGACGAAAGGGTTGACGTGGCAGAAGACATCGTCGCCAGGTGCGCAGAATACACATACATCGTGTTCATCGTAACCAACATCGTCAACGATTCGGGTATCGCAACCCTTGATAGATCTCCAACCACCCAAAGTTTGAACAAAGTCGAGATTCTAGAGAAGGGCCTCATCAGAAACAGAAAACTTTTAAAGAAAATCTCTAAAGAAAACAACCCATTGTGATCTCTATTTATGCAGGAAATCGCAACAAGTCGAGTCCGCTGATGATCAACACGCGTCCATACCTATCCGAATCTTCGACACCTGTCCTCGACAGCTGGTAAGCATCATCGCGCGTCAGTATGATGTCACAACTTTTCAACTTCTCGTTCAGTTAAAGGTGAACCGGTCTAGTTCCACGAAAACCAGGTAAGTCCCTCAACCCAGGTCACAAGTCTAAGCGTTCGACAAGCAAAATTTAAAA
This sequence comes from Saussurea involucrata, assembly GCA_033807775.1. Classification (NCBI taxonomy): domain Eukaryota; kingdom Viridiplantae; phylum Streptophyta; class Magnoliopsida; order Asterales; family Asteraceae; genus Saussurea; species Saussurea involucrata. The sequence continues at coordinate 106,939,621 of CM066315.1, forward strand.
CTTAAATTTGACATTCAATTTTCAAATTTTGGGGGCAAACTGTTTGGTCAAAAAATCACGTCGCTCGACCGCAACCAGAACAGGTAATACATATGATTAAGGACTATATCTTGTATTAAGATAAGGTCTCGACGAAGACCTAGAACACCATCATCGTCCCTCATAAAAGGTAAGTCGAGAGTTCCTTACGACGCTCGACCATAGCATCGCCCGATCCGCACGACTATTATATAAGGACGTGCGACTTCGACCAAAGCTAACGTTAACCATGACCGTTTATTAAGTGTTTAATGCAGGAGTAAAAGTCATTAAGGAGCAACGACTATAACCGACACAATCATTAAACAGCCGGCGACCGTAATGGACGAAGATCATTACTCCGGCGACCGTTTCCAACCGTTAAGGCCATTAAAGAAACATTCATGGATGAAGCTAAGGACGTGAAGACTATAAATATCAAGCTCAATCAACATTTCAACTCATCGAATATCCGGCGATTAACAACCGAAGCAATATTCAAGATCACTTGAAGTAAAGAACCATTATTCTAAGTATCGCTCTCGACGCACGACAACAACCCTCGACCAGCAGTTCACACTTTGTTTCATGCACGACAAACACCTATTTTTACATTCAAACACTTGTACTTTACATTTCGAAGCATTTCCTTCATTTGTATTGTAATCTCTGTATGATCGACACCAATATCCAAGGACATCGCCCCTGATTGGCGACCATACTGTAGCGACGACACCACCTGTCGTCCGCAGGTTTTTTCCTCGATTGAGGTTTTTTCTGCGTCATCAAATCCCTTGTTTGTTTATTTTATTTATCGTCGCACGTCTCGTCGAAAGATTCTTTCTTTAGTTGTTTAAGTCCACATCGACCTTAAGTTGTCCCTTTGGTGCGATTTTTGGCATTCACAACTGTTATCCAAATTATCCGGTGTTGCCGTCCCCATCGACGTCAAGCCCCGCTCTGGATTTCAAGCATCCCGTTTTGTCGACGAAATCGCAACTGTCGACGTCCTAAAAAAGTACAATATTCCAACTTTCACGCCCAAATATTCGAGAATAACTGACCCGATAGAACACATCGCCCAATACAAACAATTGATGTGGACCGCGTCAATCCCTCATCAGTACCAAGAAGTCTGCATGTGCAAGAGTTTTGGTGCGACCCTTTCAGGAGTTGCTCTCCAATGGTTGATCTACCTCAAGCCCAAGTCCATCGGTAATTTTGCTGAATTGGTCAACCAATTGTCACAACAGTTCGCCAGTAGACGCAAGATGTAGAAGTAGACCAGTGGCTTGTATTACGTCACTCAAAAAACTGGATAGTACATTTGCAGTTACTTTAATCGTTTCAACATAGAAATAATCAGTATCCGGAACTGTGACGTCAAAACCGCAATCGAGGCCTACAAGCGAGGTCTCGATGACGACAGTTCAGGGTTGTACACCGACCTTACGAAATACCCTCCAGAAAACTTTGAAGACATCCGAGCTAGGACTTTGGCTTACATGAGAGTGGAAGACGGCACAACCTTCCGTTGTAAGCATTCAGGCGACAAGAAATCACTGGGTGTAAAGAAACCGGATTTCATGTCCAATGCGAATGTCAAAACGGAACCCGCACGACATATATCGAACGTCCGATTCGAAAAGAAAAAGAATAATCATACGACTAAGTTTCCTCAGTATCCTAAGATCTCCTCTTACGGGTTCAAGGGTACATCCAAAGACTTGGTGGAAGCCCTTAAAAGCGTACAATCAACTATTCGATGGCCCAAGAAGAGCGACAGAGATGATGCCAAGAAAGACAAGTCTAAGTGGTGCAACTTCCATAGCGACTATGGTCACGCGACGAACGATTGCGTAGCACTCCAAAAGGAAATGGCCTGGCTCGTCCCCAATGGTCATTGTTTGGGCAAAAAATCACTAGTCTCGACCACGACCAAGAAAGGTAAGACACATGTTATGAACTATATCTTGTATTAAGATAAGGCCCCGACAAAGACCCAAAAAACTTTCGTCGTCCCCCCTAAAAGGTAAGTCGAGAGTTCCTCACGACACTCGACCTCGACGTCGCCTAGCTCACACGACCGTCGCATAAAACCATGCGACCTCGACTGACTAACGCGCTATACGACTGTTATGTTTTGTTCAGTGTTTAATGCAGGAATCAACTTCATTAATGGACAACGGCTATAACCGACGAAGTCAGTTATGAACATCTAAACCCGTATTAAAAGATGGCAACCGTTACGACAACTATCAAAGTCCTTAATGATCCAATTAAAAGTGCCCAAAGACTATAAATTCCAAGCTCAATCCTCAGTTCAAGAGACATCGAATAACACAGAGAGGAATACAGATACAAGGCAGAACATCAGACACAAGCACTTGAACTCCGAAGAACACTTGAAGCACATAAATCGCTCACAGAAGAATCGCTCTCGACGCACGACATCAGCACTCGACACACAGTTTAAAAACATGACGCACACTGTTTTACATTAGAAAACACTTGTAACTTTACATTTCGAAGTCTTTCCTTCATTTGTATTGTAATCTCTGTATGATCGACACCTGGAACACCAAGGATATTGTCCCTGTTTGGCGACCATAGTGCAGCGACGACATCCACTGTCGTCCGCAGGTTTTTTCCTCGTTGAGGTTTTTCCTGCGTCATCAAATTCTCTGTCTCAATTACATTTCCGTCTCAAATGCACTCTTTTGTCGAACAATTCATTTCTTTAGTTGTTAAAGTCCACATCGACCTTAAGTTGTCCCTTTGGTGCGATTTTTGGCATTAACAGTTTGGCGCCATCCGTGGTACCTCATCTAGGGAAAATCTTCGACGAACGTGCGTCTTACTAACGGTTTCTTGGAGTTTCCTTTGTTCTCTGTTTCAGGAAAATGGCAGCCATTGGAAATCAGCAGCATGCCATTGCCCAGATGTACCAGGAGCTTGAAGTCGCTCGAAATCAAATCAACGCCATGGCAGAGCAAAGTCGCAGAGCAGCTGAGGAGATCGCACGATTAAGGAATTCTTCTGGACCTCAGAATGGTCCTAGGCCATTCGTTCAGAATCCAGGCCAAGGATCGTTCGAACAGAACGGTGCTCGACCATTCACGTATAATCTAGGTCCAGGGTCAGGTCCGTTCGCTTAAGAATCAGCATCCAGGTCCGTTTATGCAGAACCAGCAACCGGGACCGTTCAATCCAAATCCCCAGTTCGGGACGGTTCCTCCTCAGCATATAAGGCCACCACCCATGCAGAATGGATCACAACCATTTCCGAATGGATCGCAGCCGTTTCAGAATGGATCGCAGCCATTTCCGAATGTGTCGCAGCCGTTTCAGAATGGGTCACAGCCGTATTTTTTTCCTTTCAACGGAGACGCCAAGGCCTCATCGCATGGAAATGGTACCAGTTCAGGAGTCAATCCGCAAGCAGGGGCAAATCTCGACCCCAATGACCCCGTCGCCCAGCGATTGAAAATGCTAGAAGATCAGAACGAGCGTGTCCTATCTTTGCTCGCCAAGCTACCTGGGGCAGCCGTGCCCGTCGACGTCGAACCCCGATCAGGATTTCAGGCGTCGCCTTTTATCGATGAGATCGCGACCGTCGAGGTCCCGAAGAAGTACAACGTCCCCGCCTTCACGCCCAAGTATTCGGGAGTGACTGATCCGACAGAGCACGTCGCGCAATACAAGCAGCTCATGTGGACAATCTCGATCCCATACATGTATCAGGAGGTCTGTATGTGTAAGAGCTTCGGTGCGACTCTCATCGATCCTGCTCTCCAATGGTTGATCAATCTCAAACCCAAGTCCATCGGGTCGTTCGCTGAATTGGTCAACCAATTCTCTCAGCAATTCGCCAGCAGTCGCAAGATGGAGAAGCAGACTAGTGACCTATATTATGTCATGCAGAAGACCAATGAGTCTATCCGAAGTTATTTCAATAGATTCAATGCGGAGATGATCAGCATTCGCAATTGCAACGTCAAGACTGCAATCGAAGCTTATAAGCGTGGTCTGGACGATAGCTCAGGTTTGTATACTGATCTAACCAAATATCCTCCGGAGAATTTTGAAGACGTCCGAGCTCGAACCGTAGCGTATATGAGGGTAGAAGACGACGCTGCCTTTCGTCGCAAGCATACCGACGACAAGAGGTCGTTAGGTGTAAAGAAGCCAGAGTTCAAGACGAAAGCGATTTCCAAAATAGAGCCCGCGCGTCATATCTCGAACGTCCGATTCAAGACAAAAGCAGAGGCTAAGACCGCGACCAAATTTCCTCAGTACCCCAAGATATCCTCTTACGGATTCAAAGGGTCCACTAAGGATTTGGTTGAAGCTCTGAAGACCGCCCAGGCGACCATTCGATGGCATAAGAAGTCCGATCAGGACGACGCTAACAAAGATAAATCTAAGTGGTGCGACTTTCATGTCGACCATGGTCATGCGACATATGATTGCATAGGTCTCAGAAAGGAGCTAGCGTATCATTTCCTGAAAGAAAATCTCAAAGATATCATCGATGACGTCGTTACTTCAACTAGCGACCATCGACCGTCAACCCTCGAGCATGCAAAGGTTGTCAATTGTATCACCGGCGGTTCAGACGTCTGTGGTCTGGCATATTCCGCAGCCAAGCGTCATGCCAGTCAAGCACCTGACGATCGGCCTATTCCGCGTTCATCAAGGCCCAAAGGAGATTTGGAGTTGGAAGCTATGAAGATCATATTCGACCAAGACGACCTCGGTGATTCGTATCAGAAGCACCACGACGGGTTGATTATTCAACTCACGATTGGTAATTGTTTAACCCGACGAGTCTTGATTGATTGGGGCAGCTCAGCGAATGTCATTTTTCTTAACACCATCAAGGCCATGGGAATCGATCGTTCAGAAATCACCCGACGTTCGACGACCTTGGTTGGTTTCAATGGAGAAGCGACAAGCACATTTGGAGATATTATTTTGCCCGTCTATGCCGGAGGAATCAACAAGCAGGCCATGTTCAGCGTCATCGACTGTGTGTCGGCCTATAACATCATCTTAGGTCGACCATGGATCCATGAAATGAAAGCCGTTCCTTCGACATATCATCAGACCCTGAAGTTCCCTACGCCGTCGGGAATCCAGGAGATCAAAAGTGAGCCAAAAGTCGCTCGTGATTGCTATAAGACCACTCTGAAGCCGCGAAAATAGACCTTCTATTGTGGCGACTCATGACGACATTTAGTGTATCATCTTAAAATCGCCACAAGGGGGCAAGATGGTAGCAATAATCAAGACGTCCCACGTAGTTGGAGCACGATGCGTCTGAAAAGCCAACGACCAACCTCTGACAATGTTTTATCGCAGAATCGCACGACATAAGTCACTGAGACTGTCGCATGACACCAGCACGATTTCGCAAGGTCGCACGACATAAACGATCAGGTCTATGACTTGATCATCCATCTACAGGGACACACGATTCAAATTTATCGCACGACTCAGTCGTACGATCGCAAAGTCTAGAGATCTCATGATCTAAGTTTCTTGACTTAGAAAAATTTCATACCCTGAACGTATGCTTTGATCGTATGTGCTTATGTTTATATACACGATTTAAAAGTCTTATGGCTTACATTCCAGTTATTGTGTTGCAATGATGCCTAAGTCGCATGATTTCTTGGTTATTCTTTACTTAGTGAAACTTACAATTAACATTATATTTATAAAATCGCAAGTTCAAACAGAAGTCTAAGTTTCATTCATCAAAAAACTGTCGATTACAACGGTCGATCAATAAAAAAAATTCTAAACTTGAGGAGGAGCATCAATCGCATCCTTGCCTAAGGTCCCGCCCTGAAGACCTTCGTCTACCATATCCTCCTCGATGTCCTTCTCGTCATCCGAATCAAGGTCTCTCACCGACCCGACACCCTTCAAATAAATCTCTTCCGACGCCGAAGCAAGAGGGTCCTTCCCCAATAGATGGCGCCTCATAATCGCTGCCCTAGCAGTCAGGCGAGCTATGGCAAAAATGGACTTACCCTCGTCCTTAGCAGCTTGCACCTCTTTCTCCAGACCCTCTACCCTAGACTTAGAATCCTCAGCTTCCTTTATAGCTGCAACCAGGGATTCTTTGATCTTTTCTATCTCCTCCCTCTGGTCGACAATCATGGATAAGGACTGCGTCAGACGATGATTGACAACATCCTTCGCTCGACCGACGACCTCTAAGTGTTTATGGGCGTCATCGAGACGTTTTAACAGAACCTCTTCGTGTTTTGCGGTAACCTTCGCCCTATCCAACGCCGCGTTCTCCCTCCCTTGCGCATCAGACATTAGATCCTTTATCTTCATTGTCTCACCTCGCAAAGCTAGGGAAGCTTGGAACGCCAACAAAATCATAAAACAAATATTGTAAATAAATATACGACAACGAACAACGAACAAACGACACTGACAACGACAAACGAATCAAGTCTTGAAAGAAAGACTTACCATGAAAGCCAGCCCGGCGACATGAGCTCCCGTCTCCTCGATAGGAAACCCCACGAAACGCTCCCTGAAAGAAGGAAGCAGATATTTCCCCAGGTGAGGAAATAGGTTCGTCCCGTCCAGGACACTGCTGGCCATAAAGTCCGACGGCAATGTAAAATTAACCGTCGTGACCTTAGCCCCTCCCGTCGGCAAATCCCTGCCCTTGCCGGACGACAAGGATCCGACGTGGCTGACGGGGACTTCGCTGTTACTGCCGGAGGCGCAGAACTAATAGGTGTCGCAGCAATCGCATCGGAAGACGACTTCTTGGGCGATGCGACCTTCGCCTTCTCAGGCGTAACGACTCTAGACGAGTCGTGAACCCCCGAAGACGGTTCCCTCGGGATCATCGTCCTCGTCTTCTTCGGAACATCTGGACCGGTGGACATGAGCTTCTGCCTCTGCTCCCTGCCCTTACGAGCAAGTTCGAGTTGAACTGCTCTTTTAGTAGAGACACTCGTCATCCGTGGTTGAGACTCCCCTGCAAACCACAGATGAGTAAAAATTATAAAAATCACAAGGGAAGAAGATTCGAATTAACAACAGAAAGAAATAAGAAGGTACGCTTACCAGTCATCTCTCTTTCCTCTTTCGACTCCTCTTCTTCCCCCTCTTCCTCCTCACGTTTCTCCCCTTGTTTTTCTCATAAGTATACTAAATCCTCGTCGTCGTCCACCAATTGTCGTACTACAAACGACCGTTCCCCAGTGCTGAACTCTAAGAACGCATCGATCTTTGATTGAGAATTAGCGTAAGGCTTCACGTCTTCAAACTTAATGGCTGTTAACATACAAAAAGCAAGTTAGAAATCAGGTAAAAATCACAAACGACGTACGACAAGGAATTTGCAAAGCTCACCCGACGTATTCCGTTCGGTCCTAATCCAATCACTCTCAGAGTCAAGGGTCGACTTACGCACGAAAACATACCGAGTCTTCCATTTGCGATCATTCACAGCGGTCTGTAAGACCAAAGCACGGTCGCCCCTATACCTAGAATATAAGCTACAACGATGACACCCATCCTTCTTGGCTTGATAAGCCAAGAGGAGATCGCGTATATTAATGGGATTATCCCATTTCTTAGTAACACGCTCGAATACTTGTACGACTCGCCAGAATTGGGGCATTAGCTGACCTGGTGCTAAATTAAATTCTAGCATAAAAGCCTTAGAGAGTGGCGAGTAAGGCCATTCGAAACCTATCTTAAAGGGGTACTCGTATATCGCAATATACCCCTCGGGACATTCGTTCGATCGAATCTGACCTGGGCTGATCAATTCAACCCATGCAGGGATTTTTGCTAGGCTTCTAAGCTCATCAAGGCTCGATTGTTCTTGAATGGTACTTTCAGGATCTATCGACATTTCTAACAGATTCAAAGAAATCGACAGAAATCGTACCTTATGTAAGCGCTCTAGACCTTGAACAATCTTAACCAAGTCGAAGATTCTCACGAGTTCAGGAAATATTGGACGAAGAATGGTAAGGAAATCAAGGCAAAACCTCTCTCTGAATAAACTCTTCGAAAGCGTAACAAGGAAACGATCCATCAAGGTATCCATTTATACAAGAAATCGGGTCAGGTCGAGTCCCTTCTGATGATAGCCACGTACCCTCGTCCTTTCATATGACCGCGCGTCGGTATGACGTCACAACCTCGTTTCCTCTTCGACTTCTCATTCAGTTAGAATCGAACCAATCCAGTTCCAAGACAACCAAGGTAACTTTCGACACGTGTCACGATCCTGAGCACCCGACAAGCAAAATTTAAAATTCGAATTTTCCATCCTACTTTCAAATTTTGGGGGCAAACTGTTTGGGCAAAAAATCACTAGTCTCGACCACGACCAAGAAAGGTAAGACACAAGTTATGAACTATATCTTGTATTAAGATAAGGCCCCGACAAAGACCCAAAAAACCTCCATCGTCCCCCCTAAAAGGTAAGTCGAGAGTTCCTCACGACACTCGACCTCGACGTCGCCTAGCTCACACGACCGTCGCATAAAACCATGCGACCTCGACCGACTAACGCGCTATACGACTATTATGTTTTGTTCAGTGTTTAATGCAGGAATCAACGCCATTAATGGACAACGGCTATAACCGACGAAGTCAGTTATGAACATCTAAACCCGCATTAAAAGATGGCAACCGTTACGACAGCTATCAAAGTCCTTAATGATCCAATTAAAAGTGCCCAAAGACTATAAATTCCAAGCTCAATCCTCAGTTTAAGGGACATCGAATAACACAGAGAGGAATATAGATACAAGGCAGAACATTAAACACAAGCACTTGAACTCCGAAGAACACTTGAAGCACAGAAATCGCTCACAGAAGAATCGCTCTCGACGCACGACATCAGCACTCGACACACAGTTTAAACACACGACGCACACTGTTTTACATTAGAAAACACTTGTAACTTTACATTTCGAAGTCTTTCCTTCATTTGTATTGTAATCTCTGTACGATCGACACCTGGAACACCAAGGACATCGCCCCTGTTTGGCGACCATAGTGCAGCGACGACATCCACTGTCGTCCGTAGGTTTTTTCCTCGTTGAGGTTTTTCCTGCGTCATCAAATTCTCTGTCTCATTTACATTTCCGTCTCAAACACACGCTTTTGTTGAACGATTCCTTTTTTTGTTGTTAAAGTCCACATCGACGTTAAGTTGTCCCTATGGTGCAATTTTTGGCATTAACAGTCATCTCCAAGGATTGATCGATAAAGAAGCAACACCTGTCGTTAATGCAAGACCAACATCTCCTGTCCACGCGAAAGTCGTTAATTGTGTGACAGGAGGATCAGACGTCTGCGGTCTGACTTATTCGGCAGCCAAAAGGCACGCCATCCAAGTATCGGACGAACACCCGATTCCTCGGTCGTCAAGACCAAGACAGGAATTAGAGCAGGAAGCAATGCTCATAACATTCGACCAAGACGATCTCCAAGACAGTTGGCAAAAGCATCACCATGGGTTGATTATCCATCTTACCGTTAGGAACTGTTCAACCAAAAGAGTCTTGGTCGATGGGGGAAGTTCAAGTAATATTATTTTCCTTAGCACCATCAAGGCGATGGGTATCGACAAATCATTGATCATTCGCCGTTTAACTACTCTGGTAGGATTCAATGGAGAATCGACCAATATTCTGGGAGAGATTATTCTTCCAGTCTATGCTAAAGGGATCAACAAGCAGACAAAGCTCAACGTCATCTACTGTTCGTCAGCTTATAACATAATTCTTGGTCGACCATGGATCCATGACATGAAATCCGTCCCCTCGACGTACTATCAGACGATCAAGTTCCCAACACCATGGGGAATCTAAGAGATTAAAAGTGAACAAAAATTGCTCATGATTGCTACAAGGCGACGCTGAAACCTCAAAAAAAAGACATCTAGCAATTACAGAGCCAGGATGTCCCTGGGTCTGTCGACGACTATCGCCTGGAAGAAGTCGTCATGGACCATGACAATCCTGATCAAGTCGTCTTTGTGGGAGCATCACTTGACCCTCCGATAAAGAAAAAACTTATCATTTTTTGGCAGGAACACGTCGACTGTTTCGCATGGATGCACGAAGACATGGTCGGCATAAACCCCGACGTCATTTCTCATAAATTGAACGTCGATCCATCGTACAAACTTATAAAACTAAAACGTTGAAAATTCGCTCCTAAGCGAAATAAGGTGATCAACGATGAGTTCGACAATTTGCTCAAGACTGGGAAGATCAGAGAAGTGAAATACCCTGACTGGTTGGCCAACGTCGTGGTCATACAAAAGAAAAACAGGAAATGGTGAGTATGCATCGATTTCACAGATCTCAACAAAGCTTGCCCTAAAGTTCCATTTTCCATTACCTCATATCGATGCTATGGTCAACGCGACTGCATGACATGAACTATTGACGTTCGTGGATGCTTACTCAGGATATAACCAGATCCTAATGCACGCCAACGACCAGAAGAAGACCGCTTTTATGACAGACAAAGGTATTTACTGCTATAAGGTCATGCCTTTTGGTTTGAAAAATGCAGGATCGACGTATCAAAGACTGGTCAATAAAATGTTCAAAAAATATCTTGGCCACACGATGGAAGTCTACATCGATCATCTGAAGAAATCCTTCGACGTCCTCCAGGAATATCAAATGAAGCTAAATCCTACAAAATGTTCCTTTAGTGTCGGTGCCGGGAAGTTTTTACGATACATGGTCATGCGACGAGGAATAAAGGCTAATCCTAATCAAATCAAAGATTTGGTCGACATTAAGTCACCTAGAAACTTCAAAGAAGTCCAACGACTTACCGATCATGTGGCAGCGCTGAACAGGGATATCTCATGATCGTCGGACAAATGTCATCTATTCTAGAATGTCTTAAGAAAGAATAGGGGCTTCGATTGGACGGACGACCACGAACGTGCGTTGCAAAAACTAAAAGAATACATGGCATCTCCACCCCTACTATCGAAACCAAAAGGCAACAAGGTCTTACAACTCTACCTTGCCGTAAGTCCTCATTCTGTAAGTGCCATCTTAACCAGAGAAGACGACAAACAACAACTCCCGATCTATTATGTAAGTAAATCTCTATTGGACACTGAAACCAGGTACACGTCTATGGAAAAATTACTATTTTCGCTAGTCACAGCGGCTAAAAATTTACGACATTATTTCGAATCTCATCCTATAACTGTCGTGACTAATTTTCCTCTTGAGTCTGTCTTAAGAGAACCAGAGTTAACAGGTCGATTGGCAAAATGGAGCATATATCCCAGCAGTTACAACATCGACTTTAAGCCTAGGACAACGATCAAATTGCATGTCCTAGCAGATTTTGTCGCCGATTTCAGTCCTGAACTAGAAAAAGAAGCACAAGACGAGACTTTCACTGTGGCGACTGCAAACGACACGGTCTGGATACTACACGTCGACGGCTCGTCTAACGCCAGAGGGGCAGGTCTTTCCGTCGTCTTAAAGTCGCAACAGGGGGGAAAGATGGTTTACTCCATACGATGCGACTTCAAAGCCACAAACAACGAAGCTGAATATGAAGCCCTAATCGTGGGAATGAACATGGCCCACGACTTGGGGGCAAATGGACTTCACATTAAAAGCGATTCCCTCTTAGTCGTCAATCAAATGAATGGGGAATTCGCGGCAAAAGACTCCAAGATGACAACTTATCTTAAGGTAGCCAAAGAAAAGTCAAGAATGTTTAATCCATTCTCAATCGAGCAAATCCCAAGAGATCAGAATACTCAAGCCGATGCGCTAGCAAATCTTGGTTTTGCACTCAGTAAGCCATCGTTCAACACCGTCCCTATGATCCATCTGCGACCTCGTCAATAGAGGATGCTGAAGAAATTCATGTCCTCGACGAAGAAAACAATTGGTTGTACGATATCAAGAATTGTCTCATGTACGATCAGTTGCCCGAAGACAGGACGGAAGCTCGAAAACTTCGATTTAAGAATTTAAAATATCTCGTGACCGGTGACAAACTTTATCGACGATCATCAACGGGTCTGAACCTGAGATGCATTGACAATCAGGAACATGTGCAATTCTTTTTGAAAGAAATGCACAACGGTGAATGTGGTAATCTTTCGGGAGGTCATAGTCTATCAAACCGAGTCTCACGACAAGGTTATTATAGGCCGACCTTACGACAAGACGCGATCAGGTATGTCCAAGGCTGTGACGCCTATCAAAGACACTAAGGTATGATCCACCAACCCTCGAAACCTTTGCACTCGGCCTCGATCCCATGGCTCTTCATGAGATAGGGAATGGATATCGTCGCTAAGTTACTTCTTGCCCCTGGGCAGAAAGTCTTTTTATTAGTCCTTACGGATTATTTTTCTAAGTAGATAGAAGCAGCTGCTTTCTCCCAAGTATGGGATAAGGAAGTCATCTCTTTTATCCAGACTAACGTTATCTGCAGGTTTGGAATTCCCTCCTAGATCGTATGTGATAATGGATCATAGTTCATAAGAGATCGCACTCGACAATTCTGCGAGGATTGTAATATCAAACTTATGACCTCAACCCCACATTACCCTAAATCTAATGGTCTTGCAGAATCCAACAACAAAGTCATCATTAATTCGATGAAGAAAAGACTTAAGGCCACGAAAGGAACATGGGTCGAAGAACTCCCATCGGTCTTATGGGCCAATCGTACGACGCCACGAACATCCACAAGACAAACCCCGTTTTCCTTGGCTTACGGTTGTGATGCAGTCTTGCCTATCGAAGTACAACTACCGACATCGAGACATACCTCAGTCGACCATAATTTGGTGGACTTAAGTTATGATCTCGACGCTCTCGAAGAGCTAAGACAATCTGCCTTAGTCAAAATGGCATCATAGAGACAGGTCGTCGAGCGACTTTTCAACAAAAATGTCATGGTCAAAGTCTTTCAGGAAGGCGACTTCGTCTTACTACGAGTGTTCCAAAACACCAGGGAACCAAACGCAGATAAATTATCCACTAAGTGGGAAGGACCCTATCGTATATCCGAAATTGTAGGAAAGGGTGCCTATAGGCTCCAAACCCTCGACAACCAAGACATCCCACGAAGCTGGAACGCGGTACATTTGAAAAAAATACTTTGTTTAAGAATATTTTTATTTCAAGTTATTCCTCATATCGATTACTAACGTAAGAATCGAAGGGTCGTTGGTTAAGCCAACGACCAACTACTGACCAATGTTATGTCGCAAGATCGCACGATTACATAAACGTAAGTCAGAAGCTACGTCAAGTCCTATTGGATGAAGTGATTCAATGATCAGAAGAATCCCAAGCCTTACGATTTTAGGTCTAAAACTTGGAAAAACCTTACAAGGCCGCTATCGCATGATCTTTCTTATAAAAGTGGCTTGGACGCACGACTTATGTTTTTATTACAAGTTGCTTTTATCACACGATCTACGTTACCTTAGGCCTTTTCATGTTTTATTACCGCAAGCATCACAAGGTCAATATAAAATCCATGTGGTAAATGAGATATTCGACAAAGAATTATATAACAAAAATACTTGTATTCAATTCTAAAAGATTACAAGTAAAAGGCACGACCACCAACGGTCGCCCCAAAAATACCAAAATGCAAAAGTAAAATAAAACTAAGAGGAGCTACTCTTGGTCTTAGGAGACTTCCTCATCGCTACCTCCCGCTTCGGCCTCAGCAGGATCGTCTTCCTCAAGGACATCCTGCTGATCGAGGTCCTGTTCTGTCACGATCTGCCTCAAGAAAGCGGAGACCTCTACGTTCGCGTTTGCCATGGGATTCTTCCCTTGAAGATGGTGACGCATGATCGCGGCCTTAAATCTGAAATGAGTCAAGGCCTCAAAACTGAGGAGCCTCTCCTCCAACTCGGCGACCTCTTCCCCTTTCACCTTGGCGGACGACTCAAGATCTTCGACCTGTTTTTCGCGCACGGTCAAAAGATCCTTAGCTGCCGTAACTTCCGCCTCAGGCATAGAATGAGCCATCGTTAGACGCTCCTTAAGGTCGCCCCGCTCCCTCATCGAGGCCTCTAAGAGGTCCCAGGCATCATCAAGCCTCGACGAGAGCGAGTCGACCTTGGCCTCCAGCACCTGTACCTGATCCTGCACCCTCCATTCCCCATCTTAGGCTTTGCGCATTTCTTCCGTTGCACGGGAAGCAGTCTTCTGGGCTTCGTCCTGCTGCTGGTACAAGTACAGGGACGCCTGAAACAAAGCAAACACGTCAGAACAAACGACGGAAAGTAAAAAATAGCAAAAGTTGGAAAATCTTACCATGAATGACAGTCCAGCGACGTGAGACCCGATCTCATCGACCGACACTCCCTTATAGCGATCCCGGAAGGACGGGATCAAAATTTCCTGAAATAGGGAAATATGTTCGCCCTATCCAGGACGCCGTCCACCATAAAGTCCGATGGTAAAGTGAAATTTACCGTCGAGACTCCAGTCGACCCTTCAGTCTATGGACCCTTCCCCTTGTCGACCTCAGAAGAGGTAGACTTATTCATCCGAGGACCGGCTTCTTCCGGAACTGTTGTCGCCACATAAGCGACGCTGACCGGATCAGTATCGATCGTATCCGATGACACCTTCGTCTTCTCGGGAGTGACAACCCTTGATGGGTCGCCACCCTTCGACGATGGTTCCCTATTCGTCTTTTTCATCCCCGATGTAGAGGTCGGGGGAGCCTTTCTCTTCAACTCCTTGGCCTTTTTGGCCAAGATGAGCTGAGCCTCCTTTTTTAAGAAGCCATGGGATGGCATTGGCCCAGATCCACCTGAAAACAAAAAAAACCCATAAAACGTTAGAAAGTAGAGAAGGAGTACATGTCGCACAACCGAAAAGTCACACGACCAAAGGTATACTAAGGTAAAAGACACTTACCAACCATCTCCTCTTCTTCCTCCTCTCTCCCTGCAGTCGAGGCCTCAGTCGCCCCGATAACTTCGACATCTGAGTCTTCGTCGACTAAAGCGCGAGCGGTGAAGAAGGAACGTTCCCTGACACCGCTCTCCAGGAATCTATTGATCTTTTCCTTAGTATCGGGGCGGGCTCCAATGTAACGACCCGGATTTGCAAACATAGTTCAAATAGCATACATTGCATAACGTCGTTAAAACAAGAGATACATCATATAACAAATATGGTCCCCTAGTCTTTACAAACATTCAATACATCATTACAAACGTTTACTTAGTAACTTTACATCATTACTAATAACATGCTGTAACTACTAAACACATCATAGTCTTCAACTACATAGTCCTCCCAAAAGCTATTCGTGGTTTAACCTTCTTATTTGCTCCTACTCGATCCACGACCTCGAATACATATTTTTAAAACAAAATGAGGGTTAGACCTTGAGGTCTAGTGAGAAAGTCCCCGTTAGTTAAAAACCATTTGCACAACATCATACACATAATTCACATAGGAATACCAACTAAGACTCATGCATCATGTATCTTTCCATCTCATTCTCTTGGCCATGTTAATTGGTTGCGAGCCAATTAATTAATTTACACCACTGTACTGAATACAGCCAACACCACTGTCCCTCTGTACAGCCAACATACACCGGTCCTAAGCCCGGCCAACTAGCACCCATGCAGTGTAATACTCATATAAACATCATATGCACATTATTACACTCATTCACATATATGTATTCCAGTTAGAAAACATTTTAAGTAAAAACTCACTTGTTTGCTTAACACAACTCTTCCCGGTCTTTTCCAACAGATTTAGCTTTCACCTTCGATTCACAGTATCTGAAACAATTGAATACAAATATCTCTTTACCAAATAAAACACACAAGTCTTACTAAAGCTAAGAACTCTAGATAACTCTAATCCTCAAATGTTACCCCCAAACCCGAATTTAAGTCGAGTCCACAGTATATTCGATCCACATTCCTTCCCTTTCCAAGAGTCAACCAAACACAGGCTACTGGATACTAAAAAGTGTCTGAATTCTCAAAAATGACCAAATAGCTCAAAGTTTCCAGACAACGCAAACTATCCAGACAACACAGATAATCCGGACAACATGACTTTCCGGACAACCTCAATAATCCGGACCGCCCAACTACCCGGACATCATAACAATCCGGATACTATCCGGTAACTCATTCCATCCGGAAACTTATAACAAAAAGGAACTTACCCGGATACTTGACTCGTCTGGACACCTTAGAACATCATCCGGATACTGTTAATCATCCGGATACATTCAACTTATCCGGAAACTACTGTCTGTTCACGCATTTTCTACCAAGATTCGACTGGAATTACTACCAGGCTTGAAATCAACTATTCTAATCCGATAGAAACTACCTAATAGCAATTATGACCATAAAATGCAAAGCAACATACCTTAATTTCACTTCCAAGCACACCAAATTGAATCCCTAGCCTTCTATCTTCTTTTTCTTCTTTTGGTCTCCAAAACACACACACTACACACACTGATCTTTTGCTGAATTATGAAATATCTGATTATCTTAAGGGATAATATCTAATTCACTTTACCACTTTAGCCCCTAAACTAACCATTAATGACTAAAACACCTTAAATTCCTAATTTAACCCAAACTTACCCTAAACATCAATTATAGAGTTAAATAAATTTAACGGAACTCAAATTTAACTAACGAACTTACCCGGGGTATTATATCATCTCCCCCTAAAAAGAATTCCGTCCCGGAATTTGGTTAAGCAAAAAGGAACGTGTACTTAGTTCTCATTTCTGATTCTGATTCCCATGTAGCATCCTGCCCTTTATGATGACGCCACTGTACTTTTACTTGCATGATCTCCTTATTCCGCAGAACTTTGACTTTACGATCAACAATGGCTTCAGGTTCCTCCACATAATTCAACCTTTCATCAACCTGTATTTCTGGTAGAGAAACTGCCTGACCCGGTGTAACCAAGCACTTCCGGAAATTCGATACGTGAAACGCGTTGTGAATCCTACTTAACTCTGGCGGAAGATCCAACCTGTAAGCTACTTCACCAATCCTTTCTGTAATTGCAAACGGTCCAATGTACCTCGGACTAAGTTTACCCTGCTTCCCTGTAACATCCCAGGCCAACCGTACCAGATATTGTCCGCTTTGTCCACACACCTGGACTCACGGTTTTAAAACGCGTCTGATATGGGAGGTATCAAGTTCCTCTTATAAGGCAACCTTTGTTCCCCTCCCCAACCAATGTGGGATCTTACAATCCACCCCCCTTGGGAGCCCAGCGTCCTCGCTGGCACACCAGTCCGGTTCCCGGCTCTGATACCATCTGTAACATCCCAGGCCAACCGTACCAGATATTGTTCGCTTTTTCCACACAACTGGACTCACGGTTTTAAAACGCGTCTGATAGGGGAGGTATCAAGTTCCTCTTATAAGGCAACCTTTGTTCCCCTCCCCAACCAAAGTGGGATCTTACATTCCCAAACCGAATAACTCCTTTCCAAGCTGAGACTTCTAACGGTTTCCGGCGTCGGCCGGCGTAGCTTTTCTGTCTGTCTTGAGCCACTTTCAATCTTTCCCGAATCTGAGTAATTTTATCCGCGGCTAACTGAACTATATCTGGCCCCGCTAGCTGTTTCTCTCCCACTTCATTCCACCACAAAGGAGTTCGACATTTTCTACCATATAAAACTTCAAACGGTGTCGTTTGAATGCTGGAATGATAAGTGTTATTGTAGGCAAATTCGATTAATGGTAAATGCTTATCCCACGATCCCCCAAAGTCAACAATGCAAGCCCGGAGCATATCTTCTAATGTCTGAATCGTTCGTTCACTCTGACCGTCAGTTTTAGGATGATATGACGTGCTTAACTTTATCTGCGTCCCCATTTCCTTTTGAAAAGTTCTCCAAAATCTTGAAGTAAAACGACTATCACGATCAGAAATGATCGAGATTGGAACTCCATGTCGAGTTACTATTTCGTCAATGTACATTTTAGCTAATCGTTCCAATGAATCAGTTTCCTTTATCGGTAAAAAGTGTGCAAACTTCGTCAACCTGTCGACTATCACCCAAATAGAATCAAATCCCTTCGGAGTCCTTGGTAGCTTTGTGATGAAATCTGTAGTAATTTGATCTAATTTCCACATTGGTATTTCTAATCGTTGTAACTGACCAAACGGCTTTTGATGTTCAATCTTTACCTTCTTACAAGTAGTACAACCTTCCACATGTTGAGCAATACTCCTTTTTATTCCCGGCCACCAATAAAATTGTTTCAGATCTTTGTACATCTTGTTCGTACCTGGATGAATAGAGAAACGAGATTGATGAGCTTCTTGTAGTACCCGATCACGTATACCACCCAAATGAGGCACCCAAATTCTGTTCCCCAGACACAATAACCCACGATCATCTTCCACTAGCAATGCTGATAACCCCACTAACCGTTCTGATTTCAGATATTCTTCCTGATAGGCTTCTACTTGACACTTCTTAAGTTCGTCGAAAATGTTAGGTAGAAGCTCAGCTCGTAGTGCAATAGCTTTTATTGTTCCACTTCTTTCTTGACGACTCAGCGCATCAGCTACCACGTTCGCCTTTCCCGGATGATAAAGGATTTCACAGTCATAATCATTCACCAATTCTAGCCATCTTCTATGCCTCATATTTAATTCCTTCTGATCAAAAAGATGTTGAAGACTCTTATGATCGGTATAAATTTGACATTTAGAGCCGTAAAGATAATGTCTCCAAATCTTCAATGCGAATACAACTGCTGCCAGTTCCATGTCGTATGTAGGATACTGTCTTTCATGATCTTTTAACTGACGAGAAGCATAAGCAATAAGCTTTCCACGCTGCATAAGTACATATCCCAATCCCAGTTTGGAAGCATCACTATATACAACAAAGTCTTCGGAACCTTCCGGTAGTGACAAAATTGGCGCACTGCAAAGTTTTTCTTTCAATACCCTGAATGCTTCATCCTGTTCTGCTTTCCATTCAAACTTTAGATTCTTTCGAGTCATCTTAGTCAAAAGCGTCGCGATACGAGAGAAGTTGTTGGTCCCGAAGGGCTATACAAGTTTGTAGAGGGGGGGGGGGGGGTTGAATACAAACACTAAGATTTTACTTTTCTAAATTGTTTATTGATAAATCATTAACAATTTACAGCTTGTTGCAGAAACAAGATTAAGGATAAACCTAAATCTAAACAAGTTGGAACACTAAGTTTCTTGCACTAAGAAAGAGAAGGAAATTACTAATAATAACCTATCTCAAGATAAGAAGGATGAACTTGTCCAGAGTTAGCAAGTTACTTCAAAAAGAAGTGAGTTATTCTTCTTATATACTGCATGCATTAAATGTATGGCAGTTTACACTTTACACGTGGCAGCAGCTCATTGGTTGTATGTCATTGACCTTTGTTGACAACCTTAGTAGCCGCATGTTTGAACAGTGTAGTATCAGAGTGGTTGTACGATTTCAGACAATAAGAAGGTTCTTTTTCTGACATATCGTACGGAGACGTGCAAGAGTGGTTAAGACAAAAGTACTTTGTACGGAGGACTTCATGATCATCTTTTCGTTGATTCAGCGGTTTATCATTCTATATCAGCGAATGATAATGTTCAGCGATAGCTGAAGTCCTGTACTTGATACTTCACGTTGTGGACAAATCTGAGTCTTCGCTGATCCGCATCAGTTCATTAGGAGACTTGTCGCTGGTTCTTGAGCTTGATCTTCGACTTCTGCGTAGAACCTATGTTGACGTGAAACTTATCTTCATGGATCATAAGTAAACAACTAACTTATCAGCGATCACCATAAGGACTGAACAGACTCAGAGCATTATGGTGAACAGTGTTCGCTAAATGTTTAATCTAAAGAGCGAGAGTTCCTATCAGCGGTACTGTAAGGTCTTTGTACTTATCAGCGATAGTGAAACTCTGATACATATTGTTTACTTACAATTTTCACTAAGTATATAAGAGAGGGTCATTATAAAATCACCGAGGGTTTGGATCAACAATCTCCCCCTATTTGACTATGACATAGCAACAGATAAAATTGCTATTTAATGAAAACATAAGGATAAAAAGAACTCATAAAATATTTGTCCCTTTTACTGTTTTCTGGGATCTTTTCTGTACTGATGGAGTAAAGTACATTCGCTGAAATTTTTCTTTAAACTTTGTAAAGATTACAGAGGGAAGTGGAAAAATTACAAGTACATCGAATACAATTACAGGTACAAAAGAATAACTGATACAATAGAAGATTGAGGCGATCCTATCAGTTTATAAAGGTTATTCCTTAATGAGAAGTTCATCAAGGGTCTTTGATGTGGGAATCATCTAGTCAGGGACATTTACTCCTTGATTTATTTTGTTCAGCGCTTCTTCAAAAATCAAGGGTTTAAGATGCCGTGCCTGAATGTCGTTTTTGAAATCACACCAGTAGATGAGATCTTTCAGCTATTCGATTGGAGTGATGGGAAGTTCAGAGATAAGTTGAAAACGCTTTCGTCCATCCCAGTCAATGAAGAATATCCCATAGGGTTTGCTTAAGACTTTCCCAGGGATTAAAGTCTCATCAGGAGGAAGAGATGTGTCAAGTGCAGAAAGGCCAGGTTCTTGACCAAGGACTTCAGCTAGAGAAAAACCAATACCTGTTTCGTTTCGTATCTAAGGACCTTCTGAAGATTTAGACTTTTTCTTTGCAGAGGCCTTTCTTTTCTGACTTTCGAGAGGAGGAAGAGGAGGAATATCCACACAAGAATAGACTAAGTCGATCTGTTTGTTTACCAGCTTTTCAAAATGATCCTTGTACTTAGACTGAGACTTTTGGATGACTAATCTGATCTCCAACCATTTATAGAGACCGTACTTCGTGATGGCTTCAGCATAGAATTTTTCGTACTGATCATTCTCTCTGAATATCTCGATTTCAGCGATAGAAACTTTGAGGGTTGATCTTCCAGTGATGAGTACCTTGATTATTCTGGAAGGTCGATGTCTGAAGTGTACCTTTTCTTTGCACCAGGCTAAAGTAGATTGAGACACAGTTCTCTTTTCTTCAACGACCTTCTTGGATTCTTCCCATAGCTGACGTTGAACTTCGATTGGAGCTCTTTTCAGCTTGGGGTCTTTTACTGATTGTTGAGTAAGGTGGATGGCGTATTCTCTGTTTTTTTCTTCTGATTCCCTTCTTTCAGCGATTAGACGTTCAGCTCTGAGGTGATCCTTGTATTCCCTTTTTGAAAGTTTGAACTTTGTAGGAATAGAAGGAAGTTGATCACGCTTCAGAATGATTCGCTGAGCCTCGAACTTCGTTATTATTTCATCTCTTCTTTTCTGCTCCTCTTCACTTGGTTTTTGAGGAACCAAGGAAGGTCTATTTTTGTGAGAGAGCATCTGTCTTTCAGGTTCATCAGTCTCAGAGATTAAATCCAAGACCGGGATTATTTCTTCAGCTTTGGGAGCTGGGATTATTGTTGGTGAAGTCGCAGCTATAGGAACTTCAGCGATATCCTCAAACAGGGAGAGGACTAGCTGAAACACAACGATCGTTCGAGTAAGAACTTGGGTAGAATAGAGATAGATAAAGAATGTGGTTGTGTAAAGAGGTTTTGTAGAGAGTAGAGCTGATAATGTGTATAGAGAGAGGAGGGATGAGAGTAAGGAAGATTTAGTGTACCTGACAAACTGGCTTTGGAAGCGAGATCATCAGATTGTCATTGTCTTCAGTGACACCTTTTCCTTTGCCCTTGTCAGCTTCAGACGCTGAAGGCTTTGATTTGGTCCGCTCCCCTGAAGGTTCGTTTATCACGATTCCTTTAAGAACTTTAGACCTCTGAGCAGGCTTGACGATAAAAGAGTAATCATCATCATCATCTTCATCATCACCATTCTTTGGAGAAGAGGATGGTTCATCATCAGATAAGTCGATGGCTTCTTCATCTTCAGCTTCAGACTCAGATTCTTCAGCTTCTTTTTCGAGTTGCTCCCCCTCAGATACAGAGGTAAGCTTCTCGGTTCCCTCGGGGTTTTCATCTCCCTTAGGTCCAGCTGTTGCTTCTTCAATTGTCTTCTCACCCTCTTCAGCAAGGGTAAGGTTTTCAGTCTTCTCCCCCCTGATAGACTCATCATGGGGAAGGTCTTCAGCGCTCTTCTCCCCCCTTCCTCATGAGTGGGGGAGGAATGTGATGACTCAGCAGCTGGTTTTGGGTCCCTGTCTTCTTGGCCAGGGATCCCCACACAAATTTCAATCGCTGTTAGTCTGTTTTCTAGACCAGAAATAGCAGGATTGATCTTCACGAGTTCAGCACGATCCGCCGTAGTAAAATGCTCAGGTGCAGGAGCAGGGATGGTCATGTTGTGCAGGATATGCTGCATCATTGTCTTCATCGAACCTACATCAGTCTTTACAGAACTAACGTCAGTTTTTAAGGAATTTACGTCAGTCTTCAAGGAACTCACGTCGGTCTTTACAGCAGACATATCTCCTTCGAATTTTCCAACCGATGTCTTCAGCGTTGTGACTTCGCTGGACATGGTGTGAACTGATGTTTTGATGGCGAGGTAGTATGTGTAGATGTCAGCGAGAACTTTGGCAAAGTCGCTGAGAGATTTATCAACCTTCTCCAACTCAGCTTTGGAGGCATTCTTTTCCACCACTATTGTTAGTTTTGTAAGATTCTCTCCAGCGTTTGTTACAGCTGAAGAGTTGTCGGAAAGAGTAGTGGTGAGACCTGTCAGCTTCGTCTCTATTGTCTTCAGATAGGTGTTGATGTCTCCCAAATTTGGACCTGTAACATATAAGAAGTTGTGAACAGAGGAAAGCTCAGAAGTTTGGGGTTCAGTTACAGTGTATAGGGGTTGGTGTATACCTGCAGGAGGATTGGTGAATTCATCAAAATCTCGGTGTCCTGAGAAATGTTCCATGTCGTCAGCGAGAGTGCGTGTACGCATGGTCAGCTCTACAGGTCCTACATCCATCATTCCTTGAAGAGTATCAACTTTAGCTTCTGGAGGAATGACAGGTGCTTCAGTGACAACTGGAGTAGAGTCCAATTGAATAGAGGGAGGAGCAAAGGTTGAGAATGTTGGTTGGGTGCGGAGTTCAGCGTTGGATTCGCTGAGAATCACTTCTTCAGTCTGTGGAGAGACTGAAGGAGGTTGGGTAGGTTCCAAGTTTATAACCTCAACGTTTAGAGACGCTGAGGCTGGGATAGAATGGGTGGCTTGTTCAGCTGTGGCAGAGCGTACCACTGAACGTTCCTTCAGCTCTTCGAGATGATCTAAGGAGTCTTCAGCAAGAGATTGCTGGGGTTGCTCCTTGGTTTTCTTAGTTCTTTTGGAACTAAGTTGGGTATGAGAGTGTTTCTTTTTAAGAGAAGGAATGAAGGTTGCAGCCTGGGTATCAGCGGTGGGTTTGTCCGCTGAAGGAGCTGCAGAAGTAGAAGAAGTGGGGTTGAGAAGAGTTAAAAGTGTAGAAAGACGTACCTCGTTTTTCACAGGTTTGAAGTCGAGAACCTTAGGGCCAACCTGAGAGAGTTTCAGGTCACCCCCTTTTGGGTAGCTGTCCTTCAGGCCTGTTTGGAAGACGGCGCTGATGAATCGAGGATAAGGAACCCATGGAGATATGTCAGCGGCGGAGTCTACTCTGAGTACCAGATCATCGTAGATTATCGATGCCCAATCTATATGTAGGCCTTTCAGCAAAGCATACCCCATTGCTTGCTGAGGTTGAGCGGCTTGATCAGAGGAGCCTTTGCAGTCATGCAGCTGATTAAGTGAGCGAAGATGAAATTCATCTTGCTGGGCATTTTAGATTTCTTGATGAGGGTCATCTTCTTCTCAGGCTTCTTGTCCCTCCCAGTTTCCCAAACATATCCCATTGAATCGAAGAATGCAGTGATGGCTTCCCTATCTGAGTGTTTCTTGTGGTCAGGGAGGGGAACAAAAGGTTTTTCTTTGGTTGCGATGGGAAGGCTCAGGGCTTTGCGGACAATGGTTGGGGTGATCTTCATTTTGCCATAATCAGTATCACAGAGGATACAGTCGACTGTCTTTGAGGAGTCTTTGGTTGATGGTAGCTGAGAGTGTCTGGCAGAATACCAGAATTGGGATAGCAGTAGCTGATGTGCAGGAGATGTTATGGCCAGGGCTGTAGATAGACAACTATTTTTTAGGAATTTCACAGCATCATCCAGATGTGTGACTTGCTTTCGAGGAGGAAACTCGAGAAGCGCATAGAGGTTATTTGACTTTGTCCAATCTAGTTCTTCAAGAGAGAACTTAACTTGAGGAGCATTGATGATTTCCAATTCCTCAGTAGTATTATCAGCAACAGTGTTCTCAGCGATGGTGTTCTTGGTAGAGGAAATGTCAGAAGATGCCATTTCTGTATATCAGTTCAACCAAAGATTAACAAATAAGAATAATCTTAATGTGGAAAGATTTTCCAATAAAATGATTCGAATTTTGTCCATTTCATTCAGACAAAAATGTCTTAATGAAGATTAGGGTTTTTCTTGTTTTTAAAAAATGAAATGCAAACCCAATAAAATTTTTGTTTTCCAGTTTCTTTTGAGAATAAGGATTCTGGAAAAACGAATGTGTGAAAAACAAGTTTAAGATTCTGCGTTTAAACTTGAAGAACAACCATGAAAGGTTGTGTTCATAAAATCATGAAAGACATGATTTCATTTGAAAAAGTTCTTTTGTTTGATCTTTTAAAAACAAAGAGAAGATCATTAACAAGTTTAAGAAACAGGTAAATAACAGAATTATTAACCTGGTTCGTTGAAGAAGATGAAGTTCTTGAGTTCTTGAAAAACTTGAGAGCACAAATGCAACAATAAATTTTCTTTGCTTGGAGGAGAAGTTTTTCGCGTAAAAGAGAAATATAAACCCATAATGTGTTTATATAGAGAGGGTAGAGAGAGAGAAAAACTCGAGTGGGAAAGTTTTTCATCATGACACAGACACGTGTTTGCATTTGATTGGACGGTAAACGAAACGTGCAAACGTGTGTCAGAAAAAGAATGTGCCGGGGCTTATCCGTTGCAATGATGTCACAACTGTCCTTTCATATTCAGGATGTCTCTGAGGTTTTGAAAACTCAGGGACACTTTTGAAAAAAAATGAAGCACCGAATAGAAATATCAGTTGGTTTTAGAAATTTCTAAGTATCGCTTAAATGAAAGAGATATTCAGCGATGCAATTTATTTTGAAATCTTGCATTTACATGCGATTGTTAGAGAGAAAAACATACCTTAATATCAGCGAATCAAGTTTATTCAGAGAGAAGATGATATAATGGGTTATACAAGTCGATTTTATCCTATCGCTGATCAAATGTGAATCACTGAAGATTTTACTCTTCAAAGTTCAGCATTTCAAGCTCGCTGATGAGAAAGTTGAATATTGTCTCATCAAGAGGTTTGGTGAACAGATCAGCTAACTGATAATCAGTTGGGATAAAGTGAAGTTCTATATCACCATTCATCACATGATCTCTGATAAAATGATACCTGATTTCGATGTGTTTTGTCTTTGAGTGTAGCACTAGATTTTTGGCTATAGCGATGGCACTTGTGCTGTCGCAATAGATTGGAATATTTGATAGTTGTAGGTCATAGTCCAGTAGTTGATTTCTCATCCACAAGACCTGAGAACAACAGTTTCCAGCGGCTACATACTTAGCTTCAGCTGTGGAGGTGGACACTGAGTTTTGCTTTTTACTTGTCCAACTCACCAGCTTTCCACCCAGGAGCTGACAACCTCCTGTGGTGCTTTTCCTATCCAATTTGCAACCTGCAAAATCACTATCTGAATAGGCGATTAGATCGAACCCTAAGTCTTTGGGATACCAAAGACCTAGATTCGCAGTACCCTTAAGGTATAGAAAAATTCGCTTTACAGCGGTCATATGAGATATCTTGGGTTCAACTTGATATCGTGCACACAAACAGGTTGCGTACCTAATATCGGTTCGGCTAGCTGTAAGATACAAGAGAGAGCCGATCATCCCACGGTACAGCGTGACATTAACAGGAATACCCTTAGTATCCTTATCTAGTGTCAGCGGTGGTGCCATAGGGGTTTTCATAGCTGAACTTTGGGTTAAATCGAATTTCTTCAGCATATCTTTAACATACTTTCCCTGATTAATGAAAGTTCCTTTTTCATTTTGCTTTATCTGAAGACCAAGGAAATATGTTAGTTCACCCATCATGCTCATTTTATACTCATCTTTCATTCTATTAGCAAAACGAGTACAAAGATCAGGGTTAGTAGAGCCAAATATAATGTCATCAACATATATCTGAACAAGAATGATATGACCTTTTACTTTCCTGAAAAATAGAGTTTTGTCGATTTTACCTCGCTCAAATTGTTCAATATGGAGATAAGTAGATAGAGTGTCATACCATGCACGTGGAGCTTGCTTCAAGCCATAAGGTGCCTTATCCAGTTTATAAACATAACCTGGACGCTTAGGATCTGAGAATCCTGGATGTTGTTCCACATAGACTTCTTCATTCAGCTTTCCATTTAGAAACGCCGACTTAACATCCATCTGATATATTTTGAAGTCTTTCTGTACAGCGTATGCTAAGAATAGACGAATAGATTCTAGTCTTGCTACTGTATCAAATGTTTCGTCATAATCTATGCCTTCCTCTTGTCTGTTTCCCTGAGCAACAAGACGAGCCTTGTTGCGGGTTACAGTTCCATGTTCGTCCAACTTGTTTCGATAGACCCATTTAGTGCCTATCACTGTTTTGTCAGTTGGTCTTCGAACAAGTTTCCAAACTTTGTTTCTTTCGAATTCAGTCAGCTCTTCTTGCATGACGCTGACCCAGTTTTGATCTTTGAGGGCATCATCTACTTTCTTTGGTTCAGTCAGAGAAATAAAGTTAACAAATAAACAAATATTACCTGCACTTCGTCGAGTCTGAATACCAGCGTTTGGATCACCAAGAATTTGATCGATTGGATGATTTACAGTCCATCGCTGAGCCGGAGCGTGAGACGTTGACTCAACCTGAACTGGAGTAGCTGAAGATGAGGCTTCAGCAACTTCTAGAGTATCAGCTAAGAGAGGAATTGGTGCAGTTGTCATTATATTCACTGATTGCTGAGAAGTAGATGGAATGTCTGAGACATTGGGTTCAGAAACAGGTATAGTGTTTAAAGGAACAGCTGAGACCCATGATGTTTCAGGTTCACTATTCTACATATTTGGAATGATAGTAGGACTATCATTTTCAACTGTATGAGTATGAGTGGGAATATCTACTGAATCACCAAGATGAGAAAACATCCATTGATTCAGTTCTTCAGTATCAGCGGACGGTTTAGAGTTCGCTGAACGGGATTCGTCAAACGTGACGTGAATTGTTTCTTCTACAGTTTGTCTTCTTCGATTGAAGACTCTGAAGGCTTTGGAGACTGAGGAGTATCCAAGAAAGATTCCATCATCAGCCTTAGGATCAAACTTTCCAAGGGCATCTCTGTTGTTCAGTATGAATCACTGACATCCAAAGATGTGAAGAAAGCTGATTGAAGGCTTTCTCCCATGAAAAGGTTCATAGGATGTTTTATTGAATCTTTTGACTATCAGCGACCTGTTTTGCGTAAAACAAGCAGTGTTGACAGCTTCTGCCCAAAACTGAGTAGGCAGGTGAGAATCGATGAGCATTGAACGTGCAACTTCAATAATTGTTCTATTTCTTCTTTCAGCGACTCCATTTTGTTGCGGTGTTCTCACTGATAAAAAGTTGTGAGAAATACCCTTACTCTCAAAGAAGGAATCAAGAGAACTGTTTTTGAATTCAGTCCCATGATCACTCCTTATTGAGCGAACGGTCAGGTTGTTCAGGGTTTCCATCTTCCGAACAAAGGTGATGAGTTCTTCAGGGGTGTCACTCTTGGAACGGAGAAACATAACCCATGTATAACGAGAGAATTCATCAACTATGACCAGTGTATATTTCTTTCCAGCGATGGATTGTTTGTTAACAAGGCCAAACAAATCCATATGGAGAAGTTGCAGAAGAGATGAAACTGAGGAGACTTGCTTTGACTTAAAGCTTGCTTTGGTCTGCTTCCCTTTCTCACACGCTAAACATAAAGACTCTTTGGCGTATGAGTGCTGAGGTAGACCAGTGACTAACTCTTTTGAAGAAAGAGTGTTCAGTGTCTTGAAATTCAGATGAGAGAGCCTCTTATGCCATAGCCAGTTGACATCAGATGAGGCTTTTGAGAAGAAACAGGAGTTCTCAGTGGTTGTTGAGTCTATGTTTATTACATAAATATTTTCCAAACGATAACCGCTGAGAGCTATCTTCTCCTTTTTGTCAGTGACAAAGCAGGATTCCTTGGTAAAGATTACCTTGTTATCCTTGTCGCAAAGCTGACTGATGCTTAAAAGATTAAGCTTCAGCCCTTCAACATATGCGACTCTTCTGAAGGTTGTTGTACCATTAGAGAGTACACCAAACCCTCGGGTATGTCCTTTTCCATTTCCTACAAAAGTCACAGAGGGACCCTTCTCTTCCTTGTATTCAGCGAGAAGGCTTTTCTTTCCAGTCATGTGTCTAGAGCATCCACTATCGAGATACCAGATACCCTTCTTAACCTGCATAGCAGACGTTGAAGTAGAGGGAATGTCTGAGCTTTCTTCCTCATCTTCAATCTTGGCCATAAGACATAGATTGGCTTCATCATCTTCAGAGTCAGATGATGATTCTTCTTCATCAGAGGCAGCCCAATCATAAGCCATCAGGCCTTTGGCTTTCTTCTTAAATCTTTTCAGCTTTGCATACTTTTCTTTCAGCTTAACGTATGTGTCATCTTTATTCCTGGGAATAAAGGATTTCTTGGGAAACGCTGAGTTTCTCGAAACTTTCTTAGACCTGCAATCGTTAGCGAAATGTCCTAGCTTTTGGCAGTTAAAACAAGTAGCAGTAGCCTTATCAACTAGAGCTGATGATCTTGGCTTATCAGTAATAGAAAGGGGTTTGTTCTTTCTGAACATTTTCTTTTTGGCGAATCTCCTGAACTTTTTAGTGAGGAGAGCCAAAGATTCATCATCATCTGAAGAGTCAGATTCTGATGACCTTTCAGAGTTACTTTCTAACTCAGTGATAGTGACCAAGGGTCGCTGAGTAGAAGGTTCCTCTGTGATTAAAGCAACATGGGTGCTTTTGGAATCTTTTACAAGATTCTTCTTAAGATGACTCGATTGCTCATGATTCAACATCGTGCCATATAAGGTAGCAAGGGTCATTGATCTTAGATCCTTTGACAACTTGAGACACATAGAATAATTGTCCCATCTTTCAGGTAAACATTCTAAAAACTTTGTCAGCACTTCAAAGTTAGAATATTCCTTACCAACAGTTTTTAGATCTATTAATAAACAGTTAAAACGTTGGTGAACTTCAGAGAGAGTTTCATTCTTACCACAGATGAAACTTTCGTACTGTCTTACCAGGTTGATCTTTCGAGAGTCCTGGACTTTAGAAGTACCTTCACACTGAACGCATATTGTGTCCCACATAGCTTTTGAGGTTTTCAGGTTCATGACGGAATGGTAGACTTCGTCAGGAAGAGCCATGGATAGTATGGATCTGGCTTTTGTTTCGATAGCCACTTTCTTCTTATCTTCGTCAGTCCACATATGAACTTCCTTGGGTATCAGCCTTTCTGGAATAGCAGGTCTATTCTCAGCGGCTGGTACTGCAACATCAATTCTTACAGGAATATATGGGCCGTTTTCAAGATAGTAAGGCATAATAGGGTCTACACCTTCTAAGAAGAGAATCATCCTATTTTTCCATAGATTAAAATTATCTCTGGAGAATCTAGGGGGTTTAGCAAGAGAACCATTGTCGATATAGTTTGTGTTTGTGTTGGTGGCCATTTTCAGAAATAGAAAGGAAGGGAAATCTTAATATAGATTAGATCTTGAGTATTAGATTAAACAAATCTGCTCTGATACCACTTGTTGGTCCCGAAGGGCTATACAAGTTTGTAGAGGGGGGGGGGGGGGGGGGGTTGAATACAAACACTAAGATTTTACATTTCTAAATTGTTTATTGATAAATCATTAACAATTTACAGCTTGTTGCGGAAACAAGATTAAGGATAAACCTAAATCTAAACAAGTTGGAACACTAAGTTTCTTGCACTAAGAAAGAGAAGGAAATTACTAATAATAACCTATCTCAAGATAAGAAGGATGAACTTGTCCAGAGTTAGCAAGTTACTTCAAAAAGAAGTGAGTTCTTCTTCTTATATACTGCATGCATTTAATGCATGGCAGTTTACACTTTACACGTGGCAGCAGCTCATTGGTTGTACGTCATTGACCTTTGTTGACAACCTTAGTAGCCGCATGTTTGAACAATGTAGTATCAGAGTGGTTGTACGATTTCAGACAATAAGAAGGTTCTTTTTCTGACATATCGTACGGAGACGTGCAAGAGTGGTTAAGACAAAAGTACTTTGTACGGAGGACTTCATGATCAGCTTTTTGTTGATTCAGCGGTTTATCATTCTATATCAGCGAATGATAAAGTTCAGCGATAGCTGAAGTCCTGTACTTGATACTTCACGTTGTGGACAAATCTGAGTCTTCGCTGATCCGCATCAGTTCATTAGGAGACTTGTCGCTGGTTCTTGAGCTTGATCTTCGACTTCAGCGTAGAACCTATGTTGACGTGAAACTTGTCTTTAGGGATCATAAGTAAACAACTAACTTATCAGCGATCACCATAAGGACTGAACAGACTCAGAGCATTATGGTGAACAGTGTTCGCTGAATGTTTAATCTAAAGAGTGAGAGTTCCTATCAGTGGTACTGTAAGGTCTTAGTACTTATCAGCGATAGTGAAACTCTGATACATATTGTTTACTTACAATTTTCACTAAGTATATAAGAGAAGGTCATTATCAAATCACTGAGGGTTTAGATCAACAGAAGTCTTTTATAAACTTTCGATAGTAGCCGGCTAAACCCAGAAAACTACGTACTTCGGTTGGCGTTCTCGGCGGTTCCCACTTTTCAATCGCTTCCACTTTCATCGGATCCACTTGAATGCCTTTCTCGGAAACTACATGTCCCAGAAACTGAACTTCTCGTAGCCAGAATTCACATTTCGAAAATTTAGCATACAACTTTTCTTTCTTCAATAACTCCAGAACCAAACGAAGATGTTGTGCGTACTCCTCTTTGGACCGGGAATAGATAAGTATATCATCGATAAATACAATAACAAATTTATCGAGATACAACTTACATACCCGATTCATTAAATCCATAAAAGCAGCTGGAGCGTTCGTTAGTCCAAATGGAATCACCAAGAATTCATAGTGACCGTACCTGGTGCGAAAAGCAGTTTTCAAAATGTCTTCTTCTTTAACCTTCAATTGATGATAACCAGATCTTAGATCAATCTTGGAGAAATAACAATCTCCAACTAATTGATCGAAGAGGTCATCAATTCTGGGAAGCGAATACTTGTTCTTGATCGCGCGCTTATTCAGTTCCCGGTAGTCAATACACATTCTCATCTAACCATCCTTCTTTTTCACAAACAAAACTGGTGCACCCCACGGCGAAGAACTGGGTCTGATGAAGCCTTTATCTGAAAGATCCTGTAGTTGTGTCATCATCTCTTTCATCTCTGGAGGTGCCAAACGATACGATGCACGGGCAACAGGAGCGGCTCCAGGAATCAGATCTAAACCAAACTCTACTTGTCTAACGGGCGGAAGGCTAGTCAGATCTTCTGGAAAAACTTCCGGAAATTCACGAACAACCGAAATATCTCCCAGCTTATTCTTTTCTAGCTTAATATCTATCACATAAGCTAAGTAACTTGAGCAGCCTTTATTGATACAGTTACGAGCTTTCAACAAAAAGATAAGGCAAGACTGATGATTTCTACGGTCACCATAAATCACTACTGGTCCCTTCTCAGGTAAGACAACATTTATCAACTTCTTATCACAAACTATATTATCCTGATTCTCGGCTAACCAATCCATTCCCACTACCACATCAAATTCGATCAAGGCTATAGGAAATAACTGAATAGGCACTCTACACCCATCTATGTTTATCACACAACTATCAAATACCTCATTAACCGATACTTGATTATCATTAGCCGTATCTACCATTAACGCATGATCTAACACTTTAGGCTTTAAATGCATATAGGCAGCAAAAGAAGGCGACACAAACGATCGGTTTGCACCGGAATCAAATAACACTTTAGCACGTGTAGAATTTATTAAGAATGTACCTGTAACCACATCGGGAGTCTCACCTGCTTCTTGTTCTGTCATCTGGAAGGCACGACCCCTTGCTCTTGGTACTACCGGTCTAACACCCGTTGGTCTTACTGACGTACCACCTGGTTGTATTCTCCCCAGTGGACAATCGGACTGAAGGTGATCAGGAGAATTGCACGAGTAACAAAATCTAACTACTCGACAGTCTTTAGCAATATGACCGATCTTTCCACACTTATAACAGTTTCTAGGATCAACTTGACAACTTCCTTGATGAAAACGATGGAACTTTGGGCAAGGTCTTTCAACTGATCGAAAAGATGGACGACTATCAAATCTCTGAAATCTAGACTTCTTTGGATCGTACTGTGGTCCTTCCCATTTTCTCTTCCCAACACTTTTATCACTAACATCTCTCCTATTATCCTGTTCTACATTTTCCGCGGCATCAACTATGGCTGAGAAGGTTTCGGGTCCTTTTGCAACTACTAACTTTCTAACTTTTGCATTCAATCCGAAGATAAACCATTCAATCTTCATTGCCTACGTGGCAACGTAGTATTCCGGGAAACGAGACTTTTCCAGAAAACGAGCGGTGTAGTCCCGAACTGACAAATTTCCCTGCTGCAAGTTCATAAACTCCCCTTCCAATTGTTTTACTGCCGCTTGAGGACAAAACTGTTTCCTAAAAGGTATAACGAATTCTTCCCAAGAGAAGGTAGAATATATGTCAGACCCTCCCGAAGAAATATGAGTTTCCCACCAGTATAAAGCATCGACTTTTAACATTGCAGTTCCATATAGTACTCTATCCTCTTCGGCACACTTACTAGTTTTGAAAATAGTTTCTATCTCCTTCAGCCATCTCATAGCTTTCACTGGGTCTCTATCTCCTGCATAAGTTGGGGGTTTGCAACTTAAGAACATTTTATAGTCACACTTCCTTAGTACTGGTGTGATTGTAGGTGTAATAGGCATATCGTCTTCCTGACCAGGATCTGGTGTATCAGCTTCATTATGACGAGTTCGATCAAACATGGCTTATATACTGGCCTGCAGTCTTCCCATTTCGGCTGTTAAATCGTCCCTAGTAACAAATTCATTACCTCGCGGTGGAGCTCCACCCCCAGTTCTACCCCCAATTCTGCCTCCAATTCTGCCTCCTGTTCTGCCTCCACCTCTTTCTCCCCCTCTTCCCCTTCCTCCGGCTGTTGGGTTTGTTCTATTCTGATTTTCTCCTCCTTCCCGATTCGTTTGTCTAGTACCACTTTCCATTCTGTTGATTTAGACAATTTTAATATACACATAAGCACATACCCCATATAACAAGGTATTCCAGTTCAAACATGTACCTGTAAGATCACAATTACACTGGCCATGTGTAAGATGAAATTACCTTACACGATGTTCCTTCTACCTTTTATACTTATTCATCCCAAGGTTCTAAAATAATAGGGACATCCTACTTCACATGCAGTTTAAGTCTAGGTACAGATACAAATACCTAAATCCCTTAAACTAGGGCTCTGATACCATCTAGAACGACCCGGATTTCCAAACATAGTTCAAATAGCATACATTGCATAACGTCGTTAAAACAAGAGATACATCATATAACAAATATGGTCCCCTAGTCTTTACAAATATTCAATACATCATTACAAACGTTTACTTAGTAACTTTACATCATTACTAATAACATGCTGTAACTACTAAACACATCATAGTCTTCAACTACATAGTCCTCCCAAAACCTATTCACGGTTTAACCTTCTTATTTGCTCCTACTCGATCCACGACCTGGAATACATATTTTTAAAACAAAATGAGGGTTAGACCTTGAGGTCTAGTGAGAAAATCCCCGTTAGTTAAAAACCATTTGCACAACATCATACACATAATTCACATAGGAATACCAACTAAGACTCATGCATCATGTATCTTTCCATCTCATTCTCTTGGCCATATTAATTGGTTGCGAGCCAATTAATAAATTTACACCACTGTACTGAATACATCCAACACCACCGTCCCTCTGTACAGCCAACATACTCCGGTCTTAAGCCCGGCCAACTAGCACCCATGCAGTGTAATACTCATATAAACATCATATGCACATTATTACACTCATTCACATATATGTATTCCAGTTAGAAAACATTTTAAGTAAAAACTCACTTGTTTGCTTAACACAACTCTTCCCGGTCTTTTCCAACAGATTTAGCTTTCACCTTCGATTCACAGTATCTGAAATAATTGAATACAGATAATCCTTTACCAAATAGAACACACAAGTCTTACTAAATCTAAGAACTCTAGATAACTCTAATCCTCAAATGTTACCCCCAAACCCGAACTTAAGTCGAGTCCACAGTATATTCGATCCTCATTCCTTCCCTTTCCAAGAGTCAACCAAACACAGGCTACTGGATACTCAAAAGTGTCTGAATTCTCAAAAATAACCAAACAACTTAAAGTTTCCGGACAACCCAAACTATCCAGACAGCACCGATAATCCGGACAACATGACTTTCCGGACAACCTCAATAATCCGGACAGCCCAACTACCCGGACATCATAACAATCCGGATACTATCCGGTAACTCATTCCATCCGGAAACTTATAACAAAAAGGAACTTACCCGGATACTTGACTCGTCCGGACACCTTAGAACATCATCCGGATACTGTTAATCATCCGGATACATTCAACTTATTCGGAAACCACTGTCTGTTCATGCATTTTCTACCCAGATTCGATTGGAATTACTACCAGGCTTGAAATCAACTATTCTAATCCGATAGAACCTACCTAATAGCAATTATGAACATAAAATACAAAGCAACATACCTTAATTTCACTTCCAAGCACACCAAATTGAATCCCTAGCCTTTTATCTTCTTTTTCTTCTTTTGGTCTCCAAAACACACACACTACACACACTGATCTTTTGCTGAATTATGAAATATCTGATTATCTTAAGGGATAATATCTAATTCACTTTACCACTTTAGCCCCTAAACTAACCATTAATGACTAAAACACCTTAAATTCCTAATTTAACCCAAACTTACCCTAAACATCAATTATAGAATTAAATAAATTTAACGAAACTCAAATTTAACTAACGAACTTACCTGGGGTATTACATCCAACCCTGTTGAGGTCGGTCATTGAAAAACATAAAAACGTCAGTAAGTACGGTCAAAGCTAAAAAGCGAAAAATAAACGAACGACAAGGAAACCTACCCCCAACATTCCACCCGGTGATGACCCAGGAGGATTCCTCATCCGTCTGGTCAAGCGATTTCAGCCGACCTAGAACGTATCGGGCTTTCCACCCGCGATCGTTGACTACGGTGTTCTGAACAAGAACTTTCTCACCCCTAAACCTCGGGTAGAGGCTGTAGCGGTGGTTTTTGTCGTCCTTCTCCATGTAGGTTGTCAAAAGATCATTGACCGTGAATGATGCGACCCAATCCTTGGTGACTCGATCAATCACCTGGACGATCTGCCAGAGCTACGACATCGTATGACCCAGAGAAAGGTCGATCACATCCAAGAATGCCCTGGCCAAGGGCAAAAACGGTCAATTAAACCCTATTTTGTACGAATATTCATATAAAATGAAATATCCGTCTGGGCACTCCTCAGGTCGAATGTGGTCGGGGGGGGGGGGGGGGGGGGGGGTATTTCAAGGCTCTCATGTATCTCGGCTAAGGTCCTGAAAGCCTCTAGACTCTCTGTTGATCCAAACCCTCAGTGATTTGATAGTCACCCTGAGAAACACTTAGTGAAAATTGTAAGTAGACAATATGTATCAGAGTTTTACTATCAAAGAAAATATACTAAGTCTGTTTAGTACCGCTGATAGGAAAATCATGTTTCTTAATTTACACTTCAGGGATACCTGTACATCAATGAGTCCTGAGTATGTTCAGTCTCACTGATGATCGCTGATAATTTATGTTGTTTACTTATGATCCCTGAAGACAAAATTCACGTCAACGATGTTCTACGCTGAAGTCGAAGATCAAGCCAAAGAACCATCGACTAAGTCTACTAGTGACCTGAAGCGGATATCAGCGAAGCCAAGACTTGTCCATCTCACGTGAAGTTTCAAATAGAGGACTCCAGCGAACGCTGAACTTTATCATTCGCTGATAAAGATTCATTCAGCGAACGCTGATCATGAAGCCTCCTCTACAAGGAACTATGTCTTATTCCCTTGCACACTTTTTGTACGATTTGTCAGAAAAGACATCCCTTGTCTGAAATCGTACAACCAACTCTGCCACTACACTGTTCATCATGCGACCAAAAGGATGTCCCGGTAAAAGTCAAATTCATGCATCCACTCAGAGGTTGCCACGTGTAATGGTATACTGACTTGCATTAAATTCATGCAGTATATAAAGGAAACCCTACTTCATTTGTGAAGTGCTCAGCCATTCCTCTCTCACTGAACTAATGTGTGAAATAAAACCATCCTTAGTTTTCTTATTCTTCTTTCTCTCTTATTTCTAGTGCAAGAACTCTGTGTGTTCTCGTAGTTTGTTTAGATTAGGTTTATTCCTTAATCTTGTTCCGCAACAAACTGTAAATTGTTTGATACATATCAATAAATAATTTAGAAAGATAAAAATATTGTGTTTGTATTCACCCCCCCCCCCTTCTACAAACTTGTATAACCCCTTCGGCACCAACATGTGGTTTCAGAGCAGATTATTTAATCTTATTAACAAGATCTTGCTTATACTCTTTATCCTTTTCTCTTCCTTGCTATTCTTCAAAATGGCAAACCATCAAAATGCAAACTACATAGATAATGACTCTTTTGCAAAACCCCCTAGATTTAGTAAAGATAATTTCAATCTTTGGAAAAATAGGATGATGCTCTTCTTGGAAGGTGTAGATCCCACTATACCTTACTATATTGAAAATGGACAATATGTTCCTTTCATTATAGACCCTGCTATTCCAGCCACTGCTACCAGAGTTGCCATCCCTGAACGAATCATTCCCAGGGAAGTTAACAGTTGGACTGATGAAGACAAGAAGAAGGTGGCCATCGATACTAAGGTCAGATATATCATCTCAGTGGCTCTTCCTGATGAAGTCTATCACTCCATCATGAACCTGAAGAGTTCTAAAGCCATGTGGGACACTATATGTGTTCAATATGAAGGTACTACTGAAGTCCAGGATTCAAGAAAGATCAACCTGGTAAGGCAGTATGAAAGTTTCATTTGTAGTAAGAATGAAACCCTCTCTGAAATACATCAACGGTTTAACTGTTTAATCATTGACTTAAAAACTGTTGGTAAGGAATATACTAACTTTGAGATCCCGACAAAGTTTCTGGAAAGTCATCCTGAAAGCTGGGACAATTATTCCATGTGTCTTAAGCTCTCTAAGGATCTTAAATTCATGACCCTCTCTACCTTATTTGGCACTATGCTCAATCATGAGCAGTCATGTCAACTTAAGAAGAATCTTGTAAAAGATTCCAAAAGCACACCTATAGCTTTACTCTCCTCGGAGTTGGTACCCACTCAGCGTTCTACTGTCACTATCACTGAGTTGGAATCTAACTCCGATGATTCATCAGACGCTGATCCTTCAGAACTTGATGAATCTCTGGCACTCCTGACAAATTCCTTCAGGAGATTCACCCGAAAGAGTTACTTCATAAGAAATAAACCTCTTTCCCTCACTAACAAGCCAAAATCTTCCACTCCTGTAGATAAGGCCACTGCTACCTGCTTTAACTGTGAAAAAGTAGGACACTTTGCTAGTGAATGCAGGTCAAATAAAATCTTCAAACCTTCATCTTCTTCCTACAAGAAATCCTCTAACCCAGGGCTAGAGATGACAAATACCAGAAGCTGAAAGAAAAATATCAAAAACTGAAAGGCTTCAAAAAGAAAGGAAAAGGCATGATCGCTGAAGATTATGACTGGGCTGCCACTGATGAAGAATCATCTGATTCTGATGATGATGAGGCTAACCTCTGCCTCATGGCTCAAATAGAAGAAGAGGAAGAAAAAGTCGAAATTCCCTCTACTTCTACATCCACCTCTCAAGTATCAAATTCTTCCACTGATACTTCCACTTCAGCCGTTAATGACACTGATAGACATCGAACCATCGATCTTTTGACTATTGATTTATATGATGCCATGAATGGCAAGACCAAAGCTGAAAAACAAAATATTGATCTCGCTGAACAGCTTAAACACCGTCATTAACAAATTCAGAAGCTTTCTAAAATAGAAGAAGATTTGAAAGATCAGGCCTACGTAAATCAAATCATCAGTATTGAGCGAGAAGAAGCTATCGCTGAATTAAAGGCTGAAAAGGCTACTATTGAAGGATGGTGTAAATCCTCAACAACGATTACTGAGATAATAGGTGCTCAGATTCTCCTGAGTGACAAACGTGGTCTCGGTTATAAAGCTGACGCTGAAGAACCAACCACTGATCGTTCCATGCTTAAATTTGGAATGTTTGTGTCATCTATCCCTGACACCTTTTCGTCTCAATGCTCGTCTTCTAAAACTCCCATTCCTGAGGAAAGTTCTACCTTAATTTCTAAAGGTAAAGAAAAAGCTATTCAAAAACCTCAGAAGGGTACCAATTTACCTAAGCTGAAAGTCTCAAAACCTTCAGCAACTCATCCCTCTACTTCTAGGACCATGATCCCTGGATTCGTTCAACGATCTACTCCTAAAATAAGAGTGGATGTCACCTGTAAGAAATCCGAAGAACTGATAGTTCCTCCAATTTCCAATGCCAAAGGTATTCTTGGTGCTGGCCCTGCCCATTTAAAAATCCCTGCTAAGCATACAAATGGTCCTAAAGCTACTTTTAGCTATAGGAAATGTTATCACTGTGCCCCAAAGCTACCAAAGCAGAGAAATTAGCCAAGGTAAAGAAGACTGCCCCTAAGGCAAAGAAGATCATCCCTGATAGATATCAGGCCAAGGTGAAAGACACCACTGAGGTTAAGAAATTAACCAAAGTGAAGAATGTCACTAAAGCTGAATCTTCAAATGCTGCGAAGATTACTGAACCTTCCACTTCCTCTACCACCACTGACAAATGTGGACCCATAGTAAAATGGGTACCCAAATCAAACTAATCTTCCTTTATTTACATGTCCTGAAGGGTATTTGGTATCTCGATAGCGGATGCTCTAGACACATGACTGATAAAAAGAACCTGCTCGCAGAATACAAGGAAGAGAAAGGTCCCTCTGTGACCTTTGGTGGAAATGGAAAAGGCTATACCCGAGGGTTTGGTGTACTCTCTAATGGTACAACTACCTTCAGAAGAGTCGCATATGTCGAAGGACTGAAGCACGATCTTCTTAGCATCAGTCAGCTATTTGACAAGGATTACAAAGTGTGCTTCACTAAGGAATCATGCTTTGTCACTGACAAAAAGGAGAAAGTCGCTCTCAGCAGATACCGTTTGGAAAATGTTTATGTTATAAACATGGACTCGACAACCACTGAGAATTCTTGTTTCTTCTCCAAATCCTCATCTGATGTCAACTGGCTATGGCATAAGAGGCTCTCTCATCTAAACTTCAAGACACTGAATACTCTTTCTTCAAAAGAGCTAGTCACTGGTCTTCCTCAACATTCTTACGCTAAGGAATCTCTATGTTCAGCGTGTGAAAGAGGGAAACAAACCAAAGCAAGCTTCAAGTCAAAACAAGTTTCCTCAATGTCATCTCCTCTTCAACTTCTTCACATTGATTTGTTTGGTCCTATCAACAAACAATCCATCGCTGGAAAGAAATATACACTGGTCATTGTTGATGAATTCTCTCGCCACACCTGGGTTATGTTCCTCCGTTCTAAGAGTAACACCCCTGATGAACTCATCGCTTTTGTCAGAAAAATGGAAGTCCTGAATAATATGACCGTTCGCTCAATAAGGAGTGATCATGGGACTGAATTCAAAAACAGTTCCTTTGAAAACTTCTTTGAAAGCAAGGGTATTTCTCACAACGTTTCTTCAGTGAGAACACCGCAACAAAATAGATTCACTGAAAGAAGAAATCAAACGTTCATCGAAGCTGCACGTTTAATGCTCAGTGATTCTCATCTACCTACTCAGTTCTGGGCAAAAGCTGTCAACACTGCTTGTTTTACTCAAAACAGGTCGCTGATTGTCAAAAGATTCAAGAAAATAGCCTACGAACGTTTCCATGGGAGAAAGCCTTCTATTAGCTTTCTTCACATCTTTGGATGTCAGTGTTTCATACTGAACAATAGAGATACCCTTGGAAAGTTTGATCCCAAGGCTGATGATGGAATATTTCTTGGATATTCTTCAATCTCTAAAGCATTCAGAGTATTTAATCGTAGAAGACAAACTGTAGAAGAAACAATCTACGTCACCTTTGACGAATCCCGTTCAGGGAATTCAAGACCTTCTGCTGACAACAAAGAACTCAGTCAATGGATGTTTTCTCATCTTGGGGACGCGGAAAGCATTCCTAATCCTCAGGTCAACATCCCCACCACTGATGATGATCCTACCATCATCCCAAGCATGCAGACCAGTGAAGCTGAATCGTCATGGGTTTCAGTTGTTCCTCTCAACACTATGCCTGCTTCTCAACAATCTACCTCAGATATCCCATCTACTTCTCAACAATCAGTGAATGAAATGCCATCTGAACCTCTTCCTCTTTTGCCTGAAATACCTGAAGTTGCCGAAGCCTCTTCTTCAGCACCTCCAGAAGTTTAAATTGAGTCAACAAATCATGCTCCGGCTCAGAGATGGACTATTAATGACCCAACTGATCAAATTCTTGCTGATCCAAACGCTGGTGTTCAGACTTGACGAGGTTCAAGTAACATTTGTTTATTTGTTAACTTTATTTCTCTGATTGAACCAAAGAAAACAGATGATGCCCTCAAAGATCCAAATTGGGCCAGCGTTATGCAAGAAGAGCTGACAGAATTTGTAAGAAACAAAGTTTGGATTCTCGTTCCAAGACCATCTGACAAGTCAGTGATAGGCACTAAGTGGGTCTATCGAAACAAGTTGAATGAATATGGAACTGTAACCCGCAACAAGGCTCATCTTGTTGCTCATGGATACAGACAAGAGAAAGGCATAGACTACGACGAAACATTTGCCCCAGTGGCATGACTCGAAGCAACTCGTCTATTCTTAGCATACGTTGTTCACAGAGACTTCCAAGTATATCAGATGGATGTGAAATCAGCATTCTTAAACGGAAGGCTGAATGAAGAAGTCTATGTTGAGCAACCTCCAGGATTCACTGATCCTAAGCATACAGGTTATGTATATAAGCTGGATAAGGCACTTTATGGCTTAAAGCAAGCTCCTCGTGCATGGTATAACACTCTCTCAACTTATCTCCATATTGAAAAATTTGAGCGTGGTAAAATCGATAAAACTCTATTTTCAGGAAAGTAAAAGGTCATATCATTTTTGTTGAAATATATGTCGATGATATTATATTTTGTTTTACTAACCCTGATTTATGTACTCGTTTCGCTGAAAGAATGAAAGCTGAATATAAAATGAGTATGTTGGGTGAACTGACATATTTCATTGGTCTTCAAATCAAGCAGAATGAAAAAGGCACTGTCATTCATCAAGGTAAATATGTTAAAGATATGCTGAAGAAATTCTATCTAACTCAAAGCTCAGCTATGAAAACCCCTATGGCACCTCCGCTGACACTTAACAAGGATCCTTTAGGGAAAGCTGTTAATGTCACTGCCTATAGAGGGATGATCGACTCTCTTCTGTATCTTACAGTGAGTCGTCTAGATATTATGTATGCTACTTGTTTATGGGCACGATATCAATCTGAACCTAAGGAATCTCATTTGATCGCTGTAAAGCGTATTTTTAGATACCTTAAAGGTACTCCCAACATAGGTCTTTGGTTTCCCAAAGACTCAGTGTTTGATCTAATCGCCTATTCAGATAGTGATTTTGCAGAATGCAAATTAGATAGGAAAAGCACCACAGGAGGATGTCAGCTCCTTGGTGGAAAGCTGCTGAGTTGGACAAGTAAAAAACAAAATTCAGTGTCCACCTCAACCACTGAAGATGAGTACGTAGCCGCTGGAAGCTGTTGTTCTCATGTCTTATGGATGAGAAATCAACTATTGGACTATGACCTTCAGCTCTCCAAAATTCCAATCTATTGCGACAGCACTAGTGCCATCGCTATAGCAAACAATCCAGTGCTACACTCAAAGACCAAACACATCGAGATCAGGTATCATTTTATCAGAGATCATGTGATGAATGGTGATATAGAACTCCATTTTATCCCAAATGACTTTCAGTTAGCTGATTTGTTCACCAAACCTTCTGATGAGACAAGATTCAACTTTCTCATCAGCGAGCTTGGAATGCTGAACCTAGAAGAGTAAAATCTTCAGTGGTTAGCGTTGGATCAATGATAATTTTTTATATATCCTTATTCATCATTTAGTCTCTGAACAAAAGGTTCCCTGATCACAAGGTACATTCTATCTCTTAAACGCTAACGTTCGCTTTAGCATGTAGAATTTCAAATACATCGCTGAATATCTGTTCCTTTCAGTGATTCTTTTGAAAATCTCACTGATATTTCTAATCAGTGCTTCTATATTTTGAAAATGTCCCTGAGTTTGTTTTTATAAAACCCTCAGAGACAACTTAAAATATGAAAGCACATTTGTGACGTCATACACAACGGATAACCCATGGCACGACCTTTACGTTTGCCCGTTTCATTTCCTTGTCCAATAAGATTCAAGGGACGTGTCACGTGTCATCATGAGAAACTTTTCCCGCTCATTAGTTTCTCTCTCTACTCTCACTATATAAACCATTCGAGTTTATATTTTTACTTTTTACGCTCTCGAACTCACTAAAGGCAAAAAGAATTTTCTTGCATCCCGAAGCTTTGGATTTTTTTTAGAACTTGTGTTCATCACCTCGTATTTCAACAAAACAGGTTCACATTTTCTTCCTTTAATCCTTTTAAACTTGTTTTTGATCTTATTCTTGTTCTTAAAAGATCAAACAAATGCACTTTCTAAAAACATGAAATCATCTTCTTCAAAATTTCATTAACACAACTTGTTTACAAGTTGTTCTTGTAAGTTTAAAACAAAAATCTTAAACTTATGCTTTTCATATGTTTTTCCAGAATCCTTTCCTTAAAAGGAAAATGGAAAACAAGAAATTTCACTAGTTTTTGAAATTATTTTCAGAACTAGAAACCCTTTTTACCATCTTTCCCAAAATGGAAACTGGAAAACCCTAAAACCCTTATGTTGGAAACGTTTTCCATTTTAAGCTTTTGTCTCATCTTCTTCTACATCTTTTGTTATTCTGAACAGAAATGGCTTCCAACACTGATGTTGCTGCAACCACTACTCCCACTTTCTTTCCAAAGGGCTGCAAACATGAAGCTCTCGATGAAT
The DNA here is from genome assembly GCA_033807775.1 of Saussurea involucrata. NCBI lineage: Eukaryota > Viridiplantae > Streptophyta > Magnoliopsida > Asterales > Asteraceae > Saussurea > Saussurea involucrata. The sequence continues at coordinate 106,983,484 of CM066315.1, forward strand.
CAGATCACTTTTCACTCCAACAACCCCTACGTTCTCTTGGAATTCCCCAAGAAAAAGATGGTCACACATCTTGATGATGCAGTAAACTTCATCAAGACTTGCCCTCTATCGACTGCCATGACCATCAAACCTCCAGCCCACAAAAGGCACTTACAACAGTTTTGGTATACAGCGCATCGTACCACTGCCACCTCAACGAAGAACCCTACCACAAGTATGATGTCATCGCCTTCGAAACTGAACTGGGCGATGGACAGATCTTTCCTGCAGTGATACGCTCAGCACTGAACCTCCCTGGTGGGTCCAAAGCCCACCCATTCATCTCACTCCCTGGTCCTAACTCTCCTCAAGGAAAGGAGGAAATCATTCATTTCCTCGACTGCATGGGGTACACCTGGAACCCTGACCCTGTCGGAGTCCTTGAGAAGAAAATCACCACCGTCCTGAAGAACAAGATGCCCTCTGAGCTGAATTTCATTTTTGCTCATGTCATAACCTGTATGACTGCCAAGACGGGGTCTATGGATCAGTCCTCCAAACCTCAAACTGCTATAGCCTACGCCCTACTGAAGGGTCTTCACGTCGATTGGGCCAAAATGATCTTTGAAGATCTAATGTAGAAAGTGGAGATGCCTGAAAGATCAGCGGTGGTTCCTTATCCTCGCTTCTCAGCGCCATATTCGCCTCTAGCATGAAGGACGCATACCCCAAGGTTGGCGACGTTGGCCCGAAAGTGTTTGACTTCAAGCCTATCCCCAACGAGGTACGTCTCTCTACTCTTCTTACTCTTCTCCGCTCTCCTTCTTTTACTTCTGCAGCTACCTCCACGGCAGCGGTCGACCCAACCGCTGATACCTAGGCTGCAACCACCACCTCTTCCAAAAAGAGGAAACAATCCACTACCCCCTTGGCATCTATAAGTCCAAAAAGATTTCAAAGGAGCAACCCAAGCCTTCCCAGGCTAAATACTCCACGTCGGTCCCTCTACAGACGACGATGGATAGATTTGTGGCTCACTCCGCCACATCCGCTAAACCAACCACTACCATACCCGTTTCAGTGCCTCAGTTCACTGAAACTTTCATGGATCAGGACCCCACTCTCAGTACCTCAAAGTACTGACGAGATTTTCCTCAGCGGATCCAACGCTGAATCTGCTGCCCCCACCATCTTCACAACCTTTGCTCCTCCCTCCAATTATTTGGTCTCTTTAAATTTCATCTTCCCCTCAGCGACATCTATGCCCATCATCCATCTGGATGACAATGCTGCTGCTGAACTGCAGCGAATGATACAGCAGAACCAAGGACCTGCAGGCGCTTCCAGCCACCCTTCACTAGAAGACGACATGGAAACCTACTCAGGGTTCCGTGATATCAACACTTTTTCCAACCCGCCTACAGCTATCCCAAATACTATCTCTATCTCTGAACCCCTAACTTCTGAGCTTTCCTTTGTTCATAAGTTCATTTCTTTTACAGGTCCTAACTTGGGCACGATCAACAACTCCCTCAAGGAGATCGCTGATAAGGTTGAAACTCTCACCACCAGCATCTCAAATAACTCTTCAGCGGTTACAGATGCTGGAGAGACCCTGAAAAAGTTATCAACCGTTGTTGCTGATATGGCTTCCTCTGCAGACCTCCTCAAGGTTGATGGAGCCCTGAACATGGTCTAGACTGCCATCACCACCAACACCTCCTCAATCGCCTCCCTGACAACTGCTATAACAGATCTCACCACTGGGCTTTCATCACTCAGCGGTGAGGTGAGTACTTTGAAGACAAACTTCACAGGTCTTCGGAATGAAGTGAGTAGCCTCTCCTCAAGTGTAGCTGAATCCAACGTGCTGCTCACCAAATACTTGAAAGGATGGAAGCTCCCACGGTCCCTTTATCCCACTTCTCTCAAACTGATAGAGAGAGGATGGAGTTGGCCGTGGACTTTATCATGGAAGCCACCCCTGCTATATCTGGCCTAGAAGACAGAATAGCAGAGGTTGAATCTAGTTTGGGTATCCCTGGCCCTGAAGCTAAGGAGTCTGAACAGGTAGTTGCTGTTGCTGCCACCAATGCTGCTACCTTCCCCATTCAACATGAGGAAGAGGGGGAGAAGGAAAATGAAGGCCTTCCCCATGTTTCTGAGGGGGAGGGTATTACTAAACAACCTCAGGATGATGCAAATCCTGAGGGAACTGAAAGAAGTCCCTCTCATTCTGAGGGGGAGCAATTCGAAGAATAAGTAAACTCTCTAGTGCTTGTTGAATCCTCAGAGGATGATGAGGAAGCTGAAGCTGAGGATGATGAAGACCTCGATCTAAAAGATGACGAACCATCTTCATCCCTAAAAGATGATGATAACGATGATGATGATGAAGGCTTCGTGTTCCAGCCGAAGCAAAAGAGAGCCCCGACTCTAAAAGGGGTCATCTTCAACGAACCAGGGGAGGGGACCAAAAATAAATCTCCAACGAAAGCGGCCAACTCAGGAAAACAAAAAGGCCTCGCTGAGGACAACTTGGCTATTTTACTCTAAAAGCCAGTTTTTCAGGTATGTTACATTTTATTCCCTTACACTGCATCCCTCATCTATCCATTCCCAATCTCAATCCTTCTCTCACTCAAACCTCTAAACACTTAACTCATCCTTTCTCTCTCTTTTCCTAAATGATCTAACCTCTGTGATAATTTTGTTTCAGCTAGTCCTCTCCCCTGCTTGTGGGTCAAGCTGAAGCTCCCCACACTTCACCAATAATCCCAGCCTCTAGAGCTGAAGAACAACAAATAATCCTGGTCCTAAACTTCGATGAGACCGATGAAACTTTGATGAAGAAGAAGAACTGCTTTCTCATCCCAACAGACCTTCCTTGGCTTTTAAAAAGTCAAGTGAAGATGAAAACTTAAAAAGAGCAGCGATTATCCAGAAGCTGGAAGATCAGCGCATTGTCCCTCCTCACATGAAGTTCTTATCCGACAGGGAAATCGCTGAGTCTCTCAAGGCTGAACAACTCCTAGTTGAACGAAAGAAGGTTGAGCAGAAAGACAAAGAATATGCCTTAGAACTCGTTCAACGTTCAGTGGAAGATCCAGATCTGAAAAGGTTCCCTGTGGCTGTCCGACGAAAGCTGCCCAGAGACGCACAGAGGATCAGTCAGAAGAAAAGAAAGGCCAGTGATTCCACTTTGGCCTGGTGTAAACAGAAGTGCCATTACAGAAGTCATGGTTCAAGGATTAAAACCGTTTCCTTAAAAGGGATAATGGTAAGCGGTGTTCCAGTAGTCGACGTCGAAATTATCAGAGAAAAGGGATTCAAGTCAACTCGCTACATGTCAGCCCTTGGCAAGCTTGGCTTCCATGAATGGTTAGAGATGAGGGTATCTATTCAACGTTCACGCTCAGCATATAAGACCCATGTCAAAGAAGCCTTAAACAGGCTGATCGATATGGTAGCCTCAGCAGTTGATATCACAAGACCTCCTCCAATTCAGTCCAAGCGACCTGCTGCAAAGAAGAAGAAATCCTCAACTTCAGGCCCTCCGATAAGAAATGAAACGGGGATTAACTTTTCTTGTGAAGCAGTTCTTGGTCCTGATCCTGATTTCTCCGGACTCGATGTCTCTCTACCTCCCGCTGAAACATTCATCCCTAGTAAGGTTCTTAGCAACCCTTATGGCATCTTCTTCTATGGGTGCACTGGACGCCGATGCTTTCAACGAGTCTCTGGGCTACACATAGCTCCCATCGAACAGCTTAGAGATTTACTCTATTGGTGTGATTACATAAAGGACATCCAAGCAATCTTCCTGAAACCCCTGATCTTCAAAGAAGCAAAGAAAAGAAGAGATCAGGGAGTAAAAGTCCCAAACTGGATTATTCCTGAAACCGACACTCTTGATGAACTTCTGGTCAAGAAAGAACCTGAATAGCTGATAGGATCACTTTTGTAATTCTTCTATCTTTATCGGCTTATAACTTTTTGTACTTGTAATTATTATTCACTGTACTTATAATATTTACACTTCCCCTTGTAATCTTTACGAAGTTAATGAAAAATTTCAGTGAATGTACTTTACTCCATCAGTACTAGAAAAGATCCCTGAAAACAGTAAATGGGACATACATTTTATGAGTCTTTTTTATCCTTATGTTTTTATACTTAGCAATTTTCTTTTATTGCTATGTCATCATCAAATAGGGGGAGATTGTTGATCCAAACCCTCAGTGATTTGATAATGACCCTGAGAAACACTTAGTGAAAATTGTAAGTAGACAAGATGTATCAGAGTTTCACTATCAAAGAAAATATACTAAGTCTGTTTAGTACCGTTGATAGGAAACTCATGTTCCTTAATTTACACTTCAGCGATACCTGTACATTAGTGAGCCCTGAGTATGTTCAGTCTCACTGATGATCACTGATAATTTATGTTGTTTACTTATGATCCCTGAAGACAAGATTCACGTCAACTATGTTCTACGCCGAAGTCGAAGATCAAGCCAAAGAACCAGCGACTAAGTCTACTAGTGACCTGATGCGGATATCAGCGAAGCCAAGACTTGTTCATCTCACGTGAAGTTTCAAATAGAGGACTTCAGTGAACGCTGAACTTTATCATTCGCTGATAAAGATTCATTCAGCGAACGCTGATCATGAAGCCTCCTCTACAAGGAACTATGTCTTATCCCCTTGCACGCTTTTTGTACAATTTGCCAGAAAAGACATCCCTTGTCTGAAATCGTACAACCAACTCTGCCACTACACTGTTCATCATGCGGCCAAAAGGATGTCCCTACAAAAGTCAAATTCATGCATCCACTCAGAGGCGGACACGGGTAAAGGTATACTGACTTGCATTAAATGCATGCAGTATATAAAGGAAACCCTACTTCATTTGTGAAGTGCTCGGCCATTCCTCTCTCACTGAACTACTGTGTGAAAGAAAATCATCCTTAGTTTTCTTAATCTTCTTTCTCTCTTATTTCTAGTGCAAGAACTCTGTGTGTTCTCAGAGTTTGTTTAGATTAGGTTTATTCCTTTATCTTGTTCGGCAACAAACTATAAATTGTTTGATACATATCAATAAACAATTTAGAAAGATAAAAATCTTGTGTTTGTATTCAACCAGCCCCCTCCCTTCTACAAACTTGTATAACCCCTTCGGGATCAACACTCTTATTAGAAGTAATGGTGCTCGGTGGTTCACTAGACATAATGAAGTCTGGGCTGCTAGTTAAGGCTAGAAAAAGGGTTTGCAAATCCCAGTTCTTCTAGCTATAGACTTAATACGCATAAAGGTCTAGAATCGTACCTTATGTAAACCTCTAGAACTTTTGGTCGAAAATTTAAGGTTTTTTGCAAAGATTTTACAAAGATCACGAATTCTCCCTCTAAAGATACCAAGTGTTAATGCCAAAAATCGCACCAAAGGGACAACTTAAGGTCGATGTGGACTTAAACAACTAAAGAAATAATCTTTCGACGAGACGTGCGACGATAAATAAAATAAAGAAACAAGGGATTTGATGACGCAGGGGGTGTCGTCGCTGCACTATGGTCGCCAATCAGGGGCGATGTCCATGGATACTGGTGTCGATCATACAGAGATTACAATACAAATAAAGGAAATGCTTTGAAATGTAAAGTACAAGTGTTTGAATGTAAAAATAGGTGTTTGTCGTGCACGAAACAAAGTGTGAACTGCTGGTCGAGGGCTGTTGTCGTGCGTCGATAGAGATACTTAGAATAATGGTTCTTCACTTCAAGTGTTCTTGAATATTGCTTCGGTTGTTAATCGCCGGATATTCGATGTGTTGAAATGTTGATTGAGCTTGATATTTATAGTCTTCGCGTCCTTAGCTTCATCCATGATGTTGATCCAAACCCTCAGTGATTTAATAATGACCCTCTCTTATATACTTAGTGAAAATTGTAAGTAAACAATATGTATCAGAGTTTCACTATCGCTGATAAATACTAAGATCTTCCAGTACCGCTGATAGGAACTCTCGCTTTTTAAATTAAACATTCAGCGAACACTGTTCATCATTAATGTGTTGAGTCTGTTCAGTCATTATGATGATCACTGATAAGTTAGTTGTTTACTTATGATCCCTGAAGACAAGTTTCACGTCAACATAGGTTCTACGCTGAAGTCGAAGATCAAGCTCAAGAACCAGCGACAAGTCTCCTAATGAACCGATGCGGATCAGCGAAGACTCAGATTTGTCCACTCAACATGAAGTATCAAGTACAAGACTTCAGCTATCGCTGAACTTTATCATTCGCTGAATAGAAATGATGAAGCGCTGAATCAACGAAAGCTGATCATGAAGTCCTCCGTACAAAGTACTTTTGTATTAACCACCCTTGCACGACTCCGTACGAAATGTCAGAAAAGAACCTCCGATTATCTGAATTCGAACAACAACTCTGACACTACACTGTTCATACATGCGGCTACTTAGGTTGTCACCAAAGGTCAATGACATGCAACCAACCAGCTGATGACACGTGTAAAGTGTATACTGACTTGCATTAAATGCATGCAGTATATAAAGAGATGAACTCACTTCATTTGAAGTAACTTGCTAACTCTGGACAAGTTCAAATCTCTTATCTCAGATAGGTTATTATTAGTAATTTCCTTATCTCTCTTAGTGAAAAAACCTTAGTGTTCCAACTTGTTTAGATTTAGGTTTATCCTTAATCTTGTCTCCGCAACAAGCTGTAAATTGTTAATGATTTATCAATAAACAATTTAGAAAAGTAAAATATGTGTGTTTGTATTCAACCCCCCCCTTCTACAAACTTGTATAGGCCTTCGGGACCAACAAGTGGTATCAGAGCAGATTTGTTTAATCTCATAAACAAGATCTAATCTAAGATTTTTCTCTTCCTTGCTATTATCTGAAATGGCCACCAACTCAAACACACATTATATAGACAATGGTTCTCTTGCAAAACCCCCTAGATTTTCCAGAGACAACTTCAACTTGTGGAAAAATAGGATGACACTCTTCTTAGAAGGTGTAGACCCTACTATACCTTACTATCTTGAGAACGGCCCACACATCCCTGTAACAATTGATCCTTTAGTTCCAGCCACTGCAAATAGACCTGCTATTCCAGAAAGGCTGATTCCTAAAGAAATCCATCAGTGGACCGACGAAGATAAGAAGAAAGTGGCTATAGATACAAAAGCCAGATCCATACTATCCATGGCCCTTCCTGACGAAGTCTACCATTCCGTCATGAACCTGAAATCATCAAAAGCCATGTGGGACACAATATGTGTTCAGTATGAAGGAACGTCTGAAGTCCAGGACTCAAGAAAAATCAACCTGGTAAGACAATATGAAAGATTCATTTCTGGTAAGAATGAAACTCTCTCTGAAGTTCACCAACGTTTTAATTGCTTAATTATAGATCTGAAAACTGTTGGTAAGGAATATTCTAACTTTGAAGTGCTGACAAAGTTTCTAGAATGTTTACCTGAGAGCTGGGACAATTATTCCATGTGTCTCAAGCTGTCAAAGGATCTTAGATCAATGACCCTTGCTACCTTATATGGTACATTGCTGAATCATGAGCAATCTAGCTATCTTAAGAAGAATCTTGTAAAAGATTCCAAAAGCACCCCTGTTGCTTTAATCTCAGAGGAACCTTCTACTCAGCGACCCTCGGTCACTATCACTGAGTTAGAGAGTAACTCTGAAAGTTCATCAGATTCTGATTTTTCAGATGATGAATCCTTGGCTCTCCTAACCAAAAAGTTCAGGAGATTCGCCAAGACGAAAATGTTTAGAAAGAACAAACCTCCTTCCATAACTGACAAGCCTAAATCATCAGCTTTTGTTGATAAGGCTACTGCTACTTGTTTCAACTGTGAACAGACAGGTCATTTTGCTAACGAGTGCAGGTCTAAGAAAGTTTCTAGACCCTCAGCTTTTACAAAGAAATCCTTTGTTCCAAGGAATAAAGATGATAAATACTCAAAGCTGAAGGAGAAGTATGCAAAGCTGAAAAGCTTTAAGAAGAAAGGAAAAGGCTTGATGGCTGACTATGATTGGGCTGCTTCTGATGAAGAAGCATCATCATCTGACTCTGAAGATGATGAAGCAAATCAATGTCTCATGGCCAAGATTGAAGAAGAGGAAGAAAGTTCAGACATTCCCTCCACTTCAACATCTGTCATTCAGGTATCACCTTCTTTCTTTACCAATATTGCAAATATTGATGAAGCTGATAGTCTCCGTAAGATCGATCTCTTGACTAGAAGTTTATATGAAGCCATGAACGGAAAAACTGTGGTTGAAAACCAAAATCTTGATCTTGCTGAAAAGCTTAAAAACTGCCACCTTCAAATAGAAAATCTTTCTAAAATTGAAGAAGATTTTAAAGATCAAGTATATTTAAATCAGCTAGTCAAAATCGAACGAGCAGAAGCTATCGCTGCATTAGAGGCTGAAAAAGCTACTGTTGAAGGATGGTGTAATTCTTCAACAAAGATCACTGAGATAATTAAGGCTCAGATTCCTCTGAGTGATAAACGTGGTATGGGTTATAAATATGATACTCCAAAACCAACCACTGAACGTTCAATGCTTAAATTTGGAACGTTCGTATCCTCAGTCGCTGACACTTCATCATCTCAGTGCTCCTCGTCCATTACACCAATCTCTGAGGAAACGCCTACCAGGAAAAGGTAAGGAGAAAATGGTTTATTCAAAACCTACCTCTGTCTCTAAAGACAAAGGTAAAGGAATTGTTATTTATCAAAATCCTTAGAAGGGTACCTTAGTACCAAAGCTGAATGCTTCTAAAGCCTCAGTGACCAACCCCTCTGGATCTAGAAAGCTGATCTCTGGATCTATTCAGCGATCTACTCCTAGACTCAGAGTGGATGTCCTTGGTAAGAAATCTGAAGAACTGAATGTTCGTCCCATTTCTAAAGCCAATAGTTTACTTGGTGCTGGCACTTCTAACTCTAAATTAAAAGCTCATCATACAAGTGGTCCTAGAACTACCTTTAGTTATAGGAAATGTTATCACTGTGGACTTACCGATCATATTGCTAGTAAGTGCCCCACAGCCACCAAAGCTGAAAAGATAGCTAAGGTGAAGATTGCCCCCAAGGCAAAGAAGACCAAACCCGATGCATATCAGGTCAAGGTGACTCCTACCACTGAGGTTAAGAAATTAACCAAAGTGAAGAAAGACAAAGCTGAATATTCAAATGCTGCGAAGACTGCTGAACCTTCCATTCCAACTACTTCCACTGACAAACGTGTATACATGGTTAAGTGGGTACCTAAGAAAAACTAATCTTCCTTTATTTTTCAGGTTAAGAAGGGTATCTGGTATCTCGATAGCGGATGCTCTAGACACATAACTGGAAAGAAAAACCTGCTCGCTGAATACAAGGAAGAGAAGGGTCCCTCTGTGACTTTCGGTGGAAATGGAAAAGGACACACCTGAGGGTATGGTGTACTTTCAAATGGTACAACCTCCTTCAGAAGAGTTTTTATGTTCAGCGTGTGAAAAAGGGAAGCAGACCAAGGCAAGCTTCAAGTCAAAGCAAGTCTCCTCAGTGTCATCTCCTCTACAACTACTCCATATGGATTTGTTTGGCCCTGTTAACAAACAATCCATCGCTGGAAAGAAATATACGCTGGTCATAGTTGATGAATTCTCTCGTTACACATGGGTAATGTTTCTCCGTTCTAAGAGTGACACCCCTGAAGAACTCATCACCTTTGTTCGGAAAATGGAAACTCTGAACAATATGACTGTTCGCTCAATAAGGAGTGATCATGGAACTGAATTCAAAAATAGTTCTCTTGATTCCTTCCTTGAGAGTAAGGGTATTTCTCACAACTTTTCGTCAGTGAGAACACCGCAACAAAATGGAGTCGCTGAAAGAAGAAATAGAACAATTATTGAAGCTGCACGTTCAATGCTCAGCGATTCTCACCTGCCTACTCAGTTTTGGGCAGAAGCTGTCAACACGACTTGTTTTACGCAAAACAGGTCGCTGATAGTTAAAAGATTCCAGAAGACATCCTATGAACCTTTTCATGGGAGAAAGCCTTCAATCAACTTTCTTCACATCTTTGGTTGTCAGTGTTTCATACTGAACAACAGAGATGCCCTTGGAAAGTTTGATCCTAAGGCTGATGATGGAATCTTTCTTGGATACTCCTCAGTTTCCAAAACCTTCAGAGTCTTCAACCGTAGAAGACAAACTATAGAAGAAACTATTCACGTCACGTTTGATGAATCCCGTTCAGCGAACTCTAAACCGTCCGCTGATACTGAAGAACTGAATCAATGGATGTTTTCTCATCTTGGTGATTCAGAAGAAGTTCCCACTCCTCATGCTCACACCATAGAAAATGATGGTCCTACTATCATTCCAGATATGTAGAATAGTGAAGCTGAAACATCTTGGGTCTCAGCTGTTCCTATAAACACTATACCTGCAGTTGATCCAAATGTCTCAGAAATTCCATCTATTTCTCAGCAATCAGTGAATGAAGTGACAAATGCAAACATTCCTCTCTTAGCTGATAATCCAGAAGTAGCTGAAGCCTCATCTTCAGTTTCTCCAGTTCAGACCGAGTCAGCGACGTATGCTCCGGCTCAGCGATGGACTGTAAATCACCCAATCGATCAAATTCTTGGTGATCCAAACGCTGGTATTCAGACTCCTAGAAGTGCAGGTAATATTTGTTTATTTGTTAACTTTATTTCTCTAACTGAACCAAAGAAAATAGATGATGCCCTCAGAGATCCAAACTGGGTCAGCGCTATGCAAGAAGAGCTGACTGAATTCGAAAGAAACAAAGTTTGGAAACTCGTTCGTAGACCAACTGACAAAACAGTGATAGGCACTAAATGGGTCTATCGAAACAAGTTGGACGAACATGGTACTGTAACTCGCAACAAAGCTCGTCTTGTTGCTCAGGGATACAGACAAGAGGAAGGCATAGATTATGACGAAACTTTTGCTCCAGTAGCAAGACTTGAATCTATTCGTCTTTTCTTATCATATGATGTACACAAAAACTTCACTGTACATCAGATGGATGTTAAGTCAGCGTTTCTAAATGGAAAGCTGAATGAAGAAGTCTATGTGGAACAACCTCCAGGATTTTCAGGTCCTAAGCATCCAGGTTATGTTTATAAACTGGATAAGGCACTTTATGGCTTAAAGCAAGCTCCTCGTGCATGGTATGATACTCTCTCTACTTATCTCCATATTGAACATTTTGAGAGAGGTAAGATTGACAAAACTCTATTTTTTAGAAAAGTGAAAGGTCATATCATTTTAGTTCAAATATATGTTGCTGACATTATATTTGGTTCTACTAACCCTGAGCTTTGTACTCGTTTCGCTGATAGAATGAAAGATGAGTATAAAATGAGTATGATGGGTGAACTAACATATTTCCTTGGTCTTCAGATTAAGCAAATTGAAAAAGGAACTTTTATTAATCAGGGAAAATATGTTAAAGATATGCTGAAGAAATTCGACTTAACTGAAAGTTCGGCTATGAAAACCCCTATGGCACCACCGCTGACACTTGATAAGGACACAAAGGGTGTTCCCGTCAATGTCATGCTGTACCGTGGGATGATCGGCTCACTATTGTATCTTACAGCTAGCCGACCCGATATTATGTTTGCAACATGCTTGTGTGCACGATATCAAGCTGAACCTAAGATATCTCATATGAAAGCTGTAAAGCGAATCTTTTGATATCTTAAGGGTACAACGAATCTAGGTCTTTGGTATCCCAAAGACTCAGGATTCGATCTAACCGCCTATTCAGACAGTGATTTTGCAGGTTGCAAAATGGATAGGAAAAGCACCACAGGAGGATGTCAGCTCCTGGGTGGAAAGCTGGTAAGTTGGACAAGTAAGAAGCAAAACTCTGTGTCTACTTCCACATCTGAAGCTGAATATGTAGCCGCTAGAAGCTGTTGTTCTCAAGTCTTGTGGATAAGAAATCAGCTACTAGACTATGATCTTCAGCTCTCCAAAATTCCAATCTATTGCGACAGCACAAGTGCGATCGCTATAGCCAACAACCCAGTGCTACACTCAAAGACAAAACACATCGAAATCAGATATCATTTTATCAGAGATCATGTGATGAATGGTGATATAGAACTTCATTTTATTCCAACTGATTATCAGTTAGCTGATCTATTTACCAAACCTCTTGATGAGACAAGATTCAACTTTCTCATCAGCGAGCTTGGAATGCTGAACTTTGAAGGGTAAAATCTTCAGCGGTTCACATTAATCAGCGATAGGATAAAATCAACTCGTATAACCTATTCAATCGTCTTCTCTCTGAATAAACTTGGTTAAACTGATATCAAGGTATGTTCTCTCTCTCTGACATATCGTATGTAAATGCAAGATTTCAAAATAAATTGCATCGCTGAATATCTCTTTCTTAACAGCGACTTTTTGAAATTTATTAAAACCTTCACTGATATTTCTATTCAGTGCTTCATGTTTTCAAAGAGTCCCTGAGTTTTTTCAAAACCTCAGAGACAACCAAGAATATGAAAGGACAGTTGTGACGTCATTGCCACGGATAACACCAGGCACGATTTCTTTCTGACACACGTTTGCACGTTTCGTTCAAACTTCCAATCAAATGCAAACACGTGTCCGTGTCATGATGAAAACCTTTTCCCGCTCAAGGTTTTCTCTCTCTAAAACTCCCTATATAAACAATCTCTTGGTTTATATTTGTCTTTTACGCGATCAATCTTCCTCCGCAAGAAAAGAATTACTGTTGCATTTGTGCTCTCAAGTCTTCAAAGAACTGTTCATCATCTTCTTCATCAAAACTTCAAGGTTAATATGTTATTATTTTTTTACCAAATGCTTAACTTGTTTCTGATCTTATTTTTGTTTTAAACAAGATCAAACAAAAGAACTTAAAAATAAAATCATTTCTTTCATGGTTTTATGAACACAACCATTTCATGGTTGTTCTTCAAGTTTTAAATATAAATCTTAAACTTGATTCTTCATTCGTATCCATTTTTTAAGAAACTGGAATACAAGACTTAATGGGTGTAAAATTCGTTTTTCAAAAACAAGAAAAACCCTAATCTTCATTAAGACATTCTGTCTGAATGAAAAGGACAAAATTCGAACCATCTTAATGGAAATTCTTTCCATATCAAGACAATTCTTATTTGTTAACATCTTTGGTTGAACTGATACAGAGAAATGGCAACTTCCAAGACCAATGTTACCGCTGAGACCATCTCTTCTGAATCTGAGGAAATGGCACTCTTCAAAGCCCCTCAGGTTAAGTTCGAACTGGATCAACTGGATTGGACTAAGTCCAACAACCTCTCAGCGCTTCTCGAGTTTCCTCCTTGAAAGCAAGTCACACATCTGGATGATGCTGTGAAATTTCTGAAGAACTGCTGCATCTCCACAGCCCTGACCATAACACCTCCTGCCAGTCAGCGGCTCTTATCCCAGTTCTGGTACTCTGCCAGACACACTGAGCTACCCTCTGCCAAAGATTCATCCAAAACCATCGACTGCATACTCAGCGATACTGAGTATGGCACCATAAAGATCACACCCGCCATAATTCGAAAAGCCCTGAACTTTCCCAATGCCACCAAAGAAAAACCCTTCGTTCCATTCCCTGACCATAAGAAGCAAGCTGACAAAGATGCCATCATTGCTTTTCAAGACACAATGGGTTACATCTGGGACATTGGAAGGGACAAGAAGCCCGAGAAGAAGCTGACGCTGATAAAGAAGTCCAAAATGCCCAGCCAGATGAATTTCATCTTCGCTCACCTGATCAGTTGCATGACAGCGAAGTCCGGCTCTTCTGATCAAGCCGCACAACCTACGCAAGCTATGGGATACGCACTGCTGAAAGGTCTAAACATTGACTGGGCCTCTATTATATATGATGACCTAGTACAACGCGTGGATTCTGCCGCTGACCGACCAGCATGGGTTCCTTACCCAAGATTCATCAGCGCCATCTTCCAATATGGCCTGAAGGACAGCTATCCTGAAGAGGGTGACCTGAAACTTTCTCAGGTTGGCCCTAAGGTGCTCAATTTCAAACCTGTCGCCAACGAGGTACGTCTCTCTACTCTTCTCACTCTTCTAAATTCTCCGCTTTCTGTGGCTCCTTCAGCGACAATACCCATCGCTGATACCAAGGCCACAAAACCCTCTCCTTCTAAGAAAAGGAAACTCTCTACTACCCCTCTTGATTCTAAAAGGATCAAGAAAACCAAGGAGCAACCCCAGCACTCTCATGCTGAAGACTCCTCAGCTCATTCTGAAGAGCTGAAGGAACGTTCCGTGGTACGCTCTGCCACACCCGTACAAGCCATCCCTATTAACCAACCTTCGGTATCTTTTAACGCTGAGGTTACAACTTTGGAACCTACCCAACCTTCTTCAGTCTCTCAAAAGACTGATGAAGTAGTTCTCAGCGAATCCAACGCTGAACTCGCAACCCGAACCCCATTCTTATCCTTTGCTCCTCCCTCCACTTCTTTGGACACTCCTCCAGCTAACACTGGAGATGCCATCATTCCAGAAGCCACCGCTGAAGCTTCTCAACAATTGATGAAGACAGGACCTGCGGAGATCACCATACCTCACCGTATTTTCGAAGAGGATATGGAACATTACTCAGGAATCCGCAACTTTGACGATTTCGTCAATCCTCCTGCAGGTACAAATCAACCCATATACACTGTAACTAAACCTGAAACTTCTGAGCTTTCCTTTGTTCACAAGTACTTATGTGTTACAGGTCCTAATTTGAGAGACATCAACGAGTCTCTGAAGTCCGTGGAAACTAAGCTGACCGATCTCACCACCACAATCTCCAACAACTCTACAGCTGTAACAAACGCTGGAGAGAATCTGACGAAGCTGACTACGGTGGTAGAGAAGAAGGCTTCCACAGATGACATTAAGGGCCTTGATAAGACGCTCAGCGATTTTGCCAAGGTGCTCTCTGACATCTACACTGACTACACCAGCCTCAAAAACTCAGTTTCGACCGTGTCCAGCGAAGTAACAACGCTGAAGACATCGGTTGGAAAACTCGTGGGTGATATGTCAGCGGTCAAGACCGACTTGGGCTCTGTAAAGACCGACGTTGGTTCTATGAAGAAGATGATCGAGACGCTGGTCAACAAGGCAAATAATCCAGCTCCTGCCCCTGCCCCTATTTTTGAATCTTTCACAGCGGCGGATCGCACAGAGCTGAAGAAAATCACGCCTGCTATTTCTGGCCTAGAAGACAGAATAGCAAAGCTTGAAGGTTGTGTGAAAATCTCTGGCCCAGAAGACAGAGATAACACTAACGCTGAGTCTACTCATTCCTCCCCCAATCATGAGAAAGAGGGGGAGAAGAGCGCTGAACATTCCGGTGACAAGAACGCTGAAGGTCTGAACAAAAGCGCTGAAGATCTGAACAAGAGCGCTGAAGACCTTTCCCATGATGAATCTATCAGGGGAGAGAGGAATGAAGATCTGATCGCTGAAAAACCTCAGGGAGATGAAAACCCTGAGGGAACCGAGAAGCTCGCCTCTGTATCTGAGAGGAGCAACTCGAAGAAGATGCTGAGGAATCCGAAGCAGAAGAAGATGAAGACATCGACATCCCTGAAGATGAACCATCCTCCTCTCCAAGGAAGGATGATGATGATGATGATGAAGATGACGATGATTTCTTTGTTGTCAAACCTGCTCCTCGAACCAAAGCTCTTAAAGGTATTTCAATAAAAGAACCTTCAGGGGAGAAGACAAAGACAAAGCCCTCGGCCTCTGGCGCTGAGAAAGGCAAAGGCAAAGGCCTCGCTGAAGATGAAAATCTGGCGATCTTGCTTGAAAAGCCGGTTTGTCAGGTACACTAAACTTTACTTATATTCCTTCCCTGAACATCTCTATACACATTCAGTTCTCTACTCCTCAACCTCTCTACACATCCACATTCTTTTTCTATCTTTTCTACCCAAGTTCTTCTACCCAGTTCTTATTTGTAAGATCGCTGCGTTTCAGCTAGTCATCTCCCCTGTTTGAGGATGTCGCTGAAGGTTCTACTATTGCGACTTCACAAATAAAGCCAGCAGCTGCTGATGAAATAATCCCAGTCTTAGATTTGATCTCTGAGACTGATGAACCAGAAGAACAACCTCTCTCGCACAGAAACAGACATTCCTCAGCTCCTCAAAAGCTGAGTGAAGAGGATCAAAAGAGAAGAGAGGAAATAATAAAGCGATTCGAGGATCAGTGAATCATTCTAAGGCGTGATCAACTGCCTTCAGTTCCTCCTAAGTTCAGAATTTCAAAAGCTGAATACAAGGAACACCTCAGAGCTGAACGCCTTTTCGCTGAAAGGAAGGAAGCTGAAGAGAAAGACAGAGAATACGCCATCAAGCTTACTCAACGATTAATCAAAGACCCCAAGATGAAAAGAGTTTCCATTGATGTTCAACGTCAGCTCTGGGATGATGCTCAAGAGATCGTTAGAGAAAAGACAAAGGTCTCTGATACAACTTTGGAATGGGCTAAACAAATGCTGACCTATCGATCAAGACCATCCAAAATTATCAAAGCCAACATCAGAGGAAAAATGTACGTTGATGTTCCTGTTGTTGAAGTGGATGTCTATAGAGATGACAAAACCAAACAAACCTTCTATGCTGCTACCTTAGAAAAGTTTGGTCTCTCTGAATGGTTAGAAACAAAATTAGCCATTCAGGGATCACGCTCAAAGTTCAAAAGCCATGTCGAAATGATCTTAAACAAACAGATCGACCTGCTCTCATCCTGTGTAGATATTCCTCCTACTCTTCCTCAACCGAAGAAAGCCTCTGCAAAGAAGAAGAAAGTTTCTGACTCAGGTCCAATCATTCGAAATGAAACAGGTATTGGTTTCTCTCGTGCTGAAGTTCTTGGCCCTGATGCTGATCTTTCAATGCTTGACACCTCCCTACCACCTGGAGAAATTTTCATCCCTGGCACAGTGGTAAGTGATCCATATGGTATATTCTTTTTAGACTATGATGGAAATCCTCACTTTCAACGTGTCTCTGAGCTCCACATCGCTCCAATCGAACAACTCAGAGATCTCGTACACTGGTGTGAAGTCAGACACGACGTCAAAGCTAGACACCTGAAGCCCTTGATTTTTGAAGCTGCTCTGAAGTTAAAAAATCAAGGAGTAAATGTCCCTGGCTGGATGATCCCCACTGACAAGACCCTTGATGAACTTCTCATTAAGGAAGAACCCTTTAAAGGCTGATATAATCACCTTATTCTCTATTGTATCAGCTATCCTTCTGTACTTGTAATTTATTTCGCTCGTACTTATAATCTTTCTGTTCTTCATTGTAACCTGATTCAAAGTGTTAAAGAAAGATTTCAGCGAATGTACTTTACTCCATCAGTACTGAAAAGATCCCAGAAAACAGTAAAAGGGACAAATATTTTATGAGTTCTTTTTATCCTTATGTTTTCATTAAATAGAAATTTTCTTTGTTGCTATGTCATAATCAAATAGGGGGAGATTGTTGATCCAAACCCTCAGTGATTTGATAATGACCCTCTCTTATATACTTAGTGAAAATTGTAAGTAAACAATATGTATCAGAGTTTCACTATCGCTGATAAATACTAAGATCTTCCAGTACCGCTGATAGGAACTCTCGCTTTTTAAATTAAACATTCAGCGAACACTGTTCATCATTAATGTGCTGAGTCTGTTCAATCATTATGATGATCGCTGATAAGTTAGTTGTTTACTTATGATCCCTGAAGACAAGTTTCACGTCAACATAGGTTCTACGCTGAAGTCGAAGATCAAGCTCAAGAACCAGTGACAAGTCTCCTAATGAACTGACGCGGATCAGCGAAGACTCAGATTTGTCCACTCAACGTGAAGTATCAAGTACAAGACTTCAGCTATCGCTGAACTTTATCATTCGCTGAATAGAAATGATGAAGCGCTGAATCAACGAAAGCTGATCATGAAGTCCTCCGTACATAGTACTTTTGTCTTAACCACCCTTGCACGACTCCGTACGAAATGTCAGAAAAGAACCTCCGATTATCTGAATTCGTACAACAACTCTGACACTACACTGTTCATACATGCGGCTACTTAGGTTGTCACCAAAGGTCAATGACATGCAACCAACCAGCTGATGACACGTGTAAAGTGTATACTGACTTGCATTAAATGCATGCAATATATAAAGAGATGAACTCACTTCATTTGAAGTAACATGCTAACTCTGGACAAGTTCAAATCTCTTATCTCAGATAGGTTATTATTAGTAATTTAGGTTTATCTCTCTTAGTGCAAGAAACAAGTTGTAAATTGTTAATGATTTATCAATAAACAATTTAGAAAAGTAAAATCTGTGTGTTTGTATTCAACCCCCCCTTCTACAAACTTGTATAGGCCTTCGGGACCAACAAGTGGTATCAGAGCAGATTTGTTTAATCTCATAAACAAGATCTAATCTAAGATTTTTCTCTTCCTTGCTATTATCTGAAAATGGCCACCAACTCAAACACACATTATATAGACAATGGTTCTCTTGCAAAACCCCCTAGATTTTCCAGAGACAACTTCAACTTGTGGAATAATAGGATGACACTCTTCTTAGAAGGTGTAGACCCTACTATACCTTACTATCTTGAGAACGGCCCACACATCCCTGTAACAATTGATCCTCTGTAAAATGAGCCAAGAATCGTGCGACTTAGGCATTCTTTGCAATATGATGAGTATAACTCAGACATTTTGAATTGTATTGACAATCATGAATATATATCATCGATGAATATGAAAAAATTTCAAAGTTTAGAAACTTTTATTGAGAGGTCATTAAAACCTACCAATCGTACGACGAAATTTAGATGCCCCCATGATAAGACGATCGATTCGTGAACTTGGGCATCTATGTTGTGCGTTCCCGTAATTATCTTTCGATCCTATGATGTTTATTTTCAAGTAACAATTTTAATGAGAAAGAAGTAATCTCAAAAGAAATATCTTTTGAGATGCGTCGCATTCCAACTACGCGGGATCTCTTGATTGTCGAGGGTCTGGAGTCGATAGGCTCCCTTACCAACGACTTCAGAGATACGGTACGGGCCCTCCCACTTGATTGAAAGTTTTCCCGCGTTGTGTTCTTGAGTGTTTTGGAACACTCGGCGAAGAACATAATCGCCTTCTTGAAAGACTTTGATCTTGACATGTTTGTTGAAATACCGTTCGACCGCTTGCTTCTGCGACGCCATTCTGATTAAGGCTAATTCTCTGAGTTCTTCGAGGGCGTCGAGGTCGCAACTTAGATCAACTAAGTTATGTTCAATGGAAGTGTGCCTTGAGGTTGGGAGTTGGACCTCGACCGATAGGACTGCTTCGCAGCCGTAGACGAGAGAGAAAGGGGTTTGTCTTGTGGACGTGCGTGGCGTCGTGCGATTTGCCCACAAGATCGAATGGAGTTCTTCGACCCATCTTCCCTTTGCAGCTTTCAACCTCTTCCTGATCGAAGCTATAATAGTTATGTTACTCGATTCCGCAAGTCCATTGACTTGAGGATATCTGGGAGTTGAGGTTGTTAGCTTGATATTCCTGTCATCGCATAACTGTTGGGTCCTGTCGCTTATGAATTGGGATCCATTGTCGCAGACAATCTCGGACGGAATTCTAAACCTGCATATGATATTAGTTTGGATAAAAGAGATGACTTCTTTATCCCTGATTTGGGAGAAAGCAACCACTTCGACCCACTTGGAAAAATAATCAGTAAGTACGAGGAGGAATACCTGTTGGCCTGGAGCAGGTGGCAGCTTGCCGACGATATCCATTCCCCACCTCATGAAGGGCCATGGGATAAGCGTCGAGTGCAAAGGTTCCGAGGGTTTATGAGACATACCTGAGTGTCATTGACAGGGGTCGCAACTCTGGACATACTTGATGGCGTCTTGTCGCAGTGTTGGCCAAAAATATCCTTGTCGGGATATACGATTAGCTAAACTACGACCTCCTGAATGATTACCACATTCACCGTCGTGCATCTCTTGGAGGATTTCCTGGGCTTGATTTTTGCTTATGACGCACCTTAAATTTAAGCTCGTCGATGATCGCCGATAAAGCTTATTTTCGATCATGACGTACTTAGATGCTTTGAATCTGAGTTTTCGAGCCTCCATTTTGTCTTCGGGGAGTTGGTCGTGCACGAGGAAATTTCGAATGTCGCGTGACCAATCATCTTCTTCGTCTTCGATCTGGATGACGTCTGTGTTTCCAATTGACGGCGTTGCCAGGTGAATCATAGGAATAACATCAAATATTGGTTCAACTAAAGCGGACCCAAGGTTTGCCAATGCGTCGGCCTGAGTGTTCTGGTCTCGCGAAATCTGTTCAATAGAAAAAGATTTAAATTTTTTGGAAATTTCTTTTGCCACGCTTAGATATGCTGTCATTTTTGAATCCTTGGCTGCGAATTCTCCATTGATCTGATTTACTACCAGCAGGGAATCGCTCTTGACATGCAGTGCGGTTGCCCCCGAGTCGTGGGCCATATTCATTCCCATGATCAGGGCTTCATACTCAGCCTCGTTATTGGTGGTTTTGAAGTCGCATCGGACCGTGTATACCATCTTCCCCCCCTGTGGCGACTTTAAGACGACGCCCAATCCAGAGCCTCTAATGTTGGATGATCCATCGACTTGTAGAATCCAAGGTACGTCGTCGCGAGTCGCCACAACGGACACTTTGAGTTCTGCTTCTTTTTCTAACTCAGGGCTGAAATCGGCGATAAAATCTGCCAAGGCTTGCGATTTGATCGCGGTCCTAGGTTTAAAATCGATGTCATAACTGCTTAGATATATACTCCATTTTGCTAAGCGACCTGTCAACTCGGGTTTTCTTAAGACGGATTTAAGAGGGAAGTTAGTCACGACAGTAATAGGATGTGATTCAAAGTAATGACGTAGTTTTTTAGCAGCAGTGACTAGTGATACGAGTAATTTTTCCATAGAGGAATACCTGGTTTCTGCGTCTAAAAGTGATTTACTTACATAATAGATCGGCAATTGCTGTTTTTCATCTTCTCGTGTCAGAACAACACTTACTGCATTTGGGCTGACAGCCAAATACAACTGTAGGATCTCATGATCGTGAGGTTTTGACAACAGAGGAGGCGACGCCATGTATTCCTTGAGTTTTTGCAAGGCTTGTTCATGATCATTGGTCCAGTCGAAGCCCCTATTTTTCCTGAGGACATTATAAAATAGATGACATTTATCTGAAGATCGGGAGATAAACCTGTTTAGAGCTGCTACTCGACCGGTGAGTTTCTGGACTTCTTTGAAATTTCGAGGAGATTTGATCTCATTGATGGCCTTGATTTGGTCGGGGTTAGCCTCAATGCCTCGACGAGTAACCATATAACCCAGGAACTTCCCGACACTAACGCCAAAGGAACATTTCGTCGGATTGAGCTTCATGTTATACTTCCGGAGGATGTCGAACGATTGCCTGAGGTGATCAATGTGATCAATCGCTTGTTTCGACTTCACTAACATGTCGTCGATATATACCTCCATCGTGTCTCCAAGATGGTCTTTGAACATCTTGTTTACCAGCCGTTGGTAGGTAGAACCTGCATTTTTTTAGTCCGAAAGGCATAACTTTGTAACAATAAATACCTCGATCCGTCATGAAAGCGGTTTTCTCTTGGTCGTCAACGTGCATTAAAATATGGTTGTATCCAGAATAGGCGTCCATGAACGTTAATAACTCATGCCCCGCGGTTGCATCGACCATGGCGTCAATATGAGGTAACGGGAATGGATCCTTTGGACAGGCTTCATTGAGATCGGTGAAGTCGATATAGACCCTTCATTTTCCATTCTTCTTGGCTACGACCACGACATTAGCGAGCCAATCAGGATATTTTACCTCCCGAATCTCTCCTGTCTTGAGGAGGTTGTCGACCTCATCATTTATTACTTTATTTCTTTCAGGGGCGAACTTGTGACGTTTTTGCTTGATAGGTTTGAACGATGGATCGACGTTAAGCTTATGAGCAATGACATTGGGGTCAATATTGACCATATCTTAATGTGACCCTGCGAAGCAATCAGCATGTTCCTGCAAAAAGGATATGAGTTTTTCTTTAATGTGGGGATCAAGGGATGAACCCACAAGAATCTTTTGATCGGGTTTGCTTTGATCTAGAACGATTTCCTCCAAATGATACTCATCGACAGCTGCCGGGGAGTTTTGTGCATTTTCTAAGCTTGCATGTACTGGTATAACGGCTTGTTCTGGATTCCCGTTATCCGCCATTTTCCTGTGATAGAAAACAGAAGAAACTCCAAGAAACTATTAGTAGAGTGCACGTTCGTCGAGGATTTTCTCTAGATGTAGTCCCACGGATGGCGCCAAACTGTTAATGCCAAAAATCGCACTAGAGGGACAACTTAAGGTCGATGTGGACTTAAACAACTAAAGAAATAATCTTTCGACGAGACGTGCGACGATAAATAAAATAAAGAAACAAGGGATTTGATGACGCAGGAAAAACCTCAATCGAGGAAAAAACTTGCGGACGACAGGGGGTGTCGTCGCTGCACTATGGTCGCCAATCAAGGGCGATGTCCTTGGATACTGGTGTCGATCATACAGAGATTACAATACAAATGAAGGAAATGCTTCGAAATGTAAAGTACAAGTGTTTGAATGTAAAAACAGGTGTTTGTCGTGCACGAAACAAAGTGTGAACTGCTGGTCGAGGGCTGTTGTCGTGCGTCGAGAGCGATACTTAGAATAATGGTTCTTCACTTCAAGTGTTCTTGAATATTGCTTCTGTTGTTAATCGCCGGATATTTGATGTGTTGAAATGTTGATTGAGCTTGATATTTATAGTCTTCGCGTCCTTAGCTTCATCCATGAATGTTCCTTTAATGGCCTTAACGGTTGGAAACGGTCGCCGGAGTAATGATCTTCGTCCGTTACGGTCGCCGGCTGTTTAATGATTGCGTCGTTTATAGTCGTTGCTCCTTAATGACTTTTACTCCTGCATTAAACATTTAATAAACGGTCATGGTTAACGTTAGCTTTGGTCGAAGTCGCACGTCCTTATATAATAGTCGTGCGGATCGGGCGACGCTATGGTCGAGCGTCGTAAGGAATTCTCGACTTACCTTTTATGAGGGATGACGATGGTGTTCTAGGTCTTCGTTGAGACCTTATCTTAATACAAGATATAGTCCTTAATCATACGTCTTACCTGTTCTGGTCGCGGTCGAGCGACGTGATTTTTTGCCCAAACACCAAGAAGCGTAAAAAAGGAAGTGATCGACCCTGAAACCCTATTTATACGATTTCCAAATATTAGGTCGAACCGCTCGATGGTCGACACCTGTCATCTAACCCTTCGCATGCCACCGTCGAATGAACGACACCTGTCACATAGCTGTCATCTACACGCCAAATCATGACGTCGTTGATCTTATCGACTTTTCGGTTACCTTCAAACCGATTACTTTTCTTTCGAACCAAGGATGACTCGATGGTCGACACGTGTCCATTCAGTTACCTCGAGAATAAAAATTTAAATTTGCATGCCAAATTCAAATTTTAGGGGCAAACTGTTTGGGTAAAAAATCACACATCGTGACTGACGCAGGAAAGAAAAGGACTTGTTTCGCACGACAAGTCTTGTATTAAGATAAGTGTTGGGCCCGAAGGGTTATACAAGTTTGTAGAAGGGGGGGGGGGGGGGGGGGTTGAATACAAACACACAGATTTTACTTTTGTAAATTGTTTATTGATATTTATCAAACAATTTACAACTTGTTGCGGAACAAGATTAAGGACTAATCCTAATCTAAACAAGTTATGAGAACACCAAGTTTCTTGCACTAGAATTAAGACAGAAAGGAGATAAGGAAATTACGAATAATATCCTAACACAAAGATAGTAGAGAGAAGAAGATGGCTGAGCACTTCATTTATGAAGTAGAGTTCTTCTTATATGCTGCATGCATTTAATGCACAACAGTATAACTTTACACGTGGCAGCAGCTGATTGGTTGTATGGTTTGACCTTTATAGACAACCTAGTAGCCACATGATGTACAGTGTAGAATCAGAGTTGGTTGTACGATCCTGAACAAAAAGGGATGTCTTTTCTGACATTATCGTACGGAGGCGTGCAAAGGAGGTAAGACAAAAGTAACTTGTAGAGGAAACTTCATGATCAATGTTCACTGAATAGGTCTTTATCAGCGAGTGATAAAGTTCAGCGTTCACTGAAGTCTTCTACTTGTAACTTCACGTTGAGTGGACAAATCTTTGCTTCACTGATATCCGCATCAGTTCATTAGTAGAAGTGTCGCTGGTTCTTGAGCTTGATCTTCGACTTCAGCGTAGAAGACGATTGACGTGAAACTTGTCTTCAGGGATCATAAGTAAACAACTAAGATTGTCAGCGATCATCAACAAGACTGAACAGGCTCAGGGCTTTATTGATGAACAGTTTCGCTGAACGTTTAAAGAACATGAGTTTCCTATCAGCGGTACTGTAGAGACATAGTACTTATCAGCGGTAGTGTTTCTTAAAGAGTCATTATCAAATCACTGAGGGTTTAGATCAACAATCTCCCCCTATTAGATTATGACATAGCAATAAAAAAAAATTGCTAAGTATGAAAACATAAGGATAAAAAGAACTCATAAAATATTTGTCCCTTTTACTGTTTTCTGGGATCTTTTGAGTACTGATGGAGTAAAGTACATTCGCTGAAATTTTTCTTTAAACTTCGTATAAGGTTACAAGGGGAAGTAGAAAAATTATAAGTACAACAAATAAATTTACATGTACAAAAGATATAAGCTGATAAAGATAGAGGAATTACAAGGAAATCCTAACAGCTAGAAGGGTTCTTCCTTAATGAGAAGTTCATCAAGGGTTCTTGTAGTGGGAATCATCCAGTCAGGGACTGTTTCTCCGAGATCCCGTCTGATCTTTGCTTCAGTAAAGATCAGGGGCTTCATGTATTGTCCGAGAAGATCCTTTATGAATTCACACCAATAGACGAGATCCCTGAGCTGTTCAATAGGAGTGATGGGAAGCTTAGAGATGCGTTGAAAGTGTTCTCGTCCATCGTAGTCATGAAAGAAGATACCATAAGGTTCGCTTAGGACTTTTCCAGGGATGAAGCATTCACCAGGGGGCAGGGAGGTGTCGAGCGCTGAGAGATCAGGTTCAGGACCAAGAACTTCATCAGAGGTTATCTTTTTCTTTGCAGAGGCCCTTCTTTGTTGAGTTGGATTAGGAGGAGGAGGAGGAATATCTATAGCAGATGAAACCAAGTCAATCTGATAATTTATGATTTTCTCGACATGGCTTTTATGTTGTGAGCGAGATCGCTGAATGGCTATTCGCATCTCCAACTATTCAGAGAGACCGTACTTCTTGATCGTAGCAGCATAGATGGTCTCCTTGGTACCATTTTCTCTGAATATGCCAACTTCAACGACAGGAACGCCTATGGTCGTTCTTCCCCTGATGTTAACCTTGTTGATCCTGGCAGCCCGAGATCGATAGTGTAGTCTTTCTTTGCACCATTCCAAGGTAGAATCAGATACCTTGGTCTTTTCTTCGATGATCTTCTGGGCGTCTTCCCATAATTGACGTTGGACATCAATGGGAGTTTTCTTCAGATCAGGATCCTTCACCGAATTTTGGACAAGCTGGATGGCGTAGGCTTTATCTTGTTCTTCAGCTTTCCTTCGATTGGCGAGTTGTTTTTCTGCCTTAAGATGTTCAGCGATTTCCTTTCTTGATAGTCTGAACTTAGGAACATCGACTTTGTGTCGAGGAAGAATGATTCGCTGATCTTCGAGCTGTTTGATCATGGCTTCTCTCTTCTTATGGTCTTCTTCACTTAGCGTTTGAGAAGCCAAGGAAGGTCTTTTGTTGTGAGAGAGCAGATGTTCTTCAGGTTCATCAGTCTCAGTGAAATCCAAGACTGGGATTATTTCTTCAGCGATAGGAGCTGGATATATTGTTGTAGTTGCAGTCGGAGGAACTTCAGCTGGATCCTCAAGCAGGGGAGAGGACTAGCTGAAACACAACGATCGTTTAAGTAAGATTATTTAGGAAGGAAGAAGATAGAGAAAAGAATGGGATTTAAGTGTGTAGAGGTTTTATGGAGAGGAGAACTGAGATTGAGAAGGGATAGAGGAGGGATGCAGTGTAAGGGAAGAGGAGATATTGTACCTGACAAACTGTCTTGCTGAAGAGAATAGCCAAGTTGTCTTCAGATGAAACACCTTTGTTCTTGCCTTTGTCAGCTTCAGACATTGCAGGCTTTGTCTTTGTCCCCTCCCCTGATGGTTCATTTATACTAATCCCTTTTTGAGCAGGGACCTTCTTGGGCTGGAAGAAGAAGGAGTCATCATCATCATCGTTTTTATGAGATGATGATGGTTCATCATCAGCGATGTCGACGTCTTCATCGTCTTCAACTTCTTCCACTTCAGATTCTTCCTCGTCAGCGTAGGGTTCGGTAACGTCCGCAACAGCTTCAGTTTCCTCATCGAGTTGCTCCCCCTCAAATTCAGAGGGAGTTTTCTCGGTTCCCTCAGGGTTTTCATCTCCCTGAGGTTTATCAGCAGCAGCATCAGAAACAATACCCTCCCCCTCAGAACTATGGGGAAGGTCTTCAAGATTTTTCTTCTCCCCCCTCAACATTATGGGGAAGGTCTTGATCCTTCTCCCCCTCTTCCACATGATGGATGGGGGAGGAAAGCGGAATAACAGCAGCAACAGCATCAGTGTGCATTGGGTCCCTGTCTTCCAGGCCAGAGATCCCAACACATGTTTCAATCCTTCCTAATCTGTCTTCTAGGCCAGATATAGTAGGAGTGATTCGTTGAAGAACCTCTCGATCCACCTGAGTAAAGTGCGATGGAGCACAAGTAGCAGCATTCAGGCAGTCGAGGATTTGCTGCAGTAGACCGGTGGCAGCGCTGACATCTGTCTTCAAGGTAGACATCTCTCCCTAAAGGTTACCAACCGCTGTCTTCAGCGATGGGACTTCGCTGGACAGGGTTGTAAAGTTGGTGGAGAGAGTGATGTTGGCGGTGGAGTTTTCAGCGAGAGTGGTAGCAAGATGACTAATGCTACCATCCACCTTCTCCAGATCAGCACTGGAGGCTTTGCCTTGGACCTCGGTGGTCAGCTTATTGAGAGCATCTCCAGCGTCTGCGGGATGGTTGACAAAGTCCTCAAAGTTTCGATGACCTGTAAAGTGTTCATAGTCGTCTTCCAGAGAGCCTTTACGCTGAGAAGTTCTCGCAGGTCTTTTATTTAAATCCTGCATCCGCCATAGTTCTTCAGCAGATGAGTCACCCAGATGAATGACCTTCGTTGTAGAGAAGGAAGGAATAGAGGGAGTAACCAAAGAAACGGTGGGAGGAGTGAGAGTTGAGAAGAGGGTTGTGGTGCCAGATTCAGCATTGGGTCCGCTGAGAAATACTTCTTCAGTCCTTAGAGGGTCTGAAGAAGGGGGGTTCAGTTCCAAGTTTAAAACCTCAACGTTTAGAGACGTTAAGATTGGTATGGAAGGGGTGGCTTGATCAGCTGTGGCACAGCATACCACTGAACTATCCAACGGCTCTTGAGAAGAGTGAGCCGTGGAGTCTTCAACTTGTGAAGGTTTGGAGGGTTACTCCTTGGTTTTCTTGATCCTTTTAGAATCAAGTGAGGTAGTAGAGTGTTTCCTTTTCTTAGGAGTGGAGGTTGCAGCCTGAGTATCAGCGGTGGGGATTACTGCTGAGGTAACCGCAGAAGTAGAAGAAGTTGGGGGATTTAGAATAGATAAGAGTGTAAAGAGACGTACCTCGTTTGGCAGGGGCTTGAAGTCAAGAACTTTAGGGCCAACCTTTGAGAGCCTCAGGTCGCCCACCTTCGGTTATTTATTTTTAAAGCCATGTGCGAAGAGGGCACTGACAAACCGGGTATAAGGAACACATGTTGGTATGTCAGCTGCATCCACCCTGAGCATCAGGTCATCGAAGATGATTTTTGCCCAATAAATATGGAGACCTTTCAGCAATGAGGACCCCATAGCCTATTGGAGTTGGGATGCTTGGTCAGTTGACCCAGTCTTCGCTGTCAGGCAGCTGATCAAATGAGCAAATATGAAGTTCATCTCTCTTGGCATTTTGGATTTCTTGATGGCAGTCAGCTTCTTTTCAGGAAGTTCATCTCTCCCTGTGTCCCATACGTACTTCATTGCATCGAAGAAAGCAATCAAGGTTTCCCTATCGGCCGAGTTTTTGGGATTGGGTAGAGGGACAAAGCGTTTTTCTTTTGTGGCTGCGGGGAGGTTTAGGGCACACCTGATATTACCAGGTGTAATCTTAGAAGTACCATGGTCGGTGTCAAAGAGGATGCCATCGATTTTCTTCTCAGGGTCCTTGGTAGAGGTGATCTGAGCTCTTCTGGCAGAATACCAGAACTGAGCTAGTAGATATCGATTAGCTGGGGGTGCAATAGTAAGAGTTGTTGATAGGGGACAGGTCTTGAGAAAGTTCACATCATCATCCAAGTATGTGAATTGCTTCTTTTCAGGGAAGTCGAAGAGAGCATAGGGATTATTGCTTTGAAAGGTAACTTTCTCGAGTTTGAACTTAACCTGAGGAGCTTTTGTGATTTCAGTAGCTTTAGCAACAGTGGGGGACTTGGCAGCAGGAGTTTCAGTAGAAGATGCCATTTCTGTTTATCACACATAAACATGAAGAAGATGAACAAAAATGTCTTAATGTGGAAAGATTTTCCAAAATAAGATGTTTTTGTGTTTTGAACATTTCATTCAGACAAAAGACGTCTTAATGAAGATTAGGGTTTTTCTAGTTTTGAAAAAGAAATACAAAACATAGTGTATGTCTTATTTTCCATTTTCCTTTTAGAGAAATGATTCTGGAAAAAACATATGAAGATACAAGTTTAAGATTTTTTTTTAAACTTGAAGAACAACCATGAAGATTGTGTTCATAAAATCATGAAGAGAAATGATTTTATTTGAAGAAAGTTTCTTTTGTTTGATCTTTTATAAACAACAATAAGATCAGAAACAAGTTTATTAGTTGCAAAATAAAAGAAATAATAACCTGTGATGTTTAAGAAGATGAAGATGAACAGGTTCTTGAGTTTATATCTTGAATGCAACAGAGAGTTCTTGCTTTGAAAGAGATGAAGTTCACGTAAAGGTAAAAATATAAACGCAAAGGGGTTATATAGTGAGAGTAGAGAGAAAAACTATGAGCGAAAAAGTTTTTCATGATGACACGGACACGTCCCTTGAATTTTATTGGACAAGGAAGTCGAAACGGGCGAACGTGTCAGAGAAAACGTGCCATGACTTATCCGTTGTGATGACGTCATAAACGTCCTTTCATATTTTAGGATGTCTCTGAGGTTTTTGAAAGTTCAGAGACATTTTTGAAAACATGAAGCACTGAATGGAAATATCAGTGAGATTTTGGAAATTTCAAAAGTATCACTGAAAGGAAGAGATATTCAGCGATGCAATTTGTTTTGAAATCTTGCATTTATAGGCGAACGTCAGCGAGTAAGAGAGAACATACCTTGATATCAGCGAATCAATTTTGTTCAGAGAGTAGGTGATAAGTATGGGTTATACAAGTTCATTGTTATCACTGATCAAATGTGAACCACTGAAGATTTTACTCTTCTAAGTTCAGCATTCCAAGCTCGCTGATGAGAAAGTTAAATCTTGTCTCATCAAGAGGTTTGGTGAACATATCAGCTAACTGAAAGTTAGTTGGTATAAAATGAAGTTCTATATCACCATTCATCACATGATCTCTGATAAAATGATACCTGATTTCGATGTGTTTGGTCTTTGAGTGTAGCACTGGATTATTGGCTATAGCGATGGCACTTGTGCTATCGCAATAGATTGAAATCTTTGAGAGCTTAAGGTCATAGTCCAGTAGTTGATTTCTCATCCACAAGACCTGAGAACAACAGCTTCCAGCGGCTACATACTCAGCTTCAGCGGTTGAGGTGGACACTGAGTTTTGCTTTTTACTTGTTCAACTCACCTGCTTTCCACCCAGGAGCTGATAGCCTCCTGTGGTGCTTTTCCTATCCAATTTGCAACCTACAAAATCACTATCTGAATAGGCAATTAGATCAAACCTTGAGTCTTTGGGATACCAAAGACCTATGTTAGGAGTACCCTTAAGGTAACGAAAGATTCGCTTTACAGCGATCAAATGAGATTCCTTAGGTTCAGCTTGATATCGTGCACACAAACAGGTTGCGTACATAATATCAGGTCAGCTAGCTGTAAGATACAGAAGAGATCCGATTATCCCACGGTACATCGTGACATTAACAGGTTTCCAGAAGGATCCTTGTTTAGTGTCAGCGGTGGTGCCATAGGGGTTTTCATAGCTGAACTCTGAGTTAAATCAAATTTCTTCAGCATATCTTTAACATACTTTCCCTGATTAATGAAAGTTCCTTTTTCATTCTGTTTGATTTGAATACCAAGGAAATATGTTAGCTCATCCATCATACTCATTTTATACTCGGCTTTCATCCTATCAGAGAAACGAGTACAAAGGTCAGGGTTAGTAGAACCAAATATAATATCATCACATATATTTGAACAAGAATAATATGACCTTTTACTTTCCTGAAAAATAGAGTTTTATCAATTTTACCTCGCTCAAATTTTTCATTGTGGAGATAGGTAGAGAGAGTGTCGTACCATGCACGAGGAGCTTGCTTTAAGCCATAAAGTGTCTTATCCAGTTTATAAACATAACCTGGATGATTAGGATCTGAGAATCCTGTAGGTTGTTCTACGTAGACTTCTTCATTCAGCTTTCCATTTAGGAACGCCGACTTAACATCCATTTGATAAACTTTGAAGTCTTTGTGTACAACATAAGCTAAGAATAGACGAATTGCTTCGAGTCTTGCCACTGGAGCAAAGGTTTCGCCGTAATCTATACCTTCCTCTTGTCTGTATCCCTGAGCAACATGTCGAGCCTTGTTGCGGGTTACAGTTCCATGTTCATCCAACTTGTTTCGATAGACCCATTTAGTGCCTATCACTGACTTGTCGGATGGTCTAGGAACAAGCTTCCAAACTTTGTTTCTTTCGAATTTTATCAGCTCTTCTTGCATAGCGCTGACCTAATTTGTATCTTGGAGGGCATCATCTGTTTTCTTTGGTTCAATCAGAGAAATAAAGTTAACAAATAAACAAATATTACCTGCACTTCGTCGAGTCTGAACACCAGTGTTTGGATCACTAAGAATTTGTTCAATTGGGTGATTGATAGTCCATCGCTGAGCCGGAGCATGAGTCGCTGACTCAGTTTGAACTTCTAGAGGAGCTGAAGATGAGGCTTCAGCAATTTCTGGTATATCAGCCAAGAGAGGAAGACGTGCAGATGTCATTTCATTCACTGATTGCTGAGAAGTAGATGGTATATCTGAGATAGAAGGTTCAGAGGCAGGCATAGTGTTTAGAGGAACAACTGAGACCCATGAGGATTCAGCTTCACTATTTTGCATGCTTGGGATGATAGTAGGATCATCATCTTCAGAGTCAGATGATTCTTCTTCATCAGAGGCAGACCAATCAAAGTCAGCCATCAGGCCTTTGCCTTTCTTCTTAAAGCCTTTCAGCTTTGCATACTTCTCTTTCAGCTTTTGATACTTGTCAACTCTAGCCCTGGGGTTAGAGGATTTCTTGGAGAAAGCTGAGGGTTTATAGACTTTCTTTGACCTGCATTCACTAGCAAAGTGTCATACTTTCTCACAGTTAAAGCAGGTAGCAGTAGCCTTATCAACAGGGGTTGATGATCTACGCTTGTCAGTGAGTGCGAGAGGTTTGTTCTTTCTGAAATTTTTCTTTTTGGCGAATCTCCTGAACTTATTAGATAGGAGAGCCATAGATTCATCAAGATCTGAAGAGTCAGCATCTGATGAGCATTCATAGTTAGTTTCCAACTCAGTGACAGTGATAGTATATCGCTGAGTGGAAGGTGACGCTGAGATTAAAGCAATAGGTGTGCTTTTGGAATCTTTTACAAGATTCTTCTTAAGATGACACGACTGCTCATGATTGAGCATAGTGCCATATAAGGTAGAAAGAGTCATAGATTTTAGATCCTTTGAGAGCTTGAGACACATTGAATAACTGTCCCAGCATTCAGGTAAACATTCTAAGAACTTTGTCAGAACTTCAAAGTTAGAATATTCCTTACCAACGGTTTTCAGATCTATAATTAAACAGTTAAACCGCTGATGTAGTTCAGAGAGAGATTCAGTCTTACCACAAATGAAGCTTTCGTACTGTCTTACCAGGTTGATATTTCTTGAGTCGTGGACTTCAGACGTACCTTCATATTGAACACAGATTGTGTCCCACATGGCTTTGGAGGTTTTTAGATTCATGACGGAATGGTAGACTTCGCCAGGAAGAGCCATAGAAAGAATGGATCTGGCTTTGGTGTCGATAGCCACTTTCTTCTTATCTTCATCAGTCCACATATGAATTTCCTTGGGAACCAATCTTTCAGGAATGGCAGCTCTAGTAGCATTGCTTGGAACTTCAGGATCAATGCTAACAGGAATTAATATGGGCCGTTTTCTATGTAATGAGGCATAGTAGGGTCTACACCTTCTAAGAAGAGTATCATCCTATTTTTCCATAGATTAAAGTTATCTCTGGAAAATCTAGGGGGTTTTGCAAGAGAACCGTTGTCAATATAGTTGGTG
This sequence comes from Saussurea involucrata, assembly GCA_033807775.1. Taxonomy (NCBI): domain Eukaryota; kingdom Viridiplantae; phylum Streptophyta; class Magnoliopsida; order Asterales; family Asteraceae; genus Saussurea; species Saussurea involucrata. The sequence continues at coordinate 107,016,376 of CM066315.1, forward strand.
TTTGTGTTGGTAGCCATTATGAGAAATAGCAAGGAAGAGAAAAGATTAGTATAAGCAAGATCTTGTTTATGAGTTTAAACAATCCGCTCTGATACCACTTGTTGGTCCTGAAAGGTTATACAAGTTTGTAGGGGGGGGGGTTGAATACAAACATACAGATTTTACTTTTCTAAATTGTTTATTGATATTTATCAAACAATTTACAACTTGTTGCAGAACAAGATTAAGGACTAATCCTAATCTAAACAAGTTATGAGAACACTAAGTTTCTTGCCTAGAATTAAGACATAAAGGAGATAAGGAAATTACGAATAATATCCAAAACCCAAAGATAGTAGAGAGAAGAAGATGGTTGAGCACTTCATTTCTGAAGTAGAGATCTTCTTATATACTGCATGCATTTAATGCACAACAGTATAACTTTACATGTGGCAGCAGCTGATTGGTTATATGGTTTGACCTTTGTAGACAACCTAGTAGCCGCATGATGTACAGTGTAGAATCAGAGCTGGTTGTACGATCCTGAACAAAAAGGGATGTCCTTTCTGACACTATCGTACGGAGGCGTGCAAGGGAGGTAAGACAAAAGTAACTTGTAGAGGAAACTACATGATCAATGTTCACTGAATAGGTCTTTATCAGCGAGTGATAAAGTTCAGCGCTCGCTGAAGTCTTCTACTTGTAACTTCACGTTGAGTGGACAAATCTTTGCTTCGCTGATATCCGCATCAGTTCATTTGTAGACTTTTCGCTGGTTCTTGAGCTTGATCTTCGACTTCAGCGTAGAACACGATTGACGTGAAACTTGTCTTCAGGGATCAAAAGTAAACAACTAAGATTGTCAGCGATCATCAACAAGACTGACCAGGCTTAGGGCTTTATTGATGAACAGTTTCGCTGAACGTCTAAAGAACATGAGTTTCCTATCAGCGGTACTGTAGAGACATAGTACTTATCAGCGATAGTGAAACTCTAATACATATTGTCTACTTACAATTTTCACTAAGTGTTTCATAAATAGTCATTATCAACAATAAGGTCTCTTAAATTACGCATGATCTTATCTTAAATCGTCGCTGTTAATGTCAAAAATCGCACAAAAGGGACAACTTAAGGTCGATGTGGACTTAATAAACTAAAGAAATGATCTTTCGACGAGACGTGCGACGAGGAAAAAAATTAACGAGACAAGGGATTTGATGACGCATGAAAAACCTCAAACGAGGAAAAAACCCGTGGACGACAAGAGGTGTCGTCGCTGCACTATGGTCGCCAATCAGGGGAGATGTCCTTGGTACTAGCGTCGGTCGTACGATGATTACAATACAAATGAAGGAAATACTTCGAAATGTAAAGTACAAGTGTTTAAATGTAAAAACAGGTGTTTGTCGTGTGTGAATAGAAAGTGTGAACTTCTGGTCGAGGGCTGTTGTCGTGCGTCGAGAGCGATACTTGAGCTTTCCTTCGAGTGTTCTTGAGTTCGCTGTATGGTTCTGGCTTTCAGTACTTGATCTCCAAAGTTTGAATGTTCTTTGCTATGAGTTAGGATGATTTTCTCTGCTGTTTGGCGATGTTCGCTGATGTATACTGGATGTTAACAGATGTCCTTTGAAAAGAGGCTTTAGCTTGTCTTTTATAGTCTTCGTGTCATTAATTAGCTTCATTAATGATTTGATCAACGGCTGGAAATGGTCGCCGGAGTGATTATCCATAATGTTCTTCGTCCGTTACGGCTGCTTGCTGTTAATGGCTTTGACTCCCGCATTAAATACTTAACAAACGTAACAGTCAAGGTTAACGTTAGCTTTGGTCGAAGGTGCAATGATCTTACGCAATGGTCGTACGGGACGGGCGATGCTATGGTCGAGCGTCATGGTAGACGTACGACTTACCTTTTACGGGAGACGACAGATGTTTTCTGGGTTCTTGTCGAGACCTTATCTTAAGATTTGGATTATAACGTGCGTCTTACCTGCTCTGGTCGTGGTCGTACGACGTGATTTTTTGCCCAAACAGTTTGCCCCTAAAATTTGAAAATTGAATGTCAAATTTAAGTTTTAAATTTTGTCAATCAGACGCATAGGAAATAAGACAAGAGTTAGAAATTACCTCAATCGCCTTGGAGCTAGACTGGTCTGTTTCTAACTGAACGAGAAGTTGAAAAGGGAACGAGGTCGTGACGTCATACTGACACACGATGATGCTTACCAGCCGTCGAGGATAGGTGTCGACGATCCCTGCGGTCATACGAAAGGACGGGGATGCGCAGCGGTTATCCAGGGATTCGATCCAACCCTGTTTTTTGGTCTAAATAGGGATTTTGACGGATCATTTCCTTATTTCGCCCTTGAAGAGTTTTTGCTGTGATTTCCTTGCCATTCTTTGTCTGATATCTTCCGAACTTGTGAAAATCTCTGACTTGGTTAGGTTTCTTCGAGGGTTAAAGCGCCTATAAGTAAGGCACGATTTCTCTGACTTCTGCAAATTTTGTTTAGAAATGTCGAGGGATCGTGAGAGTGTTATTCAAGAGTCATCGGACCTCCGGGACTTTAGAAAGTTAGCGAAAATTCCTGCATGGGTCGAATTGATCCGTCCAGGCCAGATCCGATCAAACGAGTGTCCCGAGGGGTACATCGTACTCTATGAATACCCTTTTAAGATAGGTTTCGAATGGCCTTTTTCTCCTCTGGCCAAGGCGTTTATGTTAGAGTTTGACTTGGCACCGAGTCAGTTGATGCCCCAGTTCTGGCGAGTCGTACGAGTGATCGAGCGTGCTACTAAGAAATGGGATTCTCCCATGAATGTACAGGACATCCTCTTGGCTTATCAAGCCAAGATGGACGGATGTCATCGATGTAGTTTACATTCTAGATTCAAGGGCGATCGCGTTTTGGTCTTAGGAATGGGTGTGAACGACCGTGGGTGGAAGTCTCGATATGTTTTCGTGCGTAAGTTGTCCCTTGACTCTGAGAGTGAGTGGATTAGGACGAGCCGGAATACGTCGGGTGAGCCTCGTTATTTCATCTGGTGTGCGCTGTAGATGATTTACATATGATTTTTAACTCGTTTTTTGTATGTTGACAGCCATAAAATTCGAGGTCGCGAAGCCAGACGCTAACTCTCAAGCGAAGATCAATTCGTTTTTAGAATTTAGCGTCGCCGAGAGGTCTTTCGTCATGCGACATTCGGCGGATGACGACGATTTAGAATCTTCAGGACAGAATCAGGGGGAGAAGTGTGAAGAGAAAGGAAGAGAAGAAGAAGAAGAAGATAAGTCGAGAGGAAGGAGAGGGATGACGGGTAAGTTTTACTTTCCTTTTCTTCCTATGTTACCTCGAGTCTTTTTCCTTTGCGTGCTTTATGACATTTCTTTTTTCCAGGAGAGTCTCAACCTAAAGTGTTGAAGGTTTCTGCTAAGAGAGAAGCTGAGCTGGAGTGTGCTCATCAGGGCAGGGAGAGGAGGCTAAAAGCCATGTCTGCTGGCCCTGAAATTCCGAAGAAGACGAGGACGACGACTCCGAGGGAGTCGTCGGCTGGGGTTAATGACTCATCGAGAGTCGCTTCACCTGAGAAGGTAGGGGTCGGATCACCTAAGAAGGTGATTGCAGCGACACCCATCAATTCTGCGCCTCTGGCGGAAATGGTGAAGTCCCCGTCTGCCGCGTCGAATCCTTTGTCAGCCGACAAGGGCAAGGATCACTCGACGAGAGGGGAGAAGGTCACGACGGTCAACTTTTCGCTGCCATCAGACTTTATGACAGGTGATGTCCTAGACGGGAAGAACCTGTTCCCTCACCTGGATAAATTCCTGCTTCCATCTTTCAGGGAGCGTTTTGAGGGGTTTCCTATCGAGGAGACGGGTGCCCATGTAGCCGGCTTGTCGTTCATGGAAAGTCTTTCTTTCAAGACTTAGTTTGTCTAGGCCCAGACTTCGTTGTCGTTGTCGTTGTCAACTGATGATGTCTGTTTTTTATGTTTTCACAGGCACTTCAGGCTTCCTTGGCCTCGTGAAGTGGAATGGCGAAGGTGAAAGATCTCTTGTCTGATGCACGTGAAAGAGAGAAAGCGGCGCTGGCCAGAATGAGTGCCTCTATAAGTCGTGCTGAGGATTTTTCGAAGCGGCTTGACGATGATTTAGAACATTTGAAGATCGTTCATCTTACCAAGGAAGATCTTAGTCATCGTCTGACGCAATCCTTGTCCATGACTGCTGAACAAAGGGAGGAGATGGAAAAAATTAAGGAATCCTTGGTCGCTGTTTCAAAAGAGGCTGAGGATTATAAATCCAAGGTAGAGAGTTTGGAGAAAGAAGTGTAAGCTGCAAAGGATGAGGGTAAGTCGGTTTTTGCCATAGCTCGTCTGACTACTCGGGCGGCGATCATGCGACGACATTTGTTGGGGAAAGACCCTCTTGCTTCGGCGAAGGAGGAGTTGGACATCTATCTGAATGGTGTTGGGACCGAGAGGGATCTTGACTCGGACGATGAGAAGGATGTTGAGGAGGAGGTGGCAGGCGAAAGCTTTCAGGACGGGACTTCGGGCATGAATGCGTCAGATGCTCCTCCTTTAATTTGAGAATTTTATTTTGTTTGCTTTGCTGCTCGATCGTTGGTGGTCGAGCATGTACCTGATGATCTTTTTAAATGCGCTTTTTGTTTGAACTTGTGCTTTATTCAAATCACATTGGTTATGAATTTGATCATAAAATACATATGAAATCATGCAACTAAGGTATTCATTGTAATACGATGATAAGAACGTAAAACAAATATAAAAAATAAGTGATTAAAGCATCCATTCAGTATATGAAAGTTAAGAAACTTAGGGGTAAAGTCGTTTAGACTCTGTGATCGTACGACCAGATCGTACAGTGAGTTTGTGTCGTATGCCCCTGTGGAGAAATGATCAAGTTAGAGACCTGGTCGTTCATGTCGTTCGACCTTGCAATACTAAAGTCATATAGTAGACTTAATGATTACTGTTGTGCGATTCTATGATAATATGTTGTACGATTCTGCGATAAAACGATGTTAGGGGTTGGTTGTTGGCTGGCCAACGACCCTCCGATGCTTAAGTCAGTAGACGTTTTGTGAGAAAAAATCTTTGAGAAAGAGCTAGAAAGAGCTAGAGAACGTACCATTTCAGACTTTCTTTATTTGCCCCCTGTCATTTATTACCGTATCCTTTTTGGGAGGAAAAGATAGGTTTTAAATGACAGAATGACACGGAGAAATATTGTCATGCGATCGACTATGTTGTCGTGCGACGAGGCACCATAGTAGATTTATCCCTGTGGAAAAGATATTAATTTAGGGATAGAAGAACGAACCTGTCGAGAGCTTTGATCTTGCGACTTTAGTTTGTTTTCGCAACTTCAAGGTAGACCTGTAGCACTCACGAGCGACTCCTGGATTCCCCATGGCGTAGGGAATTTCAATTGACAACTTTTGCATGCTCGGGAGTCGATGGTCGATGGTCATTAGCTGGAACAGCGACATCGTCGATGATGTCCTTGAGATTTCCTTTCGGGAAATGATATGCTAGTTCCTTCTTCAATGTAACAGTCGTCTGTCGCATGACCATTGATAACTCTATTTTTAGAGTTATTATTTCCATTTATTTTCCACTTTATTTTGTCAATTTTAGCCATTTCACTTCTAAAAACCCCCATTCTTGGTATGATTTACGAAAACGAGCAAAAGGAGTGAACCATGGTCTTTAATAAATTATTTGGGGAAGTTTTGGGTGTTTTCTCGATTTTTCATCCGCAGTGACGTATACAGTGCCCACTCCGGTTCCCCACTCTTCGAGCTGATCAAAAAGAAATCAAAAAGAAACTTTTAGTTGGGATCTAATTTTCTGGAGGAGGAAGGTTCAATGACAGAGAAGCTGAGATTTGGCTGTTACAAGTGTTCCTCAATGCTTCACATCATGATTGTACCTTTGTACTTGCAAAAGTTGACTTGGAGAAGGAACCATTGGATAAAAGATTTGCACAAGGAGCTGAATTCTGCCAAAACTCAGCAGTCTTTACCCATTGGAAAACCCTTTTTGTGTAAAGACCAACACCTCCTTCTTAGTATAAAAAGGAGTGTTGGGTCTCATTTATTACAATCCATCTATCTTGCAATTTATCTAGCATTTCCTTAAGTTGTAAGCTTTCATTTACTGCAGTAACTTAGCATTTAATTTCAGTAATTTATTTTCTGTTGTAGTTCGAAATACACAGTGCAGGGACGACTTCTCGTTCCCCACTGTGAGCAGTTAATGCAAATCACTTTCAGTTTTATTATGTGCAATTCTTCATCTTTTGTTTTCTTTACTTCGGAAATGTTAGGCTAAACATCCTTTGGGATGTAGGAAGGAGAAGTACCTGGATTTTATCAAAAATGCTTGAGTAATCTTTATACTTAGAATATTTGTTGTTTTGGTCTTTCATTCTCGATATTTACCCAAGGATGCGAACAAGCTGATCACTTGCAAGGATCTAAAGTCTAGTTCTTAACTTAGAAATAAGTAGAGCGCAGTGACACGAGCTTGAATGATGCTAGGGGATTCGAAAGAATTCTTTTGACACTTACGAAAGTGAGGTCGGCACAGTGAGCTAATCTCTGCCCACTGGAGTAGTAGGCAAGCTAATTTGTGTATTAAAAACACTTAGAGTATTTGTCTCTACACATTCCATCGAGGCCTGAAAAGGTCCATTTAGAGATTACCATTGACAAAACAACAAGTACTAAGAGTATGGGATTTTTATCTAACGGTGTGAGTATTTTGTAACCGGGCTTTTCTAGCGAAAATGTCCACCACGAATACGAGGAACACTCTAAGGACCGAGTATTTGAGATAAAATTTAGGGAAAATCCAACCTACATTCCTCCTTTTTAGCATTTAGTAAATCGTTTCAAGTAGCTATTTTACCAAACCAAACCAAAGTATTATTTTCCTCTCTAGTTGAAACTTGTAAAAGGAGCTCATGAGAACCGTATTGTCTTGATTGTCCAGTCTCTGTGGATTCGATTCTGGTATTTTACCAACTATTACTTGCTGTGACGATCATAGTGGACAATGTACACTTGCACTTCCCACTGTGGACAGTTTGCAACCCACTGCGATTAAAACACACATTTCGCACGTACCAACCATGATCGGCATGGAAGTCGCACCACTTTGATTTGTCCTTCTTAGCATCGTCCAGGTCACCACTTCTTTGGCCATCGAATGGTAGCTTGGGTACCTTTCAGAACTTCGACTAATTCCTTAGCAGATCCTTTGAATCCGTAAGAGGATATCTTGGGGTACTGAGTGAACTTAGTCGTGGTCTTAGCCTCTGCTTTCGTCTTGAAACGAACATTTGAAATTTGGCGCGCTGGCTCTATTCTGGAAACAGCCTTTGCCTTGAACTTCTGGCTTTCTGACGCCTAACGACTTCTTGTCATCAGTGTGCTTGCGACGAAAGGCGGCATCATCTTCTACCCTCATATATGCTAAGGTTCGAGCTCGGACGTCTTCGAAATTCTCTGGGGGATATTTGGTCAGGTTGGTGTATAAACCCAAACTATCGTCCAGACCACGCTTATAGGCTTCGATCGCGGTTTTGACGTCGCAATTGCGGATGCTGATCATTTCGGCATTGAATCTATTGAAATAAATTCGAATAGACTCATTAGCTTTCTGCAAGATGTAATATAGGTCGCTGGTTTGCTTCTCCATCTTATGAATGTTGGCGAATTGCTGGGAGAATTGATTAACCAACTCAGCAAACGACCCGATGGACTTGGGTTTGAGATTGATTAACCATTGGAGAGTTGGACCAGTGAGAGTTACTCCAAAACTCTTACACATGCATACTTCCTGGTACATATATGGGATCGAGATTGTCCACATGAGCTGCTTGTACTGCACGACGTGCTCAGTCAGATCAGTCACACCAGAATATTTGGGAGTAAAGGCAGGAATGTTATACTTCTTTGGGACCTCGACGGTGGCAATCTCGTCGATGAAGGGCGACGCCTGATATCCCGAGCGAGGGTCGACGTCGACAGGCATGGCTGCCCCAGGCAACTTGGCGAGCAAGGATAGGACGCGCTCAATTTGGTCTTCTAACATCTTCAAACGCTGGGTGATGGGATCGCTAAGATCAGGATTTGCCCCTGTCGAGGGATGGTCCCTGGGCTAGTGCCATTACCATGCGACGAACCATTGGTGTCCCCGTTGAACGAAATAGAATATGGCTGCGACCCATATTGGAATTGCTGCGGTCCATTCTGAAACGATTGTGGTCCCTGCTGGAAAGGCTGCGATCCACCATGGAGTGGCTGAGATCCACCTTGAGGTCCATTCTGAAATGGCTGCTGAAATGGTTGCGACCCCTGCTGGAAAGGCTGCGACCCTTGTAATGGCTGAGACCCCTTATTCACGGGTGGTGGCCTTATGTGCTGAGGAGGAACTGTCCCAAACTGAGGATTTGGGTTGAACGGCCCTGGCTGTTGATTCTGCGAAGATGAACCTGGATTCGGGACAAATGGTCTAGGGCCATTCTGGTCGAACGATCTTGGAATTGGGTTCTGCACGAACGTCCTAGGACCATTTTGAGGCCCAAGAGGATTTCTTAACCGCGCGATCTCCTCATCTGCTCTGCGATTCTGATCTGCCATTGCATTGAGCTGATTCCTGGCGAATTCGAGCTCCTGATACATCTGAGCAACAGCTTGCTGCGGATTTCCAGGGGCTGCCATTGTTCCTGTAATAGAGAGCAGAAAAAACTCCAAGAAACTGTTAGTAGGGTGCACGTTCGTCGAGGATTTTCTGTAGATGAGGTCCCACGGATGGCGCCAAACTGTTAATGCCAAAAATCGCACCAAAGGGACAACTTAAGGTCGATGTGGACTTAATCAACTAAAGAAAGGATCTTTCGACGAGACGTGTAACGAGGATAAAAATAAACGAGACAAGGGATTTGATGACGCAGGAAAAACCTCAAACGAGGAAAAACCCTGCGGACAACAAGAGGTGTACGATCAGGGGCGATGTCCTTGGTACTGGCGTCGGTCGTACGATGATTACAATACAAATGAAGGAAATACTTCGAAATGTAAAGTACAAGTGTTTAAATGTAAAAACAGGTGTTTGTCGTGTGTGAATACAAAATGTGAACTTCTGGTCGAGGGTTGTTGTCGTGCGTCGAGAGCGATACTTGAGCTTTCCTTCGAGTGTTCTTGAGTTCGCTGTAAGGTTCTGGCTTTCAGTACTTGATCTCCAGAGTTTGAATGTTCTTTGCTATGAGTTAGGATGATTTTCTCTGCTGTTTGGCGATGTTCGCTGATGTATACTGGATGTTAATTGATGTCCTTTGAAAAGAGGCTTTAGCTTGTCTATTATAGTCTTCGCGTCATTAATTAGCTTCATTAATGGTTTGATCAACGGCTACAACGGCTGGAAACGGTCGCCGGAGTGATTATCCATAATGCTCTTCGTCCGTTACGGCTGCTTGCTGTTAATGGCTTTGACTCCTGCATTAAATACTTAACAAACGTAACAGTCAAGGTTAACGTTAGCTTTGGTCGACGGTGCAATGATCTTACACGATGGTCGTACGGGACGGGCGATGCTATGGTTGAGCGTCATGGTAGACGTACGACTTACCTTTTACGGGAGACGACGGATGTTTTCTGGGTTCTTGTCGAGACCTTATCTTAAGATTTGGATTATAACGTGTGTCTTACCTGCTCTGGTCGTGGTCGTACGACGTGATTTTTTGCCCAAACAGTCGCCAGTAAGGTATCTCCGTCGTACGACCGAAATGTCCACCAAAAGGGGCGACCGTCGCACGATTATCCTTCACACTAACTTACAAATTAGTCGACAAGTGTTTCTTTTATGGGTATTTAATGCAGGTCAAGCACCATAAAGAACAACGGTCATAACTGAAGACCGTAATCAAGCGTATTCAATGACAAGGACCGTTTTCCACATTTATGAAGGCCATTAATGATGCCAAAGCCTATATATTCCAAGACTGAGGACACATTCAGGGACATCTGATTTCAAGGATATAAAACGAATTCTCATCGACAAAAAACTGATTTTAGTTATATACAAGAACTCGCAGAAACACATTCGAAGCTCTCAAGCAGCTACTCACGTTTTCCTTTAAAGAAACACACGACGAAGCATTCTTACACACGGCACACGATAGTTTCTTACAATTAAGTCTATTTCTTTTGTAATTGTAATCTATGGTACTCACGACACCTGTTACTGAAGGACGTCGTCCCTGTTTGACGATCGCAGTGCACCATCGACTTCTATAGTCGACCGCGGTGTTTACCATCGACGGGGTTTTCCGCGTCACTAAATTCTCTCGTCCCTTTTTATCTTTGTTATCTATCGTACGATTTGGTGCGTGATTCCTTTCTTTAGTTGTTAAAGTTCCACATCGACCTTAAGTTATCCTTTGGGTGATTTTTGGCATTAACAACTGCTTTTAGGTATGCCGTCCTTTTGGAATCTTTTTCAGCGAATTCCTCGTTCATTTGATTCACGACGAGGAGGGAATCGCTTATTAACGTGTAGTCTGATTGCCAAGTCTCGTGCCATGTGCATGCCCACAGTCAGTGCTTCGTATTCAGCTTCGTTGTGTGTGGCTTTGAAATTACATCGTATGGAGTACACCATATTTCCCCCATGTGGCAACTTTAAGACGACGCCTAGTCCTGCCCCCTAGCGTTGGATGATTCATCGACATGAAGTATTCAATGAGTGATGTCGAGAGCCGCCACAGTATCTGTTTGTACATCTGTGTTCAACTTTGGGCTGAAATCAACGACGAAATCTGCCGGGACTTGTGATTTGATCGATGTCCTTGGTTTAAAATCTATGTCGTAGCTACTAAAGTAGACGCTCCACTTCGCTAGTCGACCTGTCACTCTAGTTTTCACAAGACAGACATAAGAGGATAATTAGTAACGACAGTTATGGGACGTGATTCGAAGTAATGTTGAAGATTTTTGGCAGCAGTGATCAATGCTAACAACAGTTTTTCCATGGACGACTACCTGGTTTCAGCGTCTAGTAACGACTTACTTATGTAATAAATCAGGAGTTGGTGTTTGTCGTCCTCTCTGGTTAAGACAACTCGTACTAGATTGGAACTGACTGCCATATATAACTGTAGGATCTCGTTGTCTTTAGGTTTCGACAGCAGGGGTGGCGACACCATGTATTCTTTCAGCTTTTGAAATGTTTGTTCATGGTCATGTGTCTACTCGAAGCCCCTGTTTTCCGTAAGACATTGTAAAATAGGTGGCATTTATCCGAGGATCGAGAGATAATCATGTTTAACACGACGATGCGACTAGTGAGTCATTGGACTTCTTTGAAGTTTCTCGGTGATTTGATGTCGATGATCGCTTTTATTTGGTCTGGATTGGCCTCGATCCCGCGTCGTTTCCCCACGTATTCTCGACATTTTCCACCATTTATGCCGAAGGAACATTTCGTAGGATTTAAATTCATCTGGTATTCCCAGAGTACGCGAACGCTTCTTTAGATGATCGATATGATCGTCTGCCTGTTTTGACTTGACGAGCATGTCATCGATTATAGTTCTATCGTGTCGCCAAGATAGTCTTTGAACATTTTGTTGACCAATCTTTGAAATGCTGTCCCCATATTTTTCAGACCAAATGGCATAACTTTGTAGCAATAAATACCTTTATCCGTCATAAAGGCGTTTTTTTTGGTTGGCAGTATGTATCAGTATCCAGTTATATCCAGAATAGGCGTCCATGAACGTCAGAAGCTCATGACCAGCAGTCGCGTCGACCATCGCGTCGATATGTGGTAGTGGAAAGGGATCTTTCGGACATGCCTTGTTGAGGTCTGTGAAGTCGAAGCACACCCTCCACTTCCCGTTTTTCGTTTGTACGACCATGACGTTAGCCATCCAATCGGGGTATTTCACTTCTTTGATTTTCGCAGTCTTAAGCAGGTTGTCGACCTCTTCGTTAATCACTTTGTTCTGCTCTGGGGCGAACTTGCGTCACTTTTGCTTTACAGGTTTATACGATGGACCGACGTTCAATTTATGGGAAATGACATCCGGATTGATGCTGACCATATCTTCGTGAGTCCAAGCGAAAGAATCAGCATGTTCATGCAAAAGAGAGATTAGTTTTTCTTTGAAGGCGGGATCTAGCGACGATCCAATGTAGAAGGTCTTGTGAGGCTTGTCCTTGTCGAGGACGACTTCTTCCAGACGATAGTCGTTGACAAAATCGGGGACATCCTGGACCTGTAATTGCTAAATTTCCTTCTTCGGGGGTTTCATCGTTGTCTTGTAGCATTCACGAGCTACCTTCTGCTAGCTCTTGATCTATTGAACTCCCCATGGCATTGGGAATTTTAGCGTCTGATGATATGTCGAGGGCACATCCTTCATGTCGTGGATCAATGGTTGGTGCAGAATAATATTGTAGGTTGAAGAACAATCGATCACGTTGAACTTGGTCTGCTTGTTGACTCCTTTAGCATGTATGGGAAGAGTGATCTCCCCGACGGTGCTTGTTGAGTCTCTGTTGAATCCCACCAAGACTACTGAACGTCTAGTGATCTCCGTCGTGTCGATCCCCATTGTCTTGATCGTGCTAAGAAAAATGACATTCACTGAACTTCCTTCGTCGACCAATACTCTTTTAGTCGAGCACTTACCTACCATCAACTGGATTATCAGTTCATCATGGTTTTTCTGCCATGGTTCTTGGAGGTCGCTTTGATCGAACGTTAATGGCATAGCTTCCAGTTTTAACTCTTGCTTAGACTTCGATGATCGTGAAATAGGCTGATAGTCAGGACCTCGGCTGGCGTGCCTTTGAGCTGTGGAATATGTTAAGCCACCCACGTCAGATCCTCCAATTATGCAATTTACAACCTTAGCATGGACTAGGGATGGCGGTCGTGCGATTTTTACTTCCTTCGCATCTTTGTCGATTAATCCTTGAAGATGTCCTTTTGGGACTAACCACACCAATTCTTTTCATAATGCTAGACAGTCCTCTGTCGTGTGACTGTGATCGTCGTGGAAATTGCACCACTTGGACTTGTCTTTCTTGTCGTCGTCTTTGTCCTCTTTTTAGGCCATTGAATGGTCAACTCTACATTTTTAGAGCCTCGACCAGGTCCTTGGTAGTTCCTTTGAATACATATGACGAGATATTGGGATATTGAGTAAACTTAGAGGTGGAGGCGTTCTTCTTTTTCTCGTATCGGACATTTGAAATCTGGCATGCGGGATCCGTCTTGGCAACGGCTTTGGTCTTGAAATCAGGTTTCTTCACTCTCAAAGATTTCTTGTCGCCTGAATGCTTCCGATGAAATGTTGCGTCGTCATCATAGGCCAATGTCCTTGCTCAAACGCCTTCAAAGTTCTCCGACGAATACTTTGTCAGATCGGTGTAGAGACCAGAAGTGTCGTTCAAACCTCGCTTGTAAGCCTCGATCGCAGTCTTGATGTCACAATTATGGACACTAATCATTTCTGCATTGAAGCGACTGAAGTATCTTCGGATTGACTCTCCGGTCTTTTGAGTGACGTAGTTTAAGTCACTGGTTTGTTTCTCCATCTTACGACTACTGGCAAATTGTCGGGAGAATTGGTTGACCAGTTCAGCGAAAGTGCCGATGGATTTCGGTTTGAGATTGATCAACCACTAGAGGGCAGCCCTAGTAAGGGCCGCACCAAAACTTTTGCACATGGTTACTTCTTGATATTTGTGAGGTATAGACACTGTCCACATCAATTGCTTATACTGAGCAATATGTTAAGTCGGGTCTATGATCCCTGAGTACTTCGACGTGAAGGTGGGGATGCTATACTTCTTTGGGACGTTGACTGTGGCTATCTCGTTGATAAAAGGGGACGTCGATTGGTACAACATCACCAGGTAACTTAGAAAGAAACGAAAACATTCTTTCATTTTACTCTTATAGAACCTTCATGCATTCAGCGACCGGGTCGTCTAGATTGGATCCTCCATTTGTCGCAGGAATAGAACTTGTATCCTGCCTCCCCATGCCCATCGTCTCCTGGAAGCCATTTCGGTGCATCGAGTAAGAAGTTTCCCCTTATGGAGGAAAAGTGAATGAGGCGGGCATGGTGGGCATAAGCATTGTCGGGATGCTCATCGTCATGATCGGGATAAAGGGAGACTGGAATGGGATCATGTGAAACGTTGCCGACGACATGGGCATCGTTTGGTTCTGAATAACGGAGGTGGTCTGAGATGCTGCGGTGGAAGATGATCCTGTGGGGGAACTCCGAATAATGGTCTCGGGGCATTCTGGGGACCAAAGTAGTCCCCAGCGTTCTGACTCGAATCACTTTGTTGATTGAAAAAGTTTCCCTGATTTTGGTTCGGATCGCCTCAAGGACCATAAAAGCCTCCTGAATTATGATTTGGGCCGCGTTGCGGACCAATTTTTTTTTCCAGTTTTGTGATTTGGTCCATTTTGGTTTCTCAGAGATGCGATTTCTGTCGTTGCCTGACGATTCTGCTCGTTCAAGGAATTAAGTTGGGCTCGTGCAGCATCCAATTCCATGCGTAATTAGCGTGAGTTTGTTGAATTGGTGTCCCTGTCCCGACATTTTCCTGAAAGCACAGTAAACTCAAGAAGCAATTAGTAGCACATACGTTTTGTCGGAGATTTTCTCTAGATGGGGCCCCACGGTGGGCGCCAAATTGTTAACGCTAAAAATCATCTAAAGGAAGAATTAAAGTCGGTCTGGAGCTTTAACAACTAAAGAAAGGAATATCGCGACAAATCGTGCGACACATAAAAAAAAAGAGACAACAGAATTTGGTGACGCGGAAAACCCTGTCGAGGGTAAAAACAGCGGTCGACAATAGATGTCAACGGTGCACTATGGTCGTCAAATAGGGACGTCGTCCTATAGTAACAAGTGCTGTGAGTACAACTGATTACAACAACATAAAAGATTAACTTAAATGTAGGGTTCTATCGTGTGTCGTGTGAGAAAACAATTTGTCATGATATTCTTCGAAGGAAAATGCGAGTGATTGCGGGAGAGCTTCGAGAGCGCTTCTGGAAATTCTTGTGTGTGTTCTGCTGTGTGTCTTCAGTTTGATTTATATAGGCTTCGATGTCTTTAATTTCGTTCATAAATGCAGATAACGGTTTTGGAGAGTAAATGTGCTTGATTGTGGTCTTCAGTTATGATCGTTGCTCTTTAATGTGCTTGACCTGCATTAATTAGACATAAAGGAAATGTTTGTCGAATGTTAGCAAGCTATGGTCGAGGATAATCTTACGACAGTCGTACATTCTGACAGGGGTCTTGGTCGTAAGTCGTGGATATTTTACGACCAATACAGTAGGTGACGACTGTGGTCATGGTCGCACGTATATTACAGGACCTTATCTTAATACAAGACTCGTCGTATAAAACAAGTCATTTAGTTTCTTGCGTCGGCCGTGAGGTGTGTTTTTACCCAAACAAACGTATCAAAGATAGGTCAACAAGATGTTCAAAGACTACCTTGGCGACACAATGGAAGTATACATCGACGACATGCTCGTCAAGTCGAAACAAACGGTCGATCATATCGACCATCTGAGGAAGTCGTTCGACATCCTCAGGGAGTGCCAAATGAAGCTAAATCTAACGAAATGCTCCTTCGGCGTAAGCACTGGAAAATTCCTGGTATACATGGAGACACAACGTGGCATCGAGTCCAATCTAGACAAAATAAAGGGGATCGTCGATATCAAGTCGCCCAGAAACTTCAAAGAAGTCCAACGACTTACTGGTCGCATAGCCGCGCTAAACAGGTTTATCTCTCGATCCTCGGATAAATGCCATCTATTTTTAAATGTCTTAAAGAAAAACAGGGGCTTCGAATGGACGGACGACTGTTAATGCCAAAAATCGCACCAAAGGGACAACTTAAGGTCGATGTGGACTTAAACAACTAAAGAAAGAATCTTTTGACGAGACGTGCGACGATAAATAAAATAAAGAAACAAGGGATTTGAAGACGCAGGAAAAACCTCAATCGAGGAAAAAACCTGCGACGACAGTGGGTGTCGTCGCTGCACTATGGTCGCCAATCAAGGGCGATGTCCTTGGATACTGGGGTCGATCGTACAGTGATTACAATACAAATGAAGAAAATGCTTCGAAATGTAAAGTACAAGTGTTTGAATGTAAAAATAGGTGTTTGTCGTGTACGAAACAAAGTGTAAACTGCTGGTCGAGGGTTGTTGTCGTGCGTAGAGAGCGATACTCAGAATAATGGTTCTTCACTTCAGGTGTTCTTGAATATTGCTTCGGTTGTTAATCGCCGGATATTCGATGTCTTGAAATGTTGATTGAGCTTGATATTTATAGTCTTCGTGTCCTTAGCTTCATCCATGAATGCTCCTTTAATGGCCTTAACGGTTGGAAACGGTCGCCGGAGTAATGATCTTCGTCTGTTACAGTCGCCGGCTGTTTAATGATTGCGTCGGTTATAGTCGTTGCTCCTTAATGACTTTGACTCCTGCATTAAACACTTAACAAACGGTTATGGTTAACGTCAGCTTTGGTCGAGGTCGCGCGTCTTTATATAATAGTCGTGCAGATCGGGCGACGCTATGGTCGAACGTTGTGAGGAACTCTCGACTTACCTTTTATGAGGGACGACGATGGTGTTCTGGATCTTTGTCGAGACCTTATCTTAATACAAGATATAGTCCTTAATCATACGTCTTACCTGTACTGGTCGCGGTCGAGCGACGTGATTTTTTGGCCAAACAGTTTGCCCCCAAAATTTGAAAATTGAATGTCAAATTTAAGTTTTAAATTTTGCTTGTCGAACGCTTAGACTTGTGACCTGGGTTGAGGGACTTTCCTGGTTGTCGTTGAACTAGACCGGTTCGCCTTTAACTGAACGAGAAGTTGAAAATTTGTGACGTCATACTGACGCGCGATGATGCTTACCAGCTGTCGAAGACAAGTGTCGAAGATCCGGGCAGATATACGAAAGGACATGGACGCGTGTTGATCATCAGCGGACTCGACTTGTTGCGATTTCCTACATAAATAGAGATCACAATGGGTTGTTTTCTTTAGAGATTTTCTTTAAAAGTTTTCTGTTTCTGATGAGGCCCTTCTCTAGAATCTCGACTTTGTTCAAATCTTGGGTGGTTGGAGATCTATCAAGGGTTGCGATACCCGAATCGTTGACGATGTTGGTTACGATGAACACGATGTCTGTGAATTCTGTGCACCTGGCGACGATGTCTTCTGCCACGTCAACCCTTTAGTCAGCCGACAGGGGCGGGGGTGTAAAGACGGGAGAGAACGAGAAGGAACTTATGGTGATCAGCTTTGCACTGTCGCCGTCCCTCTCGTTTGACTACGTCATCGTCAGGATGAAGTCAGTTCCGCATCTGGGGTGTTTTCAAAGGATCTCTATTGAAGAGATAGGGCTGTGTTTAGCCGAACTGGCGTTCCTTGTAAGTTTTTCTTTCAAAACTTGTTTATCGATGTTCTTTCGTTTTTATGTTTTGCTAACGTGTTCCCTTCGTATTTGACAGATGCTTCTGTTTCTTTTCATTAAGTGTGTCAGGACGGGAACAATATTGGAGTGGAGGTCACTCGTCAGAAAACAGATGTTCCAGCCTTAACTTTAATCTTAAGAGCCACATTCTCAGAATATTATGGCGTAAGGAATCGGAAAACAATTCCTAACATACTCGTTTGATCCTTGCATTAACATGTTTTGATGCTGCCACGATCTCGAAGGTCAAGACTCCGGGCAGAACATACGACTGACACTCTTCTCCACATTTTTTGTTTTATGTAGTTTACGCTCGAGCTTATTAGTGTGTAATGAGTTTTAGTCTGTCTTTGTATAACTGTTCGTTTTGTGAACATTTTATCGTCTGTAAAATGAGCCAAGAATCGTGCGACTTAGGCATTCTTTGCAATATGATGAATATAACTCATACATTTTGAATTGTATTGACAATCATGAATATATATTGTTTGGGCAAAAAATCACGTCGCTCGACCGCGACCAGAACAGGTAAGACGTATGATTAAAGACTATATCTTGTATTAAGATAAGGTCTCGACAAAGACCCAGAACACCATCGTCGTCCATCATAAAAGGTAAGTCGAGAGTTCCTCGCGACACTCGACCATAGCATCGCCCGTCCCGTACGACCATCGCGTAACCTTCGACCAAAACTAACGTTAACCATAACTGTTACGTTTGTTAAGTGTTTAATGCAGGAGTCAAAGTCATTAAGGAGCAACGGATATAACCGACGCAACCATCAACGATCGATAGCCGTAACAGACGAAGATCATCATGGATAATCACTCCGGCAACCGTTTCCAGCCATTGTAGCCGTTGATCAAAGCATTAATGGAGCTAGTTAACGACGCGAATACTATAAATACCAAGCTAAGTCTTCACATCAAGGATCATCAGTTAACATCCGATACACATCGAATATCCGGCGATTAACAACCGAAGCAATATCCAAGAACACCTGAAGTGAAGAACCATTGTTCTAAGTATCGCTCTCGACGCACAACAACAGCCCTCGACCAGCAGTTCACACTTTGTATTCACACGACAAACACATGTTTTACACTTTAAACACTTGTACTTTACATTTCGAAGCATTTTCTTCATTTGTATTGTAATCAATGTACGATCGACACCAGTATCCAAGGACATCGCCCCTGATTGGCGACCATAGTGCAGCAACGACACCCCCTGTCGTCCGCAGGTTTTTTCCTCGTTTGAGGTTTTTCCTGCGTCATCAAATCCCTTGTTTCTTTATTTTTATCCTCGTCGCACGTCTCGTCGAAAGATTCTTTCTTTAGTTGTTTAAGTCCACATCGACCTTATGTTGTCCCTTTGGTGCGATTTTTGGCATTAACAGTTTGGCGCCATCCGTGGGACTACATCTAGAGAAAATCCTCGACGAACGTGCATTCTACTAATAGTTTCTTGGAGTTTCTTCTATTTTCTGTTGCAGGAAAATGGAAGCCCCTGGAAATCCGCAGCAAGCCGTCGCTCAGATGTATCAGGAGCTCGAGGTTGTTGTTTGGGCAAAAAATCAGGTCGCTCGACCACGACCAGAACAGGTAAGACGCATGTCCTAAGCTATATCTTCTATTAAGATAAGGTCTGGACAAGGACCCAGAAAACATCCGTCGTATCCCGTAAAAGGTAAGTCGTACGTCCCCCATGACGCTCGACCATAAGCGTCGCCCGTCCCATACGACCATCGCGTAAGATCACTGCACCTTCGACCAAACTAACATTAACCATGGCTGTTACGTTTGTTAAGTGTTTAATGCAGGAGTCAAAGTCATTAAGGAGCAACGGATATAACCGACGCAACCATCAACGATCGATAGCCATAACCGACGAAGATCATCATGGATAATCACTCCGGCAACCGTTTCCAGCCGTTGTAGCCGTTGATCAAAGCATTAATGGAGCTAATTAATGACGCAAAGATTATAAATACCCAGCTAAGTCTTCACATCAAGGATCATCAGTTAACATCCAATACACATCGAATATCCGGTGATTAACAACCGAAGCAATATTCAAGAACACCTGAAGTGAAGAACTATTATTCTAAGTATCACTCTCGACGCACGACAATAGCTCTCGACCAGCAGTTCACACTTTGTATTCACACGACAAACACCTATGTTTACATTCAAACACTTGTTCTTTACATTTCGAGGCATTTCCTTCATTTGTATTGTAATCTCTGTACGATCGACACCAGTATCCAAGGACATCGCCCCTGATTGGTGACCATAGTGCAGCGACGACACCCCCTGTCGTCCGCAGGTTTTTTCCTCGTTTGAGGTTTTTCCTGCGTCATCAAATCCCTTGTTTCTTTATTTTTATCCTCGTCGCACGTCTCGTCGAAAGATTCTTTCTTTAGTTGTTTAAGTCGACATCGACCTTAAGTTGTCCCTTTGGTGCGATTTTTGGCATTAACAGTTTGGCGCTATCCGTGGGACTACATCTAGAGAAAATCCTCGACGAACGTGCATTCTACTAATGGTTTCTTGGAGTTTCTTCTGTTTCTGTCACAAGAAAATGGCGTATAACGGGAATCCAGAACAAGCCGTTATACCAGTACACTCAAGCTTAGAAAATGCACAAAACTCCCCAGCAGCTGTCGATGAGTATCATTTGGAGGAAATCGTTCTAGATCAAAGCAAACCCGATCAGAAGATTCTTGTGGGTTCATCCCTTGATCCCCACATTAAAGAAAAACTCATATCCTTTTTGCAGGAACATGCTGATTGCTTTGCCTGGTCACGTAAAGATATGGTCGGTATTGACCCCAATGTCATTGCTCATAAGCCTAACGTCGATTCATCGTTCAAACCTATCAAGCAAAAATGTCGCAAGTTCGCTCCTGAAAGAAATAAAGTAATAAATGATGAGGTCGACAATCTCCTCAAGATAGGAAAGATTCGGGAGGTAGAATATCCCGATTGGCTCGCTAACGTCGTGGTCGTAGCCAAGAAGAATGGAAAATGGAGGGTCTGTATCGACTTCACCGATCTTAATAAAGCCTGTCCAAAGGATCCATTCCCGTTACCTCATATTGACGCCATGGTCGATGCAACAGCGGGGCATGAGTTATTAACGTTCATGGACGCCTATTCTGGATACAACCAAATTTTAATGGACGTTGACGAACAAGAGAAAACCGCTTTCATGACGGATCGAGGTATTTATTGTTACAAAGTTATGCCTTTCGGACTAAAAAATGCAGGTTCTACCTACCAACGGCTGGTAAACAAGATGTTCAAAGACCATCTTGGAGACACGATGGAGGTATATATAGACGACATGTTAGTGAAGTCGAAGCAAGCGATTGATCACATTGATCACCTCAGGCAATTGTTCGACATCCTTCGGAAGTATAACATGAAGCTCAATCCGACGAAATTTCCTTTGGCGTTAGTGCTGGGAAGTTCCTGGGTTATATGGTCACTCGTCGAGGCATTGAGGCTAACCCCGACCAAATCAAGGCCATCATTGAGATCAAATCTCCTCAAAATTTCAAAGAAGTCCAGAAACTCACCGGTTGAGTAGCAGCTCCAAACAGGTTTATCTCCCGATCTTCAGATAAATGTCATCTATTTTATAATGTCCTCAGGAAAAATAGGGGCTTTGACTGGAACAATGATCATGAACAAGCCTTGCAAAAACTCAAGGAATACATGGCGTCGCCTCCTCTGTTGTCAAAACTTCACGATCATGAGATCCTACAGTTGTATTTGGCTGTCAGCCCAAATGCAGTAAGTGTTGTTCTGACACGAGAAGATGAAAAACATCAATTGCCGATCTACTATGTAAGTAAGTCTCTTCTGGACGCAGAAACCAGGTATTCCTCTATGGAAAAATTGCTCTTGTCGCTAGTCACATCTGCTAAAAAACTGCGACACTATTTTGAGTCGCATCCCATTACTGTTGTAACTAACTTTCCTCTTAAGTCTGTCTTAAGAAAACCTGAGTTGACAGGTCTCCTGGCAAAGTGGAGTATATATCTCAGTAGCTACGACATTGACTTCAAGCCCAGGACCGCGATCAAGTCGCAAGCCTTGGCCGACTTCATTGCTGACTTCAGCCCGGAATTGGAGAAAGAAGCAGAGCTCGAGGTATCGACTGTGGCGACTTACGATGACGTGCCCTGGATCTTACACGTCGATGGGTCATCCAACATTAGAGGCTCAGGACTAGGCGTCGTCTTAAAGTCGCCACAGGGGGGCAAGATGGTATACTCAGTTCGATGCGATTTCAAGACTACCAACAATGAAGCTGAATACGAAGCCCTGATCATAGGAATGAATATGGCCTACGACTCGGGGGCAACAGCGTTACATGTCAAAAGCGACTCTCTCCTGGTAGTGAACCAGATCAATGGAGAATTTGCGGCCAAAGATTCAAAAATGACAGCATACCTGAAGGTAGCAAAAGAGATATCCGAAAAATTTAAATCTTTTTCTATCGAACAAATCCCGAGAGACCAGAATACTCAAGCCGACGCTTTAGCAAATCTCGGATCTGCTTTAGTCGAACCCATATTCGACGTTATTCCCATGATCCATCTGGCGACATCGTCTATCGAAAACATCGATGTCGTCCAGATCGAGGACGAAAAAGATGATTGGTTGTGCGACATCTGAAAATTCCTTATGCACGACCAACTCCCAGAAGACAAGATGGAAGCCCGGAAGATCAGATTCAAAGCATCTAAATACACCACAATTGGAGATAAGCTCTATCGACGATCATCGACAGGATTAAACCTAAGATGCGTCATTAGCAAGAGTCAGGTCCAAAAAATCCTTCATGAGATGCACGACGGCGAATGTGGCAATCATTCCGGTGGTCGCAGTTTGGCTAATCGTATATCCCGACAAGGGTATTTTTGGCCAACATTGCGACAAGACGCCGTCAAGTACGTCCAAAACTGTGACCCTTGTCAGCGACATGCAGGTATGTCACATAAACCCTCTGGACCTTTGCACTCGACACTTATCCCATGGCCCTTCACGAGGTGGGGAATGGATATTGTCGGCAAGCTACCCCCGGCCCCGGGACAAAAGGTATTCCTCCTTGTACTCACCGATTATTTTTCCAAGTGGGTTGAGGAAGCTGCTTTTTCCCAAATCAGGGATAAGGAAGTCATCTCTTTTATCCAGACTAACATCATATGCAGGTTTGGAATTCCATCCAAAATTGTCTGTGACAATGGATCCCAATTCATAAGCGACAGGACCCAACAGTTCTGTGAAGATAGGAACATCAAGCTGACGACCTCGACTCCCAGATATCCCCAAGCCAATGGACTTGCCGAGTCGAGTAATAAGACTATTGTAGCCTCGATCAAGAAACGATTAAAAGCTACAAAAGGAAGATGGGTTGAAGAACTCCCTTCACTCCTATGGGCAAATCGCACGACACCCCGGACGTCCATAGGACAAACCCCCTTCTCTCTCGTCTACGGTTGTGAAGCAGTCCTACCAATCGAAGTTCATCTCCCGACTTCGAGGCACACTTCCATCGACCACAACATGGTTGATTTAAGTCATGACCTCGACGCCCTAGAAGAGCTCAGAGAATCCGCCTTGATCAGGATGGCGTCGCAGAAGCAGGCGGTCGGGCGACATTTCAATAAGCACGTCAAAATTAAAGTCTTTCAAGAAGGCGATTACGTCCTCCGTCGAGTATTCCCAAACACCCAGGAGCTCAACGCAGGTAAGCTTTCTATTAAATGGGAAGGACCTTACCGCGTCTCCGAAGTCATTGGTAAAGGAGCCTATCGACTTCAGACCCTCGACAATCAAGAAATCCCGCGAAGTTGGAATGCGATGCATCTGAAAAAATATTTCTTTTAGAGTCGCCCTCCTCCCATGCAAAGTTTTTTTAACACGACAGTGAACGTCGTGAGATCGACCGACCTCTAACGAACTTTGTCGCAGGTACACACGACATGAGTACCCGAGTGTGTGACTTAATTGTTTCACCACCGGGGCATACATTCTGGAATTTCATCATACGATACAGTCACATGTAAGGTCCAAACGATCCCTCGATCTAAGTTTCTGGAACTTAGAAAAACTTTGTATGTTCTAACACATCGATGATAAATATTTGTGTTTATTATTACGGTCCAAATACATGATTTATGTTTCAACCGTTATATTGCAATAAAAGCCTAAGTCGCACGATCCTCTGTTTATTTCATACTTAACGAATTTTATGATCAATATTACATTTATCCACGACATATGTAATTAAAAACACGAGTTCAGCAAAAGAAGGAACTTCATTGAACGATGACATATGAACGACCGATAGTCGGACAAGTAAATACAAAGTCAAAAGTCGTTACATACCAACAACCCGACCACCAGTGATCGAACATAAAAAGTCTAGCTCGTAAACCCAAAAATCTACCCTAGAACTAAAGAATCACGTCGATGGCAAGCTATGTTCAAAAATCTCGATCTTCGAAATCCTATCAATCCCGAAGAACTGATGCAAGGATCAAACGAGTATATTAGGAGTTATCTTCCAACTCCTTACGCCTCGAAATTCTGAGAATGTGGCTCTTAAGATTAATGTTAAGGTTGGAGGAAGGAATATATTCTTCTCGACAATTGACCTCCACTCCAACATTTTCTCTGCCTTCGCACACTTAATGAGAAGAAACAGGAACATCTGTCAAATACAGAAGGAACACGTTAGCAAAACATTCAGCTAAAGAACATCGATAACACAAGTTTTGAAAGAAAAACTTACAAGGAACGTCAGTTCGGCTAAACACAACCCTATCTCTTCAATAGAGATCCTTTGAAAACACTCCTCGGAAACTAAGGGCTGATGTTTCCCCAGATGCGGAAGTGACTTCATCCTGACGAGGACGTAGTCAAACGAGAGGGACGGCGACAGCGCAAAGCTGATCACCATAAGTTCCTCCTCGTTCTCTCCCGTCTTTACACCCCCGCCCCTGTCGGCTGACGAAAGGGTTGACGTGGCAGAAGACATCGTCGCCAGGTGCGCAGAATACACAAACATCGTGTACATAATAACCAACATCGTCAACGATTCGGGTATCGCAACCCTTGATAGATCTCCAACCACCCAAGATTTGAACAAAGTCGAGATTCTAGAGAAGGGCCTCATCAAAAACAGAAAACTTTTAAAGAAAATCTCTAAAGAAAACAACCCATTGTGATCTTTATTTATGCAGGAAATCGCAACAAGTCGAGTGCGCTGATGATCAACACGCGTCCATACCTATCCGAATCTTCGACACCTGTCCTCGACAGCTGGTAAGCATCATCGCGCGTCAGTATGACGTCACAACTTTCCAACTTCTCGTTCAGTTAAAGGCGAACCGATCTAGTTCCACGACAACCAGGTAAGTCCCTCAACCCAGGTCACAAGCCTAAGTGTTCGACAAGCAAAATTTAAAACTTAAATTTGACATTCAATTTTCAAATTTTGGGGGCAAACTATTTGGGCTAAAAATCACGTCGCTCGACCACGACCAGAACAGTTAAGACACATGTCCTAAGCTATATCTTGTATTAAGATAAGGTCTCGACAAGAACCCAGAAAACATCCGTCGTCTCCCGTAAAAGGTAAGTCGTACGTCCCCCATGACGCTCGACCATAAGCGTCGCCCGTCCCGTACGACCATCGCGTAAGATCACTGCACCTTCGACCAAACTAACATTAACCATGACCGTTACGTTTGTTAAGTGTTTAATGCAGGAGTCAAATTCATTAAGGAGCAACGAATATAACCGACGCAATCATCAACGATCGATAGCCGTAACGGACGAAGATCATCATGAATAATCACTCCGGCAACCGTTTCCAGCCGTTGTAGCCGTTGTTCAAAGCATTAATGGAGCTAATTAATGACGCGAAGATTATAAATACCCAGCTAAGTCTTCACATCAAGGATCATCAGTTAACATCCGATACACATCGAATATCAGGTGATTAACAACCGAAGCAATATTCAAGAACACCTGAAGTGAAGAACTATTATTCTAAGTATCACTCTCGACGCACGACAATAACTCTCGACCAGCAGATCACACTTTGTATTCACACGACAAACACCTATTTTTACATTCAAACACTTGTACTTTACATTTCGAGGCATTTCCTTCATTTGTATTGTAATCTCTGTACAATCGACACCAGTATCCAGGGACATCGCCCCTGATTGGCGACCATAGTGCAGCGACGACACCCCCGGTCGTCCACAGGTTTTTTCCTCGTTTGAGGTTTTTCCTGCGTCATCAAATCCCTTGTTTCTTTATTTTTATCCTCGTCGCACGTCTCGTCGAAAGATTCTTTCTTTAGTTGTTTAAGTCCACATCGACCTTAAGTTATCCCTTTGGTACGATTTTTGGCATTAACAGTTGGCAGGAATCAACTCAATGCAATGGCAGAGCAGAATCGCAGAGCAGCTGAAGAGATCGCGCGGCTAAGGGATCCTTTTGGACCCCAGAATGGTCCTAGACCATTCATCCAGAATCCAGGTCCGGGACCAGGCCCGTTCGCGCAAAATCAGCATCCAGGTCCATTCATGCAGAATCAGCAACCGGGTCCGTTCATTCTGAATCCCGAGTCTGGGCAGATTCCCCTCAGCACATCCGGCCACCACCCTTGAACAATGGATCCCAACCATTGCAAGGTGGCGCCCAGCCGTTTCAGAATGGATCCCAGTCGTTTTCCGAGCAGAGATCGCTGCCATTTCAGCAGGGACCACAATCGTTTCAGAATGGACCGCATCGATTCCACTATGGGTCGCAGCCATATTTTGTTCCGTTCAATGGAGACACCAATGGTTCCTCGCATGGAAATGACACTAGTCCAGGGACCAATCCCTCGACATGGGCAAATCCTGATCTTAACGATCCCGTCGCCTAGCGTTTGAAGATGTTAGAAGACCAAAATGAGTGCGTCCTGTCCTTGCTCGCCAAGTTGCCTGGGGCAGCCGTGCCTGTCGACGTCGAGCCTCGCTCGGGGTATCAGGCATCGCCCTTCATCGACGAGATTTCCACCGTCGAGGTCCCAAAGAAGTATAACATTCCTGCCTTCACTCCCATGTATTCGAGTGTGACCGATCCAACCGAGCATGTCGCGCAGTATAAGCAGCTCGTGTGGACAATCTCGATTCCACACATGTACCAGGTAATATGCATGTGCAAGAGTTTCGGGGCGACTCTCTCTGGTCCAGCTCTCCAGTGGTTGATCAATCTCAAACCCAAACCTATCGGGTCGTTTGTCGAATTGGTCAACCAATTCTCCCGGCAATTCGCCAGCAGTCGTAAGATGGAAAAGCAGACTAATGATCTGTACTATGTCGTGCAGAAGACCAATGAGTCTATTCGAAGTTATTTCAATAGATTCAATGCTAAAATGATCAGTATCCGCAACTGTGACATCAAAACTGCGATCGAAGCTTATAAGCGTGGTCTAGACGATAGTTCCGGTCTATATATCGATCTGACCAAGTATCCCCCAGAGACTTTCGAAGACGTCCGAGCTCGAACCTTAGCATATATGAGGGTCGAAGACGACGCAGCCTTTCATCGCAAACACACTGACGACAAGAAGCCGTTAGGTGTCAAGAAGCCAGAATTCAAGCCGAAAGCCATCTCCAGAATAGAGCCAGCGCGTCAGATTTCAAACGTTCGTTTCAAGACGAAGGCAGAAGCTAAAACCGCGACTAAATTCCCCATGTACCCCAAGATTTCCTCTTATGGGTTCAAAGGGTCAGCTAAAGACTTAGTCGAAGCTCTGAAGACCACCCAAGCAACCATCCGGTGGCCGAAGAAGTCTGACTTGGACGATGCTAAGAAGGATACATCAAAGTGGTGCGACTTCCACGTCGACCATGGTCATGCGACAGATGATTGTATCGCACTCAAGAAGGAATTGGCATATCATGTTCCACAAGGTAATCTTAAAGATATTATTGATGACGTCGTTCTTCCAGCTAATAGCCACCGATCGTCAGTGCCCAAGCTTGCAAAGATCATCAACTGCATCACTGGTGGTTCGGACGTGTGTGGTCTGACGTACTCCACAGCCAAGCGTCATGCCAGTCAGGCGCCCGATGATCGGCCTATTCCTCGCTCATCTAGACCCAAAGGAGATTTGGAGCTAGAAGCCATGAAGATTGTGTTCGACCACGTCGACCTTGGCGACTCGTATCAGAAGCATCACGACGGGTTGATCATTCAGATCACGGTCGGTAACTGTCTAACGCGTCGAGTCTTGATCGACGGGGGCAGCTCAGCAAATGTTATTTTTCTCAACACCATCAAAGCCATGGGAATCGATCGCTCAGAAATCACCCGACGTTCGACAACTTTGGTCGGTTTCAATGGAGAAGCGACGAGCACCTTTGGAGAGATAATTTTTCCCGTCTATGCCAGAGGAGTCAATAAGCAGACTAAGTTCAGTGTTATCGACTGTGCGTCAGTCTATAACATCGTCTTAGGTCGACCATGGATTCATGAAATGAAAGACGTTCCCTCAACATATCATCAAATGTTGAAATTCCCTACGCCATGGGGAATCCAGGAAATCAAGAGTGAGCCGAAAGTCGCTCGTGAATGCCATAAGTCCACCTTGAAGCCGCGAAAATTGACTGTCAAGCAGTTGCAAGAGACATAACTGCAAAATCTCGACAGGTTCATCCCTCTATCCCTGACTTCTTAGATAAATTGATATCTTTTCCGCAAGTCGACTGTCTTGCCCTGTCGCACGAAAGAACGGTCGACGCAGACATGGATGATATTCTTCAAGATCTCTGTATCGATCTGTCATTTAAAACCCACTTTCTCTCGAGAAGAATGGGATATTAAATGACAGGGGGCAAATACCCCACTAAAAACCGAATCTGAAAAGGTATGTTCCCTATCTCTTTTTCATTCCTTTCATATGATTTTTTATCACAAACGACTACTGACTTAAGCATCGATAGGTCGCTGGTTAGCCAACGACCAACCCATGACATTGTTTTATCGCAGAATCGTACGACAGTAGTCACCAAGTCTACTATATGATTTTAATTTCGCAAGGTCGCACGACGTAAATAATCAAGTCCATGACTTGATCATTCTCCTGCAGGAACACATGATTCAAGTTTATCGTATGATCAAATCATACGATCGTAAGGTCTAACGACCCCACAATCTAAGTTCTTCAACTTAGAAAAATTTCATGTTCTGAATGAATGCTTTGATCGCATGCGCTTATATTTGCTTATATTTGCTTTGATCGCATGCGCTTATATTTTCTTATACGATATAGAAATATGAAAGTCTTATGACTTACGTTCTAATCGTTGTATTACAATGGATGCCCAAGTCGCACGACTCTTTGTACCTAATGAATTTTTACAGTCGATATTACATATGTCCATGACATGTATGAGTCAGAATAATACTCAAGTTCAATAGAAAGGTAAACGTTTTTACCTTTCATCGCTAAAGCAAAACCTATACAACGTAACATAGGTCTCTAACGACCATATCGGCTCGGATCGACAGACCATAGGTCTTTAAAATGACCATATCGGCTCGGAACTCCAGAACATATGTCTCTAACGACCGTATCGGCTGTGAACGCCAGATCACAGGACCACGTCGACCGAGAACATCAACCCGGCGACATGGGTCCCTGTCTCCTCGATAGGAAAACGTTCCCTGAAAGACGGGAGCAAATATTTTTCCAGAGGAGGAAACAACGTCGTCCCGTCTAGGACACCATCGGCCGATGACCCGTCCCCCTTGTCGGCAGACACTGGGGACAACACCTTGGACACTAGCTTCGTCACTGTCGCCGGAAGCGCCGAACTTACTGGTGTTGCGTCCATCGTGCATGGACGGCTGGATGACGCCTTCGCCTCTTTAGGCGTGACAATTCTCGACGAAATGTCATCCCTCGAAGACTATTCCTTCAGAACTTCATCTTCTTCAAAGATTCCCGACCCAGCTGTCGCGGCATTCTTTATCCTTTCCCAGCCTCGAAGGGCAGGCACAACTTGCGTCACCTTCTTTGATGATCGATACGCGTCTATGTCCTTTCGTATATCCGCCCGGATCTTCGACAGCTGGTAAGCATCATCGCGCGTCAGTATGACGTCACAACTTTTCAACTTCTCGTTCAGTTAAAGGCGAACCGGTCTAGTTCCACGACAACCAGGTAAGTCCCTCAACCCAGGTCATAAGTCTAAGCATTCGACCAGCAAAATTTAAAACTTAAATTTGACATTCAATTTTCAAATTTTGGGGGCAAACGGTTTGGGCAAAAAATCACGTCGCTCGACCGCGACCAGAACAGGTAAGACGTATGATTAAAGACTATATCTTGTATTAAGATAAGGTCTCGACAAAGACCCAGAACACCATCGTCGTCCCTCATAAAAGGTAAGTCGAGAGTTCCTCGCGACACTCGACCATAGCATCGCCCGTCCCGTACGACCATCGCGTAAGATCACTGCACCTTCGACCAAAACTAACGTTAACCATGACTGTTACGTTTGTTAAGTGTTTAATGCAGGAGTCAAAGTCAATAAGGAGCAACAGATATAACCGACACAACCATCAACGATCGATAGCCGTAACGGACAAAGATCATCATGGATAATCACTCCGGCAACCGTTTCCAGCCGTTGTAGCCGTTGATCAAAGCATTAATGGAACTAATTAATGACGCGAAGACTATAAATACCAAGCTAAGTCTTCACATCAAGGATCATCAGTTAACATCCGATACACATCGAATATCCGGCGATTAACAACCGAAGCAATATCCAAGAACACCTAAAGTGAAGAACCATTGTTCTAAGTATCGCTCTCGACGCACGACAACAACCCTCGACCAGCAGTTCACACTTTGTATTCACACGACAAACACCTGTTTTACACTTTAAACACTTGTACTTTACATTTCGAAGCATTTTCTTCATTTGTATTGTAATCACTGTACGATCGACACCAGTATCCAAGGACATCGCCCCTGATTGGCGACCATAGTGCAGCGACGACACCCCCTGTCGTCCACATGTTTTTACCTCGTTTGAGGTTTTTCCTGCGTCATCAAATCCCTTGTTTCTTTATTTTTATCCTCTTCGCACGTCTCGTCGAAAGATTCTTTCTTTAGTTGTTTAAGTCCACATCGACCTTAAGTTGTCCCTTTGGTGCGATTTTTGGCATTAACATATATCATCGATGAATATGAAAAAATTTCAAAGTTTAGAAACTTTTATTGAGAGGTCATTAAAACCTACCAATCGTACGACGAAATTTAGATGCCCCCGTGATAAGACGATCGATTCGTGAACTTGGGCATCTATGTTGTGCGTTCCCGTAATTATCTTTCGGTCCCATTATGTTTATTTTCAAGTAACAATTTGTATGAGAAAGAAGTAATCTTAAAAGAAATATATTTTGAGATGCGTCGCATTCCAACTACGCGGGATCTCTTGATTGTCGAGGGTCTGGAGTCGATAGGCTCCCTTACCAACGACTTCAGAGATACGGTACGGGCCCTCCCACTTGATTGAAAGTTTTCCCTCGTTGGGTTCTTGAGTGTTTTGGAACACTCGGCGAAGAACATAATCGCCTTCTTGAAAGACATTGACCTTGACATGTTTGTTGAAATACCGTTCGACCGCTTGCTTCTGCGACGCCATTCTGATTAAGGCTGATTCCTTGAGTTCTTCGAGGGCGTCTAGGTCGCAACTTAGATCAACCAAGTTATGTTCAATGGAAGTGTGCCTTGAGGTTGGGAGTTGGACCTCGACTGTTAGGACTGCTTCGCAGCCGTAGACGAGAGAGAAAGGGGTTTGTCTTGTGGACGTGCGTGACATCGTGCTATTTGCCCACATGATCGAAGGGAGTTCTTCGACCCATCTTCCCTTTGCAGCCTTCAATCGCTTCCTGATCGAAGCTATAATAGTTTTGTTACTCGATTCCGCAAGTCCATTGGCTTGAGGATATCTGGGAGTTGAGGTTGTTAGCTTGATATTCCTGTCATCGCAGAAATGCTGGGTCCTGTCGCTTATGAATTGGGATCCATTGTCGCAGACAATCTCGGACGGAATTCCAAACCTGCATATGATATTAGTTTGGATAAAAGAGATGACTTCTTTATCCCTGATTTGGGAGAAAGCAGCCGCTTCGACCCACTTGGAAAAATAATCAGTAAGTACGAGGAGGAATACCTTTTGTCCTAGAGCAGGTGGCAGCTTGCCGACGATATCCATTCCCCACCTCATGAAGGGCCATGGGATAAGCGTCGAGTGCAAAGGTTCCGAGGGTTTATGAGACATACCTGAGTGTCGTTGACAAGGGTCGCAACTCTGGACGTACTTGATGGCGTCTTGTCGCAGTGTTGGCCAAAAATATCCTTGTCGGGATATACGATTAGCTAAACTACGACCTCCTGAATAATTACCACATTCGCCGTCGTGCATCTCTTGGAGGATTTTATGGGATTGATTTTTGCTGATGGCGCACCTTAAATTTAAGCCCGTCGATGATCGCCGATAAAGCTTATTTTCGATCATGACGTACTTAGATGCTTTGAATCTGATTTTTTGAGCCTCCATTTTGTCTTCGAGGAGTTGGTCGTGCACGAGGAAATTTCGAATGTCGCGTGACCAATCATCTTCTTCGTCTTCGATCTGGATGACGTCTGTGTTTCCAATGGACGGCGTTGCCAGGTGAATCATAGGAATAACATCAAGTATTGGTTCAACTAAAGCGGACCCAAGGTTTGCCAATGCGTCGGCCTGAATGTTCTGGTCTCGCGGAATCTGTTCAATAGAAAAAGATTTAAATTTTTTGGAAATTTCTTTTGCTACACTTAGATATGTTGTCATTTTTTAATCCTTAGCTGCGAATTCTCCATTGATCTGATTTACTACCAGCAGGGAATCGCTGTTGACATGCAGAGCGGTTGCCCCCGAGTCGTGGGCCATATTCATTCCCATGATCAGGGCTTCATACTCAGCCTCGTTATTGGTGGTTTTGAAGTCGCATCGGACCAAGTATACCATCTCCCCCCTGTGGCGACTTTAAGACGACACCCAGTCCAGAGCCTCTAATGTTGGATGATCCATCGACATGTAGAATCCACGGTACGTCGTCGCGAGTCGCCACAACGGACACTTCGAGTTATGCTTCGTTTTCTAACTCAGGGATGAAATCGGCGATAAAATCTGCCAAGGCTTGCGATTTGATCGCGGTCCTGGGCTTAAAATCGATGTCATAACTGCTTAGATATGTACTCCATTTTGCTAAGCGACCTGTCAACTCGGATTTTCTTAAGACAGATTTAAGAGGGAAGTTAGTCACGACAGTAATAGGATGTGATTCAAAGTAATGACGTAGTTTTTTAGCAGCAGTGACTAGTGATAAGAGTAATTTTTCCATAGAGGAATACCTGGTTTCTGCGTCTAAAAGTGATTTACTTACATAATAGATCGGCAATTGCTGTTTTTCATCTTCTCGTGTCAGAACAGCACTTACTGCATTTGGGCTGACAGCCAAATACAACTGTAGGATCTCATGATCGTGAGGTTTTAACAACAGAGGAGGCGACGCCATGTATTCCTTGAGTTTTTGCAAGGCTTGTTCATGATCATTGGTCCAGTCGAAGCCCCTATTTTTCCTGAGGACATTATAAAATAGATGACATTTATCTGAAGATCGGGAGATAAACCTGTTTAGAGCTGCTACTCGACCGGTGAGTTTCTGGACTTCTTTGAAATTTCGAGGAGATTTGATCTCAATGATGGCCTTGATTTGGTCGGGGTTAGCCTCAATGCCTCGACGAGTGACCATATAACCCAGGGACTTCCCGGCACTAACGCCAAAGGAACATTTTGTCGGATTGAGCTTCATGTTATACTTCCAGAGGATGTCGAACGATTGCCTGAGGTGATCGATGTGATCAATCGCTTGCTTCGACTTCACTAACATGTCGTCGATATATACCTCCATCGTGTCTCCAAGATGGTCTTTGAACATCTTGTTTACCAGCCGTTGGTAGGTAGAACCTGCATTTTTTAGTCCGAAAGGCATAACTTTGTAACAATAACTACCTCGATTCGTCATGAAAGCGGTTTTCTCTTGGTCGTCAACGTGCATTAAAATTTGGTTGTATCCAGAATAGGCGTCCATGAACGTTAATAACTCATGCCCCGCGGTTGCATCGACCATGGCGTCAATATGAGGTAACGGGAATGGATCCTTTGGACAGGCTTTATTGAGATCGGTGAAGTCGATACAGACCCTCCAATTTCCATTCTTCTTGGCTACGACCACGACGTTAGCGAGCCAATCAGGATATTTTAACTCCCGAATCTTTCCTGTCTTGAGGAGGTTGTCGACCTCATCATTTATTACTTTATTTTTTTCAGAGGCGAACTTGCGACGTTTTTGCTTGATAGGTTTGAACGATGGATCGACGTTAAGCTTATGAGCAGTGACATTGGGGTCAATACCGACCACATCTTCATGTGACCAGGCGAAGCAATCAGCATGTTCCTGCAAAAAGGATATGAGTTTTTCTTTAATGTGGGGATCAAGGGATGAACCTACAAGAATCTTTTGATCGGGTTTGCTTAGATGTAGAACGATTTCCTCCAAATGATACTCATCGACAGCTGGTGGGGAGTTTTGTGCATTTTCTAAGCTTGCGTGTACTGGTATAACGGCTTTTTCTGGATTCCCGTTATCCGCCATTTTCCTGCCACAGAAAACAGAAGAAACTCCAAGAAACTATTAGTAGAATGCACGTATTAGTAGAATGCACGTTCGTCGAGGATTTTCCCTAGATGTAGTCCCACGGATGGCGCCAAACGGTTAATGCCAAAAATCGCACCAAAGGGACAACTTAAGGTCGATGTGGAATTAAACAACTAAAGAAAGAATCTTTCGACGAGACGTGCGACGATAAATGAAATAAAGAAACAATGGATTTGATGACGCAGGAAAAACCTCAATCGAGGAAAAAACATGCGGACGACACTGGGTGTCGTCGCTGCACTTTGGTCGCCAATCAGGGGCGATGTCCTTGGATACTGGTGTCGATCGTACAGTGATTACAATACAAATGAAGAAAATGCTTCGAAATGTAAAGT
This sequence comes from Saussurea involucrata, assembly GCA_033807775.1. Classification (NCBI taxonomy): domain Eukaryota; kingdom Viridiplantae; phylum Streptophyta; class Magnoliopsida; order Asterales; family Asteraceae; genus Saussurea; species Saussurea involucrata. The sequence continues at coordinate 107,051,134 of CM066315.1, forward strand.
ACAAGTGTTTGAATGTAAAAATAGGTGTTTGTCGTGTACGAAACAAAGTGTAAACTGCTGGTCCAGGGTTGTTGTCGTGCGTCGAGAGCGATACTCAGAATAATGGTTCTTCACTTCAGGTGTTCTTGAATATTGCTTCGGTTGTTAATCGCCGGATATTCGATGTCTTGAAATGTTGATTGAGCTTGATATTTATAGTCTTCGTGTCCTTAGCTTCATCCATGAATGCTCCTTTAATGGCCTTAACGGTTGGAAACGGTCGCCGGAGTAATGATCTTCGTCCGTTACGGTCGTCGGCTGTTTAATGATTGCGTCAGTTATAGTCGTTGCTCCTTAATGACTTTGACTCCTGCATTAAACACTTAACAAACGGTTTTGGTTAACGTCAGCTTTGGTCGAGGTCGCGCGTCTTTATATAATAGTCGTGCGAATCGGGCGACGCTATGGTCGAGCGTTGTGAGGAACTCTCGACTTACCTTTTATGATGGACGACGATGGTGTTCTGGGTCTTTGTCGAGACCTTATCTTAATACAATATATAGTCCTTAATCATACGTCTTACCTGTTCTGGTCGCGGTCGAGCGACGTGATTTTTTGCCCAAACAACGACCATGAGCAAGCATTGCAAAAATTGAAAAAATACATGGTGTCGTCACCCCTGTTTTTAAAACCCAAGGACAATAAGGTCCTACAGTTGTACTTTGCAGTAAGTTCCAATTCAGTAAGTGTTGTCTTGACTCGAGCGGACGACAAGCGTCAACTCCCGATTTATTACATAAGTAAGTCTTTATTGGACGCTGAGACTAGGTACTCGTCCATGGAAAAATTATTGTTAGCACTAATCACTGCTGCTAAAATGTTTCAACATTACTTTGAATCACATCCCATAACTGTCGTTACTAATTATCCTCTTAAATATGTCTTAAGAAAACCAGAGCTGACAGGTCGACTAGCAAAATGGAGTGTCTACCTTAGTATCTACGACCTAGACTTCAAACCAAGGACAATGATCAAATCGTAAGTCCTAGCAGACTTCTTCGTTGACTTCAGTCCGGAGCTAGATAAAGACATACAAACGGATATTGTGGCGACTCTCGATGACACGCCTTAGACACTCCACATCGAAGGGGGGCAGGACTTGGCGTCGTCTTAAAGTCGCCACAAGGGGGCAAGATGGTGTACTGTATACGATGTGACTTCAAAGCCACAAACAATGAAGCTGAGTACGAAGCACTAATCGTGGGCATGAACATGGCACGAGACTTGGGGGCAACCGGGCTACACGTCAAAAGAGATTCTCTCCTAGTTGTGAACCAAATGAATGGGAATTCATGGAAAAGACTCCAAAATGACGGCTTACCTTAAAGCGGCCAAAGCAAAATCGGAAGAACTCAAACCTTTCTCGATCGTACAAATTCCAAGAGACCAGAACGCACAAGCCGATGCCTTAGCTAATCTCGGCTCAGCAATTGGCACACCATCGTTCGATACTATTTCTATGATCCATCTAGCGACTCCGTCTATCAAAAACATTGAAGATATTTACGTCCTTAACGAAGAAAATGATTGGTCACGCGATATCAATAATTATCTTATGCAAGACCAGCTACCGGAAGACATAATGGAAGCACACACAATTAGATTCAAAGCCTCCAAGTGTTTGGGTAATAACTCACACCTCACGACCGACGCAAGAAATCAAAGGACTTATTTCATACGACAAGTCTTGTATTAAGATAAGGTCCTGAAAATTATGCACGACCGTAGCCATAGTCGTCGTTGGTAAGATATATGCGACGTATGACCAAAATCTCCACTGAAACGTGCGACTGTCGTAGGATTATCCTCGAAAATAATTTACTAACGATCAAAAAGTGTTTCCTTTATGGCTATTTAATGCAGGTCAAGCATATTAAATGACAACGTTCATAACTGAATACCGCGATCAAGCGCATTCAATATCCAGAACCGTTTTCTACATTGATTAGGATCATTGATGACATGAAAGCTTATATATACCATGCTTGAATTCACTCTCGGAGACACATAAGAATATCCAGAAGCACTTGAAGCTCTCAAGCAATTGTTTACGTTTTCACTCGAAGAAACTCATGACGAAGCATTGTTTTCACACGACGCACGATAGATTATGACAATTAAGTTTATTTTCTTTGTAATTGTAACCTATTGTACTCACGACACTTGTTATAAAGAACGTCGTCCCTGTTTGACGACCATAGTGCACCATCGACTTCTATAGTCGGCTGTGGTTTTTACCCTCGATGGGGTTTTCCATGTCACTAAATTCTGTGTCTCTTCTGTTTTTGTTATTTGTCGTACGATTTGTCGCGATAATTTTTTCTTTAGTTGTTAACACTCCACATCGACCTTAAGTTATCCTTTGGGTAATTTGGCATTAACAGTTTGGCGCCCACCGTGGGGCCCCATCTAGACAAAGCGTACGGGTTACTAACTGTTTCTTGAGTTTGTTGTGCTTTTTCAGGAGAATGTCTGGGCAAGACATCAATTCAACGAACTCGCACAATTGCGCGCTGAATTGGATGCCGCACGTATCCAGCTCAACTCTTTAGACGAACAAAATCATAAGGCGACGACAAAACCGCGTCCTTGAGAAACCAGAACGGATCAAATCACAACACTGGAAACCTTTTTGGTCCACACCAGAATCCAGGAGGTTTCTACGGTCCTCAAGGCATCCCACACCAGAATCAAGGAAACCTTTTCAATCAACAAAATGGTCCAAATCAGAATGCCGGGAACTTCTTTGGTCCTCAAAATGGCCCAAGACCATTGTTCGGAGTTCCTCATAAGGGACAATTTCCACCACAACATCTTCGACCACCACCGCTGGTTCAGAATCAAACGGTGCCTATGTCGTCGATAGCATTTCGATTGATTCCATTTCAAAATCAGACGATGCCCATGTCATCGGCGACATTTCACACTATCCCGTTCCAGACTCCCTTCATTCTGATCCCTACGATGAGCATCCCGACGATGCCCCAGCCGACGTTCACTTTTCCACCGCAAAGGGGATGTTGCCTACTCGACGCAACGTAATGGCTTCCAGAAGACGATGGGCATGCCGACACAGAACACTGCCTCTATTTCCATGACAAATGGAGGATCCAATCAAAACATTCTGGTCGCCCAATGCCTGAAGCTTCTCGAAAATCAAAATGAAAAGATGTTGTTACTGTTATCCAAATTACTTGGTGCTGCTATACCAGTCGATGTTGAAACACGTTCGGGATTTCAAGCGTCCCCCTTCATCGACGAGATATCTACGGTCGACGTCCCAAAGAAATATAGCATTCCCACTTTCACGCCTAAGTACTCAGGGATCACAGACCCGATAGAGCATAATGATCAGTACAAGCAAATGATGTGGACGGTGTCCATACCTTACAGTATCAAGAGGTGGCCATGTGCAAACGTTTTGGTGTGAGACTCATTGGTTCAACCCTCTAATGGCTGATCAATCTCAAACCAAAGTCCATCAATAACTTTGCCGAACTGGTCAACCAGTTCTCCCGACAATTCGCCAGTAGTAGCAATATGGATAAGCAGACTAGTGACTTATACTACGTCACTAAAAAAGTTGGAGAATCCTTCCGAAGCTACTTCAGTCGCTTCATTGCAAAAATGATCAGCGTCCATAATTGCGACGTCAAAACTACAATCGAGGCATACAAATGAGGTATGGACGACAGTTCTGGACTGTATATTGATCTTACGAAATACCCTCCAGATAACTTTGAGGACGTTCAAGCAAGGACGTTGGCCTACATGACGGTCGAGGACGACACAACTTTTCGTCGGAAACATTCAGGCGACAAAAGACGACCAAGAGTGAAGAAACCTGATTTCAAAACTAAAGTCGTCGCCAAGACAGAGCCTACACGACAGATATCGAACGTCGGGTTCGAGAAAAAGAAAAATGTCCCTACCCATAAATTCCCCCAGCATCCTAAGATCTCATCTTATGGATTCAAGGGAACTGCCAAGGACCTGGCGAGGCTTTGAAAAACGTAGAATCGACCATCTGGTGGCCTAATAGGTTACAATAAGAATAAAAGTAAACTTAATCATAAACTAATGCCGTGCGTCATGCAAAACTATGTTGTATCGTGCGCAAAAGACTGCTGTCGTGAGTAGCTGGCGTAAATAATATTGCTCGAATGCTCTAATGATTTCTGTATGCGAAGACTGTTGTATATTCTGAACCCTCCCTGAAACGTGGTGCAAGCCTTCGTTTATATAGCTTTTGGGTGGCAATTAATGCGTCCTAATGATTTGTCGTAATCGCTGTTTGGTCCTTAATTGTCATTAATGGTTCTTCCGTTATGGTCGTTGGGCAATGATTGCTCCTGAACCTGCATTAATGAAACAAAAAAAACGGTTGTCTACTGTTAACGGTTAGCATGGTCATACGACCGTCTTGGAATCACGATTGTCGATGGTAAGCATCTTACGTCCATCGTCGAAATGTACGACAGATGATGTAGTTGTATGTAGTCTGCAGGACGTTATCTTAATACAATATTTGTCTTATGTAAATGTCATGTTCATTTTTCTTCGCCGGTCGTGAGGTGTGGATTTTTACCCAAACAGTTTGCACCTAAAATTTGAATTTTGGCATGAAATTCGAATTTTACATTTCAAATCTGAGCACTGGGGTGGACACGTGTCATGCAGGGAGAGAAACCGGTGGAATCCCAACTGATCTAGTTCGATTCAAACTGAGGATGTGAAGGGTCCCGTGACGTCATGGAGGCGTAGGGGTGGCGTGGCAACCGTTTTTGACAGGTGGCAACCGTTTTTGACAGGTGTCACCTATCCGGAGTGTCATACGAAGAGGTGGGGGACAGGTGTCGCTAATCTGGCGAGTCGACCTGGCATGCAATACCATATAAATGGCTCGATTCGTGCGATCCTTGCCTTTTACGCTTCCAGTGTATTCGAGAGAGAGAGATTTCACGTGATTTGATTTCCTTATTTTGCAAGGATTCGTACCCTTTCCATATTTTGGTCGAGGTTTCTAGAGTTTTGTTTAAGGTATGATCTCATTCTTTCACTATGCGTAAGAAATCGGCGAGGAAGCCGACTAAGAATAGAAACCTTAGGGACCTTTATGTTGCTCAGGTCACTGCCCCCGACTTCTTGATGTCTCCTGAACCTGCGAGTTTGTTTCAGGACAGGGACGATCTAGAGGTGTTTAGAGCTTTCGCTCAAATTCCATTCGTTGTCGGGCTATATTCGCTCGACTAGCTTCGGCCTGCGGAGTGTTTGAGGGGATATTTCGTCTTGTATGAGTATCCTTTCAAGATAGGGATCAAATGGCCATTTTCCCCTCTTGCCAGGTCTTTCCTAAGCATGTTTGATTTGACCCCTGGCCAAGCTATGCCTCAGTTCTGGCGTATTATTCAAGTGATCGATCGGATCATGGTCGACTAGGAGGTACCGTTTACCGTGAATGACCTCCTTGCGGCGTATCAAGTAAAGGCGGATGGATATCATGGGTATAGCCTTTCTTCGAAGTCCAGGGGCGGACGTACTCTGGTTCAGGATACCCAGGTCAACGATCGTGGGTGAAAAGCCAGATACGTTCTTGGTCGAGTGCAAACGCTCGACCTTCTTGACGAAGTTACTTCTTAGGTCGTAGCCGGGTGGAATACCAACGATACACATAGTTTTAGGTTTGTCGTATGTTTTAAATACTTCATCATTTCTGACTTCCATCATTTGTTTCAGCTATCGACTTTTCTGGAGTTGAGCCTCCCCTGATACCGAGGAGAAGATCGCAAGATTTCCCTCCTACAACATCGAGGAGAGATTTTTTTCTTCTAGTCGTGCAACGTCCGAAATGAGTCCCGACGAAGAAGCTACGACCGTCGAAGCGTACAAAGTTTCGGGCGCAAGAGAGGAGGAGAGGAGTCAGAGAGAGGAGACGTCGACAAGTAGGTTCGTAAGTCGTAAGATATTTTTAAACATACGACAATTTCTGACGTTCTTTCTTGCCTCTATACAGGTGGTCCTGAGATGCAATCTGCTTCCAGAAAGTCTAAGAAGGAGGCGTAATTGGCTTTTTGGCCTGAAGGGCCAAAGAACTGAAGAGGAAGGATCCTCCGACTTCTAAGTCGGAGTCGTTGAAGAGAACAAGGGCGATCCCCCGGTACGGAGCGTCGTCGACGGGTGGTGATCCTGTAGGGGTCTCTACTCTTGAGTAGGCAAAAACGCCTTCAGCTGTGATGGGGGAGGCACCGGCTTAACCCTCGTCGTCCGTTCCTGGAGATCGGGGGAAGGGTCCTCAAGTCGAGGAGGGCCCTGGAGTTACGACGGCTAACTTTTCGTTACCGTCTAAAGTCCTGGTAGATGGCGTCCTGAACAGGGCGAAGATTTTCACTAACTTGAGAAAATTTCTTCTGCCGTCCTTCATCGAACGCTATCGGAGCGTTCCTGTGGAAGAGACTGGGTCTCACGTCACAGGACTTTCGTTCCTGGTAAGTTTCGATCTACGTACATTTGTCGTAAGTTTCTGTGTTTATCAGTCTTTCTAACTTATTTTTGATCGTGCGACTGCAGGCGTTCCAGGCGTCTCTTTGCCTCTTCAGCCAGATGGATGAGATCCAGAAGGCTAATCATTCTGTCATTGAGGAATTGCAACAGGCACAGAAGGAGGAGAGTTTAGCTCGGGAGGAGGAACAGGCGGCGAAGGCCGAGGCAGAGTCTCTCTCCGTGAAGCTGGACGATCTACGAAGTCATGTGGAGACTGTGTCCTAGGAAAAGGAGGAGCTTCGGATTCGTCTGAAGGGGGCGTTGGAGAGGGCCTCTGCTTATGAGGCAGAGGTCACGACGACCAATGTTTTTCTCGCTGCGTGCAAAAATTACATGGGAGAACTTCGGTCGTCGGTGAAAGCTGGGGAGGCCAAGACGGCGGCCCTCGAGGAGAAGCTCCTCTCTTTTGAGGTGCTTACCCGTCTGAAGGTCAAGGCGGCACTCATGCGCCGCCACCTGCAGGGGAAGGATCCCATGGCTGGCGCTGAAGCTGAAGTCGCGTCTTACCTCGAAAACATCAGGACTGAGGAGAATCTCGATCAGGAGGACAAGATCGACGACGGTGACTCTACAGAGGTTTCAACCGGGGATAAAGATACTTAGGTTGACGACGCGGGGGTCGCCCGGGGTCACGAGTAGGCTTCCTCGGTTTTATGTTTTCTTTTGAACTTTTTCCGGGGCGACCGTTGGTGTCGTGCCTATGTATTGTAATATTTTGGTATTAATATAAGTACTTTTTTGTCGAATGAGAACTGTCTGTCGTACATTTACTTTGTCGTAGATAAACAAAATAAACGGGAATAGCACGAATCGTACGACTCGTGACTTATGGATCAAGCGACTAAGGCATAAAGAAATCCATAGTTAAAATAAGAAAATGCAGTACGACAACGGTACGCACGTTTTCCGGTGTTGATCATGCGACTAAGGCAGAATATTTCTAAGTGTGGGATTAAAGTCGTAAGACTTATCCGACCGAGCTTAGATTGTAAGATATCGGTTGTAATCTTAATAATCGTAGAACTTCATTTATACGATATAGATCTCAAGATATCGTTCGTATCATATCAGTCGTAAGACTTTGTTTTATACGATATAGATCGTAAGATAGGCGTTCATGCGATCCTGCGGCCCTACAATGCATAGAGTTAGTGGGTGGTCGTTGGTTCGACCAACGACCCTCCGATGCTTAAGTCAATAATCATTGAGGAAAATAAATCGCAAAATATTCAAAAGAAGTATTTCTTTAGATGCATTGCATTCCAGCTACGTAGGAGGTCTTGATTGTCGAGGGTTTGGAGCCTGTAGGCACCTTTTCATACGACTTCGGATATTCGATATGGTCCTTCCCACTTAGTGGATAACTTACCTGCGTTCAGCTCCTTGGTGTTTTGGGATACTCGTCGTAAGACGAAGTCACCTTCCTGAAAGACTTGGGTCTTAACATTTTTGTTAAAATGTCGTTCGACGACTTGTTTTTATGATGCCATTCTGATTAAGGCATATTCTCTTAGCTCTTCGAGAGCGTCAAGGTCTTAACTTAGATCCACCAAATTATGGTCGACGGAAGTATGCATCGATGTCGGTAGTTGCACCTCAATAGGTAAGACCGCTTCACAGCCATAGACTAATGAAAATGGCGTTTGTCCTGTTGACATATGTGGTGTCGTACAATTGGCCCACAGAACCGCTGGGAGTTCTTCGACCCATCTTCCTTTCGCAGCCTTAAGTCTTTTCTTTATTGAGTTGATGATCACTTTATTGTTGGACTCGGCAAGACCGTTACACTGAGGATAACGTGGAGTCGAGGTCGTAAGTTTTATATTACGATCCTCGCAGAACTGTCGCGTACGATCACTTATGAATTGTGACCCATCATCATATACAATTTCGGAGGGAATTCCAAACCTGTAGATGATGTTAGTCTGGATAAATGAGATGACCTCTTTGTCCCGAACCTAGGAGAAGGCAGCTGTTTCTATACATTTAGAAAAATAATCCGTAAGGACTAATAAAAATACTTTCTGCCCAGGGGCAGGAGGTAACTTACCGACAATATTCATTCCCCATCTCATAAAGGGCCATGGGATCAATGTCGTATGCAAAGGTTCAGAAGGTTGGTGTATCATACATGAATGTCGTTGACATGAATAGCAGCTTTGGATGTACCTGATGGCATCTTGTCTTAGGGTTGGCCAGTAGTAGCCTTGTCGGGATATCCGATTTGCAATATTACGACCACCGGAGTGGTTACCACATTCGCCTTCGTGCATTTCTTTCAGATTTTTTTGCACTTGCTCTTGATTATCGATACATCTTAGGTTCAGGCCTGTTGATGATCGTCAGTAGAGTTTATTGCCGATTATAAGATATCTTGAAACTTTGAATCGAACCATTCGAGCTTCCATCCTGTCTTCGGGTAGTTGGTCGTGCATAAGGTAATTCTTGATGTCGTACGACCAACTATTTTCTTCATCGAGGACACAAATATTCTCGGAGTCCTCGATGGACGAGGTCTCCAGATGGATCATAGGGATGGCGTCAAACGATGACTTATTGTGTGCTGATCCGAGATTTGCTAGCGCATCGGCTTGAGTGTTTTAATCTCTAGGGATTTGCTCAATCAAGAATGGATCAAATATTTTTTATTTTTCTTTGGCTATTCTAAGATAAGATGTCATCTTGGAGTCTTTTGCTGTGAATTCCCCGTTCATTTGGTTCACAACCAACAGGGAATCGCTTCTAACGTGAAGTCCTGTTACCCCCAAGTCGTGGGCCATGCTCAAGCCTACGATCAGGGCTTCGTATTCTGCTTCGTTGTTGGTGGCTTTCAAATCGCATCGTATGGAATACGCCATTTTGCCCCCCTGTGGTGACTTTAAGACGACGCCCAACCCTGCTCCTCTGGCGTTTGAAGAACCATCGACGTGGAGTGTCCAAGTTGTGTCGTCTGTAGTCGCCACAATATAGGCTTTGCCTTGTGCTTCTTTCTCTAGTTCAAGACTGAAATCAGCAACAAAGTCAGCTAGGACTTGTGATTTAATCGTCGTTCGAGGCTTAAAATCGATGTCATAGCTGCTGAGGTAGATGCTCCATTTTGCCAGTCGTCCTGTCAATTCAGGTTTTCTCAACACAGACTTAAGAGGGAAGTTAGTTACGACAGTAATAGGATGGGACTCGAAGTAGTGTCGTAACTTCTTGGCAGCTGTGATTAGCGATAGGAGTAACTTTTCCATAGACGTATATCGCGTCTCGGCATCTAGCAGAGATTTACTAACGTAATAAATCGGGAGGTGTTGCTTGTCGTCTTCTTTGGTTAAGACTACCCTTACGGAGTGATGACTTACGACAAGATACAACTGTAAGACCTCATTGTCTTTCGGTTTCGATAGCAGTGGTGGAACTGCCATGTACTCTTTCAATTTTTGTAACGCCCGTTCATGGTCGTCTGTCCAATCGAAACCCCTGTTTTTCCTTAAGACGTTGTAGAATAGATGACATTTGTCGGACGATCGGGATATGCACCGGTTCAGCGCTGCCACACGACCTATGAGTCGTTGGACTTCCTTGAACTTTCTGGGTGATTTGATACTTACCAGAGCTTTGATCTGATCATGATTAGCCTCTATCCCTCGTCGCGTGACTACATATCCCAGACATTTCCTGGCACTGACTCCGAAGGAACATTTCGTAGGATTTAGCTTCATTTGATATTCCCGGAGGATGTTAAAAGATTTCCTTAGATGGTCAATGTGATCGGTCGCCTGTTTTGACTTAGCGAGCATGTCGTCGATGTAGACTTCCATCGTGTCGCCAAGGTGCTCCTTGAACATCTTATTTACCAATCCTTGGTATGTCGATCCTGCATTTTTCAGACCAAAAGGCATGACCTTGTAACAGTATATGCCTTTATCGGTCATAAAAGCAGTTTTCTCCTGGTCGTTGGCATGCATCAGGATCTGGTTATATCCTGAGTAAGCATCCATGAATGTCAAAAGTTCATGTCCTGCAGTTGCGTTGACCATAGCGTCGATATGGGGTAGTGTGAATGGATCTTTAGGACAGGCCTTGTTGAGGTCCATGAAATCGATGCACACTCGCCAGTTCCCATTTTTCTTTTGTACGACCACGACGTTGGCCAACCAGTCGGGGTACTTCACTTCTCTAATTTTCCTGGTCTTGAGCAGATTGTCGACCTCATTGTTGATTACCTTGTTTCACTCAGGAGCGAACTTACGACGTTTTTGTTTTATGGGTTTAAACGATGGATCGATGTTCAATTTGTGAGAAATGACGTCGGGATTTATGCCATCCATGTCTTCGTGCGTCCAAGCGAAACAGTCTGCATGTTCCTATAAAAAGGAGATTAGTTTTTCCCTTATGACGGGGCCTAGTGATGTCACCACAAGGACGACTCGATCAGGCATATCCTGGTCTAAGATAACTTCTTCTAGTCGACAGCCATCGGTAGACTCAGGGACATCCTGGATCTGTAATTGCTAAATGTCTTTCTTCTGAGGTTTCAATGTTGCCTTGTAGCAATCACGAGCGGTCTTTTGATCACTTTTGATTTCCTGTACCACCCACGGTGTCGGGAACTTGATTGTCTGATGATAGGTTGAAGGGACCGCCTTCATGTCGTGGATCCATGGTCGACCAAGGATGATGTTATAAGCTGACGAACAGTCGATGACATTAAAATTTGTTTGCTTATTGATCCCTTTAGCATATACTGGAAGGACGATTCTCCCAAAGTGTTGGTCGAATCTTCGTTGAATCCCACCAGAGTTGTCGAACGACGAACTATCACTGATTTGTTGATACCCAGTTCTTTGATAGTGTTCAGAAAAATGATATTAGCCGAACATCCTCCGTCGACCAAGACTCTTTTGGTCGAGCAATTCCCGATAGTAAGCTGGATAATCAACCCGTCGTGATGTTTCTACCAGTGGTCTTGGAGGTCGTCCTGATCGAACGTGATGGGCATTGTGTGACAACTGTCAAATTTACACTTCAGGTTAGAACTACACTGGATATCTCATTTACTCATGTCATAGTTCACACAGTGCAATTTTAGCACTAAGCGCGGTACGATATGAAAATTCGAGAAAAATTGCCTAAGAAACCCTTGAATTAGGAAATTATCCATAAATCTCATAAAATGCCAACTTAACCTACACTTATACCACAAGTATTTATATAATTAACAATTTATGTATTTCAATCATATTATATAAAAATACTTTACTTTTATATAATTATTTTGTATTTTTAATTATTAAGAAAAATACTTGTATTTTAAAATTTAATCAAAAAGACAAGATTGGACTTTTATATTTGCATCACACTACCCCACCCCACCCCCCCACCCACCCCCCCACCCATGGAGATCCCCCCCCCTCCCCCTCTCTCTACTCCTTATCTATTCCTTTAATCTCTACAATTCATTCACAACAACACTCCACTCTCTCTCACTAAAATCTCACTAGAGATTTCTCTGTCCATCTTCAAATCTTCATCACAATCTTCATCCTATCTTAAAACCTTCATCCATCTTCAACCAACAATTCAGCCCCTAAATCATCTCCTTTCAAAAGATCAAAAGAGTTCAAGGTAAATACAAGGGCGTTGGGTGAAATCCACACACACTCTTTTGTTTAAATTTCACTTTCTTGCACTTTTATGAATGTTCTTCATCTCCTTCTACACTTTCTTTAACTTTCTTAAAATTCATCTTTAAAAATCTTAATGTTTGTAGATTTACCACTATAACACCTACTTGTTATTAAAAAGGTGGTGAATCCAAAATCAAACCCATGTTAAGATCAAAGATGAACTTTTAAAACACATGCATGTAGTTTTCTTGAGAAATCCAAGAGTTTCATGAGTGGATCTTTGAAATCCACTAAAAACATACTTAAACAAACATGCATGAACTCAAAATGCACAATTTTAAGTTGCATGTTGAAGTTCTTGACATGAACATCAACATTCTTCAAAATGAATCTTTTTCAAGAGTTTATAAAAGATGATTTGATAGATAACTTGCATGTAATTTAAATGGTTCAAAAATGTGCTTTGAAACTGAAAATAAGTGTTTGGGGAAGACTCAAATCGGATTTTGCATGCAAAGGAATAATATTTTTGGTTAAGAAGTCAATATAGGAGCACATGCACAAAGGGTGGTTTTGACAGCTTGCTGTCAGATTCCACACCTCTTTTCAAAAGGTCATATCTCACTCAATACTACTCCAAATTAAGTAATTCTTTTTCTGGAAATTATTTTTATGTGTTAGGATTCAAACCCAAGTGGTTTCCATCAAAAACTCAAAGATTTCGTCTACCAAACAGTTTTCACATAAACAGTGCGCAAGCAGCAACGTCTTCTGTAGAGTTTTACGTCAAGTATTATTTCATGTACTTAAACACTTCTAAAAATTATAAAACTTATTCCAAAAGTTTCCTAACTCATTAAACCCCTTGGACATAAAATATCTTGACCTAACTATACCTGGAAGTTACCCAAAGATGGACACAAAGTGACACCGAAATCTGGACAGCAAAGGACAAACTTCTTACTATAATTGAGGACTAACTTCTAATCCCATTTCATCATTTTATGATGAAATTGTGGAATACATATGTATATCTTATGTTTATATATTTATGCATTTTATTTACTCTTGATCCCATTTCATCATTTTATGAGGAAATTGTGGAATATACATATATAACATATCTATATATATATTTATGCATTATATATATTCTTGATCCCATTTCATCATTTTATGATGAAATTATGGAATATACATATATATAACATATCTATTTATATTTATGCACTTTAAATACTTCGTCTTTTCATTCAAAACCCCTTTTTATCGCTCATACGATAAAAATTTCGGTTTATATATATATATATATATATATATATATATATATATATATATATATATATATATATATATAACGTTCTTTAAACCCTTTTCGTTACTTATTGTGACGAAATTGCGGAAACTTTAATCTAACAAGAACAATGTATACATTTGTTACGTTGATAATATTAAAACACAACAAGACATTTTATGACGATTTGGATAGATAATACCGAACCTTCGAGACAAAAACTCACTGGTGACCTTACGATTATAGGTTCGAAGTAGGATCATCTTGAAGTACTTGTGGGAGATTCCCGGACTCTATCGCTTATCAAGTGAGTTATCACAGCTCCTTTTTCAATATTTTACATATTTGGGGTGAAAAGCATGTCGTTACTACAATTACTTTTACGCACTGATTAACTCGTTTTATTGAAAACGTAAACTTTGCTATACTCAGTTATGCTCTATAGTATGTATAGTTTACGCGTGTTGTAAGTTTGAGCTTTCTCTCTATCATACGTAAGTCCCCGTTTAACTTACGTTACCCGTTTAACTCACGAGTGTGAGCCGTTGGTATTTATGAATAACGTTATTTGGTTGACACCCCACTCACAAGTAGCGCTTGTTTTAGTGCATAATTATTGTTTTCCGTACGCATTGTTGGTGATAGAACATGCGCTGGGGCTGCTGTCATATAGGTCGGGTAACAGGCTCACTACTTAAACATAATACATACTATTACAATGAGCAAGTATTTCATAACCGGTTGATTTATCCACTTGTACGGATTCAACTACTTTGATTTATCCACTTGTACGGATTTAAACTATTTTGCCTTATCCACTTGTGCGGATTTAAACTATTTTGCTATGGCAAACAATTGTGTACTCGTTAAACCTGTGATCTCACCAACTAGTTCACTAGTTGACCCTCTCATTTACATGCTTTTCAGGGGAACATCATTAAGGTTAGGATCTAGGAAGGCATCACGTGATGAAGCTTTCTTTAATTATCTTTAATTATGTCATTTCCCCTTTCTGAAAAACGATTGTAAAGACAAGGTTGTTGACTTTTAAATGTATTTTGATGGTTGATGTGATCTTGTAACTTTTGCTGTGAAACTTGAGCTGTACATCCCGTATTTCCGCTTTAGCGGGTTATGACAGATTTGGTATCAGAGCCAAAGGTTATAGAGAATACCGGTTTTTCTTTAGAAAAACTGCAACTATAGCCAAAAACGGGAAATAACACTCAAACTACTCAACATATTGCTAGTATAACTAATTCGGGTATTGCATCATCGATCTTTAATTAAACAAAGCCTGGTCACCAATGTTTAATTAAGGAAGAATAATGCGAGACCGGAAATGGATATGCTAGGAACATGTGTGTATTTTCTCACAAAAATGCTTCACGTCGTATGCATAGGATGAACGTAGTTATTGCCTATAGTATGCAATAGTATAGTGCGTTTAGCCTTTATCACTACGCGACAAGTAATGTTATGCACTCTTACTTCAGTATCACTATGGCAACATCCTCATCACACTGTTACTTCAGCACTACTATGTCATCGTCATCGTCGTCATCAAGCTCACGACCCTCCTACACGCCGTCAAACGAACGTACCTCTGGAGGAGAACAAGACCCGTACGATAGGCCGAGGATACCCCCGACTGTGGTTCCACCGCAACCCACTCCTATAGTGGTACAACCTAGTCCTAGAGGGCCACGCACGAAACTAACCTATAGGAAGAGCGTCCCTATACCTAGACGAGTGTGTTTTAGGTCCGACCAGCGAGAGGCACCGGAACCCTCACGGGTGATCGAGGGAGTGCCGATAAGTCATAGGCCTGGCATGACCTGGGCCGAGGAATAGCATCCCAGGGCTGTGACAGCAGATTTGAACGGATGTCAGATGAGGGTCAGTCGTCAAAGTCAAGTCACGACAGAGCTAGTAGAGTTAAGTCACCTCCTAACCAACATGTCGTCTGACGCCCTAAACGGAGCGAGAATAGCTTGGAGGATAGCTTTACGGGCCGAGATAGTGTGCATAGTAGTAGTGATGCTACTATTGATGTTGGTGTTATGGGTTCTGATCGAGGTGTATCGGGGAGGATATTGACGTGGATGGTGGAAGATTTCCAAGAAGATCCACACGTCGCCCGGGAGAAAATCCTGATGATCAAAACCCCGATATTGCCCAAATCGTATCTCAACGTATCCAAGAGGCGATACCCGACATCGTAACCCAAGTTACTGCGGGCATCAATGAGCGTCATAGGAATGTTAATGTGGGAGGAGGGAATCCCAATGATGTTCATGACAGTAGAGGATGCAGCTACAAAACGTTCATGACTTGCAAGCCCAAGGAGTTTCATGGAACAGAGGGTGCTATAGGATTACTCTCATGGTTTGATAGTATGGAGTCGGCACTCCACATCAGTAAGTGCTCAGAGGATCGCATGGTGGAATATGCGGCATGCCAGTTTCAAAAGCGAGCTTTGACCTGGTGGAACATTCAAGTCCAAACCCATGGAAGGGAGGATGCATACAAGCTGTCCTGGACTGAATTCAAAGAATTACTCATTGAGGAATACTGTCCCAAGAGTGAAGTTCAGAAGTTGGAGGCTGAACTTTGGGATCTTACCATGGTTGGTTTGGGGATAGATCGATACACCGCTCGTTTTAACGAACTGGCGAAGTTAGTACCCCACATGGTTACCCCGGAGAGCAAACGTATCGACCGGTATCTGTATGGATTAGCCCCGGAGATCCGAGGGATGGTTAAGTCATCAAGTCCAACCACGATTCAAGCCGCGGTAGCTTTAGAAACCAGTTTGACCAACGATGCGGTCAAAGCAGGAACTCTAACTCGGAAAGGTGTCGGTAGTAAGAAAAGGCCAGAGAGTCAGTCAGGAAAGGCGATTAGAGGTAGTTCAAGTAGGAACAAGAAGGTAGTGGGAAACTTTGGAATGAATGCTATGGAAGTAGGGCGTTACCATGGACCCCTCCCGAAATGCAATCAGTGCAATTTGCATCATGAGGGAACCTATCCCACCTGTGGCATTTGTAAGCAAAAGGGTCATTTCACCCGGCACTGCAAGACGGGAAAGAATGTAAAGGAGGAAGGAATGGTATGCTATAAGTGCGGAAGTCCAGATCACTTCCGGAATGCGTGCCCAAGGCTAAAAAGGGGATCAACCAATAACAATGTTGGGTATCAAGCAAGGCAAGCCAATCAGGGAAACCAAGGAGGACAAGCTCGAGGACGGGCATTTGTTTTAGGAGCAGAAGAAGCTCGCCGAGACCCCAATGTAGTGACAGGTACATTCCTCCTAAACGATTATTATGCATCCGTATTATTCGACACTGGAGCTGATAAGAGCTTTGTTTCGTTAGACTTTAGGCCTTTGATCAATTTAGAAACTAAGAAAATGCCGAATGCTTATATCGTTGAGGTTGCTAACGGATTTGAATTAGAGGCTAATGATGTAATCTTAGGCTGTACCTTGAACTTAGCTGATAAACTTTTTAGCGTTGATCTTATTCCAATTGAGTTGGGGAGTTTTGACGTAGTAATAGGCATGGATTGGTTATCTAAGAACCGAGCAGAGGTCAGTTGTTTTGAAAAGATTATCAGGTTACCATTACAAGGTGGAGAAACCCTTGTTGTCCAAGGAGATAGAGCTGGAAGGAGCCTAAAGATAGTGTCCTGTATGAAGGTCGATAAGTATTTTAGGAAGAAGTGCATTGCGTTCTTGGCGCAGGTAATCGAGAAGAAGTCTGAGGAGAGGCGAGTCCAAGATATTCCTATGGTGAAGGATCACCCAGAAGTGTTTCCAGACGATTTGCCTGGACTTCCACCATGTAGACAAGTCGAATATCAGATTGACCTTATACCTGGAGCGGCGCCTGTAGCCAAGGCCCCATATCGTTTAGCACCTGCCGAAATACAAGAGTTGTCGAATCAACTTCAGGAACTTCTGGAAAAAGGATTCATTCGACCAACTTCATCACCCTAGGGAGCCCCGATTCTCTTCGTCAAGAAGAGGGATGGATCGTTTCGAATGTGTATCGATTTTAGGGAGATAAATAAAATAACAATCAAGAACCGATATCCTCTCCCTCAAATAGACGATTTGTTCGACCAGTTGCAGGGTGCAACTTACTTCTCGAAGATTGACCTTCGATCGGGATATCATCAGTTAAGAGTCCGAGAGGAGGACATCCCTAAAACAGCTTTTAGAACTCGCTATGGACACTACGAGTTTTTAGTTATGCCATTTGGTTTGACGAACGCACCAGCTATGTTTATGGACCTAATGAATAGAGTATGTAGACCATACCTTGATAAGTTTGTGATTGTGTTCATCGATGATATACTGATCTATTCTCAGAGTAAGAAAGATCACGAGCAACATCTAAAAGTGATTCTAGAACTTCTCAAGGAGCAGAAACTGTATGCCAAATTCTCTAAGTGTGAATTTTGGATTCGAGAAGTACATTTCTTAGGTCACGTGATCGGAGAGAAAGGGATTCACGTGGACCCGGCTAAAGTGGAAGCCATTCGGAAATGGGAAGCCCCAAGGACTCCGACGGAAATTCGCCAATTTCTAGGTTTGGCAGGATATTATCGGCGTTTTATCGAGAATTTCTCTAAGATCGCTAAACCCCTCACCACGTTAACCCAAAAGGATAAGGAGTTTGTTTGGGGAGCTTCACAAGAAGAAGCGTTTCAACTTTTGAAGAAAAAGTTGTGCCATGCACCGATTTTAGCTTTACCGGAGGGAACGGAAAATTTTGTGGTGTATTGTGACGCATCGCATCAAGGATTAGGTTGCGTATTGATGCAAAATGATAAGGTGATAGCATACGCCTGGAGACAATTAAAAGTTCATGAAATGAACTATACCACGCACGATTTGGAACTCGGAGCTGTGGTATTCACTCTGAAGATATGGAGACATTATCTATATGGTACCAAGTGCACTATTTTCACCGACCACAAGAGTCTTCAGCACATCTTTGATCAAAAGATGCTTAATATGAGGTACGTTACCACCCAGGAAAGGCCAACGTAGTAGCCGATGCCCTGAGTAGGAAAGAAAGGGTAAAACCTTCACGAGTCCGAGCGTTAGGAGCGCTGGTTCAAACAAGTTTGAAAACTCGGATTTTCGAAGCTCAAAACGAAGCAATGAAGTATGAAAACCTGAAGGACGAGACCCTTCATGGTTTAGAATCGAGTTTTGAAACTAAGATTGATGGAGTACGTTACTTTAAAGGCAGGGTATGGATCCCAAAGGCTGACCACCTACGGGAAATGATTTTAGAGGAGGCTCATAAATCTAAATACTCAATTCACACAGGAGCGGATAAGATGTACAAGGATTTAAGGGAGTATTATTGGTGGCCAGGAATGAAGAAGGATATTGCCACATATATAGAAAAATGCATAACTTGCTCGAAAGTCAAGGCTGTTTATCAAAAGCCATCAGGATTGTTGCAATAACCAGAGATTCCACAATGGAAATGGGAGCAAATCACTATGGATTTCATAACAAAACTTCCAAGAACTGCCAAAGGACACGACTCGATTTGGGTTATAGTAGATCGATTTACGAAGTCTGCACATTTCTTGCCTAATCGGGAAGACTTTAAGATGGAGAATCTTGCTCAAATCTATATCAAGGAAATCGTCACTCGTCATGGAGTCCCAATTTACATCATATCAGATAGAGATAGCAGCTTCATATCTCGATTTTGGCAGTCACTTCAAAAAGCGTTAGGTATGCAATTAAACTTGAGCACGACCTATCATCCTCAAACGGATGGTCAGAGTGAGCGAACCATTCAGACCTTGGAAGAGATGCTTCGGGCATGCGTGATAGACTTTGGAGGAAGTTGTTGATCCAAACCCTCAGTGATTTGATAATGACCCTCTCTTATATACTTAGTGAAAATTGAAGAGATGCTTCGGGCATGCGTGATAGACTTTGGAGGAAGTTGTTGATCCAAACCCTCAGTGATTTGATAATGACCCTCTCTTATATACTTAGTGAAAATTTTAAGTAAACAATATGTATCAGAGTTTCACTATCGCTGATAAGTACTAAGATCTTACAGTACCGCTGATAGAAACTCTCGCTCTTTAGATTAAACATTCAGCGAACACTGTTCACCATAATACTCTGAGTCTGTTCAGTCCTTATGGTGATCTCTGATAAGTTAGTTGTTTACTTATGATCTCTGAAGACAAGTTTCACGTCAACATAGGTTCTACGCTGAAGTCGAAGATCAAGCTCAAGAACCAGCGACAAGTCTCCAAATGAACTGATGCGGATCAGCGAAGACTCAGATTTGTCCACTCAACGTGAAGTATCAAGTACAAGACTTTAGATATCGCTGAACTCTATCATTCGCTGATATAGAATGATAGATCGCTGAATCAACGAAAAGCTGATCATGAAGTCCTCCGTACAAAGTACTTTTGTCTTAACCACCCTTGCACGACTCCGTACGATATGTCAGAAAAAGAACCTCCTTATTGTTTGAAATCCAACAACCACTATGATACTACACTGTTCAAACATGCGGCTACTAAGGTTATCAACAAAGGTCAATGACATGCAACCAATCAGCTGCTGCCACGTGTAAAGTGTAAACTGCAGTGCATTAAATGCATGCAGTATATAAGAAGAAGAACTCACTTCATTTTGAAGTAACTTGCTAACTCTGGACAAGTTAATCCTTCTTATCTTGAGATAGGTTATTATTAGTAATTTGCTTCTCTTTCTTACTTCAAGAAACTTAGTGTTCCAACTTGTTTAGATTTAGGTTTATCCTTAATCTTGTTTCCGCAAAAAGCTGTAAATTGTTAATGATTTATCAATAAACAATTTAGAAAAGTAAAATCTTAGTGTTTGTATTCAACCCCCCCCCCCCTTCTACAAACTTGTATAGCCCTTCGGGACCAACAGAAGTTGGGATAACCACTTGCCATTACTTGAATTTTCATACAACAATAGTTATCACACCGGTATTCAGTGTGCACCATGTGAAGCTCTGTATGGACGTAAGTGTCGGTCACCACTTTGTTGGTTGGAAATTGGAGATAGACAACTATCTAGTCCGGACATTGTCCAAGAAACCACTGGCAAAATTGCAATCATCAGGGATAGGCTTAATGCAGCTCAAGATCGTCAAAAGAGCTATGCGGACAATCGTAGGAAGCCTTTAGAATTTCAAGTTGGTGACAGAGTCTTTTTGAAAGTATCCCCTTGGAAGGGAACTGTCCGGTTTAGGAAAAGAGGAAAATTGAGTCCACGGTATGTTGGACCATTCAAGATCGCGGAAAGAATTGGACCAGTAGCTTACAAGCTGGAATTGCCGATGGAGTTAAGTGCTATCCACAACATGTTTCACATGTCAAACTTAAAGAAATGTCTAGCCGACGAAGCAGTAACCGTGCCTTTGGAAGAAATCCAAATCAACGATAAGCTGCACATCGTAGAGGAACCAATGGAGATACTCGATAGGGAGGTCAGGAGACTTAAGCGAAGCAAAATACCGATAGTAAAAGTCCATTGGAACACAAGGCGTAGGCCTGAGTACACTTGGGAATGGGAGGATTACATGTTACATAAGTATCCTCATCTCTTTGCTAGCAAACCTGATAACGCTAGTAACACTTGAATTTCGGGACGAAATTCTTCTAACCGGGGGAGACTGTGATAACTGTCAAATTTACACCTCAGGTTAGAACTACACTGGATATCTCATTTACTCATGTCATAGTTCACACAGTGCAATTTTAGCAGTAAGCGCGGTACGATAGGAAAATTCGAGAAATTTTGCCTAAGAAACCCTTGAATTAGGAAATTATCCATAAATCTCATAAAATGCCAACTTAACCTACACTTATACCACAAGTATTTATATAATTAACAATTTATGTATTTCAATCATATTATATAAAAATACTTTACTTTTATATAATTATTTTGTATTTTTAATTATTAAGAAAAATACTTGTATTTTAAAATTTAATCAAAAAGACAAGATTGGACTTTTATATTTGCATCACACCCCCCCCCCTACCCCCCACCCCCCCATGGAGATCCCCCCCCCCCTCCCCCTCTCTCTACTCCTTATGTATTCCTTTAATCTCTACAATTCATTCACAACAACACTCCACTCTCTCTCACTAAAATCTCACTAGAGATTTCTCTCTCCATCTTCAAATCTTCATCACAATCTTCATCCTATCTTAAAACCTTCATCCATCTTCAACCAACAATTCAGCCCCTAAATCATCTCCTTTCAACAGATCAAAAGAGTTCAAGGTAAATACAAGTGCGTTGGGTGAAATCCACACACACTCTTTTGTTTAAATTTCACTTTCTTGCACTTTTATGAATGTTCTTCATCTCCTTCTACACTTTCTTTAACTTTCTTAAAAATCATCGTTAAAAATCTTAATGTTTGTAGATTTACCACTATAACACCTACTTGTTATTAAAAAGGTGGTGAATCCAAAATCAAACACATGTTAAGATCAAAGATGAACTTTTAAAACACATGCATGTAGTTTTCTTGAGAAATCCTTATCTTTATGTTCAAGAGTTTCATGAGTGGATCTTTGAAATCCACTAAAAACATACTTAAACAAACATGCATGAGCTCAAAATGCACAATTTTAAGTTGCATGTTGAAGTTCTTGACATGAACATCAACATTCTTCAAAATGAGTATTTTTCAAGTGTTTATAAAAGATAAGTTGATGGGTAACTTGCATGTAATTTAAATGGTTCAAAAATGTGTTTTGGACCTGAAAATAAGTGTTTGGGGAAGGGTCAAATCGGATTTTGCATGCAAAGGAATAAGAATTTTGGTTAAGAAGTCAATATAGAGCACATGCACAAAGGGTGGTTTTGACAGCTTGCTGTCAGATTCCACACCTCTTTTCAAAAGGTCATATCTCACTTAATACTACTCCAAATTAAGTAATTCGTTTTCTGGAAATTATGTTTATGTGTTAGGATTCAAACCCAAGTGGTTTCACTCAAAAACTCAAAGATTTCGTCTACCAAACAGTTTTCACAGAAACAGTGCGCAAGCAGCAACGTCTTCTGTCGAGTTTTACGTCAAGTATTATTTCATGTACTTAAACGCTTCTAAACATTATGAAACATATGCCAAAAGTTTCCTAACTCATTAAACCCCTTGTACTAAAATATCTTGACCTAACTATACCTGGAAGTTACCCAAGGATGGACACAAAGTGACACCAAAATATGGACAGCAAAGGACAAACTTCTTACTATAATTGAGGACTAACTTCTAATCCCATTTCATCATTTTATGATGAAATTCTGGAATACATATGTATATCTTATGTTTATATATTTATGCATTTTATTTACTCTTGATCCCATTTCATCATTTTATGAGAAAATCGTGGAATATACATATATAACATATCTATATATATTTATGCATTTTATATATTCTTGATCCCATTTCATCATTTTATGATGAAATTGTGGAATATACATATATATAACATATCTATTTATATTTATGCACTTTAAATACTTCGTCTTTACATTCAAAACCCATTTTTATCGTTCATACGATAAAAATTTCAGTTTAATATATATATATATATATATATATATATATATATATATATATATATATATATATATATACGTTCTTTAAACCCTTTTCGTTACTTATTGTGACGAAATTGCGGAAACTTTAATCTAACAAGAACAATGTATACACTTGTTACGTTGATAATATTAAAACACAACAAGGCATTTTATGACGATTTGATAGTTAATACCGAACCTTCGAGACAAAAACTCACTAGTGACCTTACGATTATAGGTTCGAAGTAGGATCATCTTGAAGTACTTGTGGGAGATTCCCGGACTCTATCGCTTATCAAGTGAGTTATCACAACCCCTTTTTCAATATTTTACATATTTGGGGTGAAAAGCATGTCGTTACTACAATTACTTTTACGCACTGATTAACTCGTTTTATTGAAAACGTAAACTTTGCTATACTCAGTTATGCTCTATAGTATGTATAGTTTACGCGTGTTGTAAGTTTGAGCTTTCTCTCTATCATACGTAAGTCCCCGTTTAACTTACGTTACCCGTTTAACTCACGAGTGTGAGCCGTTGGTAATTATGAATAACGTTATTTGGTTGACACCCCACTCACAAGTAGCGCTTGTTTGAGTGCATAATTATTGTTTTCCGTGCGCATTGTTGGTGATAGAACATGCGCTGGGGCTGCTGTCATATAGGTCGGGTAACGGGCTCACTACTTAAACATAATACATACTATTACAATGAGCAAATATTTCATAACCGGTTGATTTATCCACTTGTACGGATTCAACTACTTTGATTTATCCACTTGTACGGATTTAAACTATTTTGCCTTATCCACTTGTGCGGATTTAAACTATTTTGCTATGGCAAACAATGTTGTACTCGTTAAACATGTGATCTCACCAACTAGTTCACTAGTTGACCCTCTCATTTACATGCTTTTCAGGGGAATGTCATTATGGTTGGGATCTAGGAAGGCATCACGTGATGAATCTTTCTTTAATTATCTTTAATTATGTCATTTCCCCTTTCTGAAAAACGATTGTAAAGACAAGGTTGTTGACTTTTAAATGTATTTTGATGGTTGATGTGATCTTGTAACTTTTGCTGTGAAACTTGAGCTGTACATCTCGTATTTCCGCTTTAGCGGGGTGTGACACATTGCCTCTAGTTCCAATTCCTGCTTCGGTCGGGATGACCGGGGGATGGGATACTCGTTCGATACTTGACTGGCATGCCTTTTAGCTATCGAATAGGTCCACAGACGTCTGATCCGCCTGTCACACAGTTAACAACTTTTGCATGGACAGGGGATGTTGGTCGCGTGTTATCGACAGGCGTCGATTATTTGTCGATCCATCCTTGAAGGTGGCCCTTGGGAACGAGCTAAGCCATCTCTTTCTGCAATGCTACGCAGTCATCTGTCGTATGACCATGGTCGCTATGGAAGTCGCACCATTTGATCTTGTCCTTCTTGGCATCATCTTTGTCGCTCTTTTTGGGCCATCGGATGGTTGACTGTTCATTCCTGAGGGCTTCGACCAGGTCTTTTGAAGGTCCCTTGAATCCATAAGAAGAAATCTTAGGATACTCAGGAAACTTCGTCGTAGGATTACTCTTTTTCTTTTCGAACCGAACATTCGATGTATGGCGCGCGGGCTCTGTTTGGACGTTTGCCTTGGGTTTGAAATCAGGTTTCTTTATCCCTAATGATTTTTTGTCTCTTGAGTGCTTACGACGGAAAGCCACGTCGTCTTCTACTCTTATGTACGCTAGCGTCCTAGCTCGGACGTCTTCAAAGCTCTCTGGCGGGTACTTTGTAAGATCGACGTATAATCCTAAGCTGTCGTCGTCGAGACCACGCTTGTAGGCCTAGATCGCGGTTTTGACATCACAGTTTCGGATGTTGATCATTTCTGTATTGAAATGATTGAAGTAGTTGCAGATAGATTCTCCAGCTTTTTGGGTGACGTAGTACAGGTCGCTGGTCTGCTTCTCCATCTTGCGACTGCTGGCGAATTGCTGTGAAAACTGGTTGACCAACTCCGCAAAGTTGCCGATGGACTTGGGTTTAAGGTTGATCAGCCATTGGAGAGCAGCACTTGTAAGGGTTGCACCAAAACCTTTGCACATGCATACGTCTTGGTATTGATGTGGGATCAACGCGGTCCACATCAATTGCTTATACTGAGCGATAAGCTCTGTCGGGTCAGTTATTCCTGAATATTTAGGCGTAAAAGCAGGAATACTGTATTACTATGGAACGTCGACAGTTGCAATCTCATCGACGAAAGGTAATGCTTGGAATCCTGAGCGGCCTCGACATCGACAGGGACAGCAGCACCAGGCAGTTTCGAGAGTAGATATAACATCTTTTCATTTTGCTCTTCCAGAAGCCTCAACCGTCGAGTGAACGGGTCGTCTGAATTAATCAACGTAGTAGCTGGAGGGATAACTCTCGAATCGTGAGACGTAATGCCGACCGTCGTATGGAAACCATTTATGTACGATGAATCGTCAGTTTCTCTGTTGAGGGGAAAGTTCATGGGAACTGTCATTGTCGGCTGAGGGATCATCGGGACATGGAAAGTTATGGCTCTGTTGTACAACGGGGGCAGCCTTAAATGCTGCGGGGGAAACTGCTCTGAGAAGGGAACCCTCTCAAATGGCCTTGGACCCGTCGGGAGTGGTGGTCTTACGAATGGTGCACCAAAAGGAGGTCGTGGACCGTTATGAGGTCCGAAGGGGTTGCCTATCGTTGGATTCCTCAGAGAGGCAATTTCTTCGGCTGCTTTTCG
This sequence comes from Saussurea involucrata, assembly GCA_033807775.1. Lineage (NCBI taxonomy): Eukaryota > Viridiplantae > Streptophyta > Magnoliopsida > Asterales > Asteraceae > Saussurea > Saussurea involucrata. The sequence continues at coordinate 107,077,024 of CM066315.1, forward strand.
GTTCTGTTCACCTAAGGCATGGATCTGGATCCTTGAAGCATTCTATTCCAGGTGCAGCTGAGTGATTGGATCTTGCTGAGCTGCCATTTTCCTGGAAACAACAAACTTCACAAGGTGGGCGCCAAACTGTTAATGCCAAAAATCACAAACGACATACGTTTGGCCTGAGATTTTCTCTAGATGGGGCCCCACGGTGGGCGCCAAACTGTTAATGCCAAAAATCACCCAAAGGATAACTTAAGGTCGATGTGGAGCTTTAACAACTAAAGAAAAGGATCTCAAGACAAACAATACTATCGTCGACAAAAAGTAAATAAGACAAAGGAATTTGGTGACGTGGAAAACCCCATCAAGGGTAAAAACCACAGGAGACTATAGAAGTCGACGGTGCACTATGGTCGCCAAACAAGGGCGACGTCTGTTAATGCCAAAAATCGCACCAAAGGGACAACTTAAGGTCGATGTGGACTTTAACAACTAAAGAAAGGAATCGTTCGACAAAAGCGTGCGTTTGAGACGGAAATGTAAATGAGACAGAGAATTTGATGACGCAGGAAAAACCTCAACGAGGAAAAAACCTGCGGACGACAGTGGATGTCGTCGCTGCACTATGGTCGCCAAACAAGGGCGATGTCCTTGGTGTTCCAGGTGTCGATCGTACAGAGATTACAATACAAATGAAGGAAAGACTTCGAAATGCAAAGTTTAAAGTTTTTCTAATGTAAAACGGTGTGCGTCGTGTGTTTAAACTGTGTGTCGAGTGTTGATGTCGTGCGTCGAGAGCCATTCTTCTATGAGCGATTTCTGTGCTTCAAGTGTTCTTCGGAGTTCAAGTGCTTGCGTCTGATGTTCTGTGTTGTATCTGTGTTCCTTTCTGTGTTATTCGATGTCCCTTGAACTGAGGATTGAGCTTGGAATTTATAGTCTTTGGGCACTTTTAATTGGATCATTAAGGACTTTGATAGCTGTCGTAACGGTTGCCATCTTTTAATGTGGGTTTAGATGTTCATAACTGACTTCGTCGGTTATAGCCGTTGTCCATTAATGGCGTTGATTCCTGCATTAAACACTGAACAAAACATAACAGTCGTATAGCGCGTTAGTCGGTCGAGGTCGCATGGTTTTATGCGACGGTCGTGTGAGCTAGGCGACGTCGAGGTCGAGTGTCGTGAGGAACTCTCGACTTACCTTTTAGGGGGGACGACGGAGATTTTTTGGGTCTTTGTCGGGGCCTTATCTTAATACAAGGTATAGTTCATAACATGTGTCTTACCTTTCTTGGTCGTGGTCGAGACTGGTGATTTTTTGCCCAAACAACGTCCTTTAGTAACAAGTGTCGTGAGTACAATAGGTTACAATAAGAATAAAAGTAAACTTAATCATAAACTAATGTCGTGCATCGTGTGAAACTATGTTGTATCGTGCGCAAAAGACTGCTGTCGTGAGTAGTTGGCGTAAATAATATTGCTCGAACGCTCTGATGATTTCTGTATGCGAAGACTGTGGTATATTCTGAACCCTCCGTGAAATGTGGCGCATGCCTTCGTTTATATAGCTTTTGGGTGGCAATTAATGCGTCCTAATGATTTGTCGTAACCGCTGTTTGGTCCTTAATTGTTATTAATGGTTCTTCCGTTATGGCCGTTGGGCAATTATTGCTCCTGAACCTGCATTAATGAAACAAAAAAACGGTTGTTGAATGTTAACGGTTAGCATGGTCGTACGACTGTCTAGTAGTCAGGATTGTCGATCGTAAGCATCTTACGTCCATCGTCGAAATGTACGACAACCGATGTAGTCGTAAGTAGTCTGCAGAACCTTATCTTAATACAAGATTTGTCTTATGTAAATGTCATGTTCATTTTTCTTCGTCAGTCGTGAGGTGTGGATTTTTACCCAAACAACAAGTCCAATGGTGTGACTTCCATAGTGAATATGGACACACGACAGAAGACTGTCTCGTGCTACGGAAAGAGCTCGCATGGCTCGTCCCGAAAGGACGCCTCAAGGGATTGATTGACAACGACACAACATAAGTACAAAATGCGCGACCGTCATCCCCAGTTCATGCAAAGGTTGTAAAATGCATAACTGGAGAGTCATACGTATGTGGACTGACCTACTCCGCAGCCAAGCGACATGCCAGCAGGGGTCCTGACGATTAGCCTATCTATCGATCGTCGAAATCTAAACTGGAGTTAAAGCTGGAAGCTATGCCGTTGACGTTCGATTAAAGTGATCTTCAAGAACCGTGGCAAAAACATCACGATGGATTGATAATCCAACTAACGACAGGCAACTGGTCGACCAAAAGAGTCGTGATCGAAGGAGGAAGTTTGGCGAATGTCATATTCCTCAGCACGATCAAGGCAATGGGGATCGACCCATCGGAAATTACAAGACGATCTGTAGTCTTGGTGGGATTCAATGGAGACTCGACAAGTACTGTCGAAGAAATTACTCTTCATGTGTATGCCAAAGGAGTCAACAAGCATACCAAGTTCAACGTGATCGACTACTCATCAGCTTACAATATCATTCTGGGTCGACCATGGATCAACGATATGAAAGTCGTACCTTCGACGTATCACCAACGGTAAATTACCAACGCCATGGGGAATCCAGGATGTAGGTTCCCAGATTCACTTTGTCTCATATAAACAGCAAGATCAAAGGTAGCGGAAGCATTATAAAGCTATTTATGTATGAGTGATTGTGTGTAACAATAAGCAATGAGAGAATAACAATAACAATATATATATATATATATATATATATATATATATATATAGAACAGTAAATGATAACACAATAGTTAAATAAGTTGCTCGTATATTAATATATATGAATAACACCAAGAACACTTTCTTCTGTTTTTTATTCTGAAATCTCTCAGGTGACAATTCGTACAATAGAAGTGGAATGGAATGTGCAGTGTTTTGCTCTCACAATTCTAGTAATAATTCTCACCAAAAGCTTACAATTGTGCGCTCCACTACCCTTCTATTTATAGCCTGATAAAGTGAAAGACAGTGTACTATCTAACCCTGGAATGACACGTGGAAAGTGTGTCTCCATCCTTTTAGGGCTTACATGGAAAGTACGGACACGTGTCTGACACTTAGAGATTTCTACGAGACTTAAGCTTTACAGAGGTCTTCTTTCACCAGAGGTCTTCTACCAGAGCTCTGGAGGTCTTCTGGCAATGTTGTTCTCTGATGTGCTATCAGAGGTCTTCTGCCAGAGCTCTGACGATCTCTGATGGTCTTCTGTTTGATCTTCTGCTAAGTCTTTGCTTGATCTCTGATATCCTTCTGACTTGTGATATTTTCAATACTTTCACATTAAGCATACTTGGGGCTAACAATCTCCCCCTAAGTATTGAAAATTCAAACTATGCTATTACAGAGATAGGTAAGCAAAAACGAAGAGGAGAAAAATCATCCTTTGTAAAGTTGTTACTATTCTTCAAAAGATTTACATTACATTACATTACATGAAAGAAATAGTAAAACTAATCATAGTAATATCCTCTAAGAATTCTATCAAATCATCTGATTAAATCCCTGAATTCTAGCATGAGATTTATATGACTAACAAGGTTGTTTATTACTTCTTGTGGGCATTTTGTACTTGGAGGTCTCTCCTGAATGATCCTTCTGAGATATTTTAGAGAGTGAGTTGAGTACTTGTAGGCTTCCTCTACTCTGATGGCTTTCTTGATGCCCTTCTGTCGGCATATGAATATTGTTGGATTGCCTATAAGAGTTCATGTTGAGTGATGCTCGAGTCCCATAAGGCTTTCATTTGGAGGACCAATGCCTAATTTCTCTAATTCGAAATCAATGCCTAGTTGAAAGTCTGTCTGTGTTCGAAAGTTGACATGTTCTTATATTGCATACAAGACTTCAACTCTGGCAGTTCTGGCTACTTTGTACATGTCACAGTGGTTGAGGCAGTAACCATGCAGAGTTAGTAGATCATACGGATTGAGCAGCACTAAGTCATTGAAGGTTTCTATCTTCAGGTTTTCTTGTTCAACCGTGTAGAGATGATAGATAACTCTGTCATGAGCAAATTTCTTTTGCTCTACTCTCAACACTCTTTCAAAGCTGAAGGAAGGATTTATGACCCCATGAATGTTTGTCTTGGTCCTAATAAATCTCCTCCTGTCATCTGTGAGCAAGTTTGCTCTGATCGGGTTTAGGTATGGGTTTATGAGTGTAGCATTGATGGGTATAATATCGTTGTCGACATAGAGATAAGAAAAGGTTTCTTCCAGAGAAGGTAGTGAATGCTTTGATTGTTTGTCTTGAACTTCATCATTTTGTTCAGGTTGCTTCTGTTCTGCTGGGTTTTCTTCCATCTGGTTTTCTGGTTCTGCTTCTTGGACTTGAAGGGTTGATATTTGGTTGGATTGGTTTGATAAGTCATCAGCAGAGGATGGGACTGTCCTCTCTGGTTCATTCCTTGGAGATGGCGGAGGGGTATCCAAAATGATTGTCTCTGGAGGCTCTGAGGTTGACGCTTCTGCTGGAGTCTTTACGGATTTTGTTGGTTCCTGTTTTCTTAACAATGATCTTAACTTTCAGTTAGTTCAGATTTCGATATGGTGCGAAAATGTATTTAAGAACTGAAAGATAATGTAAAGGTAGAAGAACACACAATATCAAATAAACAGTATGTAAAGAACAGATGAGTATCTCCAAGATTACTGTTTGATATTTATCAAGAACACCAAGAACATAACAAAAATTATGCTGGTGTGTGTGTTTGTGCGTAGCTTAATTATCTGATTCTTGTTAATAGAAGAACTCAACATGAGTCTTCTATTTATACTAATTCTTAAGGGGACATACTTTAGACAAAGAGGACTGATCTACAGTAGACAAGATCGTATGAACAGTAGCAGGTACGATGTTCATTTAATGCGCATGTTCCAATTCTGACAGAGCCCTATCAGAGTTTGACACGTGTAGTTGATGTCAGGGCACGCCTAGAACAAGTGGATGAACGAATCTTGAAACAGTAGAAAGATATTTGTTAATCTTCTAAGTCTTCAGTATAAACCACAGAGGCTCTGTCAAAGGTGACAGAGGTTCTGCGGCTCGGTCCTCTGTGAGGAGCACTTTTGTCGATTCTTGCCTTCTGTCTTCTTGGGTTCTTCTGCAGAGCCTCTGTGGGTGACTTCTGTACTTAGACTATTTTCACTACTTCTACAAACAGAAAGATTGGATCTAACAGATTTATCTTTGAATATGTAATCAAAGGTCATCGTTTCCCCCTTTTGTTGGTCAGAGGCCTATCCCTCAGCCATATCACCTTCTTCCTCTTCTGATAGCTCCACAGGAATCTTGGGAGAGTCCTGGCCAACAAACTTTGGCTTTTTAGATGGTGCAGCATCAGAAGGTTCCTCAGCAGATCGTTTTCTGGAGATGGTATCGGCGATGGTATTAGAGAAGAATGCAGCCGCTTTCTTCAGAACATCTTCTACCTCTGATGCAGCAACTCTGATCTCGTCCACATGACTTTCAAAATTAAACTTGTGGGAGTCCAGAGTCTCTTTGACATGCTTTTCTGAGACTTGGGCTTTTCCCACAAATTTAGAGTTGATAGTCATCATTCTGCTCAACACATTCTTTCTGAAACTCCCCATATATGCTTCGTCAATTGGCTGTCTGTCAGGGAAGGGAATGTCTGCGTCTGGTGTCGTGGCTTTTTGATTGCAGATTTGACAGAGTTGTTGATCATCTCTGTCAGAGTTCTGATGTTGGTCTCTGACAGAATGATGGAGGGTACTGGCAGAGCTTTGTTGATGGATTCAGTATGGTTCTCGGCCATCTTTGTCTTCAGAGTAGAGATCTCTGTTTGCAGCTTGGTCGTCTCCTCTGCCTGCTTCTGTTCCCAAGTAGTGAACTTCTGGGAAGTTTCTGCCAATTTAGTTTGGACCTCCTTTAGTTCCTCTTTCAGAGAAGCTTTCTCCTTTTGGATCAGCTCCTCCTTTGCAGCATTGACAAGTTTACACTCGTTCAAGGAGTCTCTGATGTTGTCACAGAAGCCTTTGAACTCTGCTTTTGTTATAACATCAGAAGGGGTAACATTGGCTCCAACACATGGATCCAATTCTTCCTTGAGTCCAGAGGCGTCTCCTGTCAGAACTGTATTGACGTTGATTCTGGGAGGACTTCCATCATGTCCTTGATGTTCTCTCTGAGGAGATACATCTCTGGGTCTTCTGGTCATAATTTCTTCTTCTTGCTAAGGTTCAGGAGAAGGGAATCTGATGTGATGGGAATTCCTGCGATCAAGGCAGGTTTTCCCTTGTGCCACTAGGTCGAACCAATGTCCCTGAGTTAGACATAGACTACGTGAAATCATAAAGATCTCTAGACTATTTTGGGTATCATCTATGTGAGCCACAGAGGCTCCAACTTGTGGATTTGTCCTATCGATATCTTGTGGCGATGGGATATCATTACCAAAGATAGGTTCCCCGGTGTCTTGCATACCAGAGGCATGAAGAACTGCCTTTGATGGGTTTGGATGGTTAGGGTTCGAGGTGTGCACCTCTGTTTCAATATCCATTTGGTCTTGACCACCATGGATAGGTTGTATGGTAGCATTGGGAGATGGGTAGGAAAACGCACATGTGTGTTCGAATGAACATCTTTTTCTTGGCTCGCATTTACCTCGGCTTCTATGGCGTTAGAAGACTCAGATTCACTCTCAGACTTCTCTTTCTCACCACTACCAGAGGAGGACGAACTCTCTGCTCCTCCCTCTGTAGTATCCCTAACTCCCTCTTGGACAGCCTCCTCTGAGGATACTCTGTCACTAGCTACTTCCTTCTTCTTTTCTATCTCTGAGGAAGACCCCTCTGTGGGTGCTCTTTCCTCTAGTTTGACTACTTCCACTACTTCCTCACTGCTAGACTCTAGCGAAGGCTCAGAACCTAAGTAAGCTGGGAATCCCACCTCAGGCTCTTGAGGTTGGGCAGCTTGTCTATAGTTTTGAAGAGAGATGTGTTGATGGTGTATAAGATCAAGCATTGTCATAGGGACTCTGCGAGTATGAGGATACGTACCAGAGATAGTGTGACATCACCCATCCATGAGTTGAGGGTCCTTGTTGTATGAGCTCCAGAGCGTCGAAGGCCTCTTTGATGACAAGACTTATTAGTCTTGGAAACCTAATGGCCTTTAGATTTCTGTCGTGGCCTACCTTCTTTCCTCTTGCCAGAGCACTGTTCTTCAGATTCACCACACTTTGTAGTTCGTTGTAGAGGATGGTGGCGTAGTCGAAATGGCGATTGAAGTAGAGACCATACATAATCTGTAAGATCTATGTGCTAGCTTGATCCTGACTTCCACTCTTGCAAGTTAGGGTTCTGTTGAGCGTGGAAAACATGAAATTCCAGATTGGGGGTAATTTCCCTCTTTTGAACTCTCCTACCTTGGTTAGGTCGTCACTGTATCCTAAGAACTTGATGAATTCCAGCAGAACTGGAACCCTTGGGGGTTTCTCATAAGTAGGAACTCCCAGTTCCACAAGGGTGTGCATTCCAAAGACTCTTCTGAGGGTTTTGGGGCGAATACAAATGGTCCCTGCTCCACCATTTGTACCAGCGTCGACCTTTCCCATGATACCTTTGTTTTCTTCGATAAACTAACAAGTTGTCCACCATTGTTGGACATAGAGTTGGGGTACATCATCATCAAACTTGGTGAGGGCTAAGAAGAGCTCAGAATGTCGAAAAACTCGAAGAAGACATGATAGAGGGGTTCAAAGTTTGCAGGGTTTGCAGAAAATCGATAGTTGTTGTCTACGAACTCGTATGCTTGGATGATGATCGTATCGACAGGAACAATCCTGCTTGATTCAGCAGAGTTTTCTTGGTTGGCCATTGTTGCAGGTTTGAAGGTTGAAGAACATAAAGAATATTTTTGCTCAAAGGAGGGAAGGTTGCAGGTTTGAATACTTAGAAAGCGTAAAAAATGAAGTGAGTGATTCAAATGGGTATTTATACTCAAAGAATGTGTCTGGGATAACCATCGTAGGTACTGTAGGCACTTGAGTGTCAGATAGTGGAACGTTTTCTACAGTAGAACGTGGGAACAACTAACGGTTGGTTACCCGATCAAAAAATTCCACGTGGGTTTTGGGTCTGAAAACGTTTCCGATATGAAACCGTCACGATTAGAGATTGGTGGGTGACATGTGGTTGAGGCTCAGAAATAACCCGCACTTCCGAGGACCAATATCAGAGAAAGTATAAGACAGAGAAGTGGCAGAGCTCTATTGGAACTCTCAGCACATTCTTGCCTCTGTAGAGTGACCTCTTATATTATTTCAAGTAGCCTAGATTTGACAAGATGTTTCACCTTTACCCTAAAATCATTTTCAAATCCTTATTCTGATGAGGAAAATAATCAGAGAACCACTACGCCAGAGGTTTCTCAGAGAAATTACAGAGCTCTGATGTTTATGTCAGAGGCTCTGGTGAATTACCCCAGTATCCATCAGAGAATTTCGAAGACGTCCGAGCCAGAACCCTCGCCTATATGTGGGTGGAGGACAACGCTGCCTTTCATCGTAAGCACACCGACGACAAGAGGTCGCTTGGTGTTAAGAAGCCAGAGTTCAAAATAAAGGCAGCACCCAAGTCGGAGCCTGCGCGACAAATCTCGAACATCCGGTTCAAAACGAAAGCGGAGTTTAAGACCGCAACCAAATTTCCTCAGTACGCTAAGATATCCTCCTACGGATTCAAAGGGACTACTAAGGACTTGGTTGAGGCTTTGAAGATCGTCCAAGCGACCATCCGGTGGCCAAAGAAGTTCGACCAAGATGACGGCAAGAAAGATAAATCGAAGTGGTGCGACTTCCATGTCGACCATGGTCATGCGACAGATGATTGCATAGCTCTCAAAAAGGAGCTAGCATATCACGTCCCGAAGGGCAATCTCAAAGATATCATCAACGACGTCGTTACTCCAACTAACGACGCTCGACCGCCGACTCCCGATCATGCGAAGGTCGTCAACTGCATAACTGGTGGTTCCGACGTATGCGGTCTGACATATTCCGTAGCCAAACGTCATGCCAGCCAGGCACCCGACGATCGGCCTATCCCGCGCTCATAAAGCCTAAAATGAGATTTGGAGTTAGAAGCCATGAAGATCACATTCGACCAAGACGACCTCGGTGACTCATATCAAAAACATCATGACGGGTTGATCATTCAACTCATGATTGGTAATTGTTTAACCCGGCGAGTCTTGGTCGATGGAGGCAGCTCAGCGAACGTCATCCTTGATTCCATCAAGGCCATGGTTATCGATCGATCGGAAATCACCCGACGCTCGACAACCCTGGTCGGTTTCAATGGAGACGCGACGAGTACCTTTGGAGAGATTACCTTGCCTGTCTATGCAAGGGGAATCAATAAGCAGACGAAGTTCAGCGTCATTGATTGCTCGTCGGCCTATAACATCACCTTAGGCCGACCGTGGATCCATGAAATGAAAGTCGTTCCATCGACGTACCATCAGACCATGAAGTTCCCTACGCCGTGGGGAATCCAAGAGATCAAAAGCGAGCCGAAAGTCGCCCGTGATTGCTATAAGACCACCCTGAAACCGCAAAAGTAGGCCATCTAGCAGTTACGGGTCGACAAAGTCATCCTAGATCAAAGCAAGCCCGACCGGAAAGTCTCGATAGGTTCGTCTCTCGATCCCTGCTTTAAAAACAAACTAATATCTTTCTTACAGGAACATGCCGACTGTTTCGCCCGGTCACACGAAGACATGGTCGACGTAGACCTTGGCATCAATTCCCAACAGCTCAGTGTCGACCTGTCATTCAAACCTATTTGCTCCTGAAAGGAATAAGGTGATAAATGACGAGGGGCAAATATCCCCCCCCCCCTTTTTAGACAGGAAAAATCTGAGAAGGTCTTTTTCTAAATCCTTTCCCTTCTTTCATACGATTTTTTATCACGACGATTACTGACTTAAGCATCGGAGGGTCGTTGGCTAGCCAACGACCAACCTCTGACATTGTTTTATCGCAGATCGCACGACATAAGTTGCTAAGTCTTTATTCTCGCAGGATCACACGACATAAGCAATCGGGTCTATGACTCGATTATCCTATCACAGGGACACATGGCTCGTGTTCATCGTACGATCTAGTTGTACGATCATAAGGTCTAGACGACCACCAGATCTAAGTTGTTTAACTTAAAAGAATTTCATGTTCTGAATGAATACTGTGATCACATGTGCTTATGTTTGCCAACACGATTTAAAAGTCTCATAACTTATGTTCTAGTTGTTGTGTTGCAATGGATGCCTAAGTCGCATGATTTCTTGTTCATTCTATACTTAGTGAATTTCGCAATTGATATTGTATCTATTCAGAAAATGTATAAGACAAAAGTTTAAAAAATCTAAGTTTCATTCATTGAATAAACAGTCATTTACATAACTCGACCACCAACGGTCAAGCAGCAAGAAACAAAAATAACAAAGATATTTTCTACGGCTAGGGAGGAACGTCGGTCGCATCCTTGCCTGACGCCTTGCCCTGGGGACCTTCCTCCTCCTCGACCTCCTTCTCATCGTCCGAGTCGAGATCTCTCTCGGTCCTGACCTCCCTATAAAAGAGGTCCAGCTCGTCCGACGCCGAGGCTAGAGGATTCTTGCCCAATAGGTGACGTCGCATGATCGCCGCACGTGCAGTAAGTCGAGCAAAGGCAAAGACGGACCTAGTCTCGTCCTTCAACTCCTTCAACTCCTTCTCCAAGCTTGCAACCTTGGACTTGGACTCCTCGGCCTCTTTTCCCTTCATAGCCAAGGATTCTTTCATCCCCTCTAGCTCCTCCCTTTGGTCGTACATCAAAGATAGGGACTGCTTTAGACGAGAGTTCACCTCGTCCTTTGCGTGACCGACGGCTTCCAGATCGTTCAAAGCATCGTTGAGTCGCACCAACATCGCCTCTTCACGTTCCAGAGCGGACCTTTCTCTCTCCAACGCCGCGTCCTCTCTCTTCATGGCAGAAGCCATTAGGCCTTCTATCTTTGTCGTTTCCGCATGCAATGTCAAGGAAGACTGGAACGTCTAAAAAATACAATAAGTATCGTTAAAGAAAACATTCGACAAAGTTAACAAACAACAAAATATAATAAGTTTTGAAAGAAAAACATACCATGAACGCTAGTCCAGCAACATGGGACCCCGCATCCTCGACAGAGACCCCGTTGAAGCGCTCCCTGAAAGAGGGGAGATGAAACTTTCCCAAGTGAGGGAACAATTTCGTCTCGTCCAAGACGTTATCAACCCAGAAATCCGACGGCAACGTGAAATTTACTGTCGTGACTTCTTTCTCGCCCTCTCCCGTCTGCGCGCCCTTGCCCTTGTCATCCGACGAGGGGGCCGACACAGCATTAGGGGACACCGTCGATCTCGCCGGATGCGCAGGGTCGACGGGTGTTGCGTCGATCGCGTCAGAAGTCTTCTCGACGGATGCGGTCGACGCCTTCGCCTTCTCAGGCGTGACGACTCTTGACGATCCACCCGTCTTCAAAGACGGTTCCCTCGGAACGGACGTCCTCGTCCTCTTTAAGACTCCTGACCCAGTTGTCGGAGCCTCTTTTCGCTTCAGGATACCTGACCCAGCTATCGGGATCTGCTTCTTTTTTTCCCTACCCTGACGGGCCAGTTCGATTTGAGTCGCCTTCTTGGCAGCTGCAGGCGTCATCTTCGCCTGAGGTTCTCCTGTGAGGCAAAAGAAAAAATTATTAGACGATCGAGAGAAAAGAAAGACTAGGTCGAGCAAAAAGAAAACGAGGGGATACTCACCGGTCGTTTCTTCCTTTTTCCCCCTTGACTCTTCTCTCTCCTTCTCCTCTTTCTCTTCGTCTTCCCCGGTCTCTTCTCCCTCCTCTTCGTCCTCTCCTTCTTCCTGTCTCGCCTGTAGGCGTTCACCCAAGAACACCAGGTCGTCGTCCTCGTCTACCAAGTGTTGCGTGACGAACGATCGATCGTCGGTGCTGATCTCCAGGAACTTCTTGAATTTGGCCTTGGAGTCATTGTCGGGTTTCACCTTGTCGAAATTAATGTCTACACATAAGGGAGAATATTAGTCAAAAAACAAAGAAATAAATACAATAAAAGCGCTCGACCAAAGCTAACACTTACCAGCCGGATCTAATCCAGTCGCTGTCAAGATCCAGCGTCGCTACCCGTACAAATACGTACTTGGTCTTCCTTTTGCGGTCATTGACCGCAGTCTTCAGAACCAAGGTGCGATCACCCTTGTATTTCGAAAACAGGCTATAGCGATGGTATGTATCCTTCTTGACCTGATAAGCCGTCAACAGGTCCTTCACATCCATCGGCGACTCCCACTTCGAGGTAAGTCGCTCGATGACCTGGATGACACGCTAGAATTGGGCATCAGTTGCCCCGGCGAGAGGTCGAACTCGCACATAAATGCCTTGGCCAGAGGCGAATATGGATAGTGGAATCCTATCTTAAATGGGTACTCGTATATCACGACGTACCCCTATGGACACATCTCCGGTCGAATCTTACCGGCCTTGCTCACCGTAATCCCCGCAGGGATTTTCGCTAAACTCCTAAAATCGTCGAGATCTTCTTCATTTCGAATGGTACTTCTGGGTTCGGTCGACATCGCTAACCCCGTTAACCAAGTTTGTCGATCTGAAAAGCCCCAAATATCCCAGTTTTTTCTAGATTTCCTAGCAATCGACTTACGACGCATACAAAGGACGGGAATCAAACCTTATATAGGCGTTGTGAGAACCTCGAAAATCCTAACTGGATCAAAGATTTTTGCAGGTTTGGAAAAGATTTGGCAAAGAACAACAAGAATCGGGAAGAAAATCTCTCTCTAAAAACTCTCTGTAAGCGTAAAAAGAAAAAGATCCATCGCAGGTGTCTATTTATGTAAACGATCATGTCAGGTCGAATCCCCGATGATCGACACGTACCCTTGTCTTTTCGTATGACCACACGGATCGTCGACACCTGGCGATGACAGCTGCTAAGCATGATCGTGTGTCAGCGTGACGTCAAGATCTTATCCCCTTTTCGACTTCATCTTTAGTTAGAATTGAACCGATCCAGTTCCAAGGGAACTAAGGTAACTTTCGACACGTGTCACGACCCTAGACGTCCGACTGACAAAATTCAAAACTCAAAAAATTTCTTCTTCATTTTAAATTTGGGGGCAAACTGTTTGGGTAAAATTTCACCAGTCTCGACCACGACCAAAATAGGGAGAACATGTATTACACTTCCTCATAATAAGGTAAAATCATAATACTTTATCCCATGGTCATAATTGAAATCGAAATATATTCACCTCACGACACTCGACCATGACGTCGCCTAGTTCACACGTCCGTCGTATAAAACCTTGCGACCTCGACCGACTAACACATGATATTATTGTTACATTTTCAGTGTTTATTGCAGGATCAATGTCATTAATGAACACTGTCTATAACCGACAGAGGCAGTAATGAGCATTAAACCCAGTGACTGTTACAACCGTTATCAATGGTCTTTATGGAGTCATTCAAGGCGCCCAAAGACTATAAAAGCAAAGGCTAGAGCATCATTTCACGTATCTCGAGTCATCTCCAATATCTCTCGGATATCTCAAAGCATCTGAACACAACTACACTCTCAAGAACACTCACTCGAAGCAAAGAACTCTCTCTCGAAAGAACGCTCTCGACGCACGACTCACACACACGACACATAGTTTTTTCCACACGACACACCAGTCTTTACATTCGATACACTTGTTATTTTACATTTCAAAGTCTTTCTTTCATTTGTATTGTAACCATTGTACTGTCGACGCTCGAAACATAAGGATATCGCCCCTATTTGGCGACCATAGTGCAGCGACGACATCATCCTTGTCGTCCGCGGGTTTTTTCCTCGTTGAGGTTTTTCCCGCGTCACCAAATTCTTTGTCTCATTTACATTTCTGTCTTAATCGCATTGCTTTGTCGAAAGATTCCCATCTTTAGTTGTTAAGTTCCACAATCAATCTTAAGTTATCCTTCTGGACGATTTTTGGCATTAACACTGACCAAGAGAAAACCACTTTCATGACAGACAGATGTATTTATTGTTACAAAGTTATGCCATGTGGTCTGAAAAATGCAGGGTCGACGTACCAGAGGCTGGTCAACAAAATGTTCAAAAACTATCTTAGCGACACAATGAAAGTGTACATCGACGACATGCTCGTCAATTCGAAGCAAGCGGACGATCATATTGATCAGCTGACTAAGTCGTTCGACGTACTCAAGAAATATCAGATGAAGCTGAACCCTACGAAGTCTTCCTTCGGTGTCAGCGCTGGAAAGTTTCTAGGGTATATGCTGACACGACATGGGATCGAAGCGAATCCAGATCAAATAAAGGTGATCGTCGACATTAAATCACCGAGAAACTTCAAAGAAGTCCAACGACTTACTGGTCGCAATAGCCGCGCTAAACAGGTTTATCTCTCGATCCTCTGATAAATGTCACCTATTTTACAACGTCTTAAGGAAAAACAGGGGCTTTGAGTGCACCGACGACCACGAACAAGCGCTACAAAAACTGAAAGAATACATGGCGGCGCCATCCTTATTGTCAAAACCTAAAGACAACGAGATCCTACAGTTATACTTGGCAGTCAGTTCCAATTCAGTGGGTGTTGTCTTGACTCGAGAGGTCCACTAGCGAAGTGGAGTGTCTATCTCAGTAGCTACGACATAGATTTCATGCCAAGAACATTGATCAAATCGCATGTCCTGGCAGATTTCGTTGCTGATTTCAGTCTAGAACTAGACGCAGACATACAGGTAGATACCGTGGCGTCTCTCAACGACACGCCCTGGATACTCCACGTCAAAGGATCATCCAACGCCAATGGGGCAGGATTAGGCGTCGCCTTACAATCGCCACAGAGGGGCAAGATGGTGTACTCCATACGATGTGATTTTAGAGCCACAAACAACGAGGTTGAGTACGAAGCATTGATCGTAGGAATGCGCATGGCACGAGACTTGGCGACAACCGGGCTACACGTCAAAAGTGATTCCCTCCTCGTCGTGAATCAAATGAATGGGGAATTCGCGGAAAAAGATTCCAAAATGAAGGCATACCTTAAGACGACCAAAGCAAAATCGAAAGAATTCAAACCTTTCTCGATCAAGCAAATCCCAAGGGACCAGAACGCACAAGCTGATGCCTTAGCCAACCTTGGGTCGGCACTTGGTAAACCATCGTTTGACAACATCCCCATGATCCACCTAGCAGCTCCGTCTATCGAGTAATGAGGACGTCCACGTCCTCAATGAAGAAAATGATTGGTCGCATGATATTAAGAATTATCTTATGCACGACCAACTACCAGACGACCGAATGGAAGCACGCAAAATCATATTCAAAGCCTCCGAATATCTTATGATCGAAGACATACTCTATCGACGGCCATCGACAAGTCTCAACTTGCGATGTGTCGTTAACAACGCTCAGGTGCAAACCATCCTAAAGGAAATGCATTACAGAGAATGTGGCAATCACTCAAGAGGTCGTAGTCTAACAAACCGACTCTCACGACAAGGTTACTATTAGCCTACCTTACGACAAGACGCAATCAGGTACGTCTAAGGCTGTGACGTCTGTCAACGACAATCAGGTATGCCCTCAGAACCTTTGCACATGACTTTAAACCCATGGACCTTCATGAGATGGTGGATGTATATTGTTGGTAAGTTTCCACCTGCCCCTGGGCAAAAGGTATTCTTATTAGTTTTTACATATTATTTCTCTAAATGGATAGAAGCAACGACTTTTTCCCAGGTCCGGGATAAAGTCATCTCTTTTATCCAGCCTAAATTATCTGCAGGTTTGGAATCCCATCCAAAATTGTATGCGACAATGGATCACAGTTCATAAGTGATTGAACTTAACAGTTTTGTGAGGATCGTAACATCAAACTCACGACCTCGACATCACGATATCCTCGTTCAAATGGAGTCGCCGAATTAAGAAACAAAGTCATAAGCAATTCAATAAGGAAGCAATTAAAAGCTGCAAAAAAACGATGGGTCGAAGAACTCCTGTCGGTCCTATGGGCCAATCGTACGACGCCACGTACTTCCACAGGTCAAACCCCATTTTCCCTAGTTTTCGGGTGCAAAGTAGTCTTGCCTGTCGAGACACAACTACCGACGTCGAGACACACCTCAGTCGACCATAACTTGGTAGACCTGAGTTATGACCTCGACGCTCTAAAAGAACTACGAGAAGCTGCTCTCATCAAAATGGCATCTCAAAGAGAAGTGGTCGAACGACATTTCAACAAGAATGTCAAGGTCAAAGTCTTCCAAGAAGGCAATTTCGTCCTTCGACGTGTATTCCAAAACCCCAAGGAATTAAACGTATGTAAGTTATCCACCATGTGGGAAGGACCCTATCGCATATCTGAAGTCGTAGGAAAAGGTGCCTATAGCTCCAAACCCTCGACAACCAAGACGTCCCACGAAGCTGGAATGCGGTAAACTTGAAATAATGCTTCTTTTAGATTATTTTTTCCTTTCGATTTATTCATCGTAACGATTACTGACTTAAGCATCGGAGGGTCGTTGGTTAAGCCAACGACTAACCTCTAACGAATGATGTGTCACAGGATTGCACGGTCATATAAACACAAGTCAACAGCTACGATAAGTTCCTTCGAACAAAATAACTCGATGGTCAAGAAGTCTCAGGTCTCACGACTTCAGGTCTAAGACTTAGAAAATTTTTAAAAAGCCATAGCCACACGATCTTTGTAAAATGCCTTTGTCGCATGACCTATGTTTCGATTACATATTAAATGAAGCTTTAATCGCACGATCTGTGTTATCCTATGTCGTTTAAACACATGTTTTATTTATTATCATGATCAATGTATTATTGCAAGTTCTCCTTAGACTAATACAATTTTATCTCATGTGATAAGTAAAATAATTCGACAAAGACTCAAAAGGCAAAAACACTTGTATTAAGGTCACAAAAAATACAAGTAAAAAGGCACGACCACCAACGGTCGCCCACAAGAAATACAAAATAAAACAAAAGTAAAACTAAAGCTGAGGAGGCCCTTGGTTCTGAGCAGACTCCTCACCGCCATCTTCGGCCTCGATGCCAGTAGCTTCTCCATCTTCAAGCTCGTCCTCCTGGTCGAGCTCCTTCTCGTCACCAACCTGCTCTAGGTAGGTGGCGAGTTTGGCTTCGGCGTTGGCCATGAGGTTTTTCCCCCGTAGATGACGGCACATGATCGCGGCCTTGACCCTGAAGCGATTCATTGCCTCGAAAGAGACAAGTCTCCCTTCCAGCATTGCGATCACCTTCTCCTTAGAACCGACGAGCGACCTGAGGTCCTCGACCCAGGCCGTGCTCTTGGCCAAAGCTTCCTTGGTCGCCTTGACCTCTACTTCAGATGCAGAGGCCTTCGCCAAGGGCTCCCTCAAGCGTTCCCGGAGCTCCTCCTTCTCTCGGTTAGAGGCCTTTAGATGATCCTACACATCATCTAGCCTAACCGAGAGGGACTCCACCATAGCTACTGCCGCCTACTCCCCTATGAGAGCTTTGTGTTCGGATTCCTCCATGTGTCATATCCGCTCGAGGGCCATAGGATCCACCCGTCTGACTTTCTCCATCTGGTTTTACGGACAGAGTGACGCTTGAAACGCCTGTAAACATACGATCGAAGAGTTAGAATACCAGACAAACAACAAAAGCCCGAAGCATAATGGAAAACTTACCATAAAGGAGAGCCCAGCAACTTGGGATCCCATCTCGTCGATTGGGACATCTTCATATCGCCCTTGGAAGGACGGAAGGAGAAACTTCCCCAAGTCAGGGAAGATATTGTTCGTGTCAAGGGCGCCGTCGGTCATGAAGTTGGACGACAACGTGAAGTTGATCGTCGTAACCTCAGGGCCACCCTCAGACTGGTGACCCTTCCCCTTATCCGAAGGGTCGGACGATTGAAGCCCTGATGCTTCAGTCGAGGGTGTCCATCGATGCAGGTTGTGTCGTTTTAGATAACCCAACGGCAATCACGTCCGCATACGTCTTCGTTGTCTCAGATGGGGGTCACCACTCTTAGACGACGGTTCCCTCTGAAAGGTCGTCCTAGTCTTATTTATCCCCGACGATGGGGATGGAGGAGCTTTCCTCTTCATCTCCATGGCCTTCTTGGCTAGGAGAAGTTGTGCCCTCTCTTGGAGAGACCCTGTGGTGGTTTAGAACCCGATCCACCTAAAAACAGAAACGATGAAGAGGTCAGAAAGCATGTTCGGAAAAAGATAATCAAATTTCGTACGACCAACACCTGTCTTCTCCGATGGCCCGGGTGTCTAGATTTCGACAGAATCGTTGTCAGAATCCTCTACAGCAGAAGTTCGATTGATAAAGAATGAGAGATCTTCAACACTGTATCGCAAGAACCTCTTGATTTTCCCTGGAGTCTCAGGAAGAGGTTGTATTTCGTCAAAGTCAATAACTAAATCACATAGAAAACATGAGTAAGTACGACAAAACGAACAGTGATGCAAGAATCATGCGATAAAAATTACACCTACCATCTTTGTTCCAACCCGCCATAACCAAAAACGAGTATTCTTCGACGAGGTTTTGGGATCGCATCTGACCAAAGACATATCTCGCCTTCCAACCACGGTCGTTCACAGCGATGTTTTGGACTAGGATGCGGTCTCCCGTAAGTTTTGAATGCAAGCTATAACGGAGATTGCTATCCCCTTTTACTGCATAAGCCGCCAGGAGATCATTCACCGTAAAAGGCGTCTCTCAATCGGTCGTGACCTTTTCAATTACATAGACGATGCGCCAAAACTGAGGCATCGTCTGCCCGGGCGACAAGTCAAACCTACTCAGAAATGCTCTAGATAGCGACGAATATGGCCACCTAAATCCTATCTTGAAGGGATATTCGTACATGACGAAATACCCCTTCGGACATTATTGCGAACGAAGCTGATCAGGAAGATTTAACCTAATCGCAGTAGGGATTTAGGCCAGAATCTTAAAGGCATCGAGTTCATCGCCCTCGTCGATTGAACTAGGAGGTTCGATTGACATAATGAAGTCAAGGGAAGTGACTTGGGCTATGTATAACTCCCTAACGTCCCATTCTTAGAAGGTTTCTTCGCTAGAGTCTTAAAGTGCATAGAGAATGGAGAAATCGTACCTTAAATAAGCTCCAAAAAACCTTAAAATTTTGGAAAGTATTCGGTTTTTGCAGACTTCGGCAAATATCACAAAGAATCTCTCTCTATGATAACTCATAAGCGTAAAAAAGGAAAGGATCCGCCGTGAACCCCTGTTTTTACGGTTTCTAATGTGAGGTCAAGCCGTTCGATGGTCCACACGTGGCATTGACTCTACACATGCCACCGTTGAATGAACGACACCTGTCACGCAGCTGTCATCCACGCGTGATACGTCAGCATGACGTTGACAATCCTATCAACTTTTCAGTTACCTTTGAACCGATTCGGTTTCTTTCGAACCAGGGTTGACTCGTTGGTCGACACGTGTCCATTCACTTATATCGGGAATTAAAATTTAAATTCACGCGCTAATTTTAAATTTTGGGCCAAAGTGTATGGGTAAAAAATCACGCCTCACGAATGACACAAGAAACGAAAGGACTTATTTTGTACGACAAGTCTTGTGTTAAGATAAGGTCCTGAAAATTATGCACGACCATAGCCATAGTCGTCGCTTGTAAGATATTCGCGACGTACGACCAAAATCTTCACCGAAACGTGTGACCA
This sequence comes from Saussurea involucrata, assembly GCA_033807775.1. Taxonomy (NCBI): domain Eukaryota; kingdom Viridiplantae; phylum Streptophyta; class Magnoliopsida; order Asterales; family Asteraceae; genus Saussurea; species Saussurea involucrata. The sequence goes on from CM066315.1 coordinate 107,096,907, forward strand.
TCGTAGGATTATCCTCGACCATAATTTACTAACGATCGACAAGTGTTTCCTTTATGGCCATTTAATGTAGCTCAAGCACATTAAACGACAACGGTCATAACTGATGACCGCAATCACGCGCATTCAATACCCAGGACCGTTTTCTACATTGATGAGGATCATTGATGACCCCAAAGCTTATATATTCCAAACTCAAAGTCACTCTCGGAGACGCATAAGAATTTTCAGAAGCACTCGAAGCTCTCAAGCAATTGTTTATGTTTTCACTCAAAAAAACTCATCACGAAGCATTATTTTCACACGACGCACGATAGATTCTGACAATTAAGTTTATTTTCTTTGAAATTGTAATTTATTGTACTCACAACACTTGTTACTAAAGGACGTCATCCCTGTTTGACGACCATAGTGCACCATTGACTTCTATAGTCGACTGCGGTGTTTACCCTCAATGGGGTTTTTCGTGTCACCAAATTCTGTTGTCTCTTATGTTTTTGTTATTCGTCGTACGATTTGTCGCGAGAATCCTTTCTTTAGTTGTTAACGCTCCACATCGACCTTAAGTTATCCTTTGGGTGATTTTTGGCATTAACACCAAGTAGCTTATAATTGGAGACAAACTCTATCAACGGTCGTCGACGGGTCTGAACTTACGATGTGTCGTCAGCGACAATCTGATACAGACGATTCTGAAAGAAATGCACAACGGGGAATGTGGCAATCATTCAGGTTGTCGTAGTCTAGCAAACCGAGTCTCACAAAAAGGTTACTACTGGTCGACCATGCGACAAGACGCTATCAGGTACGTCCAAGGATGTGACGCCTGTCAACGACACTCAGGTATGTCTCATCAACCCTCTGAACCTTTGCACACGACTCTAATCCCATGGCCCATCATGAGATGGGTAATGGACATTGTCAGAAAATTACCACCTGCCCCTGGGCAAAAGGTATTTTTATTGGTCCTTATGAATTATTTCTCTTAGTGGATAGAAGCAGCGGCTTTCTCCCAAGTTCTGGACAAAGAGGTCGTCTCTTTTATCCAGACTAACAGTATTTGATGGTTTGGGGTCCCATCTGAAATCTTGTGCGACAATGGCTCGCAATTCATAAGTGATTGAACTCAACAATTTTGTGAGGATCATAACATCAAGCTTACGACCTCGATACCCTCAGTCGAATGGACTCGCAGAGTCCAGCAACAAGGTCATAATCAACTCGATAAGAAAAAGACTTAAAGCTTCAAAATGGAAATGGGTCGAAGAAATTCCATCAGTCTTATGGGCCAATTGAACGATACCGCGTACGTCTACAGGTCAAACCCCATTCTCCCTAGTCTACGGATGCAAAGCGGTCTTACCTTTCGAGGCCCAACTACCGACGTCAAGACACACTTCGGTCGATCATAACTTGGTAAACCTAAGTTACAACCTCGACGCCCTAGAAGAACTAAGAGATGCCACTCTGATCAAAATGGCATCTCAAAGACAAGTGGTCGAATGACATTTTAACAAGAGTGTCAAGATCAAGTCTTTCAAGAGGGCGACTTCATCCTTCGACGTGCATTTCAAAACACCAAGGAGTTAAATGCAGGTAAGTTATCCACTAAGTGGGAAGGACCATATCGCATATCTGAAGTCGTAGGAAAAGGTGTCTATAGGCTCCAAACTCTCAACAACCAAGACGTCCCATGAAGCTGGAATGCGGTACATCTGAAAAAATATTTATTTTAAGTCAATTCTTATTCATCGCGACAATTACTGACTTAAGCATCGGAGGGTCGTTGGCTAAGCCAACGTTCAACCGCTAACGATTGACGTGTCGCAACTCGCAGGATCGCACGATCGCATAAACGCAAGTCAGTAACTACGTTGGGTTCTTTTGAACAAGACCAGTCGATGGTCAAGAAGTCTTATGTCTTACGACTCCAAGTCGAAGACATAAAAATCTAAGCCATAGCCGCACGATCTTTGTAAAATGCCTTAGTCGCATGTTTTATATTTCAATTACATAATTGTTAAAGCCTTAGTCGCACTATTTATTCTATTTGACACATATTTTATGTATTATCGCATGTTATCGCACGATTAACGTAATTTTACTTTCTATGATAAGTAAGTCATACGACAAAGATTTCATAAGGCAAAAGAAAACACTTGTATTTATATATTCAAAAGGTTACAAGTGTAGGGCACGACCACCAACGGTCACCCTGAAAATATTACAAACTAAAAAAGATAAAAACTAAGGCAAATGAGGTCCTTGGTCTTAGTCGCACGATCTTTGTAAAATGCCTTAGTCGCATGACCTATGTTTCTATTACATATTAAATGAAGCTTTAATCGCACGATCTGTGTTATCCTATGTCGTTTAAACACATGTTTTATTTATTATCATGATCAATGTATTATCGCAAGTTCTCCTTAGACTAATACAATTTTATCTCATGTGATAAGTAAAATAATTCGACAAAGACTCAAAAGGCAAAAACACTTGTATTAAGGTCACAAAAAATACAAGTAAAAAGGCACGACCACCAACGGTCGCCCACAAGAAATACAAAATAAAACAAAAGTAAAACTAAAGCTGAGGAGGCCCTTGGTTCTGAGCAGACTCCTCACCGCCATCTTCGGCCTCGATGCCAGTAGCTTCTCCATCTTCAAGCTCGTCCTCCTGGTCAAGCTCCTTCTCATCACCAACCTGCTCTAGGTAGGTGGCGAGTTTGGCTTCGGCATTGGCCATAAGGTTTTTCCCCCGTAGATGACGGCACATGATCGCGGCCTTGACCATGAAGCGAGTCATTGCCTCGAAAGAGACAAGTCGCCCCTCCAGCATTGCGATCACCTTCTCCTCAGAACCGACGAGCGACCTGAGGTCCTCGACCCAGACCGTGCTCTTGGCCAAAGCTTCCTTGGTCGCCTTGACCTCTACTTCAGATGCAGAGGCCTTCGCCAAGGCCTCCCTCAAGCGTTCCCGGAGCTCCTCCTTCTATCGGTTAGAGGCCTTTAGATGATCCTACACATCATCTAGCCTAACCGAGAGGGACTCCACCATAGCTACTGCCGCCTACTCCCCTATGAGAGCTTTGTGTTCGGATTCCTCCACGTGTCATATCCGCTCGAGGGCCATAGGATCCACACGTCTGACTTTCTCCATCTAGTTTTACGGACAGAGTGACGCTTGAAACGCCTGTAAACATACGATCGAAGAGTTAGAACACCAGACAAACAACAAAAGCCCGAAGCATAATGGAAAACTTACCATAAAGGAGAGCCCAGCAACTTGGGATCCCATATCCTCGATTGGGACATCTTCATATCGCCCTTGGAAAGACGGAAGGAGAAACTTCCCCAAGTCAGGGAAGATCTTTGTCGTGTCAAGGGCGCCGTCGGACATGAAGTTGGACGACAATGTGAAGTTGATCGTCGTAACCTCAGGGCCACCCTCATACTGGTGACCCTTCCCCTTATCCGAAGGGTCGGACGATTGAATCCCTGACGCTTCAGTCGAGGGTGTCCATCGATGCAGGTTGTGTCGTTTTAGATAACACAACGGCAATCACGTCCGCATACGTCTTCGTTGTCTCAGACGGGGGTCACCACTCTTAGACGACGGTTCCTTCCGAAAGGTCGTCCTAGTCTTATTTATCCCCGACGACGGGATGTAGGAGCTTTCCTCTTCATCTCCATGGCCTTCTTGACTAGGAGAAGTTGTGCCCTCTCTTGGATAGACCCTGTCGTGGTTTAGAACCCGATCCACCTAAAAACAGAAACGATGAAGAGGTCAGAAAGCATGTTCGGAAAAAGATAATCAAATTTCGTACAACCAACACCTGTCATCTCCGACGGCCCGGGTGTCTAGATTTCGACAGAATCGTTGTCAGAATCCTCTACAGCAGAAGTTCGATTAATAAAGAATGAGAGATCTTCAACACTGTATCGCAAGAACCTCTTGATTTTCCCTGGAGTCTCAGGAAGAGGTTGTATTTCGTCAAAGTCAATAACTGAATCACAGAGAAAACATGAGTAAGTACGACAAAACGAACAGTGATGCAAGAATCATGCGATAAAAATTACACCTACCATCTTTGTTCCAACCCGCCATAACCAAAAAAGAGTATTCTTCGACGAGGTTTTGGGATCGCATCTGACCAAAGACATATCTCGCCTTCCAACCACGGTCGTTCACAGCGATGTTTTGGACTAGGATGCGGTCTCCACTAAGTTTTGAATGCAAGCTATAACGGAGATTGCTATCCTCTTTTACTGCATAAGCCGCCAGGAGATCATTTACCGTAAAAGGCGTCTCTCAATCGGTCGTGACCTTTTCAATTACATAGACGATGCGCCAAAACTGAGGCATCGTCTGCCCGGGCGACAAGTCAAACCTACTCAGAAATGCCCTAGATAGCGACGAATATGGCCATCTAAATCCTATCTTGAAGGGATATTCGTACATGACGAAATACCCCTTCGGACATTATTGCGAACGAAGCTGATCAGGAAGATTTAACCTAATCGCAGTAGGGATTTAGGCCAGAATCTTAAAGGCATCGAGTTCATCACCCTCGTCCATTGAACTAGGAGGTTCGATTGACATACTGAAGTCAGGGGAAGTCACCTGGGCTATGTATAACTCCCTAACGTCCCATTCTTAGAAGGTTTCTTCGCTAGAGTCTTAAAGTGCATAGAGAATGGAGAAATCGTACCTTAAATAAGCTCCTAAAAACCTTAAAATTTTGGAAAGTATTCGGTTTTTGCAGACTTCGGCAAATATCACAAAGAATCTCTCTCTATGATAACTCAGAAGCGTAAAAAAGGAAAGGATCCGCCGTGAACCCCTGTTTTTATGGTTTCTAATGTGAGGTCGAGCCGTTCGATGGTCGACACGTGGCATTGACTCTACACATGCCACCTTCGAATGAACGATACCTGTCACGCAGCTGTCATCCACGCGTAATACGTCAGCATGACGTTGACAATCCTATCAACTTTTCAGTTACCTTCGAACCGATTCGGTTTCTTTCGAACCAGGGTTGACTCGTTGGTCGACACGTGTCCATTCACTTATATCGGGAATTAAAATTTAAATTCACGCGCTAATTTTAAATTTTGGGCCAAAGTGTATGGGTAAAAAATCACACCTCACGAACGACGCAAGAAACGAAAGGACTTATTTTGTACCACAAGTCTTGTGTTAAGATAAGGTCCTGAAAATTATGCATGACCGTAGCCATAGTCGTCGCTGGTAAGATATCCGCGACGTACAACCAAAATCTCCACCGAAACGTGCGACCATCGTAGGATTATCCTCGACCATAATTTACTAACGATCGACAAGTGTTTCCTTTATGGCCATTTAATGTAGCTCAAGCACATTAAACGACAACGGTCATAACTGAGGACCGCAATCATGCGCATTCAATACCCAGGACCGTTTTCTACATTGATGAGGATCATTGATGACCCCAAAGCTTATATATTCCAAACTCAAAGTCACTCTCGGAGACGCATAAGAATTTTCAGAAGCACTCGAAGCTCTCAAGCAATTGTTTATGTTTTCACTCAAAGAAACACATCACGAAGCATTATTTTCACACGACGCACGATAGATTCTGACAATTAAGTTTATTTTCTTTGAAATTGTAATTTATTGTACTCACAACACATGTTACTAAAGGACGTCATCCCTGTTTGACGACCATAGTGCACCGTTGACTTCTACAGTCGACTGCGGTGTTTACCCTCAATGGGGTTTTCCGTGTCACCAAATTTTGTTGTCTCTTATGTTTTCGTTATTCGTCGTACGATTTGTCGCGAGAATCCTTTCTTTAGTTGTTAACGCTCCACATCGACCGTAAGTTATCCTTTGGGTGATTTTTGGCATTAACACCAAGTAGCTTATAATTGGAGACAAACTCTATCAACGGTCGTCGACGGGTCTGAACTTACGATGTGTCGTCAGCGACAATCTGATACAGACGATTCTGAAAGAAATGCACAACGGGGAATGTGGCAATCATTCAGGTTGTCGTAGTCTAGCAAACCGAGTCTCACAAAAAGGTAACTGCTGGCCGACCATAAAGGAGAGCCCAGCAACTTGGGATAACATAAAGGAGAGCCCAACAACTTTGGAAAGTATTCGGTTTTTGCAGACTTCGGCAAATATCACAAAGAATCTCTCTCTATGATAACTCAGAAGCGTAAAAAAGGAAAGGATCTGCCGTGAACCCCTGTTTTTACGGTTTCTAATGTGAGGTCAAGCCGTTCGATGGTTGACACGTGGCATTGACTCTACACATGCCACCGTTGAATGAACGACACCTGTCACGCAGCTGTCATCCACGCGTGATACGTCAGCATGACGTTGACAATCCTATCAACTTTTCAGTTACCTTCGAACCGATTCGGTTCCTTTCGAACCAGGGTTGACTCGTTGGTCGACACGTGTCCATTCAGTTATATCGGGAATTAAAATTTAAATTCACGCGCTAATTTTAAATTTTGGGCCAAAGTGTATGGGTAAAAAATCACGCCTCACAAACGACACAAGAAACGAAAGGACTTATTTTGTACGACAAGTCTTGTGTTAAGATAAGGTCCTGAAAATTATGCACGACCGTAGCCATAGTCGTCGCTGGTAAGATATCCGCGACATACCAAAATCTTCACCGAAACGTGCGACCATCGTAGGATTATCCTCGACCATAATTTACTAACGATCGACAAGTGTTTCCTTTATGGCCATTTAATGTAGCTCAAGCACATTAAATGACAACGGTCATAACTGAGGACCGCAATCACGCGCATTCAATACCCAGGACCGTTTTCTACATTGATGAGGATCATTGATGACCCCAAAGCTTATATATTCCAAACTCAAAGTCACTCTCGGAGACGCATAAGAATTTTCAGAAGCACTCGAAGCTCTCAAGCAATTGTTTATGTTTTCACTCAAAGAAACTCATCACGAAGCATTATTTTCACACGACGCACGATAGATTCTGACAATTAAGTTTATTTTCTTTGAAATTGTAATTTATTGTACTCACAACACTTGTTACTAAAGGACGTCATCCATGTTTGACGACCATAGTGCACCGTTGACTTCTATAGTCGACTGCGGTGTTTACCCTCAATGGGGTTTTCCGTGTCACCAAATTCTGTTGTCTCTTATGTTTTTGTTATTCGTCGTACGATTTGTCGCGAGAATCCTTTCTTTAGTTGTTAACGCTCCACATCGACCTTAAGTTATCCTTTGGGTGATTTTTGGCATTAACACCAAGTAGCTTATAATTGGAGACAAACTCTATCAACGGTCGTCGACGGGTCTGAACTTACGATGTGTCGTCAGCGACAATCTGATACAGACGATTCTGAAAGAAATGCACAACGGGGAATGTGGTAATCATTCAGGTTGTCGTAGTCTAGCAAACCGAGTCTCACAAAAAGGTTACTTCTGGGCGACCATGCGACAAGACGCTATCAGGTACGTCCAAGTATGTGACGCCTGTCAACGACACTCAGGTATGTCTCATCAACCCTCTGAACCTTTGCACACGACTCTAATCCCATGGCCCATCATGAGATGGGTAATGGACATTGTCAGAAAATTACCACCTGCCCCTGGGTAAAAGGTATTTTTATTGGTCCTTATGAATTATTTCTCTTAGTGGATAGAAGCAGCGGCTTTCTCCCAAGTTCTGGACAAAGAGGTCGTCTCTTTTATCCAGACTAACAGTATTTGAAGGTTTGGGGTCCCATCTGAAATCTTGTGCGACAATGGCTCGCAATTCATAAGTGATTGAACTCAACAATTTTGTGAGGATCATAACATCAAGCTTACGACCTCGATACCCTCAGTCGAATGGACTCGCAGAGTCCAGCAACAAGGTCATAATCAACTCGATAAGAAAAAGACTTAAAGCTTTAAAATGGAAATGGGTCGAAGAACTTCCATCAGTCTTATGGGCCAATCGCACGACACCGCGTACGTCTACGGGTCAAAACACCAAGGAGTTGAATGCAGGTAAGTTATCCACTAAGTGGGAAGGACCATATCGCATATCCGAAGTCGTAGGAAAAGGTGTCTATAGGCTCCAAACTCTCAACAACCAAGACGTCTCATGAAGCTGGAATGCGGTACATCTGAAAAAATATTTCTTTTAAGTCAATTCTTATTCATCGCGACAATTACTGACTTAAGCATCGGAGGGTCGTTGGCTAAGCCATAGCCGCACGATCTTTGTAAAATGCCTTAGTCGCATGTTTTATATTTCAATTACATAATTGTTAAAGCCTTAGTCGCACTATTTATTCTATTCGACACATATTTTATGTATTATCGCATGTTATCGCACGATTAACGTAATTTTACTTTCTATGATAAGTAAGTCATACGACAAAGATTTCATAAGGCAAAAGAAAACACTTGTATTTATATAATCAAAAGGTTACAAGTGTAGGGCACGACCACCAACGGTCACCCTGAAAATATTACAAACTAAAAAAGATAAAAAAAACTAAGGCAAATGAGGTCCTTGGTCTTGAGCAGCCTCCTTGCCACTTCCTTCAACCTCAACATCAGCAGAGTCGCCTTCTTCAATCTCGTCCTCTTGGTCGAGGTATTTTTCATCCCCGACCTTCCCCAAGTACGTCGTGACTTCTGCTTCTGCCCCAGCGATGGGATTCTTCCCTCGGAGGTGGCGACGCATGATCGCCACCTTGACTCTGAGGTGCGTTAACACCTTAAATAAAAGGAGCCTCTCCTCTAAAGCCGCAATCTCCCGCTCCTTGGCCCGGACGAGCGTCCCAAGGTCCTCGACCTTTTTTCACTCTCGATCAGAGAGACCTTGGTCGCCATGACCTCTGCCTCAGACGCACAGCCCCTATCAAGAGCCATCTTCATACGGCCCTGAAGATCTCCATGTTCTCTCGACGAAGCCTCTAGAAGGTCATGAGCTTCGAGCTTCGCCGAGAGAGACTCGGCCCTGGCCTTCGCCGCCTGCACCTGCTCTGGTGCCTTACGCTCTTCATCCTGCTCTTGGTGCATCTTCTCTAGATCATGGGGAGAAACTTTCCGGATTTTATGCATCTGGCTGTATAGGCACAAGGACACCTGAAACGCCTGAAAAATATATGGTCGAACAGTTAGATCGTACGACGAGAATCAGAGACGTAAAAACATAAAAATACTAAGTAAACGAGCTTACCATGAAGGACAATCCCGCGACATGGGATCTAGTCTCGTCGACCGACACGTACTTATAGTGGTCCTAGAAGGACGGAAGCAGATACTGTTTGGGCAAAAAATCATCAGTCTCGACCACGACCAAGAAAGGTAAGACACATGTTATGAACTATACCTTGTATTAAGATAAGGCCCCGACAAAGACCCAAAAAATCTCCATCGTCCCCTCTAAAAGGTAAGTCGAGAGTTCCCCACGACACTCGACCTCGACGTCGCCTAGCTCACACGACCGTCGCATAAAAAGCATGTGACCTCAACCGACTAACGCGCTATACGACTGTTATGTTTTGTTCAGTGTTTAATGCAGGAGTCAACACCATTGATGGACAACGGCTATAACCGAAATAATCAATTAAAGAACATCAATTCTAGCATTAAAGACACCGACCGTTACGACAGCTATCAAAGTCCTTAATGATCCAATTAAAGTGCCCAAAGACTATAAATTCCAAGTTCAATCCTCAGTTCAGTGGACATCGAATAACACATAGAGGAATACAGATACAAGGCAGAACATCAGACACAAGCACTTGAACTCCGAAGAACACTTGATGCATAGAAATCGCTCATAGAAGAATCGCTTTTGACGCACGACATCAGCACTCGACACATAGTTTAAACACACGACGCACATTGTTTTACATTAGAAAATACTTGTAACTTTACATTTCGAAGTCTTTCCTTCATTTGTATTGTAATCTCTGTACGATCGACACCTGGAACACCAAGGACATCGCCCCTGTTTGGCGACCATAGTGCAGCGACGACATCCACTGTCGTCCGCAGGTTTTCTCCTCGTTGAGGTTTTTCCTGTGTCATCAAATTCTCTGTCTCGTTTATATTTTTGTCTTGGTCGCACGTCTTTGTCGAACGATTCCTTTCTTTAGTTGTTAAAGTCCACATCGACCTTAAGTTGTCTCTTTGGTGCGATTTTTGGCATTAACAGTTTGGCGCCACCCGTGGGACTCTATCTAGAGAAAATCTTCGACAAACGTGCGTCCTACTGACATTTTCTTGCAGTTTCTTCTATTCTCTGTTTCAGGAAAATGGTGAATAATGGAAACTCCGAACAAGCCGCTGTCCCAGCACATGAGGGGATCGAAAATGCACAAGGTGCACTTGAAGCAGTCAACGATTATCGCCTGGAGGAAGTCGTTCTAGATCCAAGCAAGCCTGACCAAAAAGTCTTTATTGGGTCGTCTCTCAATCCTTGCCTCAGGGAAAAGTTAATATCTTTTTTACAGGAACATGCTGATTGTTTCGCCTGGTCGCATGAAGATATGGTCAGCATAGATCCTGACGTCATCTCCCACAAGCTTAACGTCGACTCGTCGTTCAAACCTATCAAGCAGAAGCGACGGAAATTTGCTCCTGAAAGGAATAGGGTGATAAATGACGAAGTCGACAACCTTCTCAAGACAGGGAAGATTCGAGAGGTAAAATACCCCGATTGGCTTGCTAACGTCGTGGTTGTAGCGAAGAAGAATGGAGAGTGGAGGGTCTGTATGGACTTCACAGACCTCAGTAAATCTTGTCCAAAAGATCCTTTTCCATTACCTCACATCGACGCCATGGTCGACGCGACAGCGGGGCATGAACTACTGACGTTCATGGATGCCTCTTCCGGATACAATCAAATCTTAATGCACGTCGAGGACCAAGAAAAAACCGCATTTATGATGGATGGAGGTATTTATTGTTATAAGGCTATGCCTTTCAGACTAAAAAATGCTGGATCTACTTACCAGCGCCTGGTGAACAAGATGTTCAAAGATCGTCTTGGCGACACGATGGAAGTGTACATCGACGATATGTTGGTCAAGTCGAAGCAAGCTATCGACCACGTCAAGCATTTGAAACAATCGTTCGACATCCTTCGGGAATACAGCATGAAGCTTAACCCGACGAAATGTTCCTTCGGTGTCAGTGCTGGGAAATTCCTAGGATACATGGTCACTCGTCGAGGAATCGAGGCTAATCCAGACCAGATCAATGGGGAGTTTGCGACCAAAGATTCAAAAATGACAGCATACCTGAAGGTAGCAAAAGAAAAGGCCGAAAAATTCAAAACATTTTCTATCAAACAAATCCCGAGATACCAGAATACTCAGGCCGATGCTTTGGCAAATCTCGGGTCTGCTCTGGTCGAACCTATATTCGACGCCATTCCCATGATACATCTGGCGACATCATCCATCGAGAACATTGATGTCGTCCAGATCGAAGAAGAAGAAGATGATTGGTCGTGCGACATCCGAAATTTCCTCGTGCACGACCAACTCCCAGAAGACAAAATGGAAGCCCGCAAGACCAGATTCAAGGCATCTAAATATGTCATGATTGGGGATAAGCTCTATCGACGATCATCAACAGGTTTAAACTTAATATGAGTCATTAGCAAGAGCTAGGTACAGAAAATCCTTCAAGAGATGCACGACGGTGAATGTGGCAATCATTCAGGGGGTCGCAGTTTGGCTAATCGTATCTCTCGACAAGGGTATTTTTGGCCAACACTGCGACAAGACGCCGTCAAGTACGTCCAGAACTATGACCCTTGTCAGCGACATGCAGGTATGTCACATAAACCCTCTGAACCCTTGCACTCGACACTTATCCCATGGCCCTTCATGAGGTGGGGAATGGATATTGTCGGCAAGCTACCCCCGGCCCCGGGACAAAAGGTATTCCTCCTCGTACTTACCGATTATTTTTCCAAGTGGGTTGAGGCGGCTGCTTTTTCCCAAATAAGGGACAAGGAAGTCATCTCTTTTATCCAGACTAACATCATATGCAGATTCGGGATTCCATCTGAAATCGTCTGTGACAATGGATCCCAATTCATAAATGACAGGACCCAACAATTCTGCGAAGACATGAACATCAAGTTGACAACCTCGACTCCCAGATACCCTCAAGCGAACGGACTTGCTGAATCAAGTAATAAGACCATTATTGCTTCAATCAAGAAAAGGCTAAAAGCTGCAAAGGGAAAGTGGGTCGAAGAACTTCCTTCGGTCCTGTGGGCAAATCGCACGACGCCCCGCACGTCCACAGGACAAACCCCTTTCTCTCTCGTCTACGATTGCGAAGCAGTTTTGCCGGTCGAAGTCCAGCTCCCAACCTCGAGGCATACATCCGTCGACCATAACTTGGTCGATTTAGGATACGACCTCGACGCCCTCGAAGAACTTAGAGAATCAGCCTTGATTAGAATGGCGTCACAAAAGCAAGCGGTCGAGCGACATTTCAATAAAAACATCAAAATCAAAGTCTTTCAAGAAGGCGACTACGTCCTCCGTCGAGTATTCCAAAATACTCAGGAGATCAACGCATGTAAACTTTCTATCAAGTGGGAAGGTCCTTATCGCATATCTGAAGTCGTGGGTAAAGGAGCCTATCAACTCCAAACCCTCGACAACCAAGAGATTCCACGCAGATGGAATGCAACACATCTAAAGAGGTATTTTTTTAAATCCTTTTCCATACGATTTTTTATTTTTACCTCGACGGTAACTAGCTTAAGCATCGGAGGGTCGTTGGTTATCCAACAACCAACCTCTGACAGTATTATTCGCAGAATCGCACGACACAAGTTAATCATACGGCTTTCCCAAGATCGCATAACGTAAATCTAATACACGACTCGATATGCGATTTAAAATCATCACGCGATTCGATTATGCAATCGGCTCACAATCTGAATATGTCGACTTAAAAAGGCTTCATATTCTGAACAAATGCTCTAGACGCATGTATACTTGTCTTTACACGACTAATGTTATCATCGTTATCTCATAATGAAAAGCCTCGGTCGCACGTACCTACGGTTGTATTCAATTTATAAGAGTGTTTATATGATTGAACATTACTTTCGACAATTGCTTGCAATATATAATGAAAAATCCCACGAAACTTCATTCATACTTAAACATATTTACATTAGACAACCCGATCACCAACGACCGAATATGAAAGACATAGTTCATAGAACCAAAGTTTATCCTAAAACTAGGGAAGAGTGTCGATAGCATATTCTGCCCAGAGTCTCGACCTTCGAATCCTCGTCACGTAAAGGAGCTTATGCAAGGATCAAATGAGTATGACAGGGCCGTTTCCCAACACTTTATGCCATGACATGTTATGAAGAAAAGCCCGCAGTATTTTGAGAATTTGGCTCTTAAGATTAATGTTAAGCTTGGAGGAAGGAATAAGACGCTTTCGACGATTAACTTCTGGTTCGACGACTTCTCCGTCTTCGCGTATCGAACGAGCAGAGACCGAAACATCTGTCACAACGAATATGTCAAACTAAGAAAAACATCGAAAACATGGTGTTTGAAAGAAAAACTTACAATGAACGCCTGTATGGCTATATGTGGTCCCGTTTTTACGACGGAGGTCCCTCGGAAACACTCCTCGAATGATAGGAGATGATATTTCCCCTGAAACGGAAGTGACTTCGTCCCGTCAAGGACACAGTCAGTCAGGAAGACCGACGACAACGTAAAGCTGATTGTCATAACGTCCTCCTCACCCTCTCCCGTCTTTGCACCTTTGCCCTTGATGGTTGACGAAAGGATTGACGTGGTTATAGAGGACATCGTTGCCAGATGCGCAGATTCCACGGATATCGCGTCAACCACGATCAATGCCTTCGCCTTTTCAGGCATAATGACTCTCGATAAGTCATTAACCTTTGAAAGCATCCCTTTCAGAATTACCACCCTCGTCTTCAGTAAAACCCCGACGCAGCGAACAAAGCCTCTTTGCATCTTTTCTTCGCGGATACTCTCAAGTCGTGCCATTCTCCTAGCAGAAATGGTTAGCACCTTTCAACGATCTTCCTAAGAACATACAAAAGAGGAACATCGCACAACAAATTTAAAAAAATGATGAACTCAGAGCACGAATGCCTTAGTCAAAGATGAATGGAAGGGCGAGAAGTTATGCCATATATAAGTGCTCAAAAACTTCGAAATTTCAGAGAAGATCAGAAAAAGAATCTCGCTCTAAAGACTTTCCAAAACTATAAAAGGAAATGATCCATCATGATCTTTATTTATGCAGTCGATCATGTCAGGTCGAGTCCTTTGATGATCACCACGTGCCCTCGTCTCTTCGTATGACCGCAGGGATCGGCGACACCTGTCAAAGACAGTTGGTAAGCACCATCGTGCATCGGTATGACGTCACAATACCGTTTCCTTTTCGACTTCTCGTTCAGTTAGAATTGGATTAATCCAATTCCAAGATAACTCTCAACACGTGTCACGATCCTGGGCACCCGACAAGCAAATTTTAAAATTCGAATTTGCCATCCTACTTTAAAATTTTAAGGGCAAACTGTTTGGGCAAAAAATCACCAGTCTCGACCACGACCAAGAAAGTTAAGACACATGTTATGAACTATACCTTGTATTAAGATAAGGCCCCGACAAAGACCCAAAAAATCTCCGTCATCCCCCCTAAAAGGTAAGTCGAGAGTTCCTCACGACAGTCGACCTTGACGTCGCCTAGCTCACACGACCGTCACATAAAAACCATGCGACCTCAACCGACTAACGCGCTATACGACTGTTATGTTTTGTTCAGTGTTTAATGCAGGAGTCAACACCATTGATGGACAACGGCTATAACCAATTAAAGAACATCAATTCCAGCATTAAAGACACCGACCGTTACGACAGCTATCAAAGTCCTTAATGATCCAATTAAAGTGCCCAAAGACTATAAATTTCAAGCTCAATCCTCAGTTCAGTGGACATCGAATAACACAGAGAGGAATACAGATACAAGGCAGAACATCATACACAAGCACTTGAACTTCGAAGAACACTTGAAGAACAGAAATCGCTCACAGAAGAATCTCTTTCGACGCACGACATCAGCACTCGACACACAGTTTAAACACACGACGCACATTGTTTTACATTAGAAAACACTTGTAACTTTACATTTCGAAGTCTTTCCTTCATTTGTATTGTAATCTCTGTACGATCGACACCTGGAACACCAAGGACATCGCCCCTGTTTGGCGACCATAGTGCAGCGACGACATCCACTGTCGTCCGCAGGTTTTCTCCTCGTTGAGGTTTTTCCTGCGTCATCAAATTCTCTGTCTCGTTTATATTTTTGTCTTGGTCGCACGCCTTTGTCGAACGATTCCTTTCTTTAGTTGTTAAAGTCCACATCGACCTTAAGTTGTCCCTTTGGTGCGATTTTTGGCATTAACAGATACTTCCCCAAATCGGAAAGATCTTCGCCCTATCCAAGACGTCGTCGGCCAAGATGTCCGATGGTAACGTAAAGTTTACCGTCAAAACGTTGGCCGACCCTTCAGTCGTGTGACCTTTCCCTTTGTCAATCGACGAAGGGGCCGGCCTGTCCGCCCAAGTCCCGGTCTCATCGACCAAGGGTATTGTCGTCGACGCCGGAGGAGCCATGATGATTGGCTCAACGTCGACCGCGTCCAAAGACGCCTTCATCTTCTTAGGCGTGGCGACCTTCGATTGGTCGCCACCCTTCGTCGACGGTTCCCTTCGGGGAACCACCTTCATCTTCTTCATCCCCGACGTAGGGGTCGGGGGAGCCTTTCTCTTCAACTCCTTGGCCTTCCTGGCCAGGAGCAGTTGAGCCTTCTTCTTAGATAGACCAAATGTCAGCATCGAACTCGATCCACCTGAAATCAAAACCAAAGAGAGAATTCAGAAAGAAAACAGGAAAAATTATAGGTCGTACGACCAAAAAACATAAGACCAAAAGTATTTTTACCTGCCATCTCTTCTTTTTCTTCTATTGCCTCTTCCTCCTCCTCTACCTTTCTCTCCTCTTCTCTCCCTTCAGTCGAAGCCTTGGGAACTTCGACCTCGCCGCGTCGTCACCGGAATCCTCATCAACGAGAGCGTGGTTGATGAAGAAGGAGCGCTACTCGAGGCTATACCGCAAGAAATTTTCAATCTTCCCTTGGGTGTCGGGAAGAGGTTGAACCCTGTTGATGTCGACCGCTAAAACATAAGAAATAGGAGGTCAGTATAATAATGAAATGAAAAGGCACGAAAATATGCGAAAAAGTCAAGCAACTACCGTCAGTGTTCCACCCAACCACGACCCATGAGGTATCCTCATCAAGACGGTCGACGGATTGCACTCGACCAAAAACATACCTGGTCCCATAGAAATCGATGAAAGAGAACTAGGGAGGCATTGGAAGATGAATCAACTCCATTTAAGCTGTTTCCAGCCGCGGTCGTTGACCGCAGTGTTTTGGACCAGGACTCGGTCCCCTCTGAACTTCGAGAAGAGGATATATCGGTGGTTCTATCCACCTTTACCATGTACGCCGCTAGGAGGTCATTCACGGTGAACGGCGTTACGCAGTAGGCGGTGACCCTCTACATCACGTGTACAATGCGCGAGAATTGCGGAATTTCTTGGCCAGGAGAAAGATTGAATTCGTTCAAAAAGGCCCTAGATAAAGGAGAGTAGGGCCACTTGAATCCAATCTTGAACGGGTATTCATACATGATGAAATACCCGTCCAAGCATTCTTCAGGACGCATGTGATCGAGAATATTGAGCTCGATCACATTAGGGATCTCGGCTAAGGTCATAAAGGTGTCTAGCCCTTCGCCGATGTCTATCGCACTAGGTGGCTCGTTCGACATAATGAAGTCTGGTTTATTTACTAGGGTTACGTAAAGCTCTCTCAAGTCCCAACGTTCGGCTCATCTCTTTGCTATTATCATAATGCGCATAAAGAAATAGTAAAGGAGATCGTACCTTATATAGCTCTAAAACCTCAACAATTTTTGGAAAAGTTCGATTATTGCAGTTTTTGGCAAGGATCGTTCGAATATTCTCTCTCTAAAACAAAAAGAAGCTTAAAAATAGGAATGATCGAGTTCAATCTCTATTTATACACGCCATCATGTCAGGTCGAGCCGTAGGATGATTGACACCTGTCACCTAACCCTTCGCATGCCACCGTCGAATGGACGACACGTGTCAAGAGCTGTCATCCACGCATCGTGCGTCAGCATGACGTCACCGATCTTATTGACTCTTCAGTTGCATTCGAACCTATTCAGTTACCTTGGAGCCGAAGTGGTCTCTTTGGTCGACACGTGTCCATTTAGTTTCCTTAAATTTAAATTTTAAATTTACGCACTAAATTCAAATTTTAGGGGCAAACTATTGGGTAAAAAACCACACCTCACAACCGATGCAAGAAACCGAACGAAATATATTGTACGACACGTCTTGTATTAAGATAAGGTCCTGCAAATAACGTACGACCATAATCATAGTCGACACTTAGCATGTTGGTCGTAAGGTACTCACAACTTACGACCATGATCCTCAGTAAAACTTCACGACCGTCGTAAGATTTCTGTCGACCGTGACTAATTAACTCTCGACGACCATTTTCTTTGTGTCTAACTAATGCAGGTCAAGCGCATTAAAGGACAACGGACATAACCGAAGACCACATTCAAGTGCATTAAATGACGAAGATCATTATTTACATTCATGAAGGTCATTAATGACATCAAAGCCTACATAATTCAAGCTTGAAGCTTCACTCGCAGACACACAAGAATTTCCAGAAGCATTCTCTAAGCACTCAAGCAATCATTCGTATTTTCCTTCGAAGAAACTCACGACGAAGTGTTTTTCACTCACGACGCACAAGAAAATTTTACGATTAAGTTTTTTTACTTCTACTATTGTAATCTATTGTACTCACGACACTTGCTACTAAAGGACGTCGTCCCTGTTTGACGACTATAGTGCATTGTCGACTTCTATTGTTGACCGCGTTTTTACCCTCGACGGGGTTTTCCGCGTCACCAAATTCTGTTGTTCCTTTTACTTTATTTTGTTTTTCGTGCAATTTTTTTGCGAGATACCTTTTTTTGGTTGTTAAAACTCCACACCGACTTTAAATCTTCCTTTGGACAATTTTTAGCATTAACAAAGGTAAAAAAAGATACGAACCTTACCTTTACAGTATTTTGTTGTGAAGTTTCAAGTGTAAAAACTTGGTCCCACCGATCTCACGAAAACAGATTGGTCGCACATGAACCCAACCTTATTTTTAAATAAACAGAATGCCGACATTTTAGAGATTGATTATCTACATTTTTAACCCAAAATCGACTAGGGATATTTCAAAGTGAAAAAACATAAATCAAATTTGTTGTTTATAAATACTACGTCGTTCAAACCCCTCCCACTCAACGTCATCATTCACCCTTGTAACACCCCGATCTTTGGAAGGTATCGTTCATTTAAGATAAATATGAAAAATAGGATTTTTGATTAAATCCTAAATTTTATGGTCTTGTTGGATGGAGAATTCAAATACGAGTCCAACGGTTCTTTCCGGAGCGAAATCGGAGCTAAAACGAAAAAGTTATGACCAAAATAGTGTTTAGGAAGAAACCGGGCGACCAGAGTCGCGCGCGGGTTTTGGCGTTAATGTACCCGCGCGGAGAACCGCGTGGAGCGCCTTATCTGCATAAAAACGCGATTTTCACCTCCAAACATCATTTCTTCATATCTCTCTCATTTCAACTCCGATTTTGTTGATTCAAGTTGCTATGGTTTTGTTTTTTAGAGCTTTTCAAAGATAGATTGTTAGTTTTGGGGAGATACAAGAGTATTTAGTGGTGGAGTGGAAGCAAGGATCAAGAGCTCATCATCATCACCTCCATCTTCAAGAAATTTAGGGTTTTCTAGGTTTTCAACAAAACCTAAGTGGTGAGTCCTTCCTCCTAGCTTCTAAACTTTCATATGAGTTATAAATGCTCAATTGATGACTTCCTAGTGTTTATGTTTCAAAAAATTTGTTTTGGATGATTTTGAGAAAAAATAGGTCAAATTGGGGTTTTGGGTCAAAAGGGAGATTTTGATGTATCATGTTTGGGAAAATGATTTTAAGTGTTTGGAGATGAATATTGATAGTTGGAAACTAATGGATCTAGGTTTTTGGAAGATTTGGCTTGAGGATGCAAGTTTCTTCAAAGGAGCTCAAGATGGGGAAAATCTAGATTTAGCCTAAATCTAGCAAGGTGAGTTCAAGTTGATTTGTGAAAACGTTGTACATGTCAAAAATGTTATTTTTCAAGTATTTGTGTGTTTTACATAAAATTATCAATTGATTAAGTTATTTGATAGGTTTTGACCACTTGAAGTGTTTTAACTCTACAAACCTTGCAAAACACCCATATTTGGAATTTTTGGATGTTTTGATAAATAAATATCATAAATTTGTCCTTTAATGATTTATTGTTCAAATGAGGTCTATTCAATGGTTCTTGCATATTATGTGTAATTGACCTTATAAAATATTTGGAAATGCACATTTTCGTGTTATGAGTCATGATGGAATTTATAAGGGTATGAGTCCATTTGGAAAATAATATGTCTCGACCGATGTCGAGTTTTGGGTTAATCATGCATTTGAGGTATACGTTTACATAAGTGTCGTCTAAATGCATTTTACATTATGAGGACCGTTATTTGTTGGTCTATTGGGTTTTGAGTATTTAGCTCGGTTTTGACTTTAAAAGAGTCATGGGGACATCTTGTCCGATTTTGATGGCTCAATGTAAATTCCTATTTTACGGTTTGCATTTATTACAACTTATTGCATCTTATTGCATATTATTGATATACATGGTCTAGTGTATTAGTCATTCCTGTGTAGGCGCGTAATCTAAGACTGTGTTGCATTGGATCCATAGGCACCTACCAATCCTTATTTGATGGTCTGCTGGGTGTTGCGGGATTTGACTTGGGCCCTATGCTTTATGACCTTTACCTTGCACGGGTACACTAGGAGGGCTGAGTCCGGTAGTACTATCATGATTGATGGGCGTTTGTGACCTCCGCCATGTCGGGGCAATGCCATGGTTGTAACCCCGCTTGTGTCGGGCCGTTGGTGGTATTCATAGTAATATTCGCTAAGGTCAGCTGCCTCTTTGGGTGTAACTTGAAATGAGTCGTAGGGACACTTGGGCTTTCATGTCGTGAAGTGTCATACGATTAACGTTGTATGAGTGGCATACTTTTGTGTTCCTCCACTCTCAATGGATATGGGTCTCCCCCGTAGTCGGCCAACACTATTTTGGATATTAATGTCCTTAATGTGTTTTCGTTGGTCTTGTGCGTTTGACAGCAAATGATAACTTTAATATTGGAATTCCCTCCACATATATTAAGGTTTGAATGTAGCATGTCATTCCCATGTTTTGGTATTTGGAGTTCGCTCTCTTTTATGCTTGCGTGAGTATCGGGTTTATCCGTATTTTCGGTAACGTTTTATATTCATTTGGATTGTTGACCATGGTGCATGGGTCGGGCATTACGCCTCATCCTTGGTTGTATGAATTGAGATTTAAATGTTTATTCATGTTTTGAGGGAGTTTGTATCGGAATCCAATTTAGAAAACGCTATATACATTTTGGAACTTTCGTCATGAAATTTGTGTGCGTTGGAAAAGGAGTTGTTTGCATTCTTATTATAAACCCATTTTGGAAACCATGATTTAAATAAGTACTCTTTCGTTTAACAAGTTATTTAATCATGATGTAAACTCTTGAACTCACTAGGCGTTAGCCTAACCTTTTTATTTGTCGGCATGTGCAACAGGTTCCGGTTGGGTAATTTTTCTAGTGACTCTTTGTAGAGTCGAGAGCTAGATGTGAGTTCAAGAAGTAAGTGGCTTGGTGAAGTCTTCCGCGTTTTGAAAATAGCAACTTTGTTTTGAGTTGAGTAGCACCCGACCTTTTATACCTTGGTGTAAGACTTAGGATATATAATTGTTGAAGTTGTTGCGATTTTATTATTGAGGTAATTCCAAAAATGGTTTGTAGAAGAAACTTTATCCTTAATTGGTTATTTTATTGAAAATTTTATTTAGTGGCTCTTTCCAATTTTGAGGGTGTTACAACCCTCGACAGTCGTCACCCCTTTTTGTTCCATCATACTGTTTTAAATCATAGTTTTAGAAAGACTGAGGGAGCAGTAAAATATTAAATAAATATGTATCATTTCTTAGGAATATCAAAGGCATGCAAGAGTAAGATGGGGAAAAACTGCAAATCGCATATTGAACAGAGAAAATGATGATTATGGACGTGATCATCACCGGTTTTCGATTTATCACAACAAAATCACATCATTGTCACAAAAAAATCACATTATAAGAAGTCTTTTATTTATCAAATCATTATCACAACATAATCATATCATTATCATCAACGAAGGCATTGGCATAAGAAAGTCTTCGATTATACTAACAACATTTAGAGGTGTATTTGGTACATCGGGCAAAACAGAATATGGATCATTGCTCCACGTTCGGCATGACTTTTATGTGGAACAGAGACATGAAAAGAGTGGAATAGGCGAGTTCCACCCCTCCCCCATGGAACAGAGTGGAACAAGATGGAATAAACCTATATATTACTCATATAACCTCAAAATAAAACAAAATTCTTTTCTTAAACATCAAATACGCCTTACTACTTGCATTTAATTTATTCTTTAAATTTTATTTTATTTTATGTTTAGGTTCTTTAAACTTTTATTTATCGTCCTCAAATTATTATGTCTATACGATTTTTATATTTTGGTTATTTTATGTAATTTATTAATATTAATAATAGAAAATTAGTATAGAAAAGGTATAAATAAAATTTCTAATGAAGAATGGGTCCACAACTAAGATGAATTGAAGTTGTGGCCATTTTGAACTCCAAAAATATATGATATATTTTATATGATCGTTAAGCAACACATTCTATAGTTGGATGTGTCTTAGTACAAGCCACAATACCATCCATCATTTCTGAAAACAATAAATTTTACAGCAAAGAAGGTTACTATCCAACACCGTTACACTGATTTCTACAATGTTTTTTACCATGAAACATCTGGATTTTGGGAAACCTCAAAATGAAAACAATGTATATCAGTGTTAGCTTTCGAGATAACTTGATCTCACATTTATTGGTGCTCAGATACGGTCAAGATGCTAAAGTTGTGCAAATCTATCAGCGTCTTACGCTGTAATATGTTCCAACTTCGTGTGTGTGTGTGTGATGTAACACCCCAAAATAGGGGTAAGCGAATAATTACGAAAATAAATGTCCAATGTAGAAGAAAAAAAATATAATGTTATTATTTTTTTGGGACCCAATTTAATCATTAAGTATCGATTGGGAGTACTCAATTTTAACGGAGATGGATAATGTTGTTTATTTATGTTAAATGCAATACGAGGGGTAAGCAAATAATTATGAAAATAAATGTACAAGTTAAAAGAAAAAAATTAATGTTATTATTTATTTTGGACCCAATTTAATCATTAAGTATCAATTGGGAGTACTCAATTTTAACGGAGATAGATATGTTGTTGATTTATGTTAAATGAAATACAAGGATAATTATTAAATTGAAAATACGTTTTTTTTCAATCTTTCAAGGAGCATAATTTGGAATGGTATTATGGAAACTAGGAAGAAAAAAAAGGAATATGCATCGAATATGGAAGCAAAAATCATCCCCATTTTCTTTGCAAACCATCGGGTAAAGGGAAGGTTATAAAGGTAGGGTCATCATTCATTGCACTCGGGAACAGATCCAGTGGGGCCTGTAGCTCAGAGGATTAGAGCACGTGGCTACGAAACACGGTATCGGGGATTCGAATCCCTCCTCACCTACAACCGGCCCAAAAGGGAAGGGTCTTTCCCTCTGGGGGTAGGAAAATCATCATCGGGATAGCGGATCAAAAGCTATGGAACTTGGGTGTGGGTTTTTTTGTCGAAATGGAATGGCCTTTTTATTTATTATTTATCGTAAATGATTGAAGGATTACACATATTATGCCCATTCCCCATCAATGTAGTTTTTTTTACGCGCCTATACCTTTTGCTTAGCCAGGATGGGGCAATTATGGCCACTATGAAGAATCGATGACTGCATCTTTGATGCACTGCAAGTACTAGTATATCTGAGAATTCTTGATTGGATAGTTGTAAACAACCCTAGGGCTATGGAACAAAGGAGTATCTCAGACCTACACCGAGGTGTTGACGGTGATTTCAAATCTCCTCAAGTAGGATTCGAACCTACGACCAATCGGTTAACAACCGACTGCTCTACCACTGAGCTACTGAGGAACAACGAGAGATTCG
Source organism: Saussurea involucrata (assembly GCA_033807775.1). NCBI lineage: Eukaryota > Viridiplantae > Streptophyta > Magnoliopsida > Asterales > Asteraceae > Saussurea > Saussurea involucrata. The sequence continues at coordinate 107,120,361 of CM066315.1, forward strand.
ACTTGTCCGACTGTTGCTGACTTGCTTAGAAGTTTAGGATCGATCATAGCGACGTTGAGGTAAGAATCATGTAATTACCGGTTCATTATTGCACTAATGATTTGAAGTTTGTATGTGTTGTTTTTAAAACCAATAATATCGAAGTCGTAACGACCGGAAAACATAAAACAAGGGTTGTATGTTAGTCGAACATGACAGTGTATCGGCCTGGTCGAAGAGTCAAATGGATGTGTATGAAGTGCGGGTTTTAAAAGGGGCACCACACCGTGAACAACAATTTAGATATGGTTGAAACGTCGGATAAAAGTAAAAACAGTCGTCTATGGCTCGACCATCACCAAAGCCTTGTGAAGTCATCTCCACGCTTTGTTCGTACCTTTGTCTGCATATGTGTGAATGTATGCATGGTATATGTAATTTGTGCATAAAAGATTATATATGCACATATATAATTTGGGTGTTAGAATATAGTGCATGCTTTTCGTTGTGTTCATACACACATATATATACACAAAAATATTAGATCTTCAAGGGAATGAAGCAATAGGTTAAGGCATACCTAATGGAGTTGGAGGTTTATAATTTTTTTTTAATTATTAAGAAGGATGGTTTAATAAATCATTTAATTAAAATTTAATAATTTAATAAATAGATTAAAGTGTAGTAAAAGGGTTGATGATTATCGAAATGTTTAAAATCAAATTACGGAGTTTATATAGTTATAAAGGGTAAACCGACGTTAATGAAAGTCTATAATGGGAGTAAAGTGTCGTAATTGAAGTTAATAATTACTGGAACATTTAATTAGGAGCGGGGAATATTATAAAATGTTAAATTGGCGTTATGAGACGTCGTAAAGCTTAAGACTTAGGTTTGACTATATTCGATGGTGGTCGATAGTGTTGGCCAAAGGGTGACTATTGACCAAAGTCTGACTATTGACCAAAGTCACTAGGCTCGAGCTTATTGACACATGTTTGTACGTTTGGGTCGATTTTTGGAGAAAACATAGTCATTAATTGACTATTGTGGTTAAAACATTGTAAGTTATCAGTCAAGGACGATTATCGGGCAACCTACACAGTCAGGTGAGTCTTCATGAGACTTTAACTGGGATGTATGCTTACGTACAAAGTATATGAGCATTATGTTATCTTATGTACGTGTTTATGAATTATTATTATGGGTTGTATGCTATTTGTTTACGTGTTTTTAAACATTAATTAGCATGTCATAAATGGGTTTAAAATTTTCAATCAGGTATGCGATCGGGTCGATATGTCATAAGGGAAGACACTTCCTAGGGAAGGGTGATCGGACAAGGGAGAGCCATATAACCCAAGGAATGCCGATTATAGTAAGACATTTAACTAATGGGACATAAAGTGAGATCTCGTAATTACTTGAAGGGGTTTTGAAGCAAGGGTGCATATATTTTATTTGGGGTGTTTGTTTGTTTTATGCATGAAGGGCGATGTATGATTGTGCACGAAAACCATGAACTCACTAAGCTTTGTAAAGCTGACTATTAGTATGCATCTCAGGAGCAAGAGGTTCAAGGGTGGAGAAGAGTAAGGTCTCGCTTAGAGAATTACATTACCGTTCAAATTGATGTGTTTAGAATTTATATTTCAACTTATTTCATAATGTAACCCGGTATGGGACGGGTTAGCATTGGGTTATTGTGATTATATATGCTTAATTCAGGGGGGAGGGGTCTTCATTCTGATTTCAAAATCTTGTTTTGTTTTGCAAGAACTTTTTGTCTTAAGGGAGTTAGTTTTTTTTGTGATATATATTTTTAGGAGAATATTTTGAGGGGGGGGGGGGTTATGTGATTCAATACTGAATGTAAGTTTCTTCTAACATCTCATAAAAAATTACTTGAAAGAAGAACAACTTTCGAGTATGAAAACTATTTTCCTAAATGTTCAAACTATTTTCCTAAATGTTCAAGTATATATATTCAATAACTTCAACTTTGAAAAACTCCTTTTAGCAGATGCTACGGTCACATGTATAATGTCAACATAATTCGATAAGCAGCCAAAACATTAGGATACAATCTGCAACTTTGACAAAATCAAGAATTTCAATTGTTGATGTTGATTTAGATGGCAAAGCCACCTGCACACCTTTAATTCAAAATAAAGAACATTTATATCAACATCCGCCATATTATTATGTGAAAAAGTATCACCAAAATTAGCACAACATCAATTCATTCTCATTCAGTGACTTTATTTATCCGGATCAAATAAGAATCCAAATATACATTCAAATATCTTTTGTTCACTCGTATTATCAATGTGTTCATATAACTTTTTGTTAGAGGAACCTATAGTCTTAACAAATGTATCCATAGCTCCTCATTTTTTATTGTTTCAATTGCTCATCTAACTTTCTTCTTTTTCTTTTCTCACTTCCAGACAAGTACTTGTACTTTTTAGGCAACATGATCTGTATGACTATAATGAAATTGATTACTTGAACAAATAACAAGTACAACTCAAGTAATGAAGTAAAGGGGGACAAAAGCACCCGAATTGAAATATAAATTATGGAATATCCGGTGTTCGATTCCAAAGAATTCAACTCCACTTGACCAAAATGTAATATGTTATTAATAAAATCGAAACATGAATCACATAACATATTAACACATTACAATTTAGTAATTTACAGAAACACATTTACACAAACACAATTACACAGACAAAAAAAAATTGCCTGATCAATTCTTGAATCTTGATCCCAAAATTCAGAAATTCAGAATACAAACCAAACGGACCAAACTGACCGAGAAAGTGAGAAATCAGAATACTTCCAGAAACTAGAAGTTTATAACTCAAATGTTCCGGGAATCACTCAAAATTCAAGGACATTGAAATCAAAACCAATAGGCAACTTCAAGTTAATGAGAAAAAATGGAACCCTAACCTTATTATATGGTCTGGCGGAGGAACAGGAAATCGACGACCCACGACATGATGACACATCGAACTCTTCATACCGTTGAGAAAACTGAATCAACTCTTTATGGCCATCAACAATCGTGATTCACACTTCTTTTTCACTGTTCATCGGTGTCGCACTCTCACAATCGCACACATAGACTCAATCGATTAGACATCGCATATTGGACTTTCATTGCACGTTTGGGCCAGACGCAATGCACTCCACAGGTTGTGTTTGGGGCCTTTGGGCCTTTACAGTACTTTGTCATCGGGTCCTTTTTAGACCGATCCATAACTTATATTTAATAAAAAAAATACTAAACAATTTTTTAAAGCTAATATATAAGCTAATTTTTTTCTGGTTTTTTGGGCCCTAGGTGAGTGCCTGGCCCGCCCTCTCCTAGGGACGGTTATGTAGGCGTCTTAACAAGTTTTAAGGACATTTTTAATACTAAGTGTCGCGTTAGATATTAAACCCATCTTTTTATATGACACTTGTTTTTATAGGACATATTTACAACTAGTGTCCTATAAAATAGTTAATACGACGTTTTTTTAATAAAAACTATTCTAAAAAACTTCCTATGACGCCCAAAAAATGAACTTATTAATAGGATACTTTATTTTTTGGTCATATAAATTAAGTCATATAAAATGGTTTATTCAAATGCTTTATTTTTTGGTGTCCTAGAAATCAAATTTTATTGTAGTGCATGTGTTAATTATTTACCAACATTTCTTCCTCTTTATATGAAATTATGAGTATTTGATGATAAAAAGTTGATAAGAAACTTAGTTACTATCGTTAATAAGAAAAAAAAAACAAAATTATGTTTCCATAAACATATTAAAGAGACCTATATATTTGCAATTTCTTTGTCTGCTACTTTCACATCCGTATGACAGATTATAGTTCTTTGTCTGCCACCTTAGTAATTACAACTTTTTAAAAAAATATATAAATTAAATTTCAATTGATCATTTAATAACTAAGTTTTTTAATAATTTAAAACAAAAACATTTGGAAGCGGGTCGGATAACGATCCATGTGGGCCGTAGTTTTGCATGCCCCATCATAAATGGGCGGTTTAGCGTTAGAAGTTAAATTCCTAACGGCGCACACTGAATCATTCATATGCCATTATGCCTTGTTATAAGCAAATAGGAAACCCCAAATAGCAAATACCATTACAAGATGACTCTAGCTCTCCCTACCTTCTTCCTCGTTCATCCTCAATTACAACATGTCGTCGCCAAAATGTCTTTCCTTGACACATTCTTCTTTTATGTTAGTCTCATTTCTTTCTTTCTTTTCTCTCTCTCTCTCTCTCTCTCATATATATATATATATATATATATATATATATATATATATATATATATATATATAGATAGATAGATAGATAGATAGATGAATGATCATGTGAGAAAAAATAGTTAAGGTGAGAAGATAAGAATAAATTTGGACCTTTGATCACTTTTAATCTCAAACACACTTATTAGCTAGTCGCGCTTTGATACGGGGATTGATTCAGTTCATCTCATCTCAGCACACCAGTGCATACAAGGGTGGAGATCATTTCTTACTCTTTTCACCATAACTTTTATTCTTACTAGAACTCAACCCTAAGGTTGGGTTCCGGTGAAAAGTTGAGTTAATGTGATAAGTGTCAGAAGTGGTCTGACTATCAATCGTTGGATCCACATTAGGATGAGTTACTTCGGTTAAGATGCACCAAATCATTCCCTGTATCAAACACAATTCATGGGTGGGCTCAAGATTAAAAGTGATAAAAGGTTCATACTTGCTTCTCATGCTTCTCATGTTAACTAAACTTCTCACACAATCCTTCACTTATATATATGGTTGAGTTCCGATGAAAACTTGAGATTAAAATAAGATGTGTGAGAAGTTGAGATTAACGTGAGAAGTTGGACGAGAAATGGATGCATATTAGGATGTGATGTACCGGATCAATTCCCTTCTAAGCCGGAATTCATGGGAGGGCATATATTTAAAAGTGATCAAATATTGAGAACAATTTCTCACGTTTCTCACGTTAACCTCAACTTTTCACACGATCATTGACCTCTATTATATATATATATATATATATATATATATATATATATATATATATATATATATATATATATGTTGGGTCATCAAGATTTGAAGATGACCTCATGATCTCCTTTTATACTTTGAAAAACATTTTATACTTAGAGAAATTTTGGATGCATGGTTCTTTGTAATGGCTTGTACAAGATATCAAATGTTTGGTGAAGTCAAAGATCAACCAAAGTCAAGATTAAAGATTCTCTCATTGTGGAAGTGAAAGATCTTTTCTCAAACATACAAGTCATTGTTCACCGAAATTGTTCTCACAATTTCGGTGGACATATCTCCACCAAAACTTCTCTTTATTTCGGCCAAGAAGTCTCAAAGAAGTTTTCTCCAAAGATGATGTCACATATCCCAAAGATGATGTCACATATCTCAAAGATGTGTCACATATCACAAGGCTATCATCGGTGGGATCTCAAAGAAATCTCAAAGAAGCTTTCTCCAAAGATGATGTCACATATCCCAAAGATGATGTCACATATCTCAAAGATGTGTCACATATCCCAAATGACATTTCGGTGGGACCTCAAAGAAGCTTCAAAGATGTTTTCTCCAAAGATGTGTCACATATCCCAAGCTTCCTTCGGTGGTGCAATATTTGGAAGACAAATTGAGAAGATATTTTCTACATGGATAAAGTGACATTTTGTCTTATTATCCATTTCCATGCAAAGCTCTTTTCTCATGCATGGGCTCTTCTGACTGTAAAAGGTGACAAGGACTTCACAACTTTCCAGAAGTCAACATCCTCAGCAAGTGTGAAGATGACAAGTGTCCCAAGCATTCAATGCTTGCACACTCCTTGTCACTATAAAAGGAAGAGCTCTCCATACAGAAAACACACACATCTTGAGAGACTTTGAAGATTACTGTGAGCTCTTGATATTCTACGCAAACTGGAAGAATTCTCTAAGTGCAAGAATTTCCAGTTTGCTTGAAAAACTTTATAGCTTTGTTCTAAGTGTTCTTAGTTATTTTGTTGTATACTTTGTGTAAGATTGTTAGAATAGTTTATTTGTTCTTTTCCGCAACAGTCTTAAGTTTTCTATGTGTAATTCTTGTTGAAAGATTTTCAATAAAGAGAATTAAAATTGTGAAAATTTTGAGTATTGTATTCAACCCCCACTTCTACAATACTTGTTATAGCCATCTGGGACTAACAAGTGGTATCAGAGCAGAAAGTTTAATTCCATAAACTTGATCTGCGATGGCTGCCTCCTCTTCCTCTACTGTTGAAAACTCTTTTCAAAATAACTTTTCTGAAAATGGCTCCATTTCAAAACCTCCTAAGTTCAATGCTAACAACTTCTCTTTGTGGAAAAGTCGCATGATGCTGTTCATGGAAGGAGTGGATACTAGATATCCAACCATTCTCCAAGAGGGACCCTTAATCCCCAGAGTTTGGGCTCGCTATGAAACACAGAGGCCTGGTAAAGAAACCATGGAAAAAGATAATTCTGATGATTCGTCTGATGAAGAAAAATCTGTTGCTACTGGTCGTTACATTCTTAAAAATCCTAAGAAATACACTGATGAGGAAAAACGGCTTGTGTCTCTTGATTCTAAAGTTAGAACTATCATTGCTCTCTCTCTTCCTGATGAAGTGTACCACTCTCTGGTAAATCTCTCTACTGCCAAAGAGATGTGGTCCACTCTGTGTGTTTTGTACGAAGGTACAAATGAAGTTAAAAAGAGCAGAAAGATTGCTCTTGTTAGAAATTATGAACTCTTTGCTTTTGAAAAAGGAGAACCTCTTCCTAGCTTCTATAATCGCTTCAACTCTCTTTTAAATGATCTTAAGTTGTTGGGCAGAGTCTATGATAATGAGGAAGTCTTGTGCAAGTTCATGGATTGTCTTCCAGATTTTTGGGAAAATATATGTACTTGCATCAAAACTACCAAGGACCTTGAGTTCATGCCCTTGACTGTTCTTTATGGAACTCTTTTCAACTATGAGCAGACGAAACTGCATAAGTTTATAAAGAACTCTTCTCTAGCTCTCCTAAGTGACTCTTCCAAAAAGACTAAGTGTTTTCCAAAAATACCTACCCATCTGATTCTGACCATGATAGTCAAGAAGATCCCAATGATCATTCAGAAGCATATCTTAGTGATGCTAAGGATGAATGTGAGGAAACTTTAGTTGATAAATTATCTGATGAAATGGCCATGTTGGATGGGTATTCTAAATCCAAATCCTACCACCCTTCTAGAAAATCTAAGCCTCTCTCCAAACACTCTTCTTTGGACAAATCTAATGAGGAATGTTTTAACTGTGGTAAAAAGGGTCATTTTGCTTCTGAGTGTAAAAGTAAACATTTTGAAAGACCCAGAACTGCTTCCTCAGGCCGATTCTCCTCAAAATCGGGAAGATCCAAATATGATTCCCAAAAGTTCAACCAATCTTTCTTTTCTGCAGATTCTGACAGGGCCGAAAGATACAAGGAGAAATACAAGAGAGAAAAGGAAAGAAATGAAAGACTTGTTAGGAGAGGAAAGGGTCTGCCTGCTAAATCTTATGATTTGGCAGATGAACCCACATCTGAAAGCGAATGACTCCTCAACTGCTCTTGTATCAGCTAAGTGTCTCCTCTCCTCATCACAGGTACATCCATCTCTATCTCTCTCTGATGCTGAAAAGATTGAAGCATTTAATTCTTTATCTATTGTCTTTAGATGATGCATCCTTCTCTTCTAACTCATGCAAAATATTTTCTATCTCTGAAAAAGGAAAGTATCTGGGTGCCAATTTTTTATTAAAAAGAAATCCTTTACTTTTTCTAAAAATACCTATGTGTCTTCTTCTACCGATTTTATTCACAGATCTGTGTGTCTCAAAATGTCCTTTTCAAAGGAAAAGTTTTTGGTCCTCCCAAAATTTGAAAAAATGAATTTTAGGTGTTGCACCTCAAATCCTTGATTCCTCATCAAATTCTTTGAGGACATATTTAAAGCAAAAATAAAGAAAAAGATCACAATTCTAAAAAGATCCTTCTTTATAGAAACTGCTATATTTGTGGTGATACTTCTCATTTTGCCAAAGACTGACCGAAAGAAAGATTTGATCTAAGTGACACCAATTCTTTTTCTTCTAACCCAAAAGGACCCACTACCAAATGGGTACCTAGAAAATGAATTCTTTGTGATTGCAGATTTTAAGTTGGACAGATGAATCTATGTGGACAAGTGAGAAAGTTGACAAAACCGTTCCACCGATCCCTCATATTTTTCTTTCTTACCAAAATACACGCCAAATAACCATTGGCTGTTCTCTCCACCGAAGAACCCCAACACCCACATCACAAGACCACCACCGACCCCTTTTCTACTACACTTGAAAGTTGCACATTCTCAATTTGGTATTATTATTATTCTTATATATTTCATAGTTGTACTAATTATATATATAATAATCATAATAATAATACATCGGTGGAATGTGTAAACCAAGTGTTGATGACCTCATCAATATGATGTCATCTTAGTACCACATTTTCTCTCTCCTCCATCAATCAACTCCAAGACTATAACAATCTATCTTTTTGTGATGACACCCACCTACACCGAAATCCCAAACCATGCAAACACCACCTCTTCTTTTCTATATTTTTCTTCCACCAATTTCATTTCCTTCACCAAAATCTAAATTCGGTGGCATCTCTCTCTCATCTAACTCTTCTACCGAAATGCCCATTCGGTGGAATTTATCTAACTTTCCACCGAAATTTAATTCGGTGGAATCGTTCTGCATCTTCCACCGAAGTCTAAAATCGGTGGACTCCTTCTAAACCTTCCACCGATAGATTTCCTCTACCGATTCTCTCCCCACAAATTTTATCTAGCTTCTCATATACTCTTCCTCTCACCTAACCCAACTTCCTATGTGTCATCTCCTCATCCCATCTCTTTTTCCATCATTTTTCACTCTTGGTTTGCAACCCATTTCTCCTTTCATAAAATCCACCCACTACAAACTCTTCTGCAGATGTCACCCCAAATCCTCAAACTCAATCTTTTGGGTCATCAAAATTGGAAGATGAAATTCCAATCTTTTCTTCACTTTGAAGGTTCTCTCCATAATGCCTTAGAAGACTTTCTCCACACTCTGCTGAAGATGTCTTAGAAGTTTTCCTTCAACCTCTTCAAGAAATTACACCGAATTTTTGTCTATCTCTTGCAAATTTTCGGTGGGAATGATCAAAAAAAAATTAGTACTGATTTTTCACCGAAAATCCTACCGAAAATAGCCAATTTTCGGTGGATTCTCCTTAATTTTCGGTGGAAAGGCAAAAAAAAAAAAAAAAAAAAAAAAAAAAAAACTACTGATTTTCCACCGAAAATCCTACCGAAAATTGCCAATTTTCGGTGGGATCTCCTTAATTTTCGGTGGGAAAGTTTAAAAAAAAAAAAATTACTACTGATTTTCCACCGAAAATCCTACCGAAAATAGCCAATTTTCGGTGGATTCTCCTTAATTTTCGGTGGAAAGGCAAAAAAAAAAAATCTACTGATTTTCCACCGAAAATCCTACCGAAAATTGGGATCTCCTTAATTTTCGGTGGGAATGCAAAAAAAAAAAAAATAGTTTTGGTTCTGGCCGATCTTTTCATTTTCTCTTGGTGTTTTTCCTACGTCGGCCGCTGAGGGGGAGAATTCATCTGAGGGGGAGCAACATAAACCCTCAGTACTCATATACAGCGACCAACTTGAAAAAATGAGGAAATCGACGGACCGGTCAAGGGGGAGCACTTCAGTCCGGGCGGATCTAACTGAGGGGGAGTAACACAAAGACCGACTGATCTAACTGAGGGGGAGCAAATAAAAGACAAGTTGATGATGCTAAACAGGAAAAGATGTCAAGATGCAACAGATGGGCAGATGCATCCTGAGGCTGATTCACTCAAACTCAACCCTCCTCAAAGTTTGTCACTATAATGGGTTGTCTCCTATCAAAACCCACAGATTCTCTTGGCTGAAATCTTTTGGAGTAAGTGAATGACTTGAAGATTTGAAACATCTGAAGATAAAGCAAAAGTGCCTGAAAGATAAAGTTCTTCAACACATCAACAGGCTGCTGATCAAAATGAAGAATCCTCAAGCCAGACACAAGTTTCAACTCGCCCCTCCAAAGATGCAAGTAATATTCATTATGTTCATATTGTTTATACTGTTTATACTTCTTTCCTTTTCCTTTCAATTATTTGTACAGCTATACCTTTTTATTTTTTCTCATATGTAAATATCATATATACATACACAAAAAAAAAATGGACTGTTTGAAAAAGAACCCAAAAAAAGTAAAGAAGGGTCAACATGCATTATTCACTGTCTTACTCATGTTTTTCTAAGTATGGATGTCATCATCAAATAGGGGGAGATTGTTGGGTCATCAAGATTTGAAGATGACCTCATGATCTCCTTTTATACTTTGAAAAACATTTTATACTTAGAGAAATTTTGGATGCATGGTTCTTTGTAATGGCTTGTACAAGATATCAAATGTTTGGTGAAGTCAAAGATCAACCAAAGTCAAGATTAAAGATTCTCTCATTGTGGAAGTGAAAGATCTTTTCTCAAACATACAAGTCATTGTTCACCGAAATTGTTCTCACAATTTCGGTGGACATATCTCCACCAAAACTTCTCTTTATTTCGGCCAAGAAGTCTCAAAGAAGTTTTCTCCAAAGATGATGTCACATATCCCAAAGATGATGTCACATATCTCAAAGATGTGTCACATATCACAAGGCTATCATCGGTGGGATCTCAAAGAAATCTCAAAGAAGCTTTCTCCAAAGATGATGTCACATATCCCAAAGATGATGTCACATATCTCAAAGATGTGTCACATATCCCAAATGACATTTCGGTGGGACCTCAAAGAAGCTTCAAAGATGTTTTCTCCAAAGATGTGTCACATATCCCAAGCTTCCTTCGGTGGTGCAATATTTGGAAGACAAATTGAGAAGATATTTTCTACATGGATAAAGTGACATTTTGTCTTATTATCCATTTCCATGCAAAGCTCTTTTCTCATGCATGGGCTCTTCTGACTGTAAAAGGTGACAAGGACTTCACAACTTTCCAGAAGTCAACATCCTCAGCAAGTGTGAAGATGACAAGTGTCCCAAGCATTCAATGCTTGCACACTCCTTGTCACTATAAAAGGAAGAGCTCTCCATACAGAAAACACACACATCTTGAGAGACTTTGAAGATTACTGTGAGCTCTTGATATTCTACGCAAACTGGAAGAATTCTCTAAGTGCAAGAATTTCCAGTTTGCTTGAAAAACTTTATAGCTTTGTTCTAAGTGTTCTTAGTTATTTTGTTGTATACTTTGTGTAAGATTGTTAGAATAGTTTATCTGTTCTTTTCCGCAACAGTCTTAAGTTTTCTATGTGTAATTCTTGTTGAAAGATTTTCAATAAAAAGAATTAAAATTGTGAAAATTTTGAGTATTGTATTCAACCTCCCCTTCTACAATACTTGTTATAGCCATCTGGGACTAACAATATATATATATATATATATATATATATATATATATATATATATATATATATATATATATATATATATATGTGTGTGTGTGTGTGTGTGTGTGTGTGTGTGTGTGTGTGAAAAAATACAATAAAATTAAACATACTTTGTTTGGATATTGATTTTAAGGTGAAGGATCATGTTAGAAGTTGAGTACTTAACGGTGAGAAGTGGATCTAAATCGTTCATCTCTTTTATTCTCAAGCCCTCCCACGAATTGCGGCTTAAAAATGAATTAATCTGGTGCATCTCATCCTAATGTGTATGCAATTTTCATCCAACGGTTGATAACCACTTTCTCACGCTTCTCACCGTTAATTCAACTTCTCACCGAAACCTTGATTTTAATATTTCTTCCCCCCCTCTATCTCTCTCTCTCTCTCTCTCTCTCTGTATATATATATATATATATATAGGAAGGTTCAAACGACGAGCGTACCTATTTATGAGAAACGCGAGGAGCGCTTTCCATGTACTGGATCACATGTGATCCACTACTCTCGAAAAAATCGGGTAGCGGACAACCTGGTTCGCGAGTCGCGTGGAAGTCGCCCGGATCACATGTGATTTTAGGCGTGAATCACATGTGATCCATTACATGGGCGGAAGCCCCCCAATCAGGTGTGAATCACATGTGATTTTGTACGTGAATCACATGTGATTCAGTACATGGGTGGTGGTGCTCCTCGCGTTTTCTTAAATTGTTACGCTCCTCGTTTGAACCCGCCTCTCTCTCTCTCTCTCTCTCTCTCTCTCTCTCTCTATATATATATATATATATATATATATATATATATATATAATTTAGGGGCTGTTTGGTTGGTTTTTCATTAAGTCCTGTGTGGATATAGATGTCTGTCTGGATTTGTCTGTCTGTCTGGATTCTGATATCTTGTTGTTTGTTTGTCGTGCTGAACAAACGAGCTGAACGTCAGAAATGACTATTTTACCCTCATGGCATCACATTACTGAACATTTTTATAATTTGATTTTTGACATAATTAGCATAATCCTGATAACGAGGTACCTACTATGCAAGAAAGAAATGCACCATCGACTGTTGTTTGAAAAATAACTCAATGATCCAATCCCTAAACGTAAACAAATTGATGTATTGCAAACGATATCACTACAAAATCTTCGCAAATAATCCATATCCCTAACGACAATGATGAATCTGAAACCAGCTCTAATCATTGAATCACAAAAAAGGAAAAAAAACCTAGAAATTGGAGAATTCTACAAGGACTTCAGAACAATGGCAATTACTCGTAACAACCAACAAGCAAGGGACGATAAGCATCCAATCAGGTAAAAACTAGAAGATAAGCGATAAAACAAGGCAGATGGGTCGGGCATTACGCCTCATCCTTGGTTGTATGAATTGAGATTTAAATGTTTATTCACGTTTTGAGGGAGTTTGTATCGGAATCCAATTTAGAAAACGCTATATACATTTTGGAACTTTCGTCATGAAATTTGTGTGCGTTGGAAAAGGAGTTGTTTGCATTCTTATTATAAACCCATTTTGGAAATCATGATTTAAATAAGTACTCTTTCGTTTAACAAGTTATTTAATCATGATGTAAACTCTTGAACTCACTAGGCGTTAGCCTAACCTTTTTATTTGTCGGCATGTGCAACAGGTTCCGGTTGGGTAATTTTTCTAGTGACTCTTTGTAGAGTCGAGAGCTAGATGTGAGTTCAAGAAGTAAGTGGCTTGGTGAAGTCTTCCGCGTTTTGAAAATAGCAACTTTGTTTTGAGTTGAGTAGCACCCGACCTTTTATACCTTGGTGTAAGACTTAGGATATATAATTGTTGAAGTTGTTGCGATTTTATTATTGAGGTAATTCCAAAAATGGTTTGTAGAAGAAACTTTATCCTTAATTGGTTATTTTATTGAAAATTTTATTTAGTGGCTCTTTCCAATTTTGAGGGTGTTACAACCCTCGTCAGTCGTCACCCCTTTTTGTTCCATCATATTGTTTTAAATCATAGTTTTAGAAAGACTGAGGGAGCAGTAAAATATTAAATAAATATGTAGCATTTCTTAGGAATATCAAAGGCATGCAAGAGTAAGATGGGAAAAAACTGCAAATCGCATATTGAACAGAGAAAATGATGATTATGGACGTGATCATCACCGGTTTTCGATTTATCACAACAAAATCACATCATTGTCACAAAAAAATCACATTATAAGAAGTCTTTTATTTATCAAATCATTATCACAACATAATCATATCATTATCAACAACGAAGGCATTGGCATAAGAAGTCTTCGATTTTACTAACAACATTTAGAGGTGTATTTGGTACATCGGGCAAAACAGAACATGGATCACTGCTCCACGTTTGGCATGACTTTTATGTGGAACAGAGACATGAAAAGAGTGGAATAGGCGAGTTCCACCCCTCCCCCATGGAACAGAGTGGAACAAGATGGAATAAACCTATATATTACTCATATAACCTCAAAATAAAACAAAATTCTTTTCTTAAACATCAAATACGCCTTACTACTTGCATTTAATTTATTCTTTAAATTTTATTTTATTTTATGTTTAGGTTCTTTAAACTTTTATTTATCGTCCTCAAATTAGTATGTCTATACGATTTTTATATTTTGGTTATTTTATGTAATTTATTAATATTAATAATAGAAAATTAGTATAGAAAAGGTATAAATAAAAATTCTAATGAAGAATGGGTCCACAACTAAGATGAATTGAAGTTGTGGCCATTTTGAACTCCAAAAATATGTGATATATTTTATATGATCGTTAAGCAACACATTCTATAGTTGGATGTGTCTTAGTACAAGCCACAATACCATCCATCATTTCTGAAAACAATAAATTTGACAGCAAAGAAGGTTACTATCCAACACCGTTACACTGATTTCTACAATGTTTTTTACCATGAAACATCTGGATTTTGGGAAACCTCAAAACGAAAACAATGTATATCAGTGTTAGCTTTCGAGATAACTTGATCTCACATTTATTGGTGCTCAGATACGGTCAAGATGCTAAAGTTGTGCAAATCAATCAGCATCTTACGCTGTAAAATGTTCCAACTTCGTGTGTGTGTGTGTGATGTAACACCCCAAAATAGGGGTAAGCGAATAATTACGAAAATAAATGTCCAATGTAGAAGAAAAAAAATATAATGTTATTATTTTTTTGGGACCCAATTTAATCATTAAGTATCGATTGGGAGTACTCAATTTTAACGGAGATGGATAATGTTGTTTATTTATGTTAAATGCAATACGAGGGGTAAGCAAATAATTATGAAAATAAATGTACAAGTTAAAAGAAAAAAATGAATGTTATTATTTATTTTGGACCCAATTTAATCATTAAGTATCAATTGGGAGTACTCAATTTTAACGGAGATAGATATGTTGTTGATTTATGTTAAATGAAATACAAGGATAATTATTAATTTGAAAATACGTTTTTTTTCAATCTTTCAAGGAGCATAATTTGGAATGGTATTATGGAAACTAGGAAGAAAAAAAAGGAATATGCATGGAATATGGAAGCAAAAATCATCCCCATTTTCTTTGCAAACCATCGAGGTAAAGGGAAGGTTATAAAGGTAGGGTCATCATTCATTGCACTCGGGAACAGATCCAGTGGGGCCTGTAGCTCAGAGGATTAGAGCACGTGGCTACGAAACACGGTATCGGGGATTCGAATCCCTCCTCACCTACAACCGGCCCAAAAGGGAAGGGTCTTTCCCTCTGGGGGTAGGAAAATCATCATCGGGATAGCGAATCAAAAGCTATGGAACTTGGGTGTGGGTTTTTTTGTCGAAATGGAATGGCCTTTTTATTTATTATTTATCGTAAATGATTGAAGCATTACACATATTATGCCCATTCCCCATCAATGTAGTTTTTTTTACGCGCCTATACCTTTTGCTTAGCCAGGATGGGGCAATTATGGCCACTATGAAGAATCGATGACTGCATCTTTGATGCACTGCAAGTACTAGTATATCTGAGAATTCTTGATTGGATAGTTGTAAACAACCCTAGGGCTATGGAACAAAGGAGTATCTCAGACCTACACCGAGGTGTTGACGGTGATTTCAAATCTCCTCAAGTAGGATTCGAACCTACGACCAATCGGTTAACAACCGACTGCTCTACCACTGAGCTACTGAGGAACAACGAGAGATTCGACTTGTCCGACTGTTGCTGACTTGCTTAGAAGTTTAGGATCGATCATAGTGACGTTGAGGTAAGAATCATGTAATTACCGGTTCATTATTACACTAATGATTTGAAGTTTGTATGTGTTGTTTTTAAAACCAATAATATCGAAGTCGTAACGATCGGAAAACATAAAACAAGGGTTGTATGTTAGTCGAACATGACAGTGTATCGGCCTGGTCGAAGAGTTAAATGGATGTGTATGAAGTGTGGGTTTTAAAAGGGGCACCACACCGTGAACAACAATTTAGATATGGTTGCAACGTCGGATAAAAGTAAAAACAGTCGTCTATGGCTCGACCATCACCAAAGCCTTGTTAAGTCATCTCCACGCTTTGTTCGTACCTTTGTCTGCATATGTGTGAATGTATGCATGGTATATTGTAACATCCCTTAATCCCAACATACAAGTTTCATATAATTCACCACAAAATAACATATCATAATCCAAATACGGTCCCTTAAATTCTACAATTTGGTCTTTCAGTACAAACTTTTTCGAATAAAGTAAAATACATAACAACTACTAAATATAACTGAAATCTTCATAATCATTCAACATCCACAAAAGCTAAACATGAGAATTCCTATCATTGTCTTTTGTTTGCTCCTTGACCTGGAATACATATTTTAAAACAAAAATGAGGGTTAGACCTTGAGGTCTAGTGAGAAAAATCCTCGTTAGTTAAAGAAAACTTTTGCACAAAGTCATACATATACTTCACATAAGAATACCAATTATGACTCATGTAATCTTTCCATCTCTTTCTCCTTTCTTTTCCTTGGCCATATTAATTGGTAGCAAGCCAATTAATTAATTTACACCGTTGTACTAAATACAGCCAACACCACTGTCCCTTTGTACAGCCAACTTCCACCGGTCCTAAGCCCGGCCAACTAGTACTCATACAATGCAATATTCATATAAACATTATATGCACCATATTACATTTAATCACATATATGTATTCCATTTGAAAACATTTCAAATAAAAACTCACCTTGTTTTTATCACAAAAACCCTTCCAAGATAACTCACGTACGTCAATCTTTCACCAAATCTGAAATCAGATAAAATACCAAATATTTCCTTTACTACTTAAACTTACAAAATTCCCAACTGAAATCGCAATGAACAGTACCAAATCGCAATCTCCTATTGCGATTTCACCCTGAAGTCGCAACCCCTTATTGCGATTTCATCCCGAAGTCGCAACCCCTTATTGCGATTCCACCTTGGAGTCGCAACCCACTATTGCGATTCCACCTTGGAGTCGCAACCCACTATTGCGATTCCACCTTGGAGTCGCAACCAACTACTGCGATTCCAAACTCGAATCGCAATCAACTACTGCGATTTCAAGCCAAGTCGCAAACGACCATTGCGACTTCAATGCCAAGTCGCAACCAACTGTTGCGACTTCGTTGAATGTCGCAGTCGTCTATTGCGACTTCGATGAATGTCTCAGTCTACTGTTTCATCCTAAAACCCAGATTTTTGCAGTTTTAAGCTATGCATGTTGCTATAAAGATGCAGTTATGATTAAGACTATAAACATAACCTAACCTTAAGCTCAGATTTCCCAAAACACCTCTTTTTAACAAAACCCACCAAGAACTTAACTATAAACCTCAAGAACACTTTAGAGAATTAAAACACATATAAGGTATGGATTGTTTACCTGAATCACTTCAGTTTAAATCCCTGAATCACAACAACAAACTTCTTAATCTTTTCCTTCTTCTTCCCTTCAAACTTTCTCTCGATTTCTCTCTCTCTCTCAACCGAATACACTTACACACACATACACCTTGAATAATATCTTCTAAGTAACTAACAAAAGGACACCTCCTCTACAAGAGGTGGAAGTGGCGGTGGTGGGAGAGAGTTTGTGAAAAGAGACAAAACAAACCTCAAGTTTAGCTTATATGACAAAACATACCCCTAAACTTCCGTTATTAAATTAAAACTTACCCTTTAGTTTTTAACTCCTAAAATACTAATATAAAAACTTATAAATTCCTTATTTAAAATTAGATAAAATACCTGGTTATTACATATATGTAATTTGTGCATAAAAGATTATATATGCACATATATAATTTGGGTGTTAGAATATAGTGCATGCTTTTCGTTGTGTTCATACACACATATATATACACAAAAATATTAGATCTTCAAGGGAATGAAGCAATAGGTTAAGGCATACCTAATGGAGTTGGAGGTTTATAATTTTTTTTATTATTAAGAAGGATGGTTTAATAAATCATTTAATTAAAATTTAATAATTTAATAAATAGATTAAAGTGTAGTAAAAGGGTTGATGATTATCGAAATGTTTTAAATCAAATTATGGAGTTTATATAGTTATAAAGGGTAAACCGACGTTAATGAAAGTCTATAATGGGAGTAAAGTGTCGTAATTGAAGTTAATAATTACTGGAGCATTTAATTAGGAGCGGGGAATATTATAAAATGTTAAATTGGCGTTATGAGACGTCGTAAAGCTTAAGACTTAGGTTTGACTATATTCGATGGTGGTCGATAGTGTTGGCCAAAGGGTGACTATTGACCAAAGTCACTAGGCTCGAGCTTATTGACACATGTTTGTACGTTTGGGTCGATTTTTGGAGAAAACATAGTCATTAATTGACTATTGTGGTTAAAACATTGTAAGTTATCAGTCAAGGACGATTATCGGGCAACCTACACAGTCAGGTGAGTCTTCATGAGACTTTAACTGGGATGTATGCTTACGTACAAAGTATATGAGCATTATGTTATCTTATGTACGTGTTTATGAATTATTATTATGGGTTGTATGCTATGTGTTTACGTGTTTTTAAACATTAATTAGCATGTCATAAATGGGTTTAAAATTTTCAATCAGGTATGCGATCGGGTCGATATGTCATAAGGGAAGACACTTCCTAGGGAAGGGTGATCGGACAAGGGAGAGCCATATAACCCAAGGAATGCCGATGATAGTAAGACATTTAACTAATGGGACATAAAGTGAGATCTCGTAATTACTTGAAGGGGTTTTGAAGCAAGGGTGCATATATTTTATTTGGGGTGTTTGTTTGTTTTATGCATGAAGGGCGATGTATGATTGTGCACGAAAACCATGAACTCACTAAGCTTTGTAAAGCTGACTATTAGTATGCATCTCAGGAGCAAGAGGTTCAAGGGTGGAGAAGAGTAAGGTCTCGCTTAGAGAATTACATTACCGTTCGAATTGATATGTTTAGAATTTATATTTCAACTTATTTCATAATGTAACCCGGTATGGGACGGGTTAGCATTGGGTTATTGTGATTATATATGCTTAATTCAGGGGGGGAGGGGTCTTCATTCTGATTTCAAAATCTTGTTTTGTTTTGCAAGAACTTTTTGTCTTAAGGGAGTTAGTTTTTTTTGTGATATATATTTTTAGGAGAATATTTTGAGGGGGGGGGGGTTATGTGATTCAATACTGAATGTAAGTTTCTTCTAACATCTCATAAAAAATTACTTGAAAGAAGAACAACTTTCGAGTATGAAAACTATTTTCCTAAATGTTCAAACTATTTTCCTAAATGTTCAAGTATATATATTCAATAACTTCAACTTTGAAAAACTCCTTTTAGCAGATGCTACGGTCACATGTATAATGTCAACATAATTCGATAAGCAGCCAAAACATTAGGATACAATCTGCAACTTTGACAAAATCAAGAATTTCAATTGCTGATGTTGATTTAGATGGCAAAGCCACCTGCACACCTTTAATTCAAAATAAAGAACATTTATATCAACATCCGCCATATTATTATGTGAAAAAGTATCACCAAAATTAGCACAACATCAATTCATTCTCATTCAGTGACTTTATTTATCCGGATCAAATAAGAATCCAAATATACTTTCAAATATCTTTTGTTCACTCGTATTATCAATGTGTTCATGTAACTTTTTGTTAGAGGAACCTATAGTCTTAACAAATGTATCCATAGCTCCTCATTTTTTATTGTTTCAATTGCTCATCTAACTTTCTTCTTTTTCTTTTCTCACTTCCAGACAAGTACTTGTACTTTTTAGGCAACATGATCTGTATGACTATATTGAAATTGATTACTTGAACAAATAACAAGTACAACTCAAGTAATGAAGTAAAGGGGGACAAAAGCACCCGAATTGAAATATAAATTATGGAATATCCGGTGTTCGATTCCAAAGAATTCAACTCCACTTGACCAAAATGTAATCTGTTATTAATAAAATCGAAATCGAAACATGAATCACATAACATATTAACACATTACAATTTAGTAATTTACAGAAACACGGTTACACAAACACAATTACACAGACAAAAAGAAAAATTGCCTGATCAATTCTTGAATCTTGATCCCAAAATTCAGAAATTCAGAATACAAACCAAACGGACCAAACCGACCGAGAAAGTGAGAAATCAGAATACTTCCAGAAACTAGAAGTTTATAACTCAAATGTTTAGGGAATCACTCAAAATTCAAGGACATTGAAATCAAAACCAATAGGCAACTTCAAGTTAATGAGAAAAAATGGAACCCTAACCTTATTATATGGTCTGGCGGAGGAACAGGAAATCGACGACGCACGACATGATGACACAATGAACTCTTCATACCGTTGAAGAAACTGAATCAACTCTTTATGGCCATCGACAATCGTGATTCACACTTCTTTTTCACTGTTCATCGGTGTCGCACTCTCACAATCGCACACATAGACTCAATCGATTAGACATCGCATATTGGACTTCCATTGCACGTTTGGGCCAGACGCAATGCACTCCACAGGTTGTGTTTGGGGCCTTTGGGCCTTTACAGTACTTTGTCATCGGGTCCTTTTTAGACCGATCCATAACTTATATTTAATAAAAAAAAATACTAAACAATTTTTTAAAGCTAATATATAAGCTAAATTTTTTTCTGGTTTTTTGGGCCCTAGGTGAGTGCCTGGCCCGCCCTCTCCTAGGGACGGTTATGTAGGTGTCTTAACAAGTTTTAAGGACATTTTTAATACTAAGTGTCGCGTTAGATATTAAACCCATCTTTTTATATGACACTTGTTTTTATAGGACATATTTACAAATAGTGTCCTATAAAATAGTTAATACGACGTTTTTTTAATAAAAACTATTCTAAAAAACTTCCCATGACGCCCAAAAAACGAACTTATTAATAGGATACTTTATTTTTTGGTCATATAAATTAAGTCATATAAAATGGTTTATTCAAATGCTTTATTTTTTGGTGTCCTAGAAATCGAATTTTATTGTAGTGCATGTGTTAATTATTTACCAACATTTCTTCCTCTTTATATGAAATTATGAGTATTTGATGATAAAAAGTTGATAAGAAACTTAGTTACTATCGTTAATAAGAAAAAAAAAACAAAATTACGTTTCCATAAACATATTAAAGAGACCTATATATTTGCAATTTCTTTGTCTGCTACTTTCACATCCGTATGACAGATTATAGTTCTTTGTCTGCCACCTTAGTAATTACAACTTTTTAAAAAAATATATAAATTAAATTTCAATTGATCATTTAATAACTAAGTTTTTTAATAATTTAAAACAAAAACATTTGGAAGCGGGTCGGATAACGATCCAAGTGGGCCGTAGTTTTGCATGCCCCATCATAAATGGGCGATTTAGCGTTAGAAGTTAAATTCCTAACGGCGCACACTGAATCATTCATATGCCATTATGCCTTGTTATAAGCAAATAGGAAACCCCAAATAGCAAATACCATTACAAGATGACTCTAGCTCTCCCTACCTTCTTCCTCGTTCATCCTCAATTACAACATGTCGTCGCCAAAATGTCTTTCCTTGACACATTCTTCTTTTATGTTAGTCTCATTTCTTTCTTTCTTTTCTCTCTCTCTCTCTCTCTCTCATATATATATATATATATATAGATAGATAGATAGATAGATAGATAGATAGATAGATAGATAGATAGATAGATAGATAGATAGATAGATAGATGAATGATCATGTGAGAAAAAATAGTTAAGGTGAGAAGATAAGAATAAATTTGGACCTTTGATCACTTTTAATCTCAAACACACTTATTAGCTAGTCGCGCTTTGATACGGGGATTGATTCAGTTCATCTCATCTCAGCACACCGGTGCATACAAGGGTGGAGATCCTTTCTTACTCTTTTCACCATAACTTTTATTCTTACTAGAACTCAACCCTAAGGTTGGGTTCCGGTGAAAAGTTGAGTTAATGTGATAAGTGTGAGAAGTGGTCTGACTATCAATCGTTGGATCCACATTATGATGAGTTACTTCGGTTAAGATGCACCAAATCATTCCCTGTATCAAACACAATTCATGGGTGGGCTCAAGATTAAAAGTGATAAAAGGTTCATACTTGCTTCTCATGCTTCTCATGTTAACTAAACTTCTCACACGATCCTTCACTTATATATATGGTTGAGTTCCGATGAAAACTTGAGATTAAAATAAGATGTGTGAGAAGTTGAGATTAACGTGAGAAGTTGGACGAGAAATGGATGCATATTAGGATGTGATGTACCGGATCAATTCCCTTCTAAGCCGCAATTCATGGGAGGGCATATATTTAAAAGTGATCAAAGGTTGAGAACAATTTCTCACGTTTCTCACGTTAACCTCAACTTTTCACACGATCATTGACCTCTATTATATATATATATATATATGTGTGTGTGTGTGTGTGTGTGTGTGAAAAAATACAATAAAATTAAACATACTTTGTTTGGATATTGATTTTAAGGTGAAGGATCATGTTAGAAGTTGAGTACTTAACGGTGAGAAGTGGATCTAAATCGTTGATCTCTATTAATCTCAAGCCCTCCCACGAATTGCGGCTTAAAAATGAATTAATCTGGTGCATCTCATCCTAATGTGTATGCAATTTTCATCCAACGGTTGATAACCATTTTCTCACGCTTCTCACCGTTAATTCAACTTCTCACCGAAACCTTGATTTTAATATTTCTTCCCCCCCTCTATCTCTCTCTCTCTCTCTCTCTCTCTCTCTCTATATATATATATATATATATATATATATATATATATATATAGGCTCCTTCTTTTGTTAACCAGTGCATATATGCACATCAGGAAATTGTAATATGTGCATATATGCAATGCCCGATGTGCATATATGCAATACATGAAAAAGTTAACAAAAGAAGGAGACCCTATATATATATATATATATATATAGAGGAAGGTTCAAACGACGAGCGTACCTATTTATGAGAAACGCGAGGAGCGCTTTCCATGTACTGGATCACATGTGATCCACTACTCTCGAAAAAATCGGGTAGCGGACGACCTGGTTCGCGAGTCACGTGGAAGTCGCCCGGATCACATGTGATTTTAGGCGTGAATCACATGTGATCCATTACATGGGCGGAAGCCCCCCCAATCAGGTGTGAATCACATGTGATTTTGTACGTGAATCACATGTGATTCAGTACATGGGTGGTGGTGCTCCTCGCGTTTTCTTAAATTGTTACGCTCCTCGTTTGAACCCGCCTCTCTCTCTCTCTCTCTCTCTCTATATATATATATATATATATATATATATATATAACTTAGGGGCTGTTTGGTTGGTTTTTCATTAAGTCCTGTGTGGATATAGATGTCTGTCTGGATTCTGATATCTTGTTGTTTGTTTGTCGTGCTGAACAAACGAGCTGAACGTCAGAAATGACTATTTTACCCTCATGGCATCACATTACTGAACATTTTTATAATTTGATTTTTGACATAATTAGCATAATCCTGATAACGAGGTACCTACTATGCAAGAAAGAAATGCACCATCGACTGTTGTTTGAAAAATAACTCAATGATCCAATCCCTAAACCTAAACAAATTGCTGTATTGCAAACGATATCACTACAAAATCTTCGCAAATAATCCATATCCCTAACGACAATGATGAATCTGAAACCAGCTCTAATCATTGAATCACAAAAAAGGAAAAAAAAAACCTAGAAATTGGAGAATTCTACAAGGACTTCAGAACAATGGCAATTACTCGTAACAACCAACAAGCAAGGGACGATAAGCATCCAATCAGGTAAAAACTAGAAGATAAGCGATAAAACAAGGCAGATGGGTTTTCTTGGGTGGAAGGCGCCGGTGGAAGGCGTCGGTGGAAGCTCCGGCAGGAAGTGCGCCGGTGGAAGCTCCGGCAGGAAGTGCAGATGGGTTTTCTTGGGTGGGAGGGAGGGAGGCGTGAAGTGTGCAGATGTGGTAGGGTTTTGAGGTAGAGAAACTCTTTTAGATTTGATCTGTGGGGGTAAAATGGTAATAATGTTGACTGAGTAGATAAAGGCATCTCCTCTCAACTTATTCGGTAAGCTCTCCCATTTTTCATTAAGCCACTAACAAAAATCCATGTATGGCTGACCGAATAAGCCATACAGGCCACTAAGCCCATTAAGCAAAAAACAAACAGACGTTAATATATATGGGCCAAATTACCTTAAAAAATGAAACGTATATTGTTAAGGTTTCTAATTGAAAGCTTCATTCTCATAAATGTTTTATATTTGATACAATACAGAAAACATATAATTAACTCTAGAAGCAAAAGAAAAACATATTATAATATGGTGAAGAAAAACCTTTTATATTATCTTTTATTAAACTTTTTGTCGTAGACACAAACGTTCATAATTGAAAAGAGAGTTAGTTGGTTGTATTTTGATTTTTCTAAATAAAACTGAAAACAAAGTTAATGTTGTTTTGATATAGTTTGCTCTATTTTTTATTTATTAAGTTATTTATTTATAGTGAAAGTTAAAAATGGTTACTGAAAATGATAATAATAGTAGTAGTAGTAGTATACATACATGCATGGTAGATAAAATAAATGTGTTTGTATTTAATATAAATGTGTATATTGTGTTGTAGATTGTGCATATGGTGGACAAGTTTGATTTATGGCATAGGCTACCGGTGTTGTTGGGGCTGGCATATTTGGCTATACGAAGGCGGTTGCACCAGAGATACAATCTTCTGCATGTGGATACCAGGACAGGCAACAAATATGACGTTCACCAGTATTCTCATCGAACGGCTGATGGCAAGTATAATCATCCGACGGATGATATTGTAGGCAGTCAAGGAACAGTTTTCGGTCGCAACATGCCTCCATCCACCACCAACTTCGGGGTAAGGACATTAAATACAAATAGATAATATATAAAGCTAGGTTCATTTTAATTTATTGACTAGTTGACCTATTACATTCATTTGTATTTATACTGAACGTATCGTAACACTTTATATTCTTTTAAGATCATCTTCAACACCTATATACACTAAAATAAAAAAATAAAAAGTTTTAATATTTTTTTTTCAGTTGCTATGCAATCTTATATGATAAATAGATGAAAGAGAACAGAGAAGATGAAAACAACTAATTTAGAGAAATCTTTAAAACCCATTTGATAAGAAATTAAAATAATATTTTAATATTTTCATCAATAAAAGGCATAGAAGTAATATATTTAGAAGAGAGAAATAAATTTTAATAATTACATTAATTATTTTAATAATCTAATATATATTTTAGAGAAAATATAACGTAATTCTTGAGAATGGTCTAACCAACATAACTCTAACCTACCACATGACATGCATGCACTCTAACAAACTAGGAGTTTTGGTCGTGCTGCAAAACACAAAAGTTAATGTTTGGAAACTATATATGTTTGTTGTTTTCTTACAATCTCGAGAAATATAATACACTTATGTTTTGGGTAAACATGCGTGTTCGATCAAGTAACTTGCACTCACTTGACTAGCTAGCATAGCACTGCAATAAAATTAAGTTTATATATATATATATATATATATAATGGTGTCTTAATTACGATTGTGAAGGTGATGGAGCCTCACCCATCAGTGGTAGCTACAAAGCTTCTGGAAAGAAGGAAATTCATAGAATGTGGGAAGCAATTCAACATGATAGCTTGCTCTTGGTTACAGTTCATGATTCATGACTGGATTGATCATATGGAGGACACCCACCAGGTCACACATATATACCCACCCCTAACTTTATATTATATATTAGAATCTTCAAATACCCCTAAGCTACCTTTTATGTCAACAAATTAAATAAGTTAGGGTTTGATCGAAGACAAGTTCTCATGTTTAATTTTAGGTCGAAATTGTAGCTCTGGCTGAGGTTGCCGCTCACTGTCCCTTGAAGTCGTATAAGTTCTATAGGAGTAAGGAAATCTCGACTGGATCATTTCATCCCAAAACTGGTTTTGTTAATGCAAGGACGCCATGGTGGTAAGTGGCTTTTAGCCCATGTATGTTTCACAACCATCAACTGGCTTATTTTGCGATGTCATTTTTATCAAAGTATTACTATTTATGACTTCAGTTATCAGTCAACAGCTAACTTGTCAGTTATTTTACCAAACATAGCCTTACGGTGTAAGAGATTTAAGCAGGGATGGAAGTGTTATTTACGGAAATGATGAGGCAGGCATGAAGAGGGTAAGATCATACAAAGATGGAAAATTGAAGATTTCAAGAGATGGCCTACTTGAACATGATGAGAAAGGGATTCCTATATCAGGGGACGTCCGCAATTGTTGGGCTGGTTTCTCCCTCTTGCAAGCTTTATTTATTAAGGAGCATAATGTTGTTTGTGATATGATAAAAGTAAAGTTAATCATAACATAACATACCATCTAGCTAGCTTGGTTTCCAAAATTAATAACCTTTATATATGCTTAACTGTTCGTGATATGTCTGTCCATATACAGGAGCATTATCCAGAATTCGATGACGAGAAGCTATACCAACATGCAAGATTGATAACTTCAGCCATTATTGCCAAGATCCACACCATTGATTGGACTGTCGAACTCTTGAAGACTGATACCCTACTAGCAGCAATGAGAATCAACTGGTAAATTAATGGTTCTAAACTAGAAACTGCATATTTTTCTACCAGCAAATTCCCTCTTCTTTGCATTTTTGCAAGGAATACATTTTTTATTCTGGGTAAAAAATGTTAGTTGCTTAAAGGTGTGCTCAGATATAATGTAATCACTTTAGTTTGATAAATGAAAAGCACTCAAGTATATCTGGTTCACTACAGGTACGGCCTCTTGGGGAAGAGAGTGAAAGATTTATTTGGGAATATATTAGGACCCGAACTAAGTGGATTGGTTGGTCTAAAAAGGCCACAAGATCATGGAGTCCCCTATTCTTTGACAGAGGAGTTTGTAAGCGTCTACAGAATGCACACAACACTACCCGACAAAATATTGCTTCGAGACATCGATTCCATGGCTTCAAAACACAAATCTACTCTACCAATTCAAGAAGAGTACTATTCTTTCAATGCTATCCACACTAATGTGAGTTTTTGAGGCAATTTTCAGCTATCTTGATAATGATTTTTGTAGGGTGAATATGAAGGACATGATTGGGAAAGTAGGAGAAAAAAGACTCTCTAAAAATGGGATGGAGAAGATGTTGGTTTCTATGGGTTATCAATCATGTGGAGCTATAACATTGTGGAACTATCCTTTGTGGATGAGGAACCTTGTTGCCCATGATATCAACGGAGAAGAGAGACCAGATCCAGTGGACATGGCTTCAATGGAAAGTATGAAGCATTGTAGTTATCTCCAATATGATTTTTTTTCCATTTATGATCATAATTAGTCTAACATACTGACAAACTGATACAGTTTATAGAGATAGAGAAAGGAAGGTTCCTCGATACAATGAGTTCAGGAGGAACTTGCTGATGATTCCTATTAGCAAGTGGGAAGATTTGATCGATGATAAAGAGGTCATTGAAGCGCTCCATGAAGTATACGGAGATGATGTTGAGAAACTTGATCTGCTAGTGGGAATACATGCGGAAAAGAAGATAAAAGGTTTTGCCATCAGTGAGACTGCTTTCTTCATATTTGTGTTAATTGCTTCAAGGTAATCCTAGCTACTCTTTGTTCATGAATCTATGATTATGTTTCTTGGCAATTGGTTTTCTGATATCCAATGTTTACCCACAATTGTAGGAGGCTAGAAGCAGATCGGTTCTTTACAACCAATTTTAACTCACAAACATACACCGATGAAGGACTAGAGTGGATTAAAAAGACTGAGAGTCTAAAAGATGTTATTGATCGACATTTCCCTGAGATGTCAAAGACATGGATGAGATGTTCGAGTGCGTTCTCTGTGTGGGATTCAAATGAAAATGCTCGTAACTATGTACCCTTGTATTTGCGCTAAGCCTCATGACACGTTAGCGTACACTCATTTTGGTAATTTGGTGTATCTTGCTACAAAATAAAGGATAAATCTTATGTTTCTCCCTTTAGGGTTGTTCTTTATTTGGTATGATAGAAGGAAACATTAAATAAGTAAAGGAGAAAATATACATGGGCTTTTGTCATCGTTGAGGTTAACATCTCATCAACGTGTGTATGACGCGAAAGCAAGGAAGATTACACACAAGTATGCATCTTCTCATTGTCATCTTTAACCAATTAAAAAAGTAGTACAAATACCAAATACCGTCCTTGAAGAGAGTTATACTGCAATGCTTCTAATAACATAAAAAGTGCAGTAATAATGCTATGACATACGTCATAAATACAATAATATAGCATTAGGGTAATACAAGAACAAACCTCTAGAATATAGTTGATCAAAAATGCTCCAATCCAAAGATTTTTGGTTTTACGAATATTATATTTTATCATATGTAACATTCCCTCTCAAGATTCAATTCAAGATATTGTTATAGATTATATTGTTACTTGTTCAATATGGGATAAACACATTAATTACTACTTAATATATTTAACAAGGTTTATAAAAATAATTAATCAATGAAAAAATGTAAAGGTATGGTGTCATTGTCACCAAACCCTTCAACATACAACTTGCCTCACCTTACTTTAAGCATAATATTGTTGATTACTGGTAATGGAAACCAAGTGCAAGAATGTTGAAACGTGGTCTCATTAACATTGTTTAGTTTGAAACTTACTTTACACAATTATTAAGAAATGTGGAAATATAAACTTAAGAGAAAAGTGTATGTATTTTGGATTTTAAGAGAGGATCATGTAGCTTATAAAGGTGCATGCAATTGTGTTGATATTCACTACTCTTTTTGTTTTCTTACGTGGGCATTCATTATCATGTTTCTTATAAACGGGTGACCATGTCCATACTCGTTGAACGTACTTTTTGTTTCTTAAAAAATAGGCATTCATGATAGTGTCAGTTTTAAAGGTGTAACAATCCACACCAAAGCAAGCATGCAAACAGTCTCAACTTTTAATATAAACGCCAAAATGGCCCAAACATAGCCACACTATCAAAACTACAATAAAAGTTGGGTTCGTGGAAATAACCTTATCTACAGCTGAGAAACATAACCAAAGTAATAAAAGGGACAGTCTTCTAATTCTACCAGCTTCAGACAGGCTCCCTCTAAGCAGGCTCAAACTCACACCTTCCCCCTTGCCCTTGGACGAGCCCTCCAATACCTACTTACCTGAAAAAGATTTTAGTTTTGAAAAACGAGGGTTAGACTAGGAGGTCTAGTGAGATCTCTCTAGAACCAACCTCGCGCCACAACATCCACAAAAAATGAGTTTATAAGAGTTTATAACCAAATGCACCTTTACCAGTCAATTAAACACACACCACATGCTGATGGCCCACGCCTTGGTCACGTACACACTTGTGACAACGTGTTAGGGCACATACCCGCCCTAAATAATTATATGAAATAAATTCATATATTCTGTATGGGACACCCCCCCATATAATCATAATAAGCCATCGCATGTCCCACCCCGTACATACCCGCAATTACAATAACACACATTCATCATGCATATTTAAAACATTGTAAAAACATGCAAAACAATAATATCGGTACAAGTAGTAAATTCAAGTATCGATAGTTTCAGTTTAGAAAGACTCACCCGGCGTCCACGCTATGCACTTTCACACTTGAACTAGGTATCCTTACTTGTACACCTACATTTCACCCAACACACGAGAGTGGATAAGTCACTCAATATCTCACTCAGAGTCAAGATTCTCGAGACACTCTCTAACTACACTCTGCCAACACATAAATTCCCGGACAAAGTTACACTCAGATTCCAGATACCGCTTCCGGACTCTTCCGGACACAACAATCCGGGCGTATTCAGATTCCACGCTTTCCGGTACCGACTTCCGGGTCCCATCCGGATTCCCAAAGGTTTCCGGGTACACACCTTTTCCGGTACCGATTTCCGGATCCCAACATTTTCCGGGTAAGAACATCTGGCAAATCGACTTCCGAAATTTCCCTTTTCTGGATCGTGCGATTTCCGATCAATGGTTTTTATCGAACATCGCCCTTCTCCGAAAACCTCGATTAGTCATGAAATCCGGCTCAAAAGTCGATTTTAAGCTACTACGATATGGATATGGTCTTTCTGACATTAATAGAAATCGATCCCAATCCAAAACACACTCTTAACCTACTGATTCCTTCAAATAAGACCCATTCATTTTCCTTATACCATATTTGAAGAGTTTCATGGAGTAAAGTCATCAAACCCACAATAGACATATGATTTTAAAAGATATCGTGATTACCTCGAAAAAGATGAAGATTCACAATCCTTAGCTCTCAATTCCAAGCTTTTCCTCCACAATACCAAAGTTTGCTCCACACCAAGTTTCACACGCTAGCCGCACAAAACTGATGAAAAGAAAATGAGGGATTTAGGGGTTTTAACCCTATTTCTGTTATTCTCACTAAGGCCACCAAAGTTTCATTTTACACACCACACACACCACACATACCACATACTTTCTTTACAAAATAAACCCGGTTATTACTGCATCCTCCCCTCAAAAGAATTTCGTCCCCAGAATTCCATTTTCGAACAGATGGGGGTATTGAGACCTCATGTCCGACTCCACTTCCCAAGTCGCCTCCTGACCCTTATAGAAGCGCCACTGAACCTTCACAAGAGCAATTTCTTTAGTTTTCAACTTTATGATCTTGCGATCCACGATCGCCAATGATTCCTCAACATAATTCAAATTTTCATCCACACGAATGTCTGCTAAAGGTACAACCATACTTACCTCGGCCAAGCACTTCCTCAAATTCGACACGTGAAAGGTGGAATGAACTCCCCGAAGTTTCTCGGGCAACTCCAACTTATACGCCACTTCACCCACTTGCTCGGTGATGACGAACGACCCGACATACCTAGGCCTTAGCTTCCCTTTCTTTCTGTTGGGTTTTGATGCGATCCGTAACCGTTAAAACGTAGTGGAAAATTAAATAAGACGGTTACAAAATTATAGAAAACTTTTCTAAACAATTATAACCCAATCGGATCCATCGATGCATTTAATTAAATTAAACCACACCATAGGGTGTTTAGAATTGTACCTTTTAGGATCTGTTGTGGTTGAACGATCGGGGCATTAAGAAACCAACGCAGGTTTCCTCTAACGGTATCCACACACGAACACGCGAATTCCACCGAGTGCTAGCTCAAAAGAACCCCTAATTCTAATATGTGTAGGTGTATAATTCAGATCCAGAGAATTGAATCAGTTCACCAAAACAACTGACCTGACATCCTATTTATATAGACAGTAAATATGATTTATGTTTATCTATAATTATTTGAATTCAATCATTTGAATTCGAATAATTATCTGGATAATTATCTGAATAATTATCTGAATAATTATATATATCTAAGTTCTTCAACGTAGAAAAATTTCATGTTCTGAATGAATGCTTTGATCGCATGCGCTTATGTTTGCTTATACGATATAGAAATATGAAAGTCTTATGACTTACGTTCTAATCGTTGTATTACAATGGATGCCCAAGTCGCACGACTCTTTGTACCTAATGAATTTTTACAGTCGATATTACATATGTCCATGACATGTATGAGTCAAAATAATACTCAGGTTCAATAGAAAGGTAAACTTTTTTACCTTTCATCGCTAAAGCAAAACCTACACAACGTAACATAGGTCTCTAACGACCATATCGGCTCGAATCGCCAGACCATAGGTCTTTAAAATGACCATATCGGCTCGAAACGCCAGAACATATGTCTCTAACGACCATATCGGCTGTGAACGCCAGATCACAGGACCACGTCGACCGAGAACATCAACCCGGCGACATGGGTCCCTGTCTCCTCGATAGGAAAACGTTCCCTGAAAGACGGGAGCAAATATTTTTCCAGATGAGGAAACAACGTCGTCCCGTCTAGGACACCATCGGCCGATGACCCGTCCCCCTTGTCGGCAGACGCTGGGGACAACACCTTGGACACTAGCTTCGTCACTGTCGCCGGAAGCGCCGAACTTGCTGGTGTCGCGTCCATCGCGCCTGGATGGCTGGATGACGCCTTCGCCTCTTTAGGCGTGACAATTCTCGACGAAATGTCAGCCCTCGAAGACTGTTCCTTCAGAACTTCGTCTTCTTCAAAGATTCCCGACCAAGCTGTCGGGGCATTCTTTATCCTTTCCCAGCCTCGAAGGGCAGGCACAACTTGCGTCACCTTCTTTGATGATCAACACGCGTCTATGTCCTTTCGTATATCCGCCCGGATCTTCGACACTTGTCTTCGACAACTGGTAAGCATCATCGCGCGTCAGTATGACGTCACAACTTTTCAACTTCTCGTTCAGTTAAAGAGGAACCGGTCTAGTTCCACGACAACCAGGTAAGTCCTTCAACCCAGGTCACAAGTCTAAGCGTTCGACAAGCAAAATTTAAAACTTAAATTTGACATTCAATTTTCAAATTTTGGGGGCAAACTGTTTGGGCAAAAAATCACGTCGCTCGACCGCAACCAGAACAGGTAAGACGTATGATTAAGGACTATATCTCGTATTAAGATAAGGTCTCGGCAAAGACCCAGAACACCATCGTCATCCCTCATAAAAGGTAAGTCGAGAGTTCCTTACGACGCTCGACCATAGCGTCTCCCGATCCGCACGACTATTATATAAAGACGTGTGACCTCGACCAAAGCTGACGTTAACCATAACCGTTTGTTAAGTGTTTAATGCAGGAGTCAAAGTCATTAAGGAGCAACGACTATAACCGACGCAATCATTAAACAGCCGACGACCGTAACGGACGAAGATCATTACTCCGGCGACCGTTTCTAACCGTTAAGGCCATTAAAGGAGCATTCATGGAGCTAATTAAGGATACGAAGACTATAAATATCAAGCTCAATCAACATTTCAACACATCGAATATCCGGCGATTAACAACCGAAGCAATATTCAAGAACACTTGAAGTGAAGAACCATTATTCCAAGTATCGCTCTCGACGCACGACAACAGCCCTCGACCAGCAGTTCACACTTTGTTTCGTACTTGACAAACACCTATTTTTACATTCAAACACTTGTACTTTACATTTCGAAGCATTTTCTTCATTTGTATTGTAATCACTGTACGATCGACACCGGTATCCAAGGACATCGCCCCTGATTGGCGACCATAGTGCAGCGACGACACCCACTGTCGTCCGCAGGTTTTTTCCTCGATTGAGGTTTTTCCTGCGTCATCAAATCCCTTGTTTCTTTATTTTATTTATCGTCGCACGTCTCGTCGAAAGATTCTTTCTTTAGTTGTTTAAGTCCACATCGACCTTAAGTTGTCCCTTTGGTGCGATTTTTGGCATTAACAACCTCCCACTTCAGTTGCTGGCAGGCTAGACGCCTCGGTCCCTGTCTCCACTCTTAGTCCGCCCATCCGATGCAGACGTAATTTGACGATCCAACAATGCTTGCAGTGTCTCTTTACGGTCTCGCCTCCGACCTCTTGACTGACTTCCCGCTCTCACAAAGGTAATGCTTTCCTGCTGGGACAGCTCACGGTCCTCAGGAGCCTCTGCGCTCTTAGCCCGACGGGTAACCGGTGTCTTTTTCTTCCCTCGAGTCACCACACCAGTTCCATCCGCCTGGGTGGCAGCTCGTCCGGGTGCCCTTCCCCTTCCCCTTCCACGGCCTCCGCCCTCCCACGGGTGGCCGCCTGCCTTGGAGGATCTACAGGTCCATCCTCGATAACTTCTTCCATGAAGATTGCCTCCTCAACCGGTACTACACCCTCAACTAGCACATACCTACTTCTCTAAGTTCTTTCTGACATCTTTGCTTACTGAAACATTTGTGTTATATGAAGATTATTTGAATGTTTGTATAGGTAGGAATAAATGGTACAACACATATCAACAGGCTCTTAATGCTCGACATTTTTAGTGCATCTAAATCTAGTTGGTAAAGATGTCAATTTAATTAATTCATACTTCACTTTTTGAGATGTTGGTACAAAACCATACCAACATGTACCAACCGAAAAGAGTTGGTACCAATTTAGTTGGTACCAAGTATAATTGGTTGTACATGGTATAAAATTTTGCGTAACAATTGTAATTGATTGGTACACGGTATATGAAAAAAAAACATGGTACCGTACCATGTTCACCCCTACAATTATATGTTATTTTCCATTATTTTAATTATTATTACTACTACTACTACTGTAATATTTAGTTAAGTTATAAATAATTTATAATGTCATGTTTAATGTTTATGTTACTAGTGATGTGATAGTGTACGTGAATGTATATCATAATTCATTATGTTAGATGAAATCCTTTTATTTTTATCACACATAAATTGATATGTTGTACGGTTCATTGCTTTGAATTTTCATTCAAAACGTTTATTACTAAATACTAAATAGCTATTTTTTTCACGATAAAATTATTAAATTCGAAACATTTACAAGCATATTGGGTAAAATTATAATTATAGTCATTTATATAGTTAATTTACATAAAAAACCAACAACTATTATTTAATACTTAGTTTTATCAAACAAATAACTTAATCTAACCATAAATTAATTGGAAAAAAACAAAACAAACAAAAATAGCCTAGGCATTGTTTGGCAAAAAAAGCTAACTTATTTTTTGAATACATGTTTGAATAACCATAAGCTAGCTTATAGCTTTTTGAAATGCTATTTGAAGTAGTTTTTCAGTAGTTTCTTGTGAGTATTTCAATATTACCTTTATTAATATTAATTATTATAAATAAATATTAATTTTTTAAATTTAATTATCATTAATTAATAAATATTAACTAATATGCACTAAAAATTATTAAATTAAATTTTAATTATACATTGATATTAATTTTTAATTATTTAGAGTTATTGTTAATCATATGAATATTTGTATTTATTTTTTAATATTAATCATCAATTACGATTATCTTTTTTATTACTATTTGATTATTTTTTTCATATTGTATGTAACAGTTATTTAAAATCATAAGTTAATATATATTTTTTAAACTTGTTTTAACAAATTCAAAATTCATAGTATATATGTAATAATAAATTTTAATTCTTTTAGTTAACATGTTATATTATTAATTTTTTTACTACATTGGTTGTATTAATTAATATATTATATTGTTATAAAATTTTTTAATCATATAATTAAATATTGTAATTTATAATTTTTTAAAGTTGTCATTTTTAGTTATTTTACATGCTTGTAAACTAATTTATCAGCTACAGTTAATTTGCCAAACATAGCCCAGTAGTCTCCAACTATTGATTACCTTTTGAATTCTGCCCATACTTAATTTCTGTGTTTGATTTCATCCTTTCTTAACTACTTTAATCAATGTTCCAAAGTCAACATAACACAAATCAAAGCATTAATTCATAACATCCAAATACGAGAGTGATGACTCGATATGTTGGGTGTAAATGACTTCCAACTCATCATGTATCTATTGTACATATCCATTTCTTTAGAGTGAATTGCATTTTTGGACCATCTGGTTATAGTATTTCTTTGAAAGAGGGACCTAAATTTCAGTATCTCAAGAAGTGGTCCCTCATTTTCCAATTTTGCTCCAAAATCAGGACCCCAACACTAACACTGTTTATTTGCTCCGTTAGTGCCAGGGGTAATTTCGTCCATACCCCTTTCAGGTACTCCTTTTAAAGAAACTCTATAACCACAAGTACCAAAAATGCAATTTACTATTTGTTATATTTTGATTTCAAAGTTACATTTCATACCCCTATAATTATTTACTTTGTTTACTTTATACCTTTTATTTTTCTAAATTTAATTTTACACTTTTATTATAATAACACATATAATCGTATATTAACTAAAATACGTTAAAAAATACGTTTTAATTTTAACAAGTTACACCATTGTACTCGTCTCTTCGATACATTCGAAATGAGCCCAATATTGAATTTTTTTTGATTTAAATGATTAAATCGTCAAATTATTTGGATTATACGTCTCGCTGCATTGCATAATTGACTTGTTACAACGATTTTTTAAAACGTGACTTGTTACGTCAAAACGATTTTTTAAAACGTATATATATATATATATATATATATATCGAACTCGTTAACATATTTTAACGTAATTATGTATGTTAATGTGATATGTTAAAACGTATTTTTTAAAACGATTTTTTAAAACGTATATATATTTATCGAACTCCTTAACATATTTTAACGTAATTATGTATGTTAGTATGATATGTTAAACCGTATTTTTTAACATAATTAAATCCAAAAACATCAATATTGGGCTCATTTCGAAGGCGTCGATGAGACGATTATAATGGTGTAACTTGTTAAAATTAAAACGTGTTTTTTAACGTATTTTATTTAATATACGATTATATGTGTTATTATAATAAAAGTGTAAAATTAAAATTAGAAAAGTAAAAGGTATAAATTAAACTAAGTAAATAATTACAGGGGTATGAAATGTAACTTTGAAATCAAAATATAACAAATAGTAAATTACATTTTTGGTACCCGTGGTTATAGAGTTTCTTTAAAAGAAGTACCTGAAAGGGGTATGGACGAAATTACCCCTGGCAGTAACGGAGCAAATAAACGGTGTTAGTGTTGGGGTCCTGATTTTGGAGCAAATACGGAAACTGAGGGACCACTTCTTGAGATACTGAAGTTTAGGTCCCTCTTTCAAAGAAATCAGATAAGCACAGGGACCAAAAATGCAATTCACTCATTTCTTTATAAAATATGATGTAGAAAGGTGTATTTTTTATTTTTATTTTTCGTCAAGCCTTTAATATCAACTTATTATTAAGAGAAATTAAACAAAATGCCCCAATTTCACATTGCTTTCATCCATTTGCCCTATCTCCCTTCCAATTTGCCAAAATAACCTGAAAATCCGTGGGCTAACCCGTGGCCCACGGATTTGGTTCAAAAAATCTCGCCCACGGAAGTTTTGTGAAGACCCACGGATTTTAGGTCCGTGGCCCACGGATTTTTTTCATTGCCACGGATTTTTTTGCTGGTCCACGGATGTCCATGGATTTTTAGGGTATTTTGGTAAATTAGGAGAGAGAGAGGGCAAATGGATGAAAGAGTTGGTAAACTTGGGGCATTTTAATGAATCACTCTATTATTAAATTAACATCCGAAAATCCATAACTTAAATATTACAATAATAAAATCACTCGTTTGTAGAACGTTACAGTTTTCTAAGTGTTAAAATAAAATATTTTATAGGACTCCAAACTTTTAGGATCAAACATATTTATCCTACGTAAAAGTATTTTGAATATTTTTATAGAATGATCTCAAACATCTTAAATAGATTTTGAAACACTTTTAAAATTAATAATTATCACTACAAAACAAATGACTTTACCTACAAAATTTACACAGGGAAATTTCCGTCGGTGATTACCCAGGGATCACCCAGAAAATACCAATGGTTCGGCATAATCTGATGTTTTTCAAAAAAATACCCATGGATCACCCAAAGAATCCCTGGGTAATCTGTCACTGATTTGCATTACCCACCAAAAATTTACCCTCCAATTTTTGTGACGGTTTTGTGACGAATCACCCTTTAGCAACAGATTTCCTAGAAAAAAGTTCGTAGGTAAAAATCTTTTGTTTAGTAGTGTATATTAAAACATTATATGATATTATTTGAAAAGTAAGGTGTTTTATAAACAAGAACGTGTTATTTAACGATGTGTTTACAAAACACTTCTCAAAAGTGTCGTATAAAAAAACTAATATGTCATATTATTTTTAAAATGCCTTAGAAACTATTTTAAAAGCTCAAAAACTTTCTATCAATCTATTTTAACACTTTTGCATAATATACTATTAGACTTATAAACTCAAGTCTTATAAACTAGTATGCGACATTTAGAGATTTGGTATGTGTTGGTCCCGTAGGGGTTCTACAAGAGTGAAAGTTTGTAGAAGTGGGTTGAATACAAACACAAATTTTACTTTTCTAAATTGTTTATTGATAAATCAAAACACAATTTACAGTTTGTTGCGGAATAAGATTAAGTAAACCTAATCTAAACAAACTTGAGAATCACTAAGTTTCTTGCACTAGAAATAAGGAAAGAAAGGATATGTGGAATAAGGATTTTTCTACGAGTACTAAGAGATTCAGGACCCTTCAAAGTGAAGGGTATTGCTCCAATTTATACCCCATGCATTTAATACATGGCATGAGTACTTTACACGTGTCAGATCTTCATTAGGCGCATGCTTCTGACTTTTGTCAAAGACATGCTATTGGCCGCATGGTGAATAGTGTAGATGGCAGAGTGGTTGTACGATTATGGACAAAAACAAGTTTTCTTTCGTTCCTTCGTATTTTTGTGTAAGAGGATAAGACAAACAAATCTTGAACTACAAGCTTCATGATCAGCGATTGCTGATGTTGTCTTTCATCAGTGAGGCATGATGAAAGTCTCAGCTATCGCTGAAGCCTTGTCCTTGAGTTGTCGTGCGTTGTAGACTTGTCTTGGTTTCACTGAATGCCGCTTCAGATCATGAGTAGACTTGTCATTGTTCACCAACTTAGTCTTCGATGTCATCGATGAACTCTTTTGTCGCGAGGCTTGTCTGTAGGTATTACAATAACACTTTTACATAGGAAGTTATCAGCGATCACTGAACATACTCAGCATATAATCGCTGATGGCGAAACACTAATACATACAGATGTTAAAAGTAATTTTCACTATGTATTCTAAGGGTCGTCATCAAATCACTGAGAGAGTTTGGATCAACAATCTACCCCTATTTGACGATGACAAAGCAACATGAGAAAATTGTTTAGTGTCAAAACATAAGAACAAAAGGACTCATAAAATGCGTGTCACATTTGCTATTTTGAGGGATCTATTCTAGTACTGATGGAGTAAAGTACTTCACTGAAAACTTTCATTAATTCGTAAAAAGTTTACAAAAGGGAATTCGAAAGGTACAAGTACAAGTACTAGAAGTTGAAAGATAATAAA
The DNA here is from genome assembly GCA_033807775.1 of Saussurea involucrata. Taxonomy (NCBI): domain Eukaryota; kingdom Viridiplantae; phylum Streptophyta; class Magnoliopsida; order Asterales; family Asteraceae; genus Saussurea; species Saussurea involucrata. The sequence continues at coordinate 107,159,682 of CM066315.1, forward strand.
TTACAAGTAGAAAAAGAAGGGAATCTATCAGCTAGAGTGGTTCATCCATAATCAGATCTTCGTCATAAGAGTCTTCTTCTGTGACCATGTAATCAGGTATCTCTTCTCCTGTCTTTGCATTCCTTGTGGATAGACTTGATGAAGACACCGAACATTGTCATATTACACCAGTATAGAAGATCTTTTAGATGGGCAAGGGGGCAGAGATGAATTTCAAAGTCTCGCTGAAATCTAACTTGTCCTTCATGATCGTAGAAGATGATTCCATAGGGGACTCCTATCACCTGACCAGGAGCAAAAGGTCCTTTGCTAGGCAGTGATAAGTTAAGAGCTGAAAGATCAGGAGGTGGACCAAGAAATGCTTCTCTTGAAAATTCAATTCCAGTTTCAAGGTGGAATGCTTTTCCGCTTTCCAAGCTTTCGAGGAAATTGGCTTTGCCCTGAGGTCTTATACTCCATATAGTTAGCCCGATAAATATGGCTAAATCTTTCGTAGGGTGTAAGGATGGTGCCGAGGTCTTAATAGAAATGGGTTGATAGTCCCGTCTGCTAGGCTTTTCCGAACTTCCCTTCACCTTTCTATCTCTTAGTTAAGGGGGTTCTCTTGCGATGCGTACATGATACAAAGAAGTATTTGGCCAGATCTTCCAATCTTTTCACAATTACAGTTCACATCTCTCTTGACTAAACTAATCTAATAGAAAGTCAAGGGGCTTGAAATCTTACCTTCTTTCTGTAAGCAGGTTCTTCTTCAGAGGTAGATGTTCGCTTCTTCTTTCGCGCTAACTTCCAATTCTGAGGCAATGGAGGTATTTCAACACTCGCTAAGATTCGTTTGATGAGCTGATTCAATAAGTTTTCCACGTAAACTTTGTATTTGGACTTGGACTTCTGAAGTGCATATCTGATCTCTAGCCATTCATAGAACCCGCAGTTTTCCAGCTTTGACATGAACATTGTTGTTGGTCCCGAAGGGTTATACAAGTTTGTAGAAGGGGGGGGGGGGGTTGAATACAAACATAAGATTTTTATCTTTAAAATTATTTATTGATATATATCAAACAATTTACAGTTTGTAGCGGAATAAGATCAAGTTTAAAACCTAATATAAACAAGCTGTGAGAGTCACACAGATTTCTTGCACTAGAAAAGATAGAGAGAAAATAAGAAAACCTAAAGAAAGATTTTCTTGGCACTAAGTAGTTCAGCGAAGGAAGATCACTTCACAAATGAAGTAGGGTTTCCTATTTATACTGCATGCATTAAATGCAAGTCAGTACAACTTTACACGTGACATCGTCTGGTTGGTTGCATGGATTTGACTTTAGCAAACATCCTTTTAGCCGCATGATGAACAGTGTAGTTGGCAGAGTGGGTTGTACGATCCTGGACAAAGGGATGTCCTTCTGACAAACCATACAAAAGCATGCAAGGGGATAAGACAAAAGTTACTTGTAGAACAGGCTTCATGATCAGCGATCACTGAATTGATCTTTATCAGCGAATGATAAAGTTCAACTCTCGCTGAAGTCTTCTACTTAAAACTTCGCGTGAAATTGACAAGTCTTGGCTTCGCTGATATCTGCATCAAGTCACTAGTAGACTTAGTCACTCGTTCGTCAACTTGGTCTTCGATTTCAGCTTTGAACTCAGTTGTCGCGAATCTTGTCTTTAGGGATCATATGTAAACAATTACAAATAGAACTATCAGCGATCATTAGTGAGACTGAATAGGATCAGGGCTCACTGATGTACATGTATCGCTCAAGTATAAATTAAAGCACATGTTTCCCATCAGCGATACTAAACAGACTTAGTATATTTTTCATAGATGGCAAAACATTAATACGTACAGTTTACTTACAATTTTCACTAAGTAATTCTGAGAGTCATTATCAAATCACTGAAGGGTTTGGATCAACAATCTCCCCCTATTTGATGATGACAAACCAATAAAGGAAAATTGCTAAGTTAAAAACATAAGGATAAAAAGGACTCATAAAATATATGTCCCATTTACTGTTTTCATGGATCTTTTCTAGTACTGATGGAGTAAAGTACTTCACTGAAAATTTTCATTACTTCGTAAATACAAGATTAGAAGGGAAGTTGAAAAATTACAAGTACAGTGAAAAATAATTACAAGTACAAACGTTATCAGCTAATAAGATAGAAGAATTACAAGAGATCCTATCAGCTATTCATGTTCCTCCTTGACAAGAAGTTCATCAAGGGTGCCAGTCTTTGGAATCATCCAGTCTGGGACTTTTACTCCCTGTTCCCGTCTTTGTTTGGCTTCGCGGTAGATCTGGGGTTTCATGAATGTTCCAAGGAAGGAGCGATCACACCAGTATAATAGGTCTCTGATTTGTTCGATAGGAGCGATGGGTAACTCTGACCAGCGTTGGAAGCACTTGTGACCATTGTAATCAAGAAAGAACATGCCGAAAGGTTCACTGATCACCTTTCCAGCTTCGAATTCTACAACAGGTGGCAGTGAGATGTCGAGGCCTGATAGATCAGCATTTGGACCGAGTACAACTTCAGGAGAAAAGTCAACACCAGTCTCGTTTCGTATAACAGGCCCTGAAGGTGACGGAGCCTTCTTCTTTGGAGCGCTTCGTTTTTGTTGGATGGCTGAAGGAGGCGACAAATCAACTACTGAGGAGACTTGGTCGATTAGCTTGTTGATAGCACTTTCAACACATCGCTTAAAGCTTGATCGGGATCGCTGAATTGCAACCCGAATCTCCAACCATTCATTTAGCCTAAGATGCTCTAATGCTGAGAGATAACAGGTTCTCGCCACTCCGTTCTCCCTGATCATTGTGACTTCAATCAGTGAGACTCCTCTGACAGTTCTCCCCTTCAAGTTTACATGTTTGATTCTTGCTGGTAATCTCCTGAAGTGGGCTTTCTCTTTACACCAGGCCATAGTGGTATCGCTGACTTGAACCTTCTATTCCTTCTTATTACCAGCCTCTTTTAGCAGTTGTTGCTGGAATCTGAGGGGAAATTTCTTCAGTTGAGGATCCTTTACTGAACGTTGGGCAAGTTCTAGAGCAAAGGCTTTATCATTGAGCTCAGTCTTCTGTTGTTCAGCAAGGATCTTCTCGGCCTTGAGACTTTCAGCAATTTCCTCAAGAGTTAGACAACTGAGGTGCGAAGGGATAAGTCGCTGACTTTCCAGCTGTTAGATCATAGCTGCTTTCCTTCTGTGTTCATCTTCATCTGACCGCTGACGAGGCAGAGAAGGTCTTCAAGGATGAGAAAGCATCTCTTGTTCTTCTTGAGTTTGTTCATCAGTCTTATTCAGGACATAGACTGGGATTATTTGTTCATCAGCATTGATAGCTGGGATTATTTTTTGAGCGAGAGGAGCTTCAGCGGCATCCTCAAGCAGGGGAGAGGACTAACTAAAACAAAAAAGATCATTAGAGGGTTAAAAAGATAGAGAAATAAATGGCTAAGTGTTTAGAGGTTTCAGGAGGAGAAGGGTTCAAAATTGAGAAGGGAAAGAGGAGTGAGGCAGTGTATGGGAAGAAGTAGTAGCATACCTGACAAGTTGGTTTCTTCATGAGGATAGCCAAATTGTCAGCGGCAAGGCCCTTTTGCTTGCCTGAAGTCTTCTTCGCATGAGACTTGCGAGCCGTCTCCCCTGCTTCATTTATAGAGATCCTCTTCTGAGCAGGGACCTTGATGGCAGTGGTGAAACCAAAAAGCATCCTCATCATCATCCTCATCATCATCTATGGGAGAAGGATGAGCTGAGGGTTCTTCATCATCTACCTCCACCTCTTCCTCTTCTTCTTTTTCCTCTTCATCAGAGGGAATATTGACTTGTTCACATTCCTGAGGAGAGAGGGGTGGAGTGGGGGCTTTGTCTTCGCCTTTCCCCCTCAGAATGAGAGGGATCTTCAGCGGTTCCCTCAGGATGATCAACCTCCTGAGGGTCTTTTTCGGTGGTTTCTTCCTCCCCCTCGACATTCAGAGGGAGGTCTTCATTCTTCTCCCCCTCTCCATCTAAATGGGGGAAGGTAGTAATAGTAGCATCCGTAATAGCAGCAGCAGTAGCCTTAGGGACCCTGTCTTCTTGGTCAGGGTTCCCTAAAGTAGAGGCCATTAACATCTCAACGGTGTCCATCCTGGCTTCTAGGCCAGGAAGGCGAGATGTAGCCATAATAACGAAATCCGCTGTCATCCCCAGAAGATTTCTATCAGACTAAGAGAAAAAGGAGACATGGACAGTTAGAGCTTCCATTCTCTCCAGGATCTTGGTGAGTAGGGTGTTGTTGTCAGCGACCTATTTAGTAAGGCTGCTCACCTCACCTAGAGGCTAGAAAGGTTGTTCTTCAGCGTTCCAACCTCGCTGTTGAGGTTAGAGTAATTGGTGGAGAGATCAGTGATGGAGGATTGTAGGTTGGTGACGGCAGTGGTGTTGTTGTTGACGCTGGTTTCTAGATTTGTCACTCCCCCTTGCAGTGATGAGATATATGCAGAGTTAGCCTTGTCTGCAAGGGAGGAAGAGACATTCTTCAGCGTATCCCCAGCATAAGTGATCGTTGAGGTATTTTTAGAGAGGTTGGTGGAGAGATTCTTCACCTTATCAGCAATATCTTTGAGGGGCATGCTGATCGTGCCAAGATTAGGACCTGAAAAAGAAAGTAACTTGTGAGCAAAAGAAAGCTCAAAAGTTGGGGTTTCAGAGAGGTGTGAGGAATCTGTTCGGATACCTGCAAGATTGGGGTTGGAGAAGGATGTCCGTGTTGCCTCCCCAGTATTCCATGTCGTCCTCGATTGAACGAACAAGGATTGTTGTAGAATATCCTACAAGTCCTGTAGAGTTACGCTGAATCAAATTCCGTAGCATAGCAGCGCTTGTATCCATCAGTGAGAAAGATGGAGCCGTAGGAGCAGTGCTGAAGGTAGAAATGACCAACGGAGTAGAAGAAGTGGGGGCTGAGAAAGTTGGTGCAGAAGTGTCAACGCTGGAGTCGTTGATGAAGATCTCTTCAGTGTTTAGAGGCGCTGAAGATGTTGGGGTAGCTTCCAGTGAAGCTTCGGAGACTAGAGGCTTTGAAGTGGTAGTAGGGGAGGCTGATGCAGATGTGGAGGATTGACCACGACACCATCAAGTGTTGCCTGTGAAGAGGCCAACACTGATCCTTGATCCTAGGAAGGTTGGGATTTCTCCTGGTAGATCTTCTTGGACTTATGGGTGCCAAGTGGGGTTGAAGATTGTTTCCTCTTTTTAGAGGAGGTGGACCAGGTGGTTGTAGCAGGTATCTGTAACGACCCGTAATCCCATACATAGTTCAAATAGCATACATTGCATAACGTCGTTAAAACAAGAGATACATTATATAACAAATACGGTCCCCTAGTCTTTACAAACATTCAGTACATCATTACAAACGTTTACATAGTAAATTATATCATTTTTAATAACATTGTGTAACTACAAAACACATCATAGTCTTCTACTACATAGTCCTCCAAAAGCTATTCGCAGTTTAACCTTCTATTTGCTCTTACTCGATCCATGACCTGGAATACATATTTTTAAAACAAAAATGAGGGTTAGACCTTGAGGTCTAGTGAGAAAATCCCCGTTAGTTAAAAACCATTTGCACAACATCATACACATAATTCACATAAGAATACCAATTAAGACTCATGCATCATATATCTTTCCATCTCATTCTCTTGTCCATATTAATTGGTTGCGAGCCAATTAATCAATTTACACCACTGTACTAAATACAGCCAACACCACTGTCCCTCTGTACAACCAACATACACCGGTCCTAAGCCCGGCCAACTAGCACCCATGCAGTGTAATACTCATATAAACACAATATGCACATTATTACACTCATTCACATATATGTATTCAAGTTAGAAAACATTTTAAGTAAAAACTCACCGGTTTGCTTTATCAAAACTCCTTCTAATCTTCCACAAAGAATTCTGCTTTCACCTTCGATTCACAGTATCTGAAACAAATAGATGCAGATATCTCTTTACCATACAAAACACATAAGGCTTACTATAGCTAAGTACTCTAGATAACTCTAATCCTCAATTGTTACCCCCAAACCCGAACTTAAGTCGAGTCCATAATGCATTCAGTCCTCATTTATTCCCTATCCAATAACTAACAAAACACAGGTTACTGGATACTTAAAAGCATCTAAACTCACCAAATTGACCAAACAACAAAAGTATCCAGACAACACAACCTTTCCGGACAACACTAACTTTCCGGACAACATAACCAATCCGGATAACATAACTTGTCCAGACAACACAACAATCCGGACACTGTCCGGTAAATCATTTCATCCGGAAACTAAAGAAAATAGGACTTACCCGGTTAATGGATTCATCCGGATACCTGCAAGAAAAACTACCGGACACTAACAACACATTATCTGGACACTAACAACACATTATCCGGACACTACCCAAGAAACTACCAGGCACATTCATATCATCCGGAAACCACTGACTGTTTATTCCATTTTCACCCAGAAATCGACTGAATCATTAACAGTTATGTAATTGACTATTCTAATCCGATAGAAACTACCTAATAGCAATTACACACATAAATTGTAAATGAAATATACCTGAAATCACTTCCAAGTGTACCAATTTGAATCCCTAGCCCCAAAACTTTCTTTCTTCTTCTTTTCTTCTCCAAACACACACACACACACTCAACACAATTCTGGATATTTTCTGTTATGAAATATCTGATTCCAGTAAGGGATAATATCTATCCATATTTACCACTTAAGTCCTTTAACTATCCACTAATGACCATAATACCCCTAAACTTATAATTTAACCCAAACTTACCCTAAACATCAATTATAAGGTTAAATAAATTTAACGGAACTAACTTTTAACTAACGAACTTACCCGGGGTATTACATCATCTCCCCCTTAAAAGAATTCCGTCCCGGAATTCGGTTTAGGCAAAAAGGTGCGGGTACTTAGTTCTCATTTCTGATTCCGATTCCCAAGTAGCATCCTGACCCCTATGATGTCTCCACTGAACTTTCACTTGTCTGATTACTTTGTTCCGCAACACTTTAACTTTGTGGTCAATTATGGCTTCAGGTTCCTCCACATAATATAACTTTTCATCAACTTGTAAATCTGGTAGAGAAACTGCCTGATCCGGCGTAACCAAACACTTTCGGAAATTCGATACACGAAACGCGTTATGAATCCTGCTTAACTCTGGTGGAAGATCTAACCTGTAGGCTACTTCGCCGATCCTTTCTATGATTGCAAACGGTCCAATGTACCTCGGGCTCAGCTTTCCTTGTTTCCCAAATCGAATGACTCCTTTCCAAGGCGAGACTTTTAACATCACAAAATCTCCAACTTGGAACTCTAACGGTTTTCGGCGTCGGTCGGCGTAGCTTTTCTGTCTGTCTTGAGCTATTTTCAAACGTTCCCGAATCTGAGAAATCTTATCCGCGGTCAACTGGACTATATCTGGCCCTGCTAACTATTTCTCTCCCACTTCGTTCCAACCCAGAGGCATTCGGCATTTTCTACCATACAGAACTTCAAACGGTGCCGCTTGTATGCTGGAATGGTAACTGTTGTTGTAGGCAAATTCAATCAACGGTAAATGCTTATCCCATGATCCCCCAAAATCAACAATGCAAGCCCGAAGCATGTCTTTTAAAGTCTGAATCGTCCGTTCACTCTGACCGTCAGTTTGAGGATGATACGCCGTACTTAGCTTTATCTGTGTACCCATTTCTTTTTGAAAGCTCCTCCAGAATCTTGAAGTAAAACGACTGTCACGATCATAGATAATCGAAATTGGAACTCCATGTCGTGTTACTATTTCGTTGATATACAGTTTGACTAGTCTTTCCAATGAATAGGTTTCCTTTATTGGTAGGAAGTGAGCAGACTTGGTCAACCTGTCAACGATCACCCAAATAGCATCAAACCCTTTCAGAGTCCTTGGAAACTTCGTGATGAAATCTGTAGTAATTTAATCCCATTTCCACACCGGTATTTCTAAACGCTGTAATTGCCCAAACGGCTTCTGATGTTCAATCTTCACCTTCTTACAAGTAATACAACCTTTCACATACTGAGCAATACTTCTTTTTATTCCCGGCCACCAATAAAATTGTTTCAGATCTTTGTACATCTTATTCGTACCTGGATGAATAGAAAAACGAGATTGATGAGCTTCTTGTAGTACCCGATCACGTAAACCACCCAAACGAGGCACCCAGATTCTGTTTCCCAAACACAACAATCCACGATCATCTTTTACAAGCAATGCCGATATACCCACTAACCGTTCCGGTTTCAAGTGTTCTTCTTGAAAAGCTTCTATTTGACACTTCTGCAATTCGTCAAAGATATTAGGTAGGAGTTCAGCTCGTAGTGAAATAGCTTTTATTGTTCCACTCCTTTCTTGACGACTTAGTGCATCAGCTACCACATTCGCCTTTCCCGGATGATAAAGGATTTCACAGTCGTAATCATTTACCAATTCTAGCCATCTTCTTTGCCTCATATTTAGTTATTTCTGATCGAAAAGATGTTGGAGACTCTTATGATCAGTATAAATTTGACATCTAGAGCCGTAAAGGTAATGTCTCCAAATCTTCAACGCGAAAACAACTGCTGCCAGTTCCATGTCGTGTGTAGGACACTGCCTTTCATGATCCTTTAACTGACGAGAAGCATAAGCAATAACCTTTCCATGCTGCATAAGTACACATCCTAATCCCAGTTTGGAAGCATCACTGTAAACAACAAAGTCTTCGGAACCTTCTGGTAGTGACAAAATCGGCGCACTGCAAAGTTTCTCTTTCAATACCCTGAATGCTTCATCCTGTTCTGCTTTCCATTCAAACTTTAGATTCTTTCGAGTCATCTTAGTCAAAGGTGTCGCGATACGAGAGAAGTCTTTTATAAACTTTCGATAGTAGCCGGCTAAACCCAGAAAACTTCGTACTTCCGTTGGCGTTCTTGGCGGTTCCCATTTTTCAATTGCTTCTACCTTCGTCGGATCAACTTGAATACCTTTATCGGAAACTACATGCCCGAGAAACTGAACTTCCCATAGCCAGAATTCACATTTAGAGAACTTAGCATATAACTGTTCCTTCTTCAACAATTCCAGAATTAAACGAAGATGTTGGGCGTGCTCTTCTTTGGATCGGGAGTAGATAAGGATATCATCGATAAACACAATAACGAATTTATCGAGATATGGCTTACATACTCGATTCATTAAATCCATAAAAGCAGCTGGGGCGTTCGTCAATCCAAAAGGCATTACTAAGAATTCATAGTGACCATACCGTGTGCGAAAAGCAGTTTTCAGAACGTCTTCTTCTTTAACCTTCAGTTGATGATAACCAGATCTCAGATCAATCTTGGAGAAATAGCAAGCTCCAACTAGTTGGTCAAAGAGGTCATCAATTCTAGGAAGCGGATACTTGTTCTTGATCGTGCGCTTATTTAGTTCCCGATAATCAATACACATCCTCATCGAACCGTCCTTCTTTTTCACAAACAGGACCGGTGCTCCCCATGACGAAGAACTGGGTCTGATGAATCCTTTATCTAAAAGATCCTGCAGTTGAGTCATCATATCTTTCATCTCTGGTGGTGCCAAACGATACGGTGCAAGGGCAACAGGAGTGGCTCCAGGAATCAGATTTATACCAAACTCTACTTGTCTAACGGGCGGAAGGCTAGTCAAATCTTCTGGAAAAACTTCCGGAAATTCACGAACAATCGGAATATCTATTAGTTTATTCTTTTCTAGCTTAATATCTATCACATAAGCTAAGTAACTTGAGCAGCCTTTATTGATACACTTACGAGCTTTCAACAAAGAGATAAGGCAAGACTGATGATTTCTACGGTCACCATAAATCACTACAGGTCCCTTCTCAGGTAAGACAACATTTATCAATTTCTTATCACAAACTATATTAGCCTGATTCTCGGCTAACCAATCCATTCCCACTACCACATCAAACTCGATCAAGGCTATAGGAAATAACTGAATAGGCACTCCACACCCATCTATGTTTATCACACAACTATCAAATACCTCACTAACTGGTACTTGATTATCATTAGCCGTATCTACCATTAACACATGATCTAACACTTTAGGCTTTAATTGCATATAGGCAGCAAAAGAAGGCGACACAAACGATCGGTTTGCACCCGAATCAAATAACACTTTAGCACATGTAGAATTTATTAAGAATGTACCTATAACCACATCGGGAGTCTCATCTGCTTCTTGCTCTGTCATCTGGAAGGCACGACCCCTTGCTCTTGGTACTTCTGGCCTTGGTACTACCGGTCTAACACCCGTTGGTCTTACTGACGTACCACCCGGTTGTATCCTCCCCAGTGGACAATCGGACTGAAGGTGATCAGGAGAATTGCACGAGTAACAAAATCTAACTACCCGACAGTCTTTAGTAATATGACCGATCTTTCCACACTTATAATAGTTTCTAGGATCAACTTGACAATTTCCTTGATGAAAACGGTGGCACTTTGGGCAAGGTCTTTCAACTGGTCGGAAAGGTGGACGGTTATCTAATCGCTGAAACCTGGACTTCTTCGGATCATACTGCGATCCTTCCCACTTTCTTTTCCCTACATTATTATCACTAGTACTTCTCCCTTTATCTTGTTCCATGGTTTCCGCGGCATCTACTGCGGCGGAGAAAGTTTCTGGTCCTTTAGCAATCACAAAACTTCTGATTTCTGCATTCCATCCAAAGATAAACCTTTCAATCTTCATGGCCTCAGTAGCAACGTAGTATTCCGCAAAACGAGACTTTTCCAAGACACGAGCAGTGTAGTCCCGAACTGACAAATTCCCTTGTTGCAAGTTCATAAACTCCCCTTCCAATTGTTTAACTGCGGCTTGAGGACAAAACTGTTTCCTGAAGTCTATCACGAATTCTTCCCAAGAGTAGGTAGAATATATATCAGATCCTCCCGAGGACATATGTGCTTCCCACCAGTATAGGGCATCGCCTTTCAACATTGCAGTTCCGTAGAGTACTCTATCCTCTTCAACGCATTTACTAGTCTTGAAGATAACTTCTATTTCCTTTAGCCACTTCATAGCTTTCACCGGATCCCGATCTCCTGAGTAAGTTGGAGGCTTACAACTTAAGAACATTTTATAGTCACACTTTCTTAGTACTGGTGTGATTGTAGGGGTAATAGGCATCTCGTCTTCTTGACCATGATCTGGTGTATCAGCTTCATTATGACGATTTCGATCAAACATGGCTTGTATACTGGTTTGCAGTCTTCCCATTTCGGCTGTTAAATCGTCCCTAGTAACAAATTCATTACCTCGCGGCAGAGCTCCACTCCCAGTTCTACCCCCAATTCTGTCTCCAATCCTGCCTCCACCTCTTTCTCCCCCTCTTCCCCTTCCTCCGGCTGTTGGGTTTGTTCTATTCGGATTTCCTCCTCCTTCCCGATTCGTTTTTCTAGTACCACTTTCCATTCTGTTGATTCAGACAAGGTTAATATACACATAAGCACATACCCCATATAACAAGGTATTCCAGTTCAAACATGTACCTGTAAGATCACAATTACACTGGCCAGGTGTAAAATGAAATTACCTTACATGATGTTCCTTCTACCTTTTTATATTTAACACCCCAAGGTTCTACAATAATAGGGACATCCTACTTCACATGCAGTTTAAGTCTAGGTACAAATACTAATACCTAAATCCCTTAAACTAGGTCTCTGATACCATCTGTAACGACCCGTAATCCCATACATAGTTCAAATAGCATACATTATATAACAAATACGGTCCCCTAGTATTTACAAACATTCAGTACATCATTACAAACGTTTACATAGTAAATTATATCATTTTTAATAACATTGTGTAACTACAAAACACATCATAGTCTTCAACTACATAGTCCTCCAAAAGCTATTCGCAGTTTAACCTTCTATTTGCTCTTACTCGATCCATGACCTGGAATACATATTTTTAAAACAAAAATGAGGGTTAGACCTTGAGGTCTAGTGAGAAAATCCCCGTTAGTTAAAAACCATTTGCACAACATCATACACATAATTCACATAAGAATACCAATTAAGACTCATGCATCATATATCTTTCCATCTCATTCTATTGGCCATATTAATTGGTTGCGAGCCAATTAATCAATTTACACCACTGTACTAAATACAGCCAACACCACTGTCCCTCTGTACAGCCAACATACACCGGTCCAAAGCTCGGCCAACTAGCACCCATGCAGTGTAATACTTATATAAACACAATATGCACATTATTACACTCATTCACATATATGTATTCCAGTTAGAAATCATTTTAAGTAAAAACTCACCGGTTTGCTTTATCAAAACTCCTTCTAATCTTCCACAAAGAATTCTGCTTTCACCTTCGATTCACAGTATCTGAAACAAATAGATGCAGATATCTCTTTACCATACAAAACACATAAGGCTTACTATAGCTAAGTACTCTAGATAACTCTAATCTTCAATTGTTACCCCCAAACCCGAACTTAAGTCGAGTCCATAATGCATTCAGTCCTCATTTATTCCCTATCCAATAACTAACAAAACACAGGTTACTGGATACTTAAAAGCATCTAAACTCACCAAATTGACCAAACAGCAAAAGTATCCGGACAACACAACCTTTCCGGACAACACTAACATTCCAGACAACATAACCAATCCGGATAACATAACTTGTCCGGACAACACAACAATCCGGACACTGTCTGGTAAATCATTTCATCCGGAAACTAAAGAAAATAGGACTTACCCGGTTAATGGATTCATCCGGATACCTGCAAGAAAAACTACCGGACACTAACAACACATTATCCGGACACTAACAACACATTATCCGGAAACTACCCAAGAAACTACCGGACACATTCATATCATCCGGAAACCACTGACTGTTTATCCCATTTTCACCCAGAAATCGACTGAATCATTAACAGTTATGTAATTGACTATTCTAATCCGATAGAAACTACCTAATAGCAATTACACACATAAATTGTAAAGGAAATATACCTGAAATCACTTCCAAGTGTACCAATTTGAATCCCTAGCCCCAAAACTTTCTTTCTTCTTCTTTTCTTCTCCAAACACACACACACACACTCAACACAATTCTGGATATTTTCTATTATGAAATATCTGATTCCATTAAGGGATAATATCTATCCATATTTACCACTTAAGTCCTTTAACTATCCACTAATGACCATAATACCCCTAAACTTACCCTAAACATCAATTATAAGGTTAAATAAATTTAACGGAACTAACTTTTAACTAACGAACTTACCCGGGGTATTACAGTATCAGCGGAGGGTTGTGCCGCTGAAGGAGAAGAAATAGGAGGGTTGAGGAGAGAGAGTAGAGTAGAGAGACTTACCTCGCCTTGGATCGGTTTGAAGTCGAGAACCGTAGGGCCGACCTGAGGGAGTTTGTAATCTCCCAGCTTGAGGTAGTTTGACCCAAGGAGCATCTGGAGGATTGTAGAGAAAAAGCGGGAGGTAAGGAACGTCCAGGGATCGTTCGGGCTTCTCGACCTTCTCCATTAGGTCTTCGAAAATGATTCGGGCATAATCAACTTTTAGCCCTTTCAGCAGGCAGTATCCCATGGCTACCTGAGGCTTGGCAGCCTGATCAGTGGATCTAGTCTTGGCCGTCATGCAGCTGATGACGTGGGCGGGCATTTTGTTCTTGAGGACCTTAGTCAGCTTCTTGTCATCCTTCAAGTTGCGGTTCTTGTCCCATACATAGTGCATGAGATCAAGGAAAGCAATCAGCTTTCTCTCTCCTTCAGGGGTGTTTGGGTCGATGAAGGGGACAAATAGGCTTTCTTTGGTACACCCAGGAAGGTTCAGTGCAGAGCGGATGGCTGCAGGGGAAATGGTGCCACGTCCAAGTTCAGTTTGAAAGCCAATCACTGAGTAAGGCTTTCCGGTTCTGATCGAGATTTCAGTGGTATGCTCGGCAGTGTACCTGAACTGTTGTAGTAGGTGGCGATGTGCAGGTGGAGCGATTGTCATTGCAGTGGCCAAAGGGCATGTCTTTAAGAAGTTGACCGTATTAGTGAGGTGGGGGCTTGGCTTTTTCTTAGGAAATTCGAGCCGGGCCAAAGAGTTGTTTGCAGCTAGGATGATCTGGTTCAGTTCGCCTTTCATGTTTGCAACCTTGAGCTTGATCTCAGGTGCATCAGTGTTGGTAGCAGGGATAGCAGCAGTGTTAGCAGCGTTGGATGCCATTTCTGATGAGTAAGCAAAAAATAGAAAAAGATAAACAAACTTCTTTAAATGGAAACAGTTTCCAAAAATAAGGGTTTTAGGGTTTTACAGTTTCCTTTTTAGGGAAGAAACAGTAAAATGTGGGTTTTCTAGTTTTGAAAGGATTAAAACTAGTAAAAAGAAGTGTTTTCCAGTTTCCTTTTATAGAAAGGGATTCTGGAAAAACGTATGAGAAATAAGTTTAAGATTTTTGTTTTAAACTTAAAAAGAAAAACTATATTTCAAGTTTTATTTCATAAAATCATGAAGAAAATGATCTTATGTGAAGAACGTTTGTTTTGATCCTTTTAGAACAAGAAATGTGATAAAAAAACAAGTTATGAAAAGATTTAAGAGATGAAATGGATTTAAAAGTAAGAAACTGTTTGATGAACGTTTGAAGATTTGAGTATCAAGTTTTACAATAATCCAGGAACACATGCTTAGGGAATTCTTTCTTCTTTAGAGAGTTTGAGAGCATAAAAGGTAAAAATATAAACATGAAGTGTTTATATAGTGAGAGTAGAGAGAGAAAAGATGAGGGGAAAAAGCACTCATCATGACACGTGACACGTCCCACGAAGCTTATTGGACAAGAATTCGAAACGGGCGAACGTGTCAGACGAAAAGTCATATAGAAAACTGTCTTTTTATTTTCAAAAACGTTTCCCTGAAGGTTTTGAAAACATCAACGGGGATTTTAAAAAGAAGAGTCAATGATAAGAAATATCAGTGAGCTTTGTTATTTCAAAGGAATCACTGAAGGAAAAAGTTCAGCGATCAATTTAGTTTTGAAACACAACATACCGAAGTAAACTTCAGCGAATAGGAATAGAAAAACATACCTTCGTATCAGCGAATCATTTTGTTCAGAGATTAGATGATAAATAAGGAGATATAATTTCCTTTATCACTGACCTAATGCGTAACCACTGAAGATTTATTTATCAAGGTTCAGCATGCCAAGCTCGCTGATGAGAAAGTTGAATCATGTCTCCTCAAGAGGTTTGGTGAAAAGACCAGCTAACTGAAAGCCAGTAGGGATAAAGTGAAGTTCTATATCACCATTCATCACATGATCTCTAATAAAGTGATACCTGATCTCGATGTGTGTGGTCTTTGAGTGTAGCACTGGATTATTTGCTATAGCGATGGCACTTGTGCTGTCGCAATAGATTGGAATTTTGGAGAGCCGAAGGTCGTAGTCTAAAAGCTGATTTCTTATCCATAAGGCCTAAGTACAACAGCTTCCAGCGGCTACATACTCAGCTTCAGCGGTAGAAGTGGACACTGAACTTTGCTTCTTACTTGTCCAACTTACCAGCTTTCCACCCTGGAGTTGACAGCCTCCTGTGGTGCTTTTTCTATCCAGCTTGTAACCTGCAAAGTCACTATCTGAATAGGCAGTTAGATCGAACCCTGAGTCATTGGGATACCAAAGACCTAGGTTGGGTGTACCCTTCAGATATCTGAAAATTCGCTTTACAGCGATCAAATGTGATTCGTTGGGGTCAGATTGATATCGTGTACATAAACAAGTAGCATACATAATATCAGGACGACTAGCTGTAAGATAAAGGAGAGAGCTGATCATCCCTCTGTAGGCAGTGACATTAACAGGTTTCCCTGAAGGATCTTTGTTAAGTGTCAGTGGAGGTGCCATAGGGGTTTTCATAGATGAGCTTTGAGTTAAATCAAAATTTTCAGCATATCTTTAACATACATACCTTGGTGGATAAAAGTATCCTTATCATTCTGCTTGATTTGGAGTCCAAGGAACAGTTCACCCATCATACTCATTTTATATTTAGAGTTCATTCTTTCAGCGAAACGAGTACATAGAAAAGGGTTAGTAGAACCAAATATAACATCATCGACATATACTTGAACAAGAATGATATGACCTTTTACTTTCCTGAAAAATAGAGTGTTGTCGATTTTACCACACTCAAATGTTTCATTAAAGAGAAAAGAGGATAAAGTGTCATACCATGCACGTGGTGCTTGTTTCAGACCATAGAGTGCCTTATCTAGCTTATAGACATAACCTGGATGTTTAGGATCAGAGAATCCGGGTGGTTGTTCGACATAGACTTCTTCATCCATCCTTCCATTGAGAAACGCTGACTTGACATCCATTTGATAAACCTTGAAGTCTTTGTGAACTACATAGGCCAGAAAGAGTCGAATTGCTTCGAGTCTTGCAACTGGGGCAAACGTTTCATCATAGTCTATGCCTTCCTGTTGTCTGTATCCCTGAGCAACTAGACGAGCTTTGTTGCGGGTTACAGTTCCATATTCATCTAACTTGTTTCGATAGACCCATTTAGTGCCTATCACTGACTTGTTATATGGCCTTGGAACAAGATTCCAAACTTTGTTTCTTTCAAATTCAGTCAGCTCTTCTTGCATAGCGCTGACCCAGTTCGGATCTCTGAGGGCATTATCAACCTTCTTTGGTTCAATCAGTGAAATAAAATTAACATATAAATAAATGTTACCTGAACTGCGTCGAGTCTGAACACCTGCGTTTGGATCACCAAGAATTTGATCAATGGGGTGATTTATAGTCCATCGTTGAGCAGGAGCATGACCCGCTGACTCAGAGTGAACTTCTGGGAGCGCTGAAGAGGAAGTTTCAACGATTTCAGGTAATTCAGGCAAGATAGGCAGAAGTTCAGATGAAGCTTCATTTACTGATTGCTGAGAAGTAGATGGAATATCAGATGTTGATGGTTCAGAAGGAGATATAATGTTGATGGGAACAACTGAAACCTAAGAAGAGGAATCAGCTTCATTTGTCTGCATGCTCAGAATGAGGACAGGATCATCATCAGCAGTTGGATTGTTGACTTGAGGGTCAGGGTTAAGATTAGCTTCTGAATTCACAAAATGAGAAAACATCCACTGATTAAGTTTTTCGTTGTCAGCAGAAGGTCTAGAGTTCGCTGAACGAGATTCGTCAAAGGTGACATGAATAGTTTCTTCTACAGTTTGTCTTCGCTTGTTGAAGACCCTGAAGGCTTTGGGTATAGAAGAATATCCAAGAAATATTCCGTCGTCAACTTTGGGATCAAACTTTCCAAGAGCATCTCGGTTGTTTAAGATGAAGCATTGACAACCAAAGATGTGAAGAAAGCTGATAGATGGTTTTCTTCCATGAAAAAGTTCATAGGCAGTCTTGTTGAATCTCTTGACAATCAGCGATCTATTCTGCGTGAAACTTGCAGTGTTGACAGTGTGTGTGTGTAAAAAGTGTGCGTCGTGTGTTGAACGTGCGAAACAAGCTGCTGTCGTGCGGTTTGAACTGTTGTCGTGCGGTGTGAACTGTTGTCGTGCGGTACTTGCGATAGCAACGTGATCGAATTCGAGGGAGAGAATGTAGAAGTAGATGTAAAATGCAGTTGTATATCTTGGTGAATTCGTCTCCCCTTCTTGAGGTTGGAGCATGCCTTTATATAGGCTTCGACGGTCATTAATGAGCTTTAATGGTTGGTCTGGTAACCGATGCCGACATTAAATGCACTTTGATGATTGTCTTTGTAACCGCTGTCGAGTCTTTAATGTCATTAAGAGCTCGTCTGTTACTGACCGTCGTACCATAATGGCTTGTAGACCTGCATTAATGAACAAAAGAAACAGATGTTTGACTGTTAACGGTTAGTATGATCGTTCGACCGTCTTAAGTTCAGGACGTCGGTCTTATGGAGCATACGACCGTTGCCGAAATACAAGACCATGTATATGACTGTAAACGTCTTGTAAGACCTTATCTTAATATAAGAATAGTCTTATGACAATCTCGTTATACTTGGGTGAAAATGTCGCAAGACCAGGTCGTAAGACCAAGATGATGATGTCGTAGGACCAGAGCGATATAAGACCGACGACAGGAGACTGTCGACGTAAGACCAACAAGTCGTAACTGGCGACACGTAACTGGCGACATAAGACTAGCGACATAAGGCTAGTGACGTAAGACTAGCGGTGTGCGACGTGCGACACATGATCTGCGACGCGTGACGTACGAATCATTAGATGTAAGATACTGTCTTGAATGACTATTGATGCAAGATGTCTTTTAATAATCAACTATCGTATGTCGGGGATAAGGCAATAATGGGTATTACCTTCATCGATCGGGGGTATGACTTTTGTAGGCATTAGGGTAATCGAAGTCCATGGGTCATGTCGAAGGAATTCCCCAGGTCGGTCGAGGGTGTGATTTTTTACCCAAACAGTTAGCCCCCCGAGATTTGAATTTCAAAGCCATTTTGAATTTCAGATCTCGTACCAAAGTAAAATGTGTTTATACGGAGACGTGTCACTTTTGCTAAGAAAATTGACTTGGTTAGCTAAAATCGTGAGTCCAGTAAGTTGCGACGATTGAATGAAGACCTTTAATGCGCAAGATACTTGTGGTGTTCATCTGACGGTCGTAAGACGACCTTAAAACGTAAGGAACCGACGGTGATCGTAAGACGATCTTTATCAAAATGAGACGTATGGGTCGGGAGTGAATCGTAAGACGATTGGTCCGAAATAAAGCTTGGCGGCGATCATAAGATGATCGAACCAAGATAAAAATTTTAAGGATCTTGTGATACAGTCATTAAAGACTTATGTTCTGGCGTTCCTAGCTGATACGGTCGTTATAGACTTTTGATTTGGCGTTTAGGGCCGATATGGTCGTTATAGACCTATGATCTGGCGTTCCGAGCCGATACTGTTGTTAGAGACCTATTGTAACATCCCGCAAAACGAAACATACATATAACATACATTCCATAACATGTTTACAACAAAGTACTTCATCTTTTCACATTTGGTCCCATCTAAAGTCTGAACATAAAAATTCATTTCAACTTGGTCCACTTTGAATTACATAGTAATAACAAAAATTATAACTACAAAAGCATCCATAGCATCATGATGATAATCTTCTCCAAAGCTAGCCAACAAGTATTCTATTTACTTGTTCTTACTGGAATCACCACCTGGAATACATAATTTTTAAAACAGAAAATGAGGGTTAGACCTAAGGGTCTAGTGAGTAAATCCCTGACATTTGTAATTTATTAAAATTTATTTATATAAAACACACTTTATATAATTACACATACATCACACGTAAGTTAATACCAATTAACGTTTATGCATCATACATGTCTCGTCCCACCTTATCCCTCCACCAATGGCGAATATCAATTGGTTGCGAGCCAATTTATCACACCGGTCCAAAGCCCGGCCACGTATTATATTTTCATATAATACTCACGTGATTATAATATCCCATTATAATCACTCACGTATGACATATTCATACACTTATCACAATTCATTATTCGCATATCGTATTCCAGTAAAATACTCTTTAAAATAAAACTCACCTGATCTTTTAAGCAAGGTCCTTCAAACTTTCTTCAGAATAGATTATCTTTTAACTCAGATCCTTAATATCTGAAACAAATTAAAGTATACATACTCTTTAACACATAATCCAGAAAACCCAACTTTTCGCAACCCACTATTACGAAAAGTTTACTTTTCACAACCAACAGATGCGAAAACCTAACTTTTCGCAACCAACAGATGCGAAAACCTCACTTCTCGCAACCCACAGATGCGAAAACCTCACTTCTCGCAACCCACAGTTGCGAGTTCCCTACTTTTCGTAACCAACAGATACGAAAACCTAACTAGGCGCTTTAGCTACTTGCGAAAAGTGGACTTTTCGCAACCAAGGCTTGCGAATTCCTATTTTTCGCAAAATCACTGTTCATCGTCTTTTTTCAGAAAAGTTCAGTTCAAACTCAGGAATTCCAACTTTTACCCAGATTGCACAGAAATGTTCTAAACCCCTTTTTAACACTCTAAATTGCCACTAAAATACACAAATTCATCTAAGATTACCTAAACCCACTTCAAAGTTCAAAAGAAACCTAATATACATCAAAAGGAAGAATTAGGATGGATTATTACCTTTGATATGAACTCTATAATTCCAACAGCAATTATCTAACACTTCTCCTTCTTCTTCTTCCAATTCCTTCGATCTCTTTCACTTTCTCAGTCGTGAACAATTTCACACACACACATACACTATTTGGTTTCTACTTTACTGTTTCTATTTGAGATATTTCTTCTATTTAGTATATTGAGTCGGTTTGTGTCTTAAAGGTTTGGGTAAAATACCCAACTAACCCTAAACTTGCTTCACTTGACAAATCACACCCTTAAGCTTCTATTATACAATAAAAACTTATCCCTAAATTTCTTAATTCCACAAAATACGAAAATCAAGACTTAAAATTCCAATTTTAAATTAGATAAAATACCTGGTTATTACAACATCCCCCCCTTAAAAGAATTCCGTCCCGGAATTCAGTTAAGAGAACAGATGAGGGTATTTGGCTCTCATTTCCGACTCCGATTCCCACGTCGCATCCTGACCTTTATGATGTTTCCACTGAACCTTTACCTGTCTGATTTCTTTGTTCCTCAATACTTTGACTTTGTGATCGACTATAGCTTCCGGTTCCTCCACATAGTTCAGCTTTTCATCAACCTGGATATCTGGTAGAGAGACTGCCTGGTCTGAAGTCACCAAACATTTCCTAAAATTCGATACATGGAACGCGTTGTGAACCCTGCTTAATTCTGGAGGTAAATCTAATCTGTAAGCTACTTCACCAATTCTTTCCGTAATTTCAAATGGCCCAATATATCGCGAACTGAGTTTACCTTGCTTCCCAAAACGTATAACTCCTTTCCAGGGCGAAACTTTCAACATCACAAATTCCCCGACTTGGAACTCTAACGGTTTCCGGCGTCGATCTGCATAACCTTTCTGTCTGTCTTGAGCCGTTTTCAATCTATCCCGAATCTGAGTAATCTTATCCGCTGTTAACTGTACTATTTCTGGCCCTGCTAATTGTTTCTCCCCCACTTCATTCCAACACAGAGGCGTTCGGCATTTTCTACCATACAGTACTTCAAACGGTGCCGCTTGAATGCTGGAATGATAACTGTTGTTGTAGGCAAATTCTATCAAAGGCAAATGTTTATCCCACGATCCCCCAAAATCAACTATACTAGCCCGGAGCATATCTTCTAAAGTCTGAATCGTTCTTTCACTATGTCCGTCAGTCTGTGGATGATATGCTGTACTCAACTTTATCTGCGTTCCCATCTCTTTTTGAAAGCTTCTCCAGAATCTAGAAGTAAAACGACTATCTCTATCAGAAATAATCAAAATTGGTACTCCATGTCGAGTTACTACTTCATTAATATACAACTTAGCTAAACGTTCCAAAGAATCAGTTTCTTTTATCGGCAAGAAATGAGCAGACTTCGTCAACCTATCCACAATCACCCAAATAGAATCGAACCCCTTTGAAGTTCTTGGCAACTTGGTAATGAAATCAGTAGTGATCTGATCCCATTTCCACATTGGTATATCTAGTCGTTGTAACTGACCAAACGGTTTCTGATGTTCAATCTTCACTTTCTTGCAGGTAGTACAATCTTCCACATACTTAGCAACACTTCTCTTCATTCCCGGCCACCAATAGAATTGTTTCAAATCCCTATACATTTTATTTGTACCTGGATGAATAGAAAATCGAGATTGATGAGCTTCTTGTAGTACACGATCCCGTAATCCACCCAAACGAGGTACCCAAATTCTGTTTCCCATACACAACAACCCACGGTCATCTTTCCCAAGCAATGCTGATATCCCAACCAACCGTTCAGATTTCAAACTTTCTTCTTGATAAGCATCTATTTGGCACTTCAGTAGTTCGTCAAAAATGTTTGGAAGAAGTTCAGCTCTTAACGAGATAGCTTTTATTGTTCCACTTCTTTCTTGGCGACTTAGGGCATCTGCTACCACGTTCGCTTTCCCAGGGTGATATAGAATTTCACAATCATAATCATTTACCAATTCCAACCATCTTCTTTGTCTCATATTCAGTTCCTTCTGATCGAAAAGATGTTGGAGACTCTTATGGTCGGTGAAAATTTGGCATTTAGAACCATAAAGATAATGTCTCCAAATCTTCAATGCAAAGACAACTGCTGCAAGCTCCATATCGTGAGTAGGATATTGTCTTTCATGATCCTTTAGCTGACGAGAAGCATAGGCAATCACCTTTCCACGTTGCATAAGTACACATCCCAATCCTAACTTAGAAGCATCACTGTAGACCACAAAATCATCCGAACCTTCTGGCAATGCTAATATCGGCGCGCTGCAGAGTTTCTCCTTTAGTATCCTGAATGCCACATCTTGTTCTGCTTTCCATTCAAACTTTAGATTCTTCCGAGTTAGCTTAGTCAATGGCATCGCAATTCGAGAAAAGTCTTTTATAAATTTCCGATAGTATCCAGCTAAGCCCAGAAAACTGCGTACTTCGGTTGCCGTCTTCGGCGATTCCCAATTTTCAATTGCTTCCACTTTTGCTGGATCAACTTGTATACCCTTCTCTGAAACTACATGCCCCAAAAACTGAACTTCCCGCAACCAAAATTCACATTTAGAGAACTTAGCGTACAACTTTTCTTTCTTCAACAACTCCAAAATCAAACGAAGATGTTGCGCATGATCCTCTTTGGATCGGGAATAAATAAGTATATCATCGATAAACACAATGACAAATTCATCGAGATAAGGCTTACATACCCGATTCATTAGATCCATGAAAGCGGCTGGAGCGTTCGTCAATCCGAAAGGCATTACCAAAAATTCGTAGTGGCCGTATCTTGTGCGAAAAGCAGTCTTTAAAACATCCTCCTCCTTCACCTTTAACTGATGGTAGCCAGATCTGAGATCAATCTTTGAGAAGTAACAAGCTCCAACTAATTGATCAAAAAGGTCATCGATTCTTGGAAGTGGATACTTGTTCTTGATCGTGCGTTTGTTCAGCTCCCGATAATTAATACACATTCTCATTGAACCGTCTTTCTTCTTCACAAATAAAACTGGTGCACCCCACGGCGACGAGCTGGGTCTGATGAAGCCCTTATCAGATAAATCTTGAAGTTGTGCCATCATTTCTTTCATTTCTGGTGGTGCTAATCGGTACGGCGCGCGAGCAATAGGAGCGGCTCCAGGGATTAAGTCAATACCAAATTCTACTTGTCTAACAGGAGGAAGACTATCCAAGTCTTCAGGAAAAACTTCTGGGTATTCACTAACAATGGAAATATCTTCCAGCTTACACTTTTCAGGCCTACTTTCTATCACATAGGCTAGATAACTAGAGCAACCCTTATTAACACATTTACGAGCTTTTACCATAGATATAAGACTGGACTGATGATTTCTACGATCTCCATAAATCACTACCGATCTCTTATCAGGCAAAACGACATTGATTATTTTCTTATCACAAACTATGTTAGCCTGATTCTCAGCTAGCCAATCCATTCCTACTACCACATCAAATTCAATCAAAGCTATTGGGAACAGTTGTATCGGTACTCCACATCCCTCTATATCTATCATGCAACGATCAAAAACCTCTTTAACTGCCACTTGGTTATCATTTGCGGTGTCTACTAATAAAGCATGCTTTAACAATTTAGGCTCTAAATGCATGTGAGCAGCAAAGGAGGGAGACACAAAAGATCGGTTTGCACCAGAATCAAATAACACTTTAGCACGCGTGGAGTTTATGAAAAATGTACCTGTGACCACATCCCTTTAGCTGTCATTTGGAAGGTACGACCCCTCGTTCTGGGCGGCTCTATTCTTGGAACCACCGGTCTAGTAATGGTTGGTTTCCCTGATGTACCCCCTGATTGTATTCTACCTAGCGGACAATCTGATTGGAGGTGATCCGGAGAATTACACAAAAAGCAAAACCGCGTTGATCGACAATCTTTAACAACATGACCGGTTTTTCCACATTTAAAACAAACCCGCGACTCTACTTGGCAATTTCCCTGATGATAACGATTACATCTTGGACAAGGTCTTTCTGTCGGTCGAACTGATGGACGGTTGTCAAACCTCTGAAATCTAGGTTTCCTCGAATCTTGTGGTGGTCCTTCCCATTTCCTCTTCCCCAAGCTCTTATCACCAGCATCTCTTTTATTATCTCTCTCCACATTCTCAGCAGCATCCACCGCCGCTGTAAAAGTATTTGGTCCTGTGGCAGTCACCAATCTTCGAACCTCGGAATTCAACCCATAAATAAACCTCTCCATTTTCATCTTTTCTGTAGCAACATAATATCCTGCAAAACGAGACTTCTCTAAAAATCGTGCAGTATAATCTCTAACCGATAAGTTCCCTTGTTGTAGATTCATAAACTCTTCCTCTAGTTGTCTGACCGCAGCTTGTGGACAGAAATGTGTTGTGAATGCCAACACAAATTCCTCCCATGAAAAGGTAGTATACACATCTGTCCCACTCGATTCTGTATGAGCTTCCCACCAATACAAGGCATCACCTTTTAGCATAGCAGTTCCATAAAGCACTTTATCTTGCTCAACACATTTACACGTTTTGAAGATAGCCTCGATTTCTTTCAGCCATCTCATAGCTTTTACTGGATCCCGATCTCCTGAGTAGGTAGGGGGCTTGCAACTAAGAAACATTTTATAGTCGCACCTTTTCATCACCGGTAAGATAGTAGAGGTAAGTGGTATTTCAACTTCGTGTTCCGGATTTGATCTTTCAGTTTCATTGTGGCGATTATGTTCAAACATAGCTTGTATGTTATCTTGTAACCTCCCCATTTCTGCCATCAAATCTTCCCGTGTAACAAACTCTGTGCCCTGTGGTTGTGTTCTTCCTTCAGTTCGGCCCCCAGTTCCCCTTCCGGTCCTGCCTCTACCACGATCTCCTCCCCTTCCCCCCGCTCCTATTGGTGGATTCCCTCCACCCGAATTCCTTCCTCCTCTTTGATTCCTTTGTCTAGTGCCACTTGCCATTCTGGAGATTTAAACAAAGTTAATATACACATAAGCACATACCCTATATAACAAGGTATTCCAGTTCAAACATGCACCTGTAAGATCATAATTACACTGGCCTGGTGTAATTTGAAATTACCTTACATGATGTTCCTTCCACCTTTTTATACTTAGCATCCCCGGGTTCTAAAATAATAGGGACATCCTACTTCACATGCAGTTTAAGTCTAGGTACAGATACTAATACCTAAATCCCATAAACTAGGGCTCTGATACCATCTGTAACATCCCGCAAAACGAAACATACATATAACATACATTCCATAACATGTTTACAACAAAGTACTTCATCTTTTCACATTTGGTCCCATCTAAAGTCTGAACATAAAAATTCATTTCAACTTGGTCCACTTTGAATTACATAGTAATAACAAAAATTATAACTACAAAAGCATCCATAGCATCATGATGATAATCTTCTCCAAAGCTAGCCAACAAGTATTCTATTTACTTGTTCTTACTGGAATCACCACCTGGAATACATAATTTTTAAAACAGAAAATGAGGGTTAGACCTAAGGGTCTAGTGAGTAAATCCCTGACATTTGTAATTTATTAAAATTTATTTATATAAAACACACTTTATATAATTACACATACATCACACGTAAGTTAATACCAATTAACGTTTATGCATCATACCTGTCTCGTCCCACCTTATCCCTCCACCAATGGCCAATATCAATTGGTTGCGAGCCATATTTATCACACCGGTCCAAAGCCCGGCCACGTATTATATTTTCAAATAATACTCACGTGATTATAATATCCCATTATAATCACTCACGTATGACATATTCATACACTTATCACAATTCATTATTCGCATATCGTATTCCAGTAAAATACTCTTTAAAATAAAACTCACCTGATCTTTTAAGCAAGGTCCTTCAAACTTTCTTCAGAATAGATTATCTTTTAACTCAGATCCTTAATATCTGAAACAAATTAAAGTATACATACTCTTTAACACATAATCCAGAAAACCCAACTTTTCGCAACCCATTATTACGAAAAGTTTACTTTTCGCAACCAACAGATGCGAAAACCTCACTTTTCGCAACCAACAGATGCGAAAACCTCACTTCTCGCAACCCACAGATGCGAAAACCTCACTTCTCGCAACCCACAGTTGCGAGTTCCCTACTTTTCGTAACCAACAGATACGAAAACCTAACTAGGCGCTTTAGCTACTTGCGAAAAGTGGACTTTTCGCAACCAAGGCTTGCGAATTCCTATTTTTCGCAAAATCACTGTTCATCGTCTTTTTTCAGAAAAGTTCAGTTCAAACTTAGGAAATCCAACTTTTACCTAGATTGCACAGAAATGTTCTAAACCCCTTTTTAACACTCTAAATTGCCACTAAAATACACAAATTCATCTAAGATTACCTAAACCCACTTCAAAGTTCAAAAGAAACCTAATATACATCAAAAGGAAGAATTAGGATGGATTATTACCTTTGATATGAACTCTATAATTCCAGCAGCAATTATCTAACACTTCTCCTTCTTCTTCTTCTTCCAATTCCTTCGATCTCTTTCACTTTCTCAGTCGTGAACAATTTCACACACACACATACACTATTTGGTTTCTACTTTACTGTTTCAATTTGAGATATTTCTTCTATTTAGTATATTGAGTCGGTTTGTGTCTTAAAGGTTTGGGTAAAATACCCAACTAACCCTAAACTTGCTTCACTTGACAAATCACACCCTTAAGCTTCTATTATACAATAAAAACTTATCCCTAAATTTCTTAATTCCACAAAATACGAAAATCAAGACTTAAAATTCCAATTTTAAATTAGATAAAATACCTGGTTATTACACCTATGATCTACCGTTCTGAGCCGATACGGTCGTTAGAGACCTAAGATCTGGCGCTTACAGCCGATACGGTCGTTAGAGACCTAAGATCTGGCGCTTACAGCCGATACGGTCGTTAGAGACCTATGTTCTGGCGTTCAGAGCCGATATGGTCGTTAGAGACCTATGTTCTGGCGTTCAGAACCGATACGGTCGTTAGAGACCTATGATACGTTGTGTCTAGCATTTTTAGCTAGTTGTAAGTTTCGATAGTCGGTGAAAATTTATCTTACTCGTGATTGTACGGTTAATATCACGACTTGCCTTTATTGGCGATCCTGAGATTAAAATGTGAGAGTCGCCCTTATTGGTGACTTTTGCGTTTTGACATTCGTCTTACCATGACCGGTGATTGTGAGATTCGATGTACAAGTCGTCTTTATTGACGACATATGTCATGACTAGCGATCATGGGATTTCGACATGCGAGTCGCTTTTATTGGCGACCAAGAATTTTAACATGTGTTTTGTCGCGACTGGCGATCATACAAAAAATGTGAGTCGTTTCTTATCAAGGACTATAAATCGTAACCTGCGTTTGCCATTACTGGCGGTCATATGATTTAAAATGTGAGTCTCCCTTATCGACGACTACAAATTTCACTTCGAGTCGTGGAGACTTTATCTCTCACGATATAAATCGTAAGACGTGTATTTAAGTCGTAGAGACTTTATTTTTCGCAACATGAATTGCAAGATTGATGTTTCTTACGATATGAATCATAAGGGAGGAAATATTTTTTTGTAGTAACCAGGCGACTGGGCCGAACATATATTTGAGAAAAGTCATAAGACTTTATCTTCAGAGCTCAACTTTGAATGTACCTATTGGATCTTGCGATTTATTCATTGACTCGCAAGATCGGTTTCATGACATGTCAGTCGTGAGAGGTTGACATGTACAGTCGTAACCTAATAGTCTTTGGAGACGTTATTTCTTATGATATGAATCGTAAGACTGACGTTCGTGCGCTCCTGCACGCCTGTAGGTTTGTTGAAGTGTGTGATTTCGAAAGGAATTCCGAATTTTGCATAGAACGTTAGTATGGATAATTTTCTGCTCTATGACAGGAGGTAATTTAACGATGTCCGTCCTTTCCTTATGAAGGGTCGGGGGATTAAGGACACATGTAAAAATTTATACCTGAGTGTCGTCGACGTGCGTTACGTACCTGGTGGTGTTTATAGAGATTTACCTCTATTGTGAAGTCCGTCTGCCCTTAAGTCGTGAAACTGAGTGCCGTATAGGGTATATCGTTTTGCCCTTTGTGGAAACTGCAAGACGGTACCAAATCCTACCTTTTCTGGCGCATGGATCGGTTGGTCGTGTCGTGCACAATCGCCACAATCTTGGCCTCATTTTTGGGTTTCAAGGTTGCTTTGTAGCAATCACGGGCGGTCTTCTGTTCACTTTTGATTTCCTGCAGCCCCCAAGGTGTTGGGGATCTGATCGTCGGATGATAGGTCGAAGGGACTGCCTTCATGTCATGTATCCAAGGTGGTTCTTTTTGTAAAGCCAACCAATTGTCTGTCGTATGGCCATGCATGATCACCTGGTCTTGTCCTTTTTGTCATCCATGCTTGGCGATCGTAAGCCGTCGTCGAGACCATGCTTGTAGGCTTCGATGGCGGTTTTGATGCCATAATTTCGAATGATGATCACCACAGATGGATTCTCCGGGTTTCTGGACGATGTAGCACAGGTCACTGGTCTACTTCTCCATCTTGCGACTGCCGGCGGATTGTAGTGAGAATTGGTTGATCAACCCCGTGAAGTTGCTGATGGACTTGGGTTTGAGGTTGATCAACCACTGGAGAGCAGGATCTACAAGAGTTGCACCAAAGCTTTGCGCGAAGCTTAAATTTGACTTCGAGCTACATTCAACTCTACGTGAAGCTGAGCCATGGGATCTTGTTGATTTGTCATTTACCTGGAAACAACAAAAACGTCACCAAATCGTTAGGGCGATGTGTGTATTGGGTTGAGACTTTCTCTAGATGGGGTCCCACGGATGACGCCAAACTGGTAATGCCAAAAATCGCACAAAAGTACAACTTAAGGTCGATGTGGACATTTAACAACTAAAGAAACGTATCTCAAGCCAAATAACGCAATCACGAGGAAAAAATAAAAGAGACAAGAGATTTGGTGACGCAGAAAACCCCAAAACGAGGGAAAAACCGCGGTCGACTCTACTAGACTCGACAGTGCACTATGGTCGCGAATCAGGGGCGATAATCCTTGTGTTACAGGCGATTTGTGTACAATAAGTTACAAATAAAGTAAAAATACACTTAGCCGTGTGTAAAAATGTGCGTCGTGTGTTGAACGTGAGAAACAAGCTGCTGTCATGCAGTTTGAACTGTTGTTGTGCGGTGTGAACTGTTGTCGTGCGGTACTTGCGATAGCAACGTGATCGAATGCGAGAGAGAGAATGTAGAAGTAGATGTAAAATGCAATTGTATATCTTGGTGAATTCGTCTCCCATGCTTGAGGTTGGAGCATGCCTTTATATAGGCTTCGACGGTCATTAATGAGCTTTAATGGTTGGTCTGGTAACCGCTGCCGACATTAAATGCACTTTGATGATTGTCTTTGTAACCGTTGTCGAGTCTTTAATGTCATTAAGAGCTCGTCCGTTACTGACCGTTGTACCATAATGACTTGTAGACATGCATTAATGAACAAAAGAAACAGATGTTTGACTGTTAACGGTTAGTATAATCGTTCGACCGTCTTAAGTTCAGGACGTCGGTCTTATGGAGCATACGACCGTTGCCGAAATACAAGACCATGTATATGACTGTAAACGTCTTGTAAGACCTTATCTTAATATAAGAATAGTCTTATGACAATGTCGTTAGACTAGGGTGAAAATGCGCAAGACCAGGTCGTAAGACCAAGATGATGATGTCGTAGGACCAGAGCGATATAAGACCGACGACAGGAGACTGTCGACGTAAGACCAACGAGTCGTAACTGGCGACATAAGACTAGCGACATAAGGCTAGTGACGTAAGACTAGCGGTGTGCGACGTGCGACACATGATCTGCGACACGTGATGTGCGATCATTAGATGTAAGATACTGTCTTGAATGACTATTGACGCAAGATGTTTTTTAATAATCAACTATCGTATGTCGGGGATAAGGCAATATTGGGTATTACCTTCATCGATCGGGGGTATGACTTTTGTAGGCATTAGTGTAATCGAAGTCCATGGGTCATGTCGAAGGAATTCCCCAGGTCGGTCGAGGGTGTGATTTTTTACTCAAACAGTTAGCCCCCCCGAGATTTGAATTTCAAAGCCATTTTGAATTTCAGATCTCGTACCAAAGTAAAATGTGTTTATACGGAGACGTGTCACTTTTGCTAAGAAAACCGACTTGGTTAGCTAAAATCGTGAGTCCAGTAAGTTGCGACGATTGAATGATGACCTTTAATGCGCAAGATACTTGTGGTGTTCATCTGACGGTCGTAAGACGACCTTAAAACGTAAGGAACCGACGGTGATCGTAAGACGATCTTTATCAAAATGAGACGTATGGGTCAGGAGTCAATCGTAAGACGATTGGTCCGAAATAAAGCTTGGCGGCGATCATAAGATGATCGACCCAAGATAAAAATTTTAAGGATCTTGTGATACAGTCATTAAAGACTTATGTTCTGGCGTTCCGAGCCGATACGGTCGTTATAGACTTTTGATCTGGCGTTTAGGGCCGATATGGTCGTTATAGACCTATGATCTGGCGTTCCGAGCCGATACTGTCGTTAGAGACCTATGATCTGGCGTTCCGAGCCGATACGGTCGTTAGAGACCTAAGATCTGGCGCTTACAGCCGATAGGGTCGTTAGAGACCTAAGATCTGGCGCTTACAGCCGATACGGTCGTTAGAGACCTATGTTCTGGCGTTCAGAGCCTATACGGTCGTTAGAGATCTATGTTCTGGCGTTCAGAGCCGATACGGTCGTTAGAGACCTATGATACGTTGTGTCTAGCATTTTTATCTAGTTGTAAGTTTCGATAGTCGGTGAAAATTTTATCTTACTCGTGATTGTACGGTTAATCTTGCGACTTGCCTTTATTGGCGATCCTGAGATTAAAATGTGCGAGTCGCCCTTATTGGCGACTTTTGAATTTTGACATTCGTCTTACCATGACTGGTGATTGTGAGATTCGATGTACAAGTCGTCTTTGTTGACGACATATGTCATGACTAGCGATCATGAGATTTCGACATGCGAGTCGATTTTATTGGCGACCGAGAATTTTAACCTGTGTTTTGTCACGACTGGCGATCATATAAAAAATGTGAGTCGTTTCTTATCAACGACTATAAATCGTAACCTGCGTTTGCCATTACTAGCGATCATAAGATTTAAAATGTGAGTCGCCCTTATCGACGACTACAAATTTCACTTCGAGTCGTGGAGACTTTATCTCTCACGATATAAATCGTAAGACGTGTATTTAAGTCGTAGAGACTTTATTTTTCGCAACATGAATTGCAAGATTGATGTTTCTTACGATATGAATCGTAAGGGAGGAAATTTTTTTTTGTAGTAACCGGGCGACTGGGCCGAACATATATTTGAGAAAAGTCATAAGAATTTATCTTCAGGGTTCAGCTTTGAATGTACCTATTGGATCCTGCGATTTATTCATTGACTCGCAAGATCTATTTCATGACATGTCAGTCGTGAGAGGTTGACATGTACAGTCGTAACCTAATAGTCTTTGGAGACGTTATTTCTTATGATATGGATCGTAAGACTGACGTTCGTGCGCTCCTGCGCGCCTGTAGGTTTGTTGAAGTGTGTGATTTCGAAAGGAATTCCAAATTTTGTATAGAACGTTAGTATGGATAATTTTCTGCTCTATGACAGGAGGTAACTTAACGATGTCCGTTGTTAGCTTCAATCTTCCTAATCATAGAAGTATTTAGAAGTAGTGAAAAATAGGCTAAGTGAAGAAAGCCTCTTACAGAGGCTCTGCCACTTCCGAAAGATCAAGGTCAAGAAGCTACAGAAGCTACAGAGGTGTCCTACAGAACCTCTGTCTTACGCACAAAGAAGACCAAAGACTCGAAACCCGGTGAAGACTGCTCTACAGAAGACCAGACCTCAGAACCTCTGTAACCCTTAACAGAGCCTCTGCGGTTTACGATAAAGACTTAGAAGATATTTTATATCTTGCTACTGTTACTGGATCCGTTAATCAACTTGCATGGTAGCGTGCCCTGTCAAACCTCAACACGCGTCAAGCTCTGAATGGACTCAATAGGGCTTAGTACAATATAGACGTCTGCGGCATTAAATGCAATACAGCACGTACAACTATTCATGCCGTCCGATCAACAGTAGCTCATGCTTTATGGTTCCCTAGAGTAGTATAAAAGGAAGTCTCTTGTTGAGATCTTCCTAAACAATCTTAAGGACTTAACGAAGAATCTGAGTTTCATGCTTATGCTTTATATCGTCAAACCTGTTAAGAATTACACTCTCTCACACACACCAAACAGTTCTTAATCTGTTCTTGGTGTTCTTATTATATATCGAACGACAGTAATCTTCAAGATATCATTTTGTTCTTAAAATACTGTTTCTTTATATTGTGTGTTCTAAATCTATCAAACATATCTGTTAGTTCTTTAAATACGCTTCCGCATCAAACATAAACTCGAACTAATAGATCTGTTAATCTTGTCTAAGCAAAACGGGAACCAACAATTGGTATCAGAGCCTTCCTTGATTTTTAATATCAAGTGATCCTCTTTGTTACAAGATTTGTGATAGACATCATTCTGTTTTAACCTGTTCTTCATTTCGTTGAAAAGTTTCTGTTTTCCTATCATTTCTCGATTTATTGGAAAGTGGTATTCTTAAAAGAAACTATTTTTTCCAGGTTAAAACTCCATTAAAGTGCACTCTGGGAACTGTTAAAACCCATAAACCTTCCAGATCATCAGACTCATACTCTTTCGTCATATTATATTTTCAGAACCTTCGAAACTCTTACAATGACAAATACAAATAACTTTTTCACTGCTGGTTCACTAACCAAGCCTCCTACTCTCCTTCGAGATGAGTATCCTCAATGGAAGATAAGAATGATCCATTTCTTTGAGGGTACTGAAAAAACTCTCGTACAATATCTTTACAACCCTCCTCAAGTTCCCATGATAATAGTACCAAGAGTACCAGCTACTGCTGAATCTCTTGAAATCCCTGAACGTCAAAGACCTAAGCCAAAAGGAGAATGGTCAGATGAAGATAGGGCAGAAGATGAAGTTGCACAAAAAACAAAAAGAATATTGATCATGGCTATCCCCAACGAACTTTTTCAATCCTTAGATGCATGCGAAACAGCGCACGATCTTTGGAAAGAATTAGAAAGACAGTTGGAAGGGGGTGCTAAAACGCAGAAGAACCGAAGGGCACAATACATAAATGAATATCATGCCTTCAGAGCCTCTACAACAGAATCTCTGCAAACGACGTACGACAGGTTCAACTCTCTCATAAACAAATGTAGAAAGTCTGGCATTCACAGAACCTCGGAAGAAAATAACGTCATGTTTCTAAAGAGCCTGAATGATGAGTGGCTCCAGTTGTCTATGTCTTTACAAACAAACCAAGATCTAGACTCTTGGACACTCTCTGATCTCTATGGAACACTAGCTGCACAGGAGCCTCAAATAGCACAGGCTAAAACACTAACCATTGCACCATACGCATTGGTTAGTAAATCTACAGAGGCTGCAGAGAGACCGAGAAATGAGAGAGCAACAGAGGAGAAGAAGAAGGAGAAGAAGAAGATAGTGATAGTTGATAGCGAAGAAGACGAGCTGGTAGAAGAAGAGATAACTCTTGAGTCATTAGCTAAATCCTTAGCTCTGTTGACAAGAGAGTTCAGAGGAAACCAGAGGGGTTCAGGAATTGATCGATATGGCAGAGACAACCGAGGTGATAGAGAGATGATGGAAGAAGAGAAGAATCGAGTGACCGACAGAGGTCAGATGATAGAAATGACCGACAGAGGTCAAGCGACAGAAACTACAGAGGTAATGACCGACAGAGGTCAGATGACAAGGTGAGCCACACACAACAAGAATGCTACAAGTGTGGCAAGCCTGGTCATTACGCAAATGAATGCCGAACGGAGAAAGGTGGAGACCGACAGAAGTCCGACGATCGTGCTGGAAACACTTCCCAAGGTTGTTTCAATTGCGGGAAGCCATGCCATTTCGCAAATGAATGCAGAAGTAGACCAAATCGCCCACAGAAGGACTCAGCTTTTTACAAAAAGAAGGCTGAGTATTATGCGCAAAAATCCCTAATGGCGAACAAAGGGCATTCTGAGGCGAACAAGGAGGACTTCGAGTCAGACTCTACCTCTGACGATGAATACACCTCCAATGCCCTATTCTGTGGCATGGCAGAAGTCGACTCCGGCACTGACACTGAGGTATCCACTTCAAACTCTACCTCTTGTACTAATTCTATAGATGATAATTTACTTAAACTTAACATTGAACTGATTGAACTAAAAGAGATAAATGAAAGCATTCAGAAAAGACTCACCTTTAATGAGAGAGAAGTATGGCTTCACACTCAAGAAAAAGCCAAAATTTTTGAAGAAAAGGAAAGAGTAGAAAAGAATTGGAACAAAAATCTAGATCCTTTAAAAAGGCAAATTTCTGAATTAACCTCTGCTCTAAAAGTCAAAACAAAAGAACTTTCAGTTTCTAGGAGTGAAACAACAGACATAAGAGCTCTCAAAGAATACTTTCAAAGAGAGAGAGAGAGAGATACTTTGGCAAGATCTACTCAGAAGAGATGTTTTACTTAAAAACTATAAAGATGCACATAAGGTGTATGAGAAAGTAAACTCACAAATAGGAAGACGGGGTATAGGGTACGATGATATTACCCTAGGTGTTGAAGACAAAAGAATTAAACCTCTGTCTTCTCTGTTTGTGTTAGGAAAAATGAACAAACCAGATTTTCCAAACTTACTCTCTGTAAGTAAAAGGGCTAAAATCTCCGTGGAACCTCACTTGAGGAAACATACGAAGATGATCAATGTGTGGTTTGAAAACACAAATTCATCATCTTCAACCTCTGTCAATAGAGGAATCAAACCAAAGAAATATCTGAAAACACAAGATCAGATTGGTATCTTTAAGTTTGGTAAACCAGAGACTCAAACGCAGGTTGCTTTTGTCTGTATGATAAATGTCGAAAAGAAATTATCGGTAGGAGCTCCTGAGTTTAAACCCACCTTTTCAGAAGAAAAACTTAAAGAAACAATTGAAAAGGAAATTTTGGAAGTATGGAAAACAAACGTTTTAGAAAACTTTTGTACATCTTCTGTAGATAAAATTCTCGCTGAAGAGATCTTATCAGAAACCTCTGCCGTCTATGAAAGTTATTCTACAGAGGAAGAAAGCTCGTACGATACATGTTCGGAAAATCCAGCCTCTGTCGAAAGAGATGACTCAACCTCTGTATATGAGGACGATTCATCTTCTGACGTCTCAGAGACAGATGTTACATCAGGGATAGTTCACTATGACACAGAGGATGTTAAATTCTCCTCTGAAGTTCTTAACAGAACTATTTCTCCAAAAGAAAAAATCACAGAGATACCTATCTGCCCAAATTTTCTAAACTTGTATTTACAAGTCAAAACCTCTGCTGAGCTTGATATGTTAAATCTTAAAAAGAAGACCTCTGTAGATCCTAAAAGTTCAAAATTTTCAAAACCTTTAAGGCAAATTAACGAAAATCCCACTTGGCAACAAAAGGGAAAATGGCCTAAAGTTAACAAATATTTTTCCTCTGTGACAGTGAAGAAAGATGTTCACCACAGAAGAGACTCACAGAAGGCAGGAACTAAACAAAGCTTTTGCAAACAACATTCTAGTATTCATAGATCTTCTTGTAATAGGAAATCTAGTGTTAAGAAAGAATGTAATGCCTATGTGGCTCAGTTCAATGAATTCAATGAAAAGTTCAAGCAAATCACGTCTCATATTCAATATTGTCATTGCTTTGATCTTATGTTCAAACTAAATAATCACTTCTCCAGTCAAGATTGTTTACTCTCTACTCAAATTCAAAAGTCAAAACCTACAAAGAAACAATCTGATTCTTCTACAAAAGATAAAATGTATTTCAAGAATGCTAAGGCAAACTTGAAAAATTCTAACAATATTGGACCCATGTGGATATGGGTACCTAAGTCTCTGTGATTGTCTTGCAGAAGCGGTATGTGCCAATCTGGTATCTAGACTCCGGATGCTCAAGGCACATGACTGGCGACAGAAGTTTACTATCCACGTGCAAAGAAACACTCGATGGTGGATCTGTAACTTTTGGAGACGACAAAAAGGGACACATCAAAGGCTATGGAGTCATAAAGAAGGAAAACGTTTATGTATACAAAGTTGCATATGTGGATGGCCTTAAACACAACCTACTCAGTGTAAGCCAACTTTGTGATACAGGATTCGATGTGTTATTCAAAAGAACTTTCTGCTCTCTAAAAAGTGAAGACACAGGAATGGAACTTCTGCGAGCCGAAAGAAGAGGTGATCTATATCTGATGAATTTCAGTTCCAAGAACAAAGACAAAGTTTGCCTTGTATCCTGCAAAAGTGAGGAAGCCTGGTTATGGCATAACAGGTTCTGTCACTTGAACTTTCACACCTTGGATAAACTGGTCAAACTTGATCTAGTTAAAGGTTTGCCTAATGTTAAATTTAATAAGGATCATTTGTGTTCTGCCTGTGAAATGGGAAAACTCAGAAGATCTTCCCACAGAGGCATAACAGATGTGTCTTGCACTAGGCCTCTGTACATGCTTCATGTCGACCTCTGCGGTCCCATTGCCATACAGAGCCTAGGTGGCAAGAAATACCTACTTGTCTTAATTGATGAGTATTCACGATTCACATGAGTTGAATTTGTCCAAAAGAAATCAGATGTTCCAATCATCTTGATTAATCTAATGAAAAGAATCCAAGTTCTTTATGAATGCAGAATACAGAAGTTAAGAAGTGACAATGGCACATAATTTAAAAACTCTGTCATTGAAGCCTATCTTTCTACAGAAGGAATATCACAGAACTTCTCTGCTGCACGCACTCCACAGCAGAACGGCGTAGTCGAAAGAAAGAATCGAACGCTCGTGGAGGCCGCAAGAACTATGCTATCAGCATGCGGATTACCGATGAACTTTTGGGCAGAAGCGATTTCTACCGCTTGTTATAAACTGAATCGTTCAACCATTGTGAAAATTCACATCAAGACTCCTTACGAACTGATCAACAAAAGGCTGCCAAACATCAAGTTTTTCCATGTGTTTGGATGTAAATGCTTTGTTTTAAACGACAGAGATTCCAGAGGAAAGTTTGAGGTAAAAGCTGACGAAGGAAAATTCATTGGATACTCTGCCACTTCCAAAGCCTACAGAGTATACCTTACAAAGTCTCGCAAGATCGTAGAAAGCATCATTGTTTCTTTTGATGATTCATTCCAAAAGACTTCTGAGCAAATCAGTTCAGAACTCGGACTTAAAGGGGAATCCTCTGGCATCTCACAAACAAAAGAAGACTTAAATCTTCTATTTCTAGAGATGTTCCACGACGACATTGATCCCTCTGTTGGAACAATCAGAGCTTCTGCAGAACAATCTTCTGTCGGTCAAAATCCTACAGGTATGACTCTAACTGGTCCAAATAATGCTTCATCTTCTTCTGTAAATGCTACAGATGCAAATGCTGAGGAAGAGTCTACAGAAGATGAAACACAAAGGAAAACGACCACAGAAGCTCCTGAAGAACAAACTCCACAATCCACAGAGGAACCAATAACAGAGGATTTAGAGGACCAAGTCTATACGCCTTCAGAGGAACAAACTCCACCACCACTCATACCAATCATTCCACAAACTGTAGGATCAACTACAAAGGCACGCACTATGATAGAGGCTACACCAGAAGAAGAAGAAGAACAACAACAAGAAGCCTCTGAAGAACAATTCGATGACATTGATGACCATCATCCACGCACAACTCAGTGGACAAAAAGCCATCCTCCAAGCCAAATAATTGGTGAACCCTCTGACACGGTAAAAACAAGGTCTGCCACTGCTAATTTTTGTTTCTTTACGAACTTTATTAGTGTGATAGAGCCAAAGAAGATTTCTGAAGCCCTTGACGACCCAAACTGGGTAGACGCCATGCAAGATGAGCTTCTGCAGTTTGAGCGCAACAAAGTC
The DNA here is from genome assembly GCA_033807775.1 of Saussurea involucrata. Classification (NCBI taxonomy): domain Eukaryota; kingdom Viridiplantae; phylum Streptophyta; class Magnoliopsida; order Asterales; family Asteraceae; genus Saussurea; species Saussurea involucrata. The sequence continues at coordinate 107,198,193 of CM066315.1, forward strand.
TGGACTCTAGTACCTCTGCCATGGGGGAAACAGGCCATTGGGACTAAATGGGTCTACAGAAATAAGAAGGATGAAGATGGAGTGGTCATCAGAAACAAAGCACGATTAGTGGCCAAGGGATATAGACAAGAAGAAGGCATAGACTACGATGAGACTTTTGCCCCTGTCGTACGGCTCGAAGCAATAAGAATATTCTTAGCCTTCGCAGCCCACAAAGGTTTCAAAGTCTATCAGATGGACGTGAAATCAGCTTTTCTCAACGGTGAAATCCAAGAAGATGTTTACGTAAATCAGCCACCAGGGTTTGAAAGCTTAAAGTTCCCAAGGAATGTGTACTACCTTGAAAAGGCTCTGTACGGACTGAAACAGGCTCCAAGAGCATGGTACGAACGACTTTCTACCTTTCTTCTAGTCAATGGCTACGACAGAGGTACACCAGATACTACCTTATTCTATAAACGTAAAAACAGTGAAATAATGCTTGTACAAATCTATGTGGACGACATAATTTTTGGGTCTACTAATACAGAAGAGTGTAAAAGTTTTGAAAAACTCATGCAAAGTGAGTTTGAAATGAGTATGATGGGAGAATTAACATTCTTCCTCGGACTCCAAGTCAAACAATCATCAGAGGGAATTTTTATAAATCAGGCCAAATATGTCTCTGACATTCTTTCCAAGTATAGCCCCTCTGATACCTCTACCATGAAAACTCCAATGGCCACTGGAAATAAGTTATTCTTAGATCCAGATGGCATCTCTGTAGAATGCTCTCTCTACAGAGGCATGATTGGATCTCTGTTATACTTAACTGCTAGTAGACCTGACATTATGCATGCCACATGTCTTTGTGTACGTTATCAAGCTAATCCTAAGAAATCACATTATGATGTTGTTAAGAGAATCTTTAGATACCTAAAGGGGACCAAAAATCTTGGTCTCTGGTATACACAGAATTTTGGCTTTTGTCTTAAAGCTTATACAGATTCAGACTATGGAGGATGCATGCTCGACAGAAAGAGTACCTCTGGGAGTTGTCAATTCCTAGGTGGTAAGCTAGTCAGTTGGACCTCCAAGAAGCAGAATTGTGTGTCAACATCTACGGCAGAAGCTGAATACGTTGATGCTGCTAGCTGTTGTTCTCAGGTTCTGTGGATGAAGACTCAGCTAAAAGACTACGGCCACATTCTACTCAAGATACCCATCTTCTGTGATTCCAAAAGTGCCATTGCTATCTCTGCCAATCCTGTGCAACATTCAAAAACCAAGCATATCGATATAAGGTACCACTTCTTGAAACATCATGTTGAATACGGTACAATCGAGATGCATTTCGTGCCCACAAAATACCAACTCGCGGACTTATTCACCAAAGCTTTAGACGAGAAAAGATTCAATTTCTTGGTGGGTAAGTTAGGAATGATCAATATGACGTGAAAAATCCTATGTCAGTATAGCTTATCTTCTGTAAATATGTGTATAAATATATTGCTTTATTTATTGCTTTGATTGATTTCTTTCTGTATGTAAATTCTCAATCTTAAATAGTTCTTGAAATCACAGAGTTTCTGTGGGTCTGCTCAGAACCTCTGACGACCCCTACAGAACCTCTGGTAAACATGACCTATGTACTATGAAAAACTTATCCTATTTTGATCCAAGCATAGGTCAAGGGGGAGCAAAAATAAATTACTTGATCTACAGAGATGGTTAGATCAAGGGGGAGCAAAAGAAAGTAACTTGATCGACATAAATGGTTAGATCAAGGGGGAGCAAAAGAAACCTTGAAATGATCTACAGAGGTTAATCTTTCAAGGGGGAGCCAAAGAAGAGTGTCGATGAATCTATATCGTCAGAAGTCAGACATCACTGCCGAGAAAAGAAGAACCAAAAGGTATGTCTCGTACTAAAGGTTTTTGAAAACAGTTTTCTGGGACAAAAAATGTCAAATACGTCCTAAAAATACTGGGAATAACATTTCAAAAATAAAATTATTAAAACTTTTAATAATTTTTGAGTTATGAGAAATTTGAGGTCATAGAGCTTCTGCTGAGCTCAACAGAAGTTCTACCAGAACACTACTCTGTAATCGCAAATTTAACTCGGAAACCGAATACGCACAAATACACACACCATGACCTTCTCGCACAAAACTTTTTCCAAAACAGTTTTCTCGGACACCAACTTTCAAATATGTCCGAAAAACAATTCTTAATGCAAATCAAAACTTGGATGATCAAAATTGTTAATAGATTTTTAGTTATGAGAAATTTTCACTCATAGAGCTTCTGCTGGCCCTGACAGAGCTTCTGCAAGTTCCTACAGAGCCTCAAAACCTCTGAACCAAATTTCTTCACTAAAATCCTATTAATCCTCTCCAATGCTTTTACAAATGTTTTTGGTCAAAATAGAACCTACAGAGTCATGATAACAATGAGATATATGAGAAAAGGGTGAAAATCCAAGATTTTCAAAATCACAGATCTTCTGTAAACCACAGAGCTTCTGTGAATTTGGTATTTGGGCATTTCTGTAAATAGTAACGGTTACTTTTACTGAGAGTGAAAATCATGTGGCTAAGAACAACCCCACGCGCCTAGCATTAATGGGCCGCGCACGACGTCTTGTCATCCTCTGACATGGCCTACGTGTCTCATTTTCATTGGGCGTACATGGCACTTTTTTATGGAAATTTGAACCCACCGTTCTAACTCAAGTACGGATTCCAAATATTTATCCATTGCCAAATGTTTTTACCCTTTCGAATTCTACCGTTTTACCCACCTATAAAACACAAGCTTACCCTCTCATAAATTCTTTACGAACCCTCATTCTTCTCCGGAGAAACCCTGCAAAAACCTGCAAGTATCTTATCCTCATTACCAATGGATTCATCTTCTCAAGCTATCTCCCCTGCACACTCTCCGGCGAACTCACCGGAACACTCCCCTGCTCATTCTGAACATTCAGAAAACCCCCACCTCGCCAAAAATGCCGAACAAGAAGATTCCGGCGACTCAGCAGACTTTGCTCCAACCACCCATCTCCAAAACTTTATCGCAAAGGAGCACTTTGAAAAGGTACTACCCATCAAATCTAATAACTGGTATTTGGTCCCCTGACTCATTGATTTCGGCGAAGCCCATGCCCTTCTTCTAAACATCATGGAAAACCATATTCTCTTTCCTTTACTCTCAAGAACCCCAAAGAAAATACCTGTTAGGTATTTGAACCAATTTTGGCAAAGTTGCCGATATGATAAAGATGATTCTCTTATCAAAGGGTACATCTCAAAGCCAGCCAAATCTGACCATTTGGAACTCAAGTTCAATAGAACAATGTTTTCTCTTGAGTTCAATCTACCAACAAGGGGTCTTCTTGGACTGAAAAATATGCAGAACAACCAACAGACGACGAGCTCTGTCGTTTTGTAGAAATGCTTGGGTACAACACCCACCTAAGGAAGAGAAATGACTTCCGCAGAGGCAGACTACCACCTCTGTGGAATACCTTGTTTTCGATCCTCAACAGATGCCTTACAGGGAAGATAGGCAGCATTGACCAGAGCTCGAACCAGATCTTAACCATCATGTACGGGGTCTAATACGATCTCCCACTCGATTACGCGACCATCATGTTGTAGGAGATCATCAATACGATCGACAGAAAGAACAATACCAAAAAGGCAAGAGAGAACGATCCTAAGTATCTACCGCCTCTGCAATTCCAAAGGATATTGGGAGTCCTGTTCGAACCTCTGCTGATGATGCAGAACTGGCCAATGGAAGGGCCAACTCCCAAACAGTTCCCAATGAACAAAAACATCCCCACCGATCATGTAGATGGCTACACCCACTGCAGACCTCTGTTAAAGAAGCTTATGAGCTATGCCAAGAACAAAACCCTTAAGTTAGAATATATACGCGATCATAGGACTCCAAAACCAAGCCCTGTGACACCCCCGCATTTAGGTGTCCCCCTAGGAACAATAGTTGCAGAACCCCTCTCTACAGAAGCGAAGGAGCAGAAACTGGCAAAAGACATGGCAATCTAACTTAGTTTTATAGCCAAACGAGCCGAGCTCATGGGAAAGAAGACTTCTTCTAAAGCCTCTACCTCTACCCCAAAAACAAAGAAGAGGAAAACTGCAGAAGGCACCTCTACAAGCATTACAGAAACTCAACCTTCACCTCCTCATGCCACAGAAGTTGGCTCCTCTGCTCCTCCCTCTTCTCCAAAACAAAAGAAGAAAAGGAAATCAAAACCCACAGAAGGAGGGGCACCAAAACCCAAGAGGAGGAAGACCAAAAAGAAGCATGGGAAACCACTTGATCAAATGGTTACCATCGCAGAAGAGGCAGCTGCAGAAGTTGTTGAAGAAGAGGTCGCAGAGACCCGGGTCGAAGAAACTGCAGAGGAAGAGACTGCAGAAAAGAGTTGCAGAAGAGGGATATCAATCACCTTATCAATCCCCAGATCGATTCGCTCATCAAGGTAGCTTAAACGATTTTGTGACAACTGTCAAATTCACATCTCAGGTTAGAACTGTTTTGGAAACCTTATTTTTTTTGACATAGTTTACACAGTGCAATTTTAGTAGTAAACCCGGTACAATAGGAAAATTGAGAAATTTTGCCTAAGAAATCCTTGAATTAGGAAATTATCCATAAATCTCATAAAATGCCAACCTAAAATATTTATATACTACAAGTATTTATGTAATTGATAAATTATATATTTCAATTATATTTTATATATATAAATACTTTACTTTATGCATATATACATGTATTTTACTTTAAAAAGAAAATACTTGTATTTAGACTTTTATTTTTGTACAAGAAGTGACAAAATACTTAAATGTCACACCCCCCCCCCATGTGAGGGCCGGCCATCCCCTCCCCTCTCTCTCATTTTGCATTAATAAACATCTATACTTCACTTGTTAAACCATTCTCTCATTTCACTCTTTCTCTAGTTATCATCCCTCTCTCTCCACCTTCAAATCTTTATATCTTCATCTTCAAACCTTCAAACCTTCATCACAACTCCAGCCCCAAAAATCAAAGTCTTCAAGAGTTCAAGATAACCTAAGGTAAACATAAGTGTGTTGGGTAAAAACCACACACATTCTTTCAAGTCTCTTTCATATTTTTGCATTTTTAAAAGTATGATCTTCATCTTTTTGTTACACTTTCTTCACATCTTTTAAAAATCATCTTTATGGGTCTTAATGTTTGTAGATTTACCATCATAACATCTTTTGTTAGTAAAAGATGGCGAATCCAAAATCAAACCAAGGTTAAGATCAAAGATGAACATTTTAAACACATGCATGTAGTAATCTTGAAAGATCCATCATTTTTGTTCAAGGGTCTTACGAATGTATCTTTGAAAACCACTAAAAACACATTTAAACCCACATGCATGAGCTCAAAATACTGAATTTTTAGTTGCATGTTGATGTTCTTGGCAAGAACATCAACAATCTTCAAATTGGGTCTTTTGCAAAAGTGTTCAAGGTTTGAGTTGATGGTTGTTTTGCATGCATTTTAAATGGATCATAAATATGTTTGGAACTGAAAATATTTGTATGGATGAGAGTCAAATCGGATTTTGCATGCAAAGGAATAAGAATTTTGGTTTAAAAGTCAAGTTGGGTGCACATGCACAAGGTGTTGGTTGGACAGCTTGCTGCCAGAAATTACACCTCACATCAAAGAGTCATATCTCACTCATTTTAACTCCAAATGGAGTGATTCTTTTTCTGGAATTCATTTTAGTGTGTTAAGATTCAAACCCAAGTGGTTTCATTTAAAAACTCAAAGATTTTATTTATCAAACAGTCCTCACAAAATCCGCAAACAGCAAAGTATTCTGTCGGGTTTTACGTCGTGTATTATTTCATGTACTTATACTCTTCCAAAAATTATGAAACTAATGCCAAAAGTTTCCTAACTCATTGAACCAACTGGACATAAAATTTCATGATCAAATAATACCTGGAAGTTACCCAAAGTTGGACACAAAGTGACATCAAATTCTGGACAGTAAAGGACAATTTATTATTTATTATAAGGACTATTTCTAATCCCATTTCATCATTTCATGATGAAATAGTGGAGTATATAAGTATATCTTTTATCTATGCAATTTATTTATGTCCTTTATTTATGCATTTTATTTATTCTTTATCCCTTTTCATCTTTTATGATGAAATTGTGGAATGTTTATATATATAATATATTTATATATATTTATGCATTTTATTCTTGACCCCATTTCATCATTTTATGATGAAATAGTGGAGTATAAATATATATTATGTCTATATATTTATACATTTAAATATTTGTCATTTCGTTTACGACCCCTAATTTTATCGTCGTTACGATAAAATTTCGGTTTATACATATATATGTACTATATATGTTTATGTTCTTTAAAACCCTTTTCGTTACTTATTGGGACGAAATTGTGGAAACTTTAATCTAAGAATAACAATGTATACGTTATAATATTAAAAACAGCAAGGCATTTTATGATGATTTGGATAATTAGTACCGAACCTTCGAGATTGAGAACTCACTAGTGACCTTACGTTCATAGGTTTGAAGTAGGATCATCTCGGAGTATTTGTGGGAGATTCCTGGATTTTATCACGTATCATGTGAGTATTCACAACCCCTTTTTCAATGTTTTACATATTTTGGGGTGAAAAGCATGTGGTTACTACAAATATTTTATGCATCGATTATATCATTTTCTTGGAAATACGAAACTTGTTTATTTATGCTCTATGGTATCTATGTTTTGCAAATGTTGTAAGTTTGAGTTTAGATTGCTATCATGTATAAAGTCCCCGTTCACGTATACGTTACCCGTTTAACTCACGAGTGTGAGCCGTTGGTAATTATGAATAACGTTATTTGGGTTGACACCCCCACTCACAAGTAGCGCTTGTTTGAGTGCATAATTATTGTTGTATTGCGTATTGTTGGTGATAGAACATGCGCCTATATGGAATGATTCCACCGTTGTGGTAGGGGCAAATTATGTCGATATAGGTCGGGTAACGGGCTCAATAACTTAGCATTTTACATATGATCACCTCGAGCAAGTGGTTCTGATAACCGTTTTATTTATCCCTTGTGTGGATCTAAACTATTTTGCAATGGCAAACAAGTGGTTCTGATAACCGTTTTATTTATCCCTTGTGTGGATCTAAACTATTTTGCAATGGCAAACAAGTGGTTCTGATAACCGTTTTATTTTTCCCTTGTGTGGATCTAAACTATTTTGCAATGGCAAACAAGTGGTTCTGATAACCGTTTTATTTATCCCTTATGTGGATCTAAACTATTTTGCAATGGCAAACAAGTGGTTTTTATAACCGTATTATTTATCCCTTGTGTGGATTTGCAACATATTTTGCAATGGCAACAATGTTATACTATTTAAACCTGTGATCTCACCAACTATTCATTAGTTGACACTCTCATTTACATGCTTTTCAGGAGAACGTCTTTAAGATTGGAACTTAGGAAGGCTACATGTGATGAAGCTTTTCTTTACTATCTTTAAATTTCATGTTCATTTCCCTTCCGTAAAAACAATTGTAAAAGACAAGGTTTAACCTCTGAATGTATTTTGATGGTTGTTGTGATCTTGTAACTTTTGCTATGAAACTTGAGCTGCACATCCCGTGTTTCCGCTTTAGCGGGGTGTGACAGATTTGGTATCAGAGCTAAAGGTTATAGAGAATACCGGTTTTCCTTTGGAAAACTGCAACTATAACCAAAAACGGGAATGAACATTTAAATTACTAAACATGTTGCTAGTATAAATGGTTCGGGTATTGCATCATCGGTCTTTAATTAAACAAAGCCTGATCACCTATGTTTAATTAAAGAAAGAGTGATGCGAGATCGGAAATGGATATACTAGGAATATGTGTGTTTTCACACTTGATGCTTCACGTTGTATGCCTAATAGGATTTTAGTTATTGCCTATAGTATGCAATAGTATAGTACGCTTAGCCTTTATATTGCGCGATAGTAATGTTATACACTCTTACTTCAGTATCACTATGTCAACATCCTCATCACACTCTTACTTCAGCAATACTATGTCGTCATCATCATCATCAAGCTCACAACCTTCCTACACGCCATCAAGTGAGCGTACGTCTGACGAGGAACGAGACCCGTATGATGGGCCAAGGATGCCTCCGACTGTGGCTCCTCCACAACCCATCCCGGTAGTGATACAACCCAATCCTAGGGGTCCACGTACGAGGCAAACCGCTAGGAAGAGCGTGCCCATACCTAGACGAGTGTCTTTTAGGTCTGATCAGCGAGACGCACCGGAACCCTCACGGGTGATCGAGGGAGTGCCGATTAGTCGAGCGCCTGGCATGACCTGGACCGAAGAGCAACGCCTTAGGGCCGTGACAATGGACTTGCACGGATGTCAAATGAGGGTCAGTCACCAGAGTCAAGTCGTGACCGAGCTAGTGGAATTAAGTCACCTTTTAACCAACATGTCGTCCGATGCCCTAAATGGAGCGAAAATATCTCGGAGGGTAGCTTTACGAGCCGAGATAATGAGCATAGTAGTAGTGATGCTGTTGACGCTATTGGTGTGGTGGGTTTAGATTGAAGTGTATCGGGGAGGATATTGACGTGGACGGTGGAAGATTTAGAGGAGTAGTGCTGGTTATGCTTGTGTTGATGATCTTGATAGTTGTGTATTTGGGATGGTTTTGAATAGGATGATTAATAGTTTGGCAGCTTTTGATAAGACTTTTGGGTTCAAAGGAAAACATTTTCTTGTGGTTATTATGAACTAAGTCTTTTGGGTAATTATAAGTGATTGGTGGTATTAGATCTAAAAACTTTAGTATTGATGTAGGATGAACCTCAAAATTTTGGTATTTGCGGCATTATCTAAAAATAGGAATGAAGTTTTATCTTAATGTTATCGGGAGCAGGAATAAGAAAGTAGTATGGAACTTTGGGATGAATGCTAAGGAAGTAGGGTGTTTCCATGGACCCCTCCCGAAATGCAATCAGTGCAATTTGCATCATGAAGGAACCTGTCCCATCTGTGAACTTTGTAAGAAAAAGGCTCATTTCACCCGGTACTGCAAGAGGGGAAAGTGTGTAAAGGAGGAAGGAAGGGTATGCTTTGAGTGCGGAAGTCCAGATCACTTCCGAAATGTGTGCCCAAGGCTGAAAAGGGGACCAATCAATAACAACGCTGGACATCAAGCAAGACAAGCCAATCAGGGAAACCAAGGAGGACAAGCTCGAGGACGGGCATTTGTGTTAGGAGCAGAAGAAGCACGTCGAGACCCCAATGTAGTGACAGGTACGTTTCTTCTAAACGATTATTATGCATCCGTATTATTCGACACTGGTGCCGATAAGAGCTTTGTTTCGTTAGATTTTAGGCCTTTGATCAATCTAGAATCTAAGAAAATACCGAATGCTTATATTGTTGAGGTTGCTAATGGATTTGAATTAGAAGCTAAGGATGTAATCGTAGGCTGTGCCTTGAACTTAGCTGATAAACTGTTTAGTGTCGATCTTATTCCAATTGAATTGGGGTGTTTCGATGTAGTAATATGCATGGATTGGTTATCTAAGCACCGAGCAGAGGTTAGTTGTTTTGAAAAGACGGTTAGGTTACCATTACAAGGCGGAGAAACCCTAGTTGTCCAAGGAGATAGAGCTGGAAGGAGTCTGAAGATAGTATCATGTATGAAGGTCCATAAGTATTTGAGGAAGAAGTATGTTGCGTTCTTGGCGCAAGTAATTGAGAAGAAGTCTGAGGAGAGGCGAGTCCAGGATATTCCTGTGGTGAAGGATCACCTAGAAGTATTTCCAGATGATTTGCCTGGACTCCCACCGTTTAGACAAGTCGAATTTCAGATTGATCTTGTACCCGGAGCGGCGCCCGTAGCTAAGGCCCCGTATCGCTTAGCACCTGCAGAAATGCAAGAGTTGTCGAATCAACTTCAAGAACTTTTGGATAAAGGATTCATTCGACCAAGTTCATCACCCTGGGGAGCTCCGATTCTCTTCGTCAAGAAGAAGGATGGATCGTTTCGAATGTGTATCGATTATAGGGAGCTAAATAAGTTGACAATCAAGAATCGATATCCCCTCCCTCGAATAGACAATTTGTTCGACCAGTTGCAAGGTGCAACTTACTTCTCTAAGATTGATCTTCGATCGGGATATCATCAGTTGAGAGTCCGAGAGGAAGATATTCCTAAAACAGCTTTTAGAACTCGCTATGGACACTACGAGTTTTTAGTTATGCCATTTGCATTGACGAACGCGCCAGCTGTGTTTATGGATCTAATGAATAGAGTATGTAGGCCATACCTTGATAAGTTTGTGATTGTGTTCATCGATGATATACTAATCTATTCTCAGAGTAAGAAGGATCACGAGCAGCATCTAAAAGTGATTTTAGAACTTCTCAAGGAACAGAAGCTATATGCCAAATTCTCTAAGTGCGAATTTTGGATTCGGGAGGTACATTTCTTAGGTCACGTAATCGGGGAGAAAGGGATTCACGTAGACCCGGCTAAGGTAGAAGCCGTTAGGAAATAGGAAGCCCCAATGACTCCAACGGAAATTCGCCAATTTCTAGGCTTGGCAGGATATTACCGGCGTTTCATCGAGAATTTCTCTAGGATTGCTAAACCCCTCACCACGTTAACCCAAAAGGATAAGGAATTTGTTTGGGAAGTTTCACAAAAAGAAGCGTTTCAACTTCTGAAGAAGAAGTTGTGCAATGCACCGATTTTAGCCTTACCGGAAGGAACGGAAAATTTTGTGGTATATTGTGATGCGTCGCATCAAGGATTAGGTTGCGTATTGATGCAAAATGATAAGGTGATAGCATATGCCTCGAGACAATTAAAAGTTCACGAAAAGAACTATACCACACACGATTTGGAACTCGGAGCTGTGGTATTTGCTCTGAAGATATGGAGACATTACCTATATGGTACCAAGTGTACTATTTTCACCGATCATAAAAGTCTTCAACACATCTTTGATCAAAAGATGCTGAACATGAGGCAAAGAAGATGGGTAGAACTTCTCAGCGATTACGATTGTGAGATACGTTACCACCCAGGTAAGGCCATTGTGGTAGCCGATGCCTTGTGTAGGAAAGAAAGGGTAAAACCTTCACGAGTCCGAGCGTTAGGAGCACCGGTTCAAACAAGTTTGAAAACCCGGATTTTTGAAGCTCAGATTGAAGCATTGAAACCTGAAAATCTGAAGGGAGAGACTCTTCATGGTTTAGAGTCTAGTTTTGAAACTAAGATTGATGGAATACGTTACTTTAAGGGCAGAGTGTGGATCCCAAAGGCTGACAACCTACGGGAAATGATTTTTGAGGAGGCTCATAAATCGAAGTATTCAATTCACCCAGGAGCGGATAAGATGTACAAGGATTTAAGGGAATACTATTGGTGGCCAGGAATGAAGAAGGATATTGCCATATATGTAGGAAAATGCATAACGTGTGCAAAGGTCAAGGCTGTATATCAAAAGCCATCGGGACTGTTGCAACAACCAGAAATTCCCCAGTGGAAATGGGAGCAAATCACTATGGATTTTATAACCAAACTCCCGAGAAATGCCAAGGGGCATGACACGATTTGGGTTATAGTTGATCGATTTACGAAGTCTGCACATTTCTTACCTATTCGGGAAGATTATAAGATGGAAAAGCTTGCCCAAATCTACATCAAGGAGATCGTTACGCGACATGGAGTTCCAGTTTCCGTTATATCGGATAGAGATAGTCGCTTTACATCCCGATTTTGGCAATCACTTCAAAGAGCGTTGGGTACGCATTTGAATTTGAGCACGACCTATCATCCTCAAATGGATGGTCAGAGTGAGCGGACCATTCAGACGTTGGAGGACATGCTTCGGGCATGTGTAATAGATTTTGGAGGAAGTTGGGATAACCATTTGCCATTAGTTGAGTTTTCCTACAATAATAGCTATCATACTAGTATTCAGTGTGCACCATATGAGGCTCTATACGGTCGCAAGTGTCGATCACCTCTTTGTTGGTTGGAAATTGGGGATAGACAACTATCTAGTCCGGACATTGTTCAAGAAACCACCGACAAGATCGCAATCATCAGGGATAGACTTAAAGCAGCTCAAGATCGTCAAAAGAGTTATGCGGATAATCGAAGAAAGCCTTTAAAATTCCAAGTGGGTGACCGAGTCTTTTTAAAAGTATCCCCTTGGAAGGGAACAGTTCGTTTTGGGAAAAGAGGAAAGTTGAGTCCAAGGTATGTTGGACCATTTAAGATCACGGAAAGAATTGGACCGGTAGCTTATAAACTGGATTTGCCAATGGAGTTAAGTGCTATTCACAACACGTTTCATGTATCGAACCTTAAAAAGTGTTTAGCTGATGAAGCAGTAACCGTGCCTTTGGAAGAAGTCCAAATCAACAATAAACTGCACATCGTAGAGGAACCAATGGAAATACTCGATAGGGAAGTCAAGCGTCTTAAGAGAAGCAAAATCCCGATAGTAAAAGTCCATTGGAACACAAGGCGTGGGCCTGAATATACTTGGGAGCGGGAGGATTACATGTTACAAAAGTATCCTCACCTCTTTGCAAGCAATCCTGTTAACGCTAGTAACACTTGAATTTCGGAACGAAATTCTTCTAACCGGGGGAGACTGTGACAACTGTCAAATTCACATCTCAGGTTAGAACTGTTTTGGAAACCTTATTTTTTTTGACATAGTTTACACAGTGCAATTTTAGCAGTAAACCCGGTACAATAGGAAAAATTGAGAAATTTTGCCTAAGAAATCCTTGAATTAGGAAATTATCCATAAATCTCATAAAATGCCAACCTAAAATATTTATATACTACAAGTATTTATGTAATTGATAAATTATATATTTCAATTATATTTTATATATATAAATACTTTACTTTATGCATATATACATGTATTTTACTTTAAAAAGAAAATACTTGTATTTAGACTTTTATTTTTGTACAAGAAGTGACAAAATACTTAAATGTCACACCACCACCCCCCCCCATGTGAGGGCCGACCATCCCCTCCCCTCTCTCTCATTTTGCATTAATAAACATCTATACTTCACTTGTTAAACCATTCTCTCATTTCACTCTTTCTCTAGTTATCATCCCTCTCTCTCTCCACCTTCAAATCTACATATCTTCATCTTCAAACCTTCAAACCTTCATCACAATTCCAGCCCCAAAAATCAAAGTCTTCAAGAGTTCAAGATAACCTAAGGTAAACATAAGTGTGTTGGGTAAAAACCACACACATTCTTTCAAGTCTCTTTCATATTTTTGCATTTTTAAAAGTATGATCTTCATCTTTTTGTTACACTTTCTTCACATCTTTTAAAAATCATCTTTATGGGTCTTAATGTTTGTAGATTTACCATCATAACATCTTTTGTTAGTAAAAGATGGCGAATCCAAAATCAAACCAAGGTTAAGATCAAAGATGCACATTTTAAACACATGCATGTAGTAATCTTGAAAGATCCATCATTTTTGTTCAAGGGTCTTACGAATGTATCTTTGAAAACCACTAAAAACACATTTAAACCCACATGCATGAGCTCAAAATACTGAATTTTTAGTTGCATGTTGATGTTCTTGGCAAGAACATCAACAATCTTCAAATTGGGTCTTTTGCAAAAGTGTTCAAGGTTTGAGTTGATGGTTGTTTTGCATGCATTTTAAATGGATCATAAATATGTTTGGAACTGAAAATATTTGTATGGATGAGAGTCAAATCGGATTTTGCATGCAAAGGAATAAGAATTTTGGTTTAAAAGTCAAGTTGGGTGCACATGCACAAGGTGTTGGTTGGACAGCTTGCTGCCAGAAATTACACCTCACATCAAAGAGTCATATCTCACTCATTTTAACTCCAAATTGAGTGATTCTTTTTCTGGAATTCATTTTAGTGTGTTAAGATTCAAACCCAAGTGGTTTCATTTAAAAACTCAAAGATTTTATTTATCAAACAGTCCTCACAAAATCCGGATGCAAACAGCAAAGTATTCTGTCGGGTTTTACGTCGTGTATTATTTCATGTACTTATACTCTTCCAAAAATTATGAAACTAATGCCAAAAGTTTCCTAACTCATTGAACCAACTGGACATAAAATTTCATGATCAAATAATACCTGGAAGTTACCCAAAGTTGGACACAAAGTGACATCAAATTCTGGACAGTAAAGGACAATTTATTATTTATTATAAGGACTATTTCTAATCCCATTTCATCATTTCATGATGAAATAGTGGAGTATATAAGTATATCTTTTATCTATGCAATTTATTTATGTCCTTTATTTATGCATTTTATTTATTCTTTATCCCTTTTCATCTTTTATGATGAAATTGTGGAATGTTTATATATATAATATATTTATATATATTTATGCATTTTATTCTTGACCCCATTTCATCATTTTATGATGAAATAATGGAGTATAAATATATATTATGTCTATATATTTATACATTTAAATATTTGTCATTTCGTTCAAGACCCCTAATTTTATCGTCGTTACGATAAAATTTCGGTTTATACATATATATGTACTATATATGTTTATGTTCTTTAAAACCCTTTTCGTTACTTATTGGGACGAAATTGTGGAAACTTTAATCTAAGAAGAACAATGTATACGTTTATTACGTTATAATATTAAAACACAGCAAGGCATTTTATGATGATTTGGATAATTAGTACCGAACCTTCGAGATTGAGAACTCACTAGTGACCTTACGTTCATAGGTTTGAAGTAGGATCATCTCGGAGTATTTGTGGGAGATTCCTGGATTCTATCACGTATCATGTGAGTATTCACAGCCCCTTTTTCAATGTTTTACATATTTTGGGGTGAAAAGCATGTGGTTACTACAAATATTTTATGCATCGATTATATCGTTTTCTTGGAAATACGAAACTTGTTTATTTATGCTCTATGGTATCTATGTTTTGCAAATGTTGTAAGTTTGAGTTTAGATTGCTATCATGTATAAAGTCCCCGTTCACGTATACGTTACCCGTTTAACTCACGAGTGTGAGCCGTTGGTAATTATGAATAACGTTATTTGGGTTGACACCCCCACTCACAAGTAGCGCTTGTTTGAGTGCATAATTATTGTTGTATTGCGTATTGTTGGTGATAGAACATGCGCCTATATGGAATGATTCCACCGTTGTGGTAGGGGAAAATTATGTCGATATAGGTCGGGTAACGGGCTCAATAACTTAGCATTTTACATATGATCACCTCGAGCAAGTGGTTCTGATAACCGTTTTATTTATCCCTTGTGTGGATCTAAACTATTTTGCAATGGCAAACAAGTGGTTCTGATAACCGTATTATTTATCCCTTGTGTGGATCTAAACTATTTTGCAATGGCAAACAAGTGGTTCTGATAACCGTTTTATTTATCCCTTGTGTGGATCTAAACTATTTTGCAATGGCAAACAAGTGGTTCTGATAACCGTTTTATTTATCCCTTGTGTGGATCTAAACTATTTTGCAATGGCAAACAAGTGGTTTTTATAACCGTATTATTTATCCCTTGTGTGGATTTGCAACATATTTTGCAATGGCAACAATGTTATACTATTTAAACCTATGATCTCACCAACTATTCATTAGTTGACACTCTCATTTACATGCTTTTCAGGAGAACGTCTTTAAGGTTGGAACTTAGGAAGGCTACACGTGATGAAGCTTTTCTTTACTATCTTTAAATTTCATGTTCATTTCCCTTCCGTAAAAACAATTGTAAAAGACAAGGTTTAACCTCTGAATGTATTTTGATGGTTGTTGTGATCTTGTAACTTTTGCTATGAAACTTGAGCTGCACATCCCGTGTTTCCGCTTTAGCGGGGTGTGACAGATTTCCTTCAACACCCTGACATTGCTAACACCCTAAATACAGCTGGGTGGAATGCACCACCACTTGACCACCACACCACAGAAGAACAAGACTTCTCTATCTCTGGCGTTGACACAAATCTGCAAGATGATGACCAAACCCCCAGAGGTCAACCGACTGAAACTCCAAACATTCTACAGAACCCCTTCGTCCAACAGGGATTGAACGTCCACAGAAGGAGTCCAAGCCAAGCTTCAGAAGAAGGTATAGAAGAAATCGATATGTCAGATGATGCCACTAGGGAAAGGATTAGGCTACAAGCAGAAGCTGAGTGGAATAGAGATGAGGATAAAAAGGCTTTAGATAGAATGGGAGGAAAAGAAAAAGGGATAGAAAAAGATGCCGTAGAAGTAGAAGGCAAACATCCTCAAACCCCTCCCAGTGCAACCCACACTTCTAACACTGCAGGTCTAGCTGCAGAAGGTGTTATTGAACAAGAGCAGCACAGCTCAATCCAAACCCAACCCATCCAGCCAGAGGTTATTCTTTCAACCTCTGCGCCCACAGAAACCGGGGAATCCATTCCTAGGGAGTCTCCTCAGAGAGACTCACCTATAGTTCGTGATCCATCGCCCTAGATCACACTAGAACACCCTACAGAGGAATTTGTTTCCTCTGCCACGCACTATTTAGGGCCAAAACTTCTTTCAGAGAGAAGTAGTGAGCACAAAGACAAAGAGACTCTAGACAAGTCTCCAAGTCAAAAGAAGAACATTCCGATACCCACCTTTGGAGTGGATTTGGACACTGTTCTTTGCAGAACTTCTGTAGAGATTGAAACTCAAATTTCTTCTCGAAGATCAGATGGAAATCCTTCCACCCCCAACGTACAAACAAGGGTGAACGAAGGTGTCCCAGGAGCAGGGACTCACTCTGGAGACGAATGTGTTCCTCCAGAGGTTACCACAGGAACACAAGTATCAAGGGATGAGTTCCAAACCCTTGTCACCTCTGTGAACCAAACCATGAAAGAGTTGCAAAGCTCTTTCAAATCTTTTGCAGAGACAACATCGACGGCCTTACTAAATCTGAACACCAAAATGGACAATCTGTCCACAGAGGTGAAATCCGCCATTACCCAGATGAAGTCTTCTGCTGAAACAACTGCCACTTCTGTCGCCAAAGTATTCGGGATAGCCGCAACTTCTGCGTTCAAGGAATCAGTCAAACATTTCCTTGAACAACTGAACAAGCAATCCAACAAAGCAAAGGGCATTACACCTGCAGATCTACAGAAGGCCCTGAAACACGTATAAGAAGAAGCAATACGCAACACTGTGCTGATGCAGCCTAAAGACTACATGACCAGAGCACAGCTAACAGAGCTCGGGCAGAATGTGATAAACCAGGTCACAGAAGTCATCGTCTCCTTCACTACTGCAAATGCCAACTACGTTAAAGAGTTCAGAGCAAGTGTCGGCAGAATGCGCTTCAACACAGAAGCAGAGCTTGCAACTCTATTCGGCCTCTGTGATGATGTATGCGCAAAGTTGATGGTCGCAGGAGCAGAACTACCAAAGAAACCCAAAGCTTCTTGCAGAGCAGAGGGTACTTCTGATAAGGGTCAGGATGACTCTGATGATGACCACCCTGGTCCATCAGATCATCCTGAGCGTGAGAATACAAGAGAGAAAGCTACAAGCACAGGACTTCCAGCTCCACCAATAGCCGCAGAACCCATCAACCAAGCCCCTGCAAAACAAACCCAACAACAACAAACTCAACAGACCACAGAGACAACACCCATCTCTGTGGAATCAACTGCTGAAGAAACCCATGTACCAGAAACTGCTCAACAGACCACAGAGGCAACAACCACCCCTGTGGTAATCATCTTGGAAGAAAGTCCTTCAACAAACCAACAACCCGGAGGAACATAAGCTCAAAAGACCACAGAGGAAACACCCACCTCTGTGGAATTCCCTACAATGTTTGGAGTAGATGCTCAACATCTGTCATCCTCTTCAGAAGAAGATCTTCCCTCCCCAACTACAAAACCAACAGAAAAACCCCAAACCATCCCAAGAAGAAAGTCTATTGCCTATAAACCAAAAAGAGCAAAGACCTCTGCTTCTTCTGTTCTAAGAAATATGCACAACACAATGACTGAACGAATGGCGCAAAGAGCAGAAGAAAGACAGAGGTTTACATCATCTTTCCGAATGGCAAGAAGATTCGACATTCCTCAACCCACAGAAACTGAGCTCACAGAAGAAGTCACCAAAGAACCTCCAACAGAGGTTACAGAGCCAATCAAGCCAACAGAACCAACGCCACAAAAGTCCTCTCAAACACAAGTGTCAAAACCTACAGAGGCAACACCCATCATTCCAACAGAAGCGCCAACACCCAAACCTACAAGAGGCAACAGGTTCTGAACCTCCAAAGGCCAAAGACAAGGGAAAGGTGAAACTGACAGAAGAGCCCAAGAAAAAGAAATCATTGCCCAAGCCTACAGAGAAATTGATGAAGAGCGCCTTTGATGCCTTCCAAACTCCAAAGCCTGAAGAAGAGGACTACGCATATGGATTGAAGCCTCTGTCAGACATTCCACTAACAGGTAGAGCTGCAGAAGTTGTTCGACAGATGGAGAGTCTCAGAAGACAAGTACCACCACCTGGTCCAACATACGAAGAAATGGAAGAAGTGGTATACAAATACCTCTACAAACAACCCTTTCAGACCAATCATCCAACAAATCACGTCACATATCCAAAGATCAGAGAAGAATTTGAGAACATCTTCAACAGAACAAAGCCAAGAACCAGAGCAGACGTCTTCTCAATCCACAAAATCAAAAAGGTAATCTTCTGTAGGTACTCCTTTACAAGAACCTATCCAAGGGTCAGGTACAATCTTTACAGAGTCAGAAGGGTAAACAATTCAGAAACCACCTTCATTGATGCTGACCTAAGGAATCTGAATCCCTATGATCTACCTGATCTTCTGCAATGGACGAAGGACAACTACAACACAGAGCCAAACACCAGAGCCTATCAAGTGTTGAGAAAAGCAATGAGGGAAAGGCTTCTGATCTACAGTTTGACAAACTTTCAGCTAGGAAAGGATCTTGGTCTCAAACATCTGAACCTTCGACCACCAGAGGATCGCTGCCCACCTGACGCTGTGCCCAACTCAATCATTACAGAACCAAGGGTCGGGTTAGTATTTCAAAACCCACAAGGCGAAGTCAAACTTTTTGTGACCATGGACTGTCAGAAGTATGCAACCAGTACTCTGAACATGTTCAGAACAAACCTTGTAAAATACAGAGATACCGAGCAAATGGATAGAGACGCTGCAAATGCTTTCATCAGAGAGATTGATGCTACAATCCTCTTAAGAGAACTCTGCGTCAGTTTCTACAACGAGATCAGAGAAGTCGGAAGAGACAACAGAAGCTACAACGATTTCAAAGACGCCAACATCTGATTCTCAAACAAAATCTCTGCAAACCATTTTCAGTTTATCTTTCATAATACTCAAATGTAAAATGCCTCTGGCATATTTCCGAATGAAAGAACTTTCGAGGTATTGTTTAACCTCTGTCTTATCTAACTTAGCCTAAAGTACTTCAATGTCAAATTTTTATTTTTCACTACTTAGGGGGAGATTGTCAGCTTCAATCTTCCTAATGATAAAAGTATTTAGAAGTAGTGAAAAATAGGCTAAGTGAAGAAAGCCTCTTACAGAGGCTCTGCCACTTCCGAAAGATCAAAGTCAAGAAGCTACAGAAGCTACAAAGGTGTCCTACAGAACCTCTGTCTTACGCACAAAGAAGACCAAAGACTCGGAACCCGGTGAAGACTGCTCTACAGAAGACCAGACCTCAGAACCTCTGTAACCCTTAACAGAGCCTCTGCGATTTACGATAAAGACTTAGAAGATATTTTATATCTTGCTACTGTTACTGGATCCGTTAATCAACTTGCATGGTAGCGTGCCCTGTCAAACCTCAACACGCGTCAAGCTCTGAATGGACTCAATAGGGCTTAGTACAATATAGACGTCTGCGGCATTAAATGCAATACATCACGTACAACTATTCATGTCGTCCGATCAACAGTAGCTCATGCTTTATGGTCCCCTAGAGTAGTATAAAAGGAAGTCTCTTGTTGAGATCTTCCTAAACAATCTTAAGGACTTAACGAAGAATCTGAGTTTCATGCTTATGCTTTATATCGTCAAACCTGTTAAGCATTACACTCTCTCACACACACCAAATAGTTCTTAATCTGTTCTTGGTGTTCTTATTATATATCGAACGACAGTAATCTTCAAGATATCATTTTGTTCTTAAAATACTGTTTCTTTATATTGTGTGTTCTAAATCTATCAAACATATCTGTTAGTTCTTTAAATACGCTTCGGCATCAAACATAAAATCGAACTAATAGATCTGTTAATCTTGTCTAAGCAAAACGGGAACCAACATCCGTCCTTTCCTTTTGAAGGGTCGGGGGATTAAGGACACATGTAAAAATTTATACCTGAGTGTCGTCGACATGCGTTACGTACCTGGTGGTGTTTATAGAGACTTACCTCTATTGTGAAGTCCGTCTGCCCTTAAGTCGTGAAACTGAGTGCCGTATGGGGTATATCGTTTTGCCCTTTGTGGAGACTGCAAGACGGTACCAAATCCTACCTTTTCTGGCGCATGGATCAGTTGGTCGTGTCGTGCACAATCGCCAGAATCTTGGTCTCATTTTTGGGTTTCAAGGTTGCTTTGTAGCAATCACGGGCTGTCTTCTATTCACTTTTGATTTCCTGCAGCCCCCAAGGTGTTGGGGATCTGATCGTCGGATGATAGGTCGAAGGGACTGCCTTCATGTCATGTATCCAAGGTGGTTCTTTTTGTAAAGCCAAGCAATTGTCTGTCGTATGGCCATGCATGATCACCTGGTCTTGTCCTTTTTGTCATCCATGCTTGGCGATCGTAAGCCGTCGTCGAGACCATGCTTGTAGGCTTTGATGGCGGTTTTGATGCCATAATTTCGAATGATGATCACCACAGATGGATTCTCTGGGTTTCTGGACGATGTAGCACAGGTCACTGGTCTACTTCTCCATCTTGCGACTACCGGCGGATTGTAGTGAGAATTGGTTGATCAACCCCGTGAAGTTGCTGATGGACTTGGGTTTGAGGTTGATCAACCACTGGAGAGCAGGATCTGCAAGAGTTGCACCAAAGCTTTGAGCGAAGCTTAAATTTGACTTCGAGCTACATTCAAATCTGCGTGAAGCTGAGCCATGGGATCTTGTTGATTTGTCATTTACCTGAAAACAACAAAAACTTCACCAAATCGTTAGGGCGATGTGTGTATTGGCTTGAGACTTTCTCTAGATGGGGTCCCACAGATGGCGCCAAACTGTTAATGCCAAAAATCGCACAAAAGTACAACTTAAGGTCGATGTGGACATTTAACAACTAAAGAAACGTATCTCAAGCCAAATAACGCAATCGCGAGGAAAAGGTAATAGAGACAAGAGATTTAGTGACGCAGAAAACCCCAAAATGAGGGAAAAAACCGCGGTCGACTCTGCTAGAGTCGACAGTGCACTATGGTCGCCAATCAGGGGCGATAATCCTTGTGTTACAGGCGATTTGTGTACAATAAGTTATAAATAAAGTAAAAATACACTTAGCCATGTGTAAAAAGTGTGCGTCGTGTGTTGAACGTGAGAAACAAGCTGCTGTCGTGCGGTTTGAACTGTTGTCGTGTGGTGTGAACTGTTGTCGTGCGGTACTTGCGATAGCAACGTGATCGAATGCGAGGGAGAGAATGTAGAAGTAGATGTAAAATGCAGTTGTATATCTTGGTGAATTCGTCTCCCCTACTTGATGTTGGAGCATGCCTTTATATAGGCTTCGACGGTCATTGATGAGCTTTAATGGTTGGTCTGGTAACCGCTGCCGACATTAAATGCACTTTAATGATTGTCTTTGTAACCGATGTCGAGTCTTTAATGTCATTAAGAGCTCGACCGTTACTGACCGTTGTACCATAATGGCTTGTAGACCTGCATTAATGAACAAAAGAAACAGATGTTTGACTATTAACGGTTAGTATAATCGTTCGACCGTCTTAAGTCCAGGACGTCGGTCTTATGGAGCATACGACCATTGCCGAAATACAAGACAATGTATATGACTGTAAACGTCTTGTAAGACCTTATCTTAATATAAGAATAGTCTTATGACAATGTCATTAGACTAGGGTTAAAATGTCGTAAGACCAGGTCGTAAGACCAAGATGATGATGTCGTAGGACCAGAGCGATATAAGACCGACGACAGGAGACTGTCGACGTAAGACCAACGAGTCGTAACTGGCGACACGTAACTGGCGACATAAGACTAGCGACATAAGGCTAGTAACGTAAAACTAGCGGTGTCGGGGATAAGGCAATATGTCTTTTAATGTCATTAGATGTAAGATACTGTCTTGAATGACTATTAACGCAAAATGTCTTTTAATAATCAACTATCGTATGTCGGGGATAAGGCAATAATGGGTATTACCTTAATCGATCGGGGGTATGCCTTTTGTAGGCATTAGGGTAATCGAAGTCCATGGGTCATGTCGAAGGAATTCCCCATGTCGGTCGAGGGTGTGATTTTTTACCCAAACACCAGTGACCAACTCTTTTGAAGAAAGAGTATTCAGCGTTTTGAAGTTGAGATGAGAGAGCCTCTTATGCCATAGCCAATTGACATAAGTAGAGGCTTTGGAGAGAAAACAATAGTTTTCAGTGGTTGTTGAGTCCATGTTTATTACATAAACATTTTCTAAACGATATCCACTGAGAGCAACTTTCTCTTTCTTGTCAGTGACGAAACATGCTTCCTTAGTGAAGCAGACCTTGAAGTCCTTGTCACATAGCTGACTGATGCTCAGAAGATTGTGCTTCAAGTCTTCAACGTATGCGACTCTTCTGAAGGTGGTAGTACCATTAGAAAGTACACCAAACCCTCGGGTATATCCTTTACCATTTCCACCAAAGGTCACTGAGGGACCTTTCTCTTCCTTGTATTCAGTTAGCAGGTTTCTTTTTTCGGTCATGTGTCTATAGCATCCACTATCGAGATACCATATACCCTTTGAGACCTACAAACAAAGGAAGATTAGTTTGGAATGGGCACCCATTTTACGATGGGTCCACACTTGTCAGTGGTAGAGGATGTAGAAAGAGCAGCGATCTTCGCAGCATCTGATGACTCAGCATCAGGGTTAATCTTCACCTTGGTTAATTTCTTAACCTCAGTGGTATTTTTCACCTTAGCCTGATTTGCTCCAGGGATGGTCTTCTTTGCCTTGGGGACATTGAACTTCACCTTAGCTAATTTCTCAACATTGGTGGCTGTAGGGCACTTACTAGCAATGTGATCGGTAAGTCCACATTGATAACATTTCCTATAACTAAAAGTAGCTTTAGGACCATAGGCATATTTATTTGATAATTTCAAATGGGCAGGGCCTGTACCAAGAATACCTTTGGCATCAGATATCGGAGGAACCTTTGGTTCTTTAGATTTCTTGCCAATTACATCCACTATGAGTTTTGGAGTAGATCACTGAACATGTTCAGGGATCTTAGTTTTTGAAGAAGAGGGATGATTAGCTGAAGGTTTAGAAGTTTTCAACTGTGGTCCTATGGTACCCTTCTGTGGCTTTTGAACAATGGTTTTTCTTTACCTTTAAGTTTAGAACTTAAGGTAGGTTTATCCTCAAGGATGGGAGTTTTAGAAGAAGAAGAGCACTGAGGTAATGAGGTGTCAGGGATAGAAGACACGAACATTCCAAACTTAAGCATGGAACGGTCAGTGGTTGGTTCTTCAGCGTCAGCTTTGTAACCAAGGCCATTTTTGTCTTTGGCAGGGATCTGAGCATCGATTATCTCAGTGATCTTTGCTGAGGATTTATACCATCCTTCAACAGTGTCTTTTTCAGCTTTCAGATCAGCGATAGCTTGTTCTCGCTCGATACTTATGACTTGATTCACATAGACCTGATCTTTCAAGTTTTCCTCTATGTTTCAAAGCTCTTGTATTTTTAAATGACAGTTTTTAAGATGTTCAGTTAAGTCCATGTTAAGTTGTTCAGCCTTGGTCTTGCCATTCATGGCATCATATAAATCAATAGTCAAAATATCGATAGCACGAAGTCTATCGGCTTCAGTGAAAGCTGGAGAAGGAGTAGGAGAGAGAGTAACCTGAGAGGTAGAGGCAGAAGTAGAGGGAATTTCAGATTGTTCTTCCTCTTCTTCGTTGATTTCGGCCATAAGACAGAGGTTGGCCACATCTTCTTCATCTGAATCTGATTCTTCATCAGACTCAGCCCAGTCATGATCTTCAGTGATCAGACCTTTGCCTTTCTTTCTGTAGCTCTTCAGTTTTTCGTACTTTTCTTTGAGCCTTTGGTACTCATCATCTTTACTCCTAGGAGAAAAGGATTTCTTATGGGATGAAGAAGAAGGTTTGAATGCTTTCTTTGACCTGCATTCACTTCCAAAGTGTCCTACTTTTTCACAGTTAAAGCAGGTAGCAGTAGTCTTATCAACAGGAGTAGATTTAGGCTTGTCAGTGAGGGAAAGAGGTTTAGTTCTTCTAAAGTTACTCTTTCTAGCGAATCTCTTGAAAGAGTTTGTTAGGAGTGCTAGAGATTCATCAAGTTCTGAAGGATCAGCTTCTGATGAATCATCAGAGTTAGATTCTATCTCAGTGATCGTGAGAGTGGATCGCTGAGTAGGTACTGACTCTGAGGAGAGTAAATCAACATGTGTGTTTTTAGAATCTTTGACGAGATTCTTCTTAAGTTGACACGACTGCTCATGATTGAGCATAGTTCCAAATAAGGTAGAGAGGGTCATGAATTTAAGATCCTTGGAGAGTTTGAGACACATGGTATAATTGTCCCAATTTTCAGGAAGACAATCCAAGAATTTAGTCAGGATCTCAGAGTTACCATAGGTCTTACCAACAGTTTTTAAGTCTATAATTAAGCAATTAAAACGTTGGTGAACTTTAGAAAGAATTTCATTCTTACCACAAATGAAACTTTCATACTGCCTTACCAGGTTTATTCGTCTAGAGTCCTAGACTTCAGCAGTACCTTCATATTGAACACATATAGTATCCCACATGGCTTTTGAGCTCTTTAGATTCATGATGGAATGGTATACTTCATCAGGAAGATCCATGGAGATGATGGATCTAGCCTTAGTGTCGATGGCAACTTTCTTCTTGTCTTCTTTAGTCCACTGAGAGACTTCCCTGATGATTGTTCGTTCAGGAACAGCAGGAGTAGTCGCAGTGGCTGGAACAACACCATGAACCACATGCGGAACATAAGGTCCATTTTCAACGTAGTAAGGTCCATTTTAGATCAAGTTTAAAACCTAATCTAAACAAACTATGAGAATCACACAGATTTCTTGCACTAGAAAAGATAGAGAGAAAATAAGAAAACCCAAAGAAAGATTTTCTTGGCACTAAGTAGTTCAGCGTAGGAAGAGCACTTCACAAATGAAGTAGGGTTTCCTATTTATACCGCATGCATTAAATGCAAGTCAGTACTGTTGATCCAAACCCTCAGTGATTTGATAATGACCCTCTCTTATATACTTAGTGAAAATTGTAAGTAAACAATATGTATCAGAGTTTCACTATCGCTGATAAGTACTAAGATCTTCCAGTACCACTGATAGGAACTCTCGCTTTTTAGATTAAACATTCAGCGAACACTGTTCATCATTAATGCGCCGAGTCTGTTCAGTCATTATGATGATCGCTGATAAGTTAGTTGTTTACTTATGATCCCTGAAGACAAGTTTCACGTCAACAAAGGTTCTACGCTGAAGTCGAAGATCAAGCTCAAGAACCAGCGACAAGTCTCTTAATGAACTGATGCGGATCAGCGAAGACTCAGATTTGTCCACTCAACGTGAAGTATCAAGTACAAGACTCCAGCTATCGCTGAACTTTATCATCTGCTGAATAGTAAATGATAATCGCTGAATCAACGAAAGCTGATCATGAAGTCCTCCGTACAAAGTACTTTTGTCTTAACCACCCTTGCACGCCTCCGTACGAAATGTCAGAAAAGAACCTCCGAATATCTGAAATCGTACAACCACTCTGATACTACACTGTTCATCCTTACGGCTACTAAGGTTGTCAACCAAGGTCAATGACATGCAACCAACCAGCTGATGACACGTGTAAAGTATATACTGACTTGCATTAAATGCATGCAGTATATAAAGAGATGAACTCACTTCATTTGAAGTAACTTGCTAACTCTGGACAAGTTCATATCTCTTATCTCAAGATAGGTTATTATTAGTAATTTCCTTATCTTTCTTAGTGCAAGAAACCTTAGTGTTCCAACTTGTTTAGATTTAGGTTTATCCTTAAACTTGTCTCCGCAACAAGCTGTAAATTGTTAATGATTTATCAATAAACAATTTAGAAAAGTAATATCTGTGTGTTTGTATTCAACCCCCCTTCTACAAACTTGTATAGGCCTTCGGGACCAACAAGTGGTATCAGAGCGGATTTGTTTAATCTCATAAACAAGATCTAATCTAAGATATTTCTCTTCCTTGCTATTATCTGAAAATGGCCAACTCAAACACACACTATATAGACAATGGTTCTCTTGCAAAACCCCCTAGATTTTCCAGAGATAACTTCAACTTGTGGAAAAATAGGATGACACTCTTCTTAGAAGGTGTAGACCCTACTATACCTTACTATCTTGAGAACGGCCCACACATCCCTGTAACAATTGATCCTTTAGTTCCAGCCACTGCAAATAGACCTGCTATTCCAGAAAGGCTGATTCCTAAAGAAATCCATCAGTGGACCGATGAAGATAAGAAGAAAGTGGCTATAGATACAAAAGCCAGATCCATACTATCCATGGCCCTTCCTGACGAAGTCTACCATTCCGTCATGAACCTGAAGTCATCAAAAGCCATGTGGGACACAATATGTGTTCAGTATGAAGGAACGTCTGAAGTCCAGGACTCAAGAAAGATCCACCTGGTAAGACAATACGAAAGCTTCATTTCTGGTAAGAATGAAACTCTCTCTGAAGTTCACCAACGTTTTAATTGTTTAATTATAGATCTGAAAATTGTTGGTAAGGAATATTCTAACTTTGAAGTGCTGACAAAGTTTCTAGAATGTTTACCTGAAAGCTGGGACAATTATTCCATGTGTCTTAAGCTGTCAAAGGATCTAAGATCAATGACCCTTGCTACCTTATATGGCACATTGCTGAATCATGAGCAATCTAGCCATCTTAAGAAGAATCTTGTAAAAGATTCCAAAAGCACCCCTGTTGCTTTAATCTCAGAGGAACCTTCTACTCAGCGACCTTCGGTCACTATCACTGAGTTAGAGAGTAACTCTGAAAGGTCATCAGATTCTAATTTTTCAGATGATGATGAATCCTTGGCTCTCCTAACTAAAAAGTTCAGGAGATTCGCCAAAAAGAAAATGTTTAGAAAGAACAAACCTCTTTCCATAACTGACAAGCCTAAATCATCAGCTTTTGTTGATAAGGCTACTGCTACTTGTTTCAACTGCGAAAAGACAGGTCATTTCGCTAACGAGTGCAGGTCAAATAAAATCATGAGACCTTCAGCTTTTACAAAGAAATCCTTTGTTCCAAGGAATAAAGATGACAAATACTCAAAGCTGAAGGAGAAGTATGCAAAGCTGAAAAGCTTTAAGAAGAAAGGAAAAGGCCTGATGGCTGACTATGATTGGGCTGCTTCTGATGAAGAAGCATCATCATCTGATTCTGAAGATGATGAAGCAAATCAATGTCTCATGGCCAAGATTGAAGAAGAGGAAGAAAGTTCAGACATTCCCTCCACTTCAACATCTGCCATTCAGGTATCACCTTCTTTCTTTACCAATATTGCAAATATTGATGAAGCTGATAGTCTCCGTAAGATCGATCTCTTGACTAGAAGTTTATACGAAGCCATGAACGGCAAAGCTGTGGTTGAAAACCAAAATCTTGATCTCGCTGAAAAGCTTAAAAACTGCCACCTTCAAATAGAAAAGCTTTCTAAAATTGAAAATGATTTTAAAGATCAAGTCTATTTAAATCAGCTAGTCAAAATCGAACGAGCAGAAGCTATCGCTGCATTAAAAGCTGAACAAGCTACTGTTGAAGGATGGTGTAATTCCTCAACAAAGATCACTGAGATAATTAAAGCTCAGATTCCTCTGAGTGATAAACGTGGTCTGGGTTATAAGTATGATACTCCAAAACCAACCACTGAACGTTCAATGCTTAAATTTGGAACGTTCGTATCCTCAGTCGCTGACACTTCATCATCTCAGTGCTCCTCGTCCATTACACCAATCCCTGAGGAAACTCCTACCTCCTCAAAAGGTAAGGAGAAAATGATTTATTCAAAACCTACCTCTGTCTCTAAAGACAAAAGTAAAGGAATTGTTATTTATCAAAATCCTCAGAAGGGTACCTTAGTACCTAAGCTGAATGCTTCTAAAGCCTCAGTGACCAACCCCTCTGGATCTAGAAAGCTAATCTCTGGATCTATTCAGCGATCTACTCCTAGACTCATAGTGGATGTTCTTGGTAAGAAATCTGAAGAACTGAATGTTCGTCCCATTTCTAAAACCAATAGTTTACTTGGTGCTGGCACTTCTAATTCAAAATTAAAAGCTCAGCATACAAGTGGTCCTAGAACTACTTTTAGTTATAGGAAATGTTATCACTGTGGACTTACCGATCATATTGCTAGTAAGTGCCCCACAACCACCATAGCTAAGGTGAAGATTGCCCCCAAGGCAAAGAAGACCAACCCTGGTGCAAATTAGGTCAAGGTGACTCCTACCACTGAGGTTAAGAAATTAACCAAAGTGAAGAAAGACAAAGCTGAATCTTCAAATGCTGCGAAGACCGCTGAACCTTCCATTCCAACTACTTCCACTGACAAACGTGTATACATGGTTAAGTGGGTACCTAAGAAAAACTAATCTTCCTTTGTATTGCAGGTTAAGAAGGGTATCTGGTATCTCGATAGCGGATGCTCTAGACACATGACTGGTAAGAAAAGCCTGCTCGCTGAATACAAGGAAGAGAAAGGTCCCTCTGTGACTTTCGGTGGAAATGGAAAAGGACACACCCGAGGGTATGGTGTACTTTCAA
Source organism: Saussurea involucrata (assembly GCA_033807775.1). Lineage (NCBI taxonomy): Eukaryota > Viridiplantae > Streptophyta > Magnoliopsida > Asterales > Asteraceae > Saussurea > Saussurea involucrata. The sequence continues at coordinate 107,227,411 of CM066315.1, forward strand.
ATGGTACAACCTCCTTCAGAAGAGTCGCATATGTTGAAGGGCTGAAGCATAATCTTCTGAGCATCAGTCAGCTTTGCGACATGGATAACAAAGTGATTTTCACTAAGGAATCCTGCTTTGTCTCTGACAAAAAGGAGAAGATAGCTCTCAGCGGTTATCGTTTGGAAAATGTTTATGTAATAAACATGGACTCAACAACCACTGAGAACTCCTGTTTCTTCTCAAAGGCATCTTCTGATGTCAACTGGCTATGGCACAAGAGGCTCTCACATCTAAATTTCAAGACACTGAATACTCTTTCCTCCAAAGAGTTAGTCACTGGTCTACCTCGGCATTCATACGCCAAAGAGTCTTTATGTTCAGCGTGTGAAAAAGGGAAGCAGACCAAGGCAAGCTTCAAGTCAAAGCAAGTCTCCTCAGTGTCATCTCCTCTACAACTACTCCATATGGATTTGTTTGGCCCCGTTAACAAAAAATCCATCGCTGGAAAGAAATATACGCTGGTCATAGTTGATGAATTTTCTCGTTACACATGGGTAATGTTTCTCCGTTCTAAGAGTGACACCCCTGAAGAACTCATCACCTTTGTTCGGAAGATGGAAACTCTGAACAATATGACTGTTCACTCAATAAGGAGTGATCATGGAACTGAATTCAAAAACAGTTCTCTTGATTCCTTCCTTGAGAGTAAGGGTATTTCTCACAACTTTTCGTCAGTGAGAACACCGCAACAAAATGTAGTCGCTGAAAGAAGAAATAGAACAATTATTGAAGCTGCACGTTCAATGCTCAGCGATTCTCACCTGCCTACTCAGTTTTGGGCAGAAGCTGTCAACACTGCTTGTTTTACGCAAAACAGGTCGCTGATAGTTAAAAGATTCAAAAAGACAGCCTATGAACTTTTTCATGGGAGAAAGCCTTCAATCAGCTTTCTTCACATCTTTGGATGTCAGTGTTTCATACTGAACAACAGAGATGCCCTTGGAAAGTTTGATCCTAAGGCTGATGATGGAATCTTTCTTGGATACTCCTCAGTCTCCAAAGCCTTCAGAGTCTTCAACCGTAGAAGACAAACTGTAGAAGAAACTATTCACGTCACGTTTGACGAATCCCGTTCAGCGAACTCTAAACCGAACGCTGATACTGAAGAACTGAATCAATGGATGTTTTCTCATCTTGGTGATTCAGAAGAAGTTCCCACTCCTCATGCTCATACCATAGAAAATGATGGTCCTACTATCATTCCAGATATGCAGAATAGTGAAGCTGAAACATCATGGGTCTCAGCTGTCCCTATAAACACTATACCTGCAGTTGATCCAAATGTCTCAGACATTCCATCTATTTCTCAGCAATCAGTGAATGAAGTGACAAATGCAAACATTCCTCTCTTAGCTGATAATCCAGAAGTAGCTGAAGCCTCATCTTCAGTTTCTCCAGTTCAGACTGAGTCAGCGACGTATGCTCCGGCTCAGCGATGGACTGTAAATCACCCAATCGATCAAATTCTTGGTGATCCCAACGCTGGTATTCAGACTCGTCGAAGTGCAGGTAATATTTGTTTATTTGTTAACTTTATTTCTCTAACTGAACCCAAGAAAATTGATGATGCCCTCAGAGATCCAAACTGGGTCAGCGCTATGCAAGAAGAGCTGACTGAATTCGAAAGAAACAAAGTTTGGAAACTCGTTCGTAGACCAACTGACAAAACGGTGATAGGCACTAAATGGGTCTATCGAAACAAGTTGGACGAACATGGTACTGTAACTCGCAACAAAGCTCGTCTTGTTGCTCAGGGATACAGACAAGAGGAAGGCATAGATTATGACGAAACTTTTGCTCCAGTAGCAAGACTTGAATCTATTCGTCTTTTCTTAGCATATGTTGTACACAAAAACTTCACTGTACATCAGATGGATGTTAAGTCAGCGTTTCTGAATGGAAAGCTGAATGAAGAAGTGTATGTGGAACAACCTCCAGGATTCTCAGATCCTAAGCGTCCAGGTTATGTTTATAAACTGGACAAGGCACTTTATGGCTTAAAGCAAGCTCCTCGTGCATGGTATGATACTCTCTCTACTTATCTCCATATTGAACAATTTGAGAGAGGTAAGATTGACAAAACTCTATTTTTTAGAAAAGTGAAAGGTCATATCATTTTAGTTCAAATATATGTTGATGACATTATATTTGGTTCTACTAACCCTGAGCTTTGTACTCGTTTCGCTGATAGAATGAAAGATGAGTATAAAATGAGCATGATGGGTGAACTAACATATTTCCTTGGTCTTCAGATTAAACAAACTGAAAAAGGAACTTTTATAAATCAAGGAAAATATGTTAAAGATATGCTGAAGAAATTCGACTTAACTGAAAGTTCAGGTATGAAAACCCCTATGGCACCACCGCTGACACTTGATAAGGACACAAAGGGTGTTCCTCTCAATGTCACGCTGTACCGTGGGATGATCGGCTCACTATTGTATCTTACAGCTAGCCGACCCAATATTATGTTTGCAACATGCTTGTGTGCACGATATCAAGCTGAACATAAGATATCTCATATGAAAGCTGTAAAGCGAATCTTTCGATATCTTAAGGGTACAGCGAATCTAGGTCTTTGGTATCCCAAAGACTCAGGATTCGATCTAACCGCCTATTCAGACAATGATTTTGCAGGTTGCAAAATGGATAGGAAAAGCACCACAGGAGGATGTCAGCTCCTGGGTGGAAAGCTGGTAAGTTGGACAAGTAAGAAGCAAAACTCAGTGTCCACTTCCACAGCTGAAGCTGAATATGTAGCTGCTGGAAGCTGTTGTTCTCAAGTCTTGTGGATGAGAAATCAGCTACTAGACTATGATCTTCAGCTCTCCAAAATTCCAATCTATTGCGACAGCACTAGTGCCATCGCTATAGCAAACAATCCAGTGCTACACTCAAAGACAAAACACATAGAAATCAGATATCATTTTATCAGAGATCATGTGATGAATGGTGATATAGAACTTCATTTTATCCCAACTGATTATCAGTTAGCTGATTTGTTTACCAAACCTCTTGATGAGACAAGATTCAACTTTCTCATCAGCGAGCTTGGAATGCTGAACTTTGAAGGGTAAAATCTTCAGCGGTTCACATTTGATCAGCGATACGTTTATACAATCTTGTATAGCCTTCGGGATAAAATCAACTCATATAATCCATTTCATCATCTTCTCTCTGAATAAACTTGGTAAAACTGATATCCAGGTATGTTTTATCTCTCTGACAAATCGCATGTAAATGCAAGATTTCAAGATAAATTACATTGCTGAATATCTCTTCCTTAACAGCGATATTTTGAAAGTTCTTTAAACCTTCACTGATATTTTCTATTCTGTGCTTCATGTTTTTCAAAAGAGTCCCTGAGCTTTCAAAACCTCAGAGACATCCTAAAAGAATGTGAAAGGACAGTTGTGACGTCATTGCAACGGATAACACTAGGCACGATTTCTTTCTGACACACGTTTGCACGTTTCGTTCAAACTTCCAATCAAATGCAAACACGTGTCCGTGTCATGATGAAAACCTTTTCCCGCTCAAGGTTTTCTCTCTCTAAAACTCCCTATATAAACAACTATTGGTTTATATTTGTCTTTTACGCGAACAATCTTTCTCCGCAAGAAAAGAATCCTCTGTTGCATTTGTGCTCTCAAAAACCTCAAGAACTGTTCATCATCTTCCTCATCAAAACATCAAGGTTAATATGTTCTTATCTTTTATCAAATGCGTATAACTTGTTTTCGATATTCTCATTGTTTTAACAAGATCAAACAAAAGAACTTTGTAAAATAAAATCATTTCTTTCATGGTTTTATGAACACAACCATTTCATGGTTGTTCTTCAAGTTTTAAATCTAAAATCTTAAACTTGTTCTTCATTCGTATCCAGTTTTCTTTCAGAAACTGGAATACAAGACTTTATGGGTTTTACATTTCTTTTCAAAAATCAAGAAAAACCCTAATCTTCATTAAGACATTTTTGTCTGAATGAAATGGACAAAATTCGAAAAATCTTAATGGAAAATTCTTTCCACATTAAGATAATTCTTATTTGTTAACATCTTTGGTTGAACTGATAATACAGAGAAATGGCATCTTCAAAGATCAATGTCACCGCTGAGTCCATCTCCGCTGACTCTGAGGAAGTGGACATCGTCAAAGCCCCTCAGGTTAAGTTCGAGCTGGATCAACTAGATTGGACTAAGGCCAACAACCTCTCAGCTCTTCTCGAGTTTCCTCCTCGGAAGCAAGTATCACATCTGGACGATGCTGTGAGTTTTCTGAAGAACAGCCCCATCTACACAGCCCTGACCATAACACCTCCTGCCAGTCAGCGGCTCTTATCCCAGTTTTGGTACTCTGCCAGACACACTGAGCTACCCTCTGCCAAAGATGCATCCAAAACCATCAACTGCATACTCAGCGATACTGAGTATGGCACCATCAAGATAACCCCTGCCATAATCTGAAAAGCCCTGAACTTCCCAAATGCTACCAAAGAAAAACCCTTCGTTCCATTCCCTGACCACAAGAAGCACGCTGACAAAGAAGAAATTATTGCTTTCCTTGACGCAATGGGTTATATATGGGATATTGGAAGGGACAAGAAGCCTGAGAAGAAGCTGACGCTGATAAAGAAATCCAAGATGCCCAGCGAGATGAACTTCATCTTCGCACACCTGATCAGCTGCATGACAGCGAAGTTCGGCTCTTCTGATCAAGCCGCCCAACCTCAGCAGTCCATGGGATACGCACTGCTGAAAGGTCTAAACATTGACTGGGCCTCCATTATTTATGATGACCTGATTTAACGTGTCGATTCTGCCGCTGACAGACCAGCATGGGTTCCTTACCCACGATTCATCAGCGCCATCTTTCAATATGGCCTAAAGGACAGCTATCCTGAAGAAGGTGATCTGAAACTTTCTCAGATTGGCCCTAAGGTTCTCGACTTCAAGCCTGTCGCAAATGAGGTACGTCTCTCTACTCTTCTCACTCTTCTAAATTCTCCGCTTTTTGTGGCTCCTTCAGCGACAATACCCATCGCTGATACCCCGGCCACAAAATCCTCTCCTTCTAAGAAAAGGAAACCCTCTCACACCCAACTTGATTCCAAAAGGATCAAGAAAACTAGGGAGCAACCCCAGCAATTCCATGCTGAAGACTCCTCAGCTCATTCTGACGAGCTGAAGGAAAGTTCCGTGGTACGCTCTGCCACACCCGTGCAAGCCATCCCTCCAATCCAGACTTCAGCGTCTCCAAACGCTGAGGTTAGAAACTTGGAAACTACCCAACCTCCCTCAGTCTCTCAAAAGACTGATGAAGTGATTGTCAGCGATTCCAACGCTGAACTCAGAACCCGAATCCCAATCTTATCCTTCGCTCCTCCCTCCACTTCTTTAGACACTCCTCCAGCTAACACTGGAGATGCCATCATTCCAGAAGCCACCGCTGACGCTTCTCAACAAATGATGAAGAAAGGACCTGCAGAGATCACCATACCTCACCGTACTTTCGAAGAGGATATGGAACATTATTCAGGAACTTGCAACTTTGACGAGTTCATCAATCCTCCTGCAGGTACAAATCAACCCATATACACTGTAACTAAACCTGAAACTTCTGAGCTTTCCTTTGTTCACAAGTACTTATGTGTTACAGGTCCTAATTTGGGAGACATCAACGAGTCTCTGAAGTCTGTGGAAACAAAGCTGACCAGTCTCACCACCACACTCTCCAACAATTCTACAGCTGTAACAAACGCTGGAGAAAATTTGACAAAGCTGACAACGATGGTGGAGAAGAAAGCTTCCACTGAAGACATCAAGGGACTTGATAAGACTCTCGCCGATTTTTCCAAGGTGCTCTCTGACATCTACACTGACTACACCAGCCTCAAAAGCTCAGTTTCGACCGTGTCCAGCGAAGTAACAACGCTGAAGACATCGGTTGGAAAACTCGAGGGTGATATGTCAGCGGTCAAGACTGACTTAGGCTCTGTAAAGACCGACGTTAGTTCTATGAATACGATGATCGAGACGCTGGTCAACAAGGCAAATAATCCAGCTCCTGCTCCTGCCCCTGCACCTATTTTGGAATCTTTCACAGCGGCGGATCGCACAGAGCTGAAGAAAATCACGCCTGCTATTTCTGGCCTAGAAGACAGAATAGCAAAGCTTGAAGGTTGTGTGAAAATCTCTGGCCCAGAAGACAGAGATAACACCAATGCTGAGTCTACTCATTCCTCCCCCAATCATGAGAAAGAGGGGGAGAAGAGCGCTGAACATACCAGGGAGAAGAGCATTGAAAATTTTGAGAAGAGCGCGGAAGATCTAAACAAAAGCGCTGAAGACCTTTCCCATGATGAATCTATCAGGGGAGAGAGGAATGAAGATCTAACCGCTGGACCTCAGGGAGATGAAAACCCTGAGGGAACCGAGAAGCTCGCCTCTGTATCTGAGGTGGAGCAACTCGAAGAAGATGCTGAGGAATCTGAAGCAGAAGAAGATGAAGACATCGACATCCCTGAAGATGAACCATCCTCCTCTCCAAGGAAGGATGATGATGATGAAGATGATGATGATTTCTTTATCGTCAAACCTGCCCCAAGGATCAAAGAGCTTAAGGGAATCTCAATAAAAGAACCTTCAGGGGAGAAGACAAAGACAAAGCCCTCAGCCTCTGGCGCTGAGAAAAGCAAAGGCAAAGGCCTCGCTGAAGATGAAAATCTGGCGATCTTGCTTGAAAAGCCGGTTTGTCAGGTACACTAAACTTTACTTATATTCCTTCCCTGAACATATCTATACACAATCAGTTCTCTACTCAACAACCTCTCTACACATCCACAATCTTTTTCTATCTTTTCTACCCATGTTCTTCTACCCAGTTCTTATTAGTAAGATCGCTGCGTTTCAGCTAGTCCTCTCCCCTATTTGAGGATATCGCTGAAGGCTCTACAACTGCGACTTCACCAATAATTCCAGCTGCCACTGAAGACATAATCCCAGTCTTGGATTTGATCTCTGAGACTGATGAACCAGAAGAACAACCTCTCTCGCACAGAAACAGACCTTCCTCAGCTCCTCAAAAGCTGAGTGAAGAGGATCAAAAGAGAAGAGAAGAAATGATAAAGCGATTCGAGGATCAGCGAATCATTCTAAGGCGTGATCAACTGCCTTCTGTTCCTCCAAAGTTCAGAATTTCAAAAGCTGAATACAAGGAACACCTCAGAGTTGAACGCCTCATTGCTGAAAGAAAGGAAGCAGAAGAAAAAGACAGAGAATACGCTATAAATCTTACTCAACGATCAATCAAAGACCCCAAGCTGAAAAGAGTTCCCATTGATGTTCAACGTCAGCTCTGGGATAATGCTCAAGAAATCGTTATAGAAAAGACAAAGGTCTCTGATACAACCTTGGAATGGGCTAATCAAATGCTGACCTATCGATCAAGACCATCCAAGATAATCAAAGCCAACATCAGAGGAAAAATGTTCGTTGATGTTCCTGTTGTTGAAGTGGATATCTACAGAGATGACAAAACCAAGAAAACCTTCTATGCTGCTTCATTAGAAAAGTTTGGTCTCTCTGAATGGTTAGAAACAAAATTAGCCATTCAGGGATCACGCTCAAAATTCAAAAGCCATGTTGAGATGATCTTAAACAAACAGATCGACTTGCTTTCATCTGCTGTGGATATCCCTCCTACTCTTCCTCAACCGAAGAAAGCCTCTGCTAAGAAGAAGAAAGTTTCTGATTCAGGTCCAATCATTCGAAATGAAACAGGTATTGGTTTCTCTCGTGCTGAAGTTCTTGGCCCTGATGCTGATCTTTCAATGCTTGACACCTCCCTACCACCTGGAGAAACCTTCATCCCTGGCACAGTGGTAAGTGATCCATATGGTATATTCTTCTTAGACTATGATGGAAATCATCACTTTCAACGTGTCTCTGAGCTCCAAATCGCTCCCATCGAACAACTCAGAGATCTCGTATACTGGTGTGAAGTCAGACGCGACATCAAAGCTAGACACCTGAAACCCTTGATTTTTGAAGCTTCTCTGAAGTTAAAGAATCAAGGAGTAAATGTCCCTGACTGGATGATCCCCACTGAAAAGACGACCCTTGATGAACTTCTCATTAAGGAAGAACCTTTTGAAAACTGATATAATCTCCTTTTTCTCTATTGTATCAGTTATCCTTCTGTACTTGTAAATTATTTCGCTTGTACTTGTAATCTTTCTGTTCTTCATTGTAACCTGATTCAATATTTTAAAGAAAGATTTCAGCGAACATACTTTACTCCATCAGTACTGAAAAGATCCCAGAAAACAGTAAAAGGGACAAATATTTTATGAGTTCTTTTTATCCTTATGTTTTCATTAAATAGCAATTTTCTTTGTTGCTATGTCATAATCAAATAGGGGGAGATTGTTGATCCAAACCCTCAGTGATTTGATAATGACCCTCTCTTATATACTTAGTGAAAATTGTAAGTAAACAATATGTATCAGAGTTTCACTATCGTTGATAAGTACTAAGATCTTCCAGTACCACTGATAGGAACTCTCGCTTTTTAGATTAAACATTCAGCGAACACTGTTCATCATTAATGCGCTGAGTCTGTTCAGTCATTATGATGATCGCTGATAAGTTAGTTGTTTACTTATGATCCCTGAAGACAAGTTTCACGTCAACAAAGGTTCTACGCTGAAGTCGAAGATCAAGCTCAAGAACCAGCGACAAGTCTCCTAATGAACTGATGCGGATCAGCGAAGACTCAGATTTGTCCACTCAACGTGAAGTATCAAGTACAAGACTTCAGCTATCGCTGAACTTTATCATCTGCTGAATAGTAAATAATAATCGCTGAATCAACGAAAGCTGATCATGAAGTCCTCCGTACAAAGTACTTTTGTCTTAACCACCCTTGCACGCCTCCGTATGAAATGTCAGAAAAGAACCTCCGAATATCTGAAATCGTACAACCACTCTGATACTACACTGTTCACCCTTACGGCTACTAAGGTTGTTAACCAAGGTCAATGACATGCAACCAACCAGCTGATGACACGTGTAAAGTATATACTGACTTGCATTAAATGCATGCAGTATATAAAGAGATGTACTCACTTCATTTGAAGTAACTTGCTAACTCTGGACAAGTTCATATCTCTTATCTCAAGATAGGTTATTATTAGTAATTTCCTTATCTTTCTTAGTGCAAGAAACCTTAGTGTTCCAACTTGTTTAGATTTAGGTTTATCCTTAATCTTGTCTCCGCAACAAGCTGTAAATTGTTAATGATTTATCAATAAACAATTTAGAAAAGTAAAATCTGTGTGTTTGTATTCAACCCCCCATTCTACAAACTTGTATAGGCCTTCGGGACCAACAAGTACAACTTTACACGTGGCAGCGTCTGGTTGGTTGCATGGATTTGAATTTTGCAAACATCCTTTTAGCGGCATGATGAACAGTGTAGTTGGCAGAGTGGGTTGTACGATCCTGGACAAAGGGATGTCCTTCTGAAAAATCGTACAAAAGCGTGCAAGGGGATAAGACAATAGTTACTTTTAGAACACGCTTCATGATCAACGATCGCTGAATTGATCTTTATCAGCAAATGATAAAGTTCAGCTCTCGCTGAAGTCTTCTACTTGAAACTTCACGTGAAATGGACAAGTCTTGGCTTAGTTGATATCCGCATCAGGTCACTAGTAGACTTAGTCACTAGTAGACTTAGTCACTCGTTCGTTAGTTGGTCTTCGATTTCAGCTTTGAACTCAGTTGTCGCGAATCTTGTCTTCAGGGATCATAAGTAAACAATTACAAATAGAACTATCAGCGATCATCAGTGAGACTGAACAGGCTCAGGGCTCACTGATGTACATGTATTGCTGAAGTATAAATTAAAGCACATGTTTCCCATCATCGATACTAAACAGACTTAGTATATTTTTCATAGATGGCAAAACATTAATACTTACAGTTTACTTACAATTTTCACTAAGTAATTTTGAGAGTCATTATCAAATCATTGAAGGGTTTGAATCAACAATTGTCTTAGCTGAGGTATTTATCCTAAAAATGGTTATGGACACCATCAATGAATCCTTCTTTGTTTTCCCACCTATGGTCACATTCGTGATCTTCTGAGGGAGATATTTGTTTTCAGTCTTTCCCTTGCACCAATCTACTTCAGAATATCTAACAGTCTTTTCTTTTCTAGCCTCCTCCTCGGCTTCTTTCAGTAACTGAGCTTAAACTCTGATACGATTCTTCTTCAGCTTTCTATCAGAGACTGAGTTTTGGGCTACCTTTAAGGCAAGTTTGACATCTTGTTGGTAGGCCGCAAAGGGTTTCTCAGCTCTGATAGATTCTTCTCTTTCAACTTGGCTCAGGAATCCAAGCTCGTCTTGATCAACGCTTTGTCGGGGAAGGATCTTGATTCTTTGACTCTCCAACTGAGAGACAAGTGCTTCCATTCTTTTCTTTTCTTCATCCTTAGAACTTTGGATTGGTCTAGAGGGTCTGGATGGATGGCTCAACACATATTCTTCTTCTTCTTCTTCCTCTTCTTCATTAGTCTCAGGGATGGAGACTAGGATTATTTGTTCATCAACAGTTGCTGGGATTATTGTGAAGATATCAGCTTCAGCTGGTATCTCAAGTAAGGGAGAGACTAGTTGGTAGAAAAGAATAAGGAGTTAGGTAAGGATAAGGGGTTTTAAGAGGGTAGGGGTGAAGGAGAAAGGGACAATGGAGAGATATACCTATGAAGGATGCTGCCCCTTAGAAGTTTTGTTGATCCAAACCCTCAGTGATTTGATAATGACCCTCTCTTATATACTTAGTGAAAATTGTAAGTAAATAATATGTATCAGAGTTTCACTATCGCTGATAAGTACTAAGATCTTACAGTACCGCTGATAGGAACTCTCGCTCTTTAAGTTAAACATTCAGCGAAACTGTTCGTCATAAATGCTCTGAGTCTGTTTAGTCATTATGATGATCGCTGATAAGTTAGTTGTTTACTTATGATCCCTGAAGACAAGTTTCACGTCAACAAAGGTTCTACGCTGAAGTCGAAGATCAAGCTCAAGAACCAGCGACAAGTCTCCTAATGAACTGATGCGGATCAGCGAAGACTCAGATTTGTCCACTCAACGTGAAGTATCAAGTACAAGACTTCAGCTATCGCTGAACTTTATCATTTGCTGATATGAAATGATAGATCGCTGAATCAACGAAAGCTGATCATGAAGTCCTCCGTACAAAGTACTTTTGTCTTAACCTCCCTTGTACGACTCCGTACAAAATGTCAGAAAAGAACCTCCGACTGTCTGAAATCGTACAACTACTCTGATACTACACTGTTCATCCATGCGGCTACTAAGGTTGTCAACCAAGGTCAATGACATGCAACCAACCAGCTGATGACACGTGTAAAGTGTATACTGACTTGCATTAAATGCATGCAGTATATAAAGAGTTGAACCCACTTCATTTGAAGTAACTTGCTAACTCTGGACAAGTTCAATCTCTTATCTCAAGATAGGTTATTATTAGTAATTTCCTTATCTTTCTTAGTGCAAGAAACCTTAGTGTTCCAACTTGTTTAGATTTAGGTTTATCCTTAATCTTGTTTCCGCAACAAGATGTAAATTGTTGATGATTTATCAATAAACAATTTAGAAAAGTAAAATTTGTGTGTTTGTATTCAACCCCCCCCCCCCCTTCTACAAACTTGTATAGGCCTTCGGGACCAACAAGTGGTATCAGAGCGTATTTGTTTAATCTCATAAACAAGATCTAATCTAAGATATTTCTCTTCCTTGCTATTATCTGAAAATGGCCACCAACACAAACACAAATTATATAGACAATGGTTCTCTTGCTAAACCTCCCAGATTTTCCAAAGATAACTTCAACTTATGGAAAAATAGGATGACACTCTTCTTAAAAGGTGTAGACCCTACTATGCCTTACTATCTCGAGAATGGTCCATTCATCCCTGTAAGAATTGATGCTGCAGTTCCAGGCGCTGAGAATAGACCTGCTATTCCAGAAAGGCTGGTACCTAAGGAAATCCTTCAATGGACTGACGAAGATAAGAAGAAAGTGGCTATAGATACAAAAGCCAGATCCATACTATCCATGGCTCTTCCTGACGAAGTCTACCATTCCGTCATGAATCTGAAAACATCAAAAGCCATGTGGGACACAATATGTGTTCAGTATGAAGGAACGTCTGAAGTCCAGGACTCAAGAAAGATCAACTTGGTAAGACAATACAAAATCTTCATTTCTAGTAAGAATGAAACTCTCTCTGAAGTTCACCAACGTTTTAATTGTTTAATTATAGATCTGAAAACTGTTGGTAAGGAATATTCTAACTTTGAAGTGCTAACAAAGTTTCTAGAATGTTTACCTGAAAGCTGGGACAATTATTCTATGTGTCTCAAGCTGTCAAAGGATCTAAAATCAATGACCCTTGCTACCTTATATGGCACGTTGCTGAATCATGAGCAATCAAGCCATCTTAAGAAGAATCTTGTAAAAGATTCCAAAAGCACCCATGTTGCTTTAATCTCAGAGGAACTCTCTACTCAGCGACCCTCGGTCACAATCACTGAGTTAGAGAGTAACTCTGAAAGGTCATCAGATTCTGATTATTCAGATAATGATGAATCTTTGGCTCTCCTAACTAAGAAGTTCAGGAGATTTGCCAAAAAGAAAATGTTTAAAAAGAACAAACCTCTTTCCATAACTGACAAGCCTAGATCATCAGCTTTTGTTGACAAGGCTACTGCTACTTGTTTTAACTGCGAAAAGACAGGACATTTCGCTAACGAATGCAGGTCAAAGAAAGTTTCTAGAGCCTCAGCTTTTACAAAGAAACCCTTTGCTCCAAGAAATAAAGATGACAAATATTCAAAGCTGAAAGAAAAATATGCAAAGCTGAAAAGCTTTAAGAAGAAGAATAAAGGCCTGATGGCTGACTATGATTGGGCTGCTTCTGATGAAGAAGCATCATCATCTGACTCTGAAGAAGATGAAGCAAATCTATGTCTTATGGCCAAGATTGAAGAAGAGGAAGAAAGTTCAGACATTCCCTCCACTTCAACATCTGCTATTCAGGTATCACCTTCTTTCTTTACCAATATTGCAAATATTGATGAAGCTGATAGTCTCCGTAAGATCGATCTCTTGACTAGAAGTTTATACGAAGCCATGAACGGCAAAACTGTGGTTGAAAACCAAAATCTTGATCTCGCTGAAAAGCTTAAAAACTGCCACCTTCAAATAGAAAAGCTTTCTAAAATTGAAGAGGATTTTAAAGATCAACTATATTTAAATCAGCTAGTCAAAATCGAACGAGCAGAAGCTATCGCTGCATTAAAGGCTGAAAAAGCTACTGTTGAAGGATGGTGTAATTCTTCAACAAAGATCACTGAGATAATAAAGTCTCAGATTCCCCTGAGTGATAAACGTGGTTTGGGTTACCAGTATGAAACTCCAAAACCAACCACTGAGCGTTCAATGCTTAAATTTGGAACGTTCGTATCCTCAGTCGCTGATACTTCATCTTCTCAGTGCTCCTCGTCCGTTACACCAATCCCTGAGGAAACTCCAACCTCCTCAAAAGGCAAGGAGAAAATGGTTTATTCAAAACCTACCTCTGTCTTTAAAGACAAAGGTAAAGGAATTGTTATTTACCAGAATCCTCAGAAGGGTACCTTAGTACCAAAACTGAATGCTTCTAAAGCTTCAGTGGCTCATCCCTCTGGATCAAGGAAACAGATATCTGGATTTATTCAGCGATCTACTCCTAGACTCAGATTGGATGTCCTTGGTAAGAAATCTGAAGAACTGAATGTTCGTCCCATTTCTAAAGCCAATAGTTTACTTGGTGCTGGCACTTCTAATTTGAAATTTTAAGCTCAACATTCAAATGGTCCTAGAACTACTTTTAGATATAGGAAATGTTATCACTGTGGACTTACCGATCATATTGCTAGTAAGTGCCCCACAGCCACCAAAGCTGAAAAGATAGCTAAGGTGAAGATTGCCCCCAAGGCAAAGAAGACCAACCCTGGTGCAAATCAGGTCAAGGTGAATTCTACCACTGAGATTAAGAAATTAACAAAAGTGAAGAAAGACAAAGCTGAATCTTCAAATGCTGCGAAGGCTGCTGAACCTTCCATTCCAACTACTTCCACTGACAAACGTGTATACATGGTTAAGTGGGTACCCAAGAAAAACTAATCTTCCTTTGTATTGCAGGTTAAGAAGGGTATCTGGTATCTTGATAGCGGATGCTCTAGACACATGACTGGAAAGAAAAGCCTGCTCGCTGAATACAAAGAAGAGAAGGGTCCCTCTGTGACTTTCGGTGGAAATGGAAAAGGACATACCCGAGGGTATGGTGTACTTTCAAATGGTACAACCTCCTTCAGAAGAGTCGCATATGTTGAAGGGCTGAAGCATAATCTTCTAAGCATCAGTCAGCTTTGCGACATGGATAACAAAGTAATCTTTACTAAGGAATCCTGCTTTGTCTCTGACAAAAAGGAGAAGATAGCTCTCAGCGGTTATCGTTTGGAAAATGTTTATGTAATAAACATGGACTCAACAACCACTGAGAACTCTTGTTTATTCTCAAAGGCCTCATCTGATGTCAACTGGCTATGGCATAAGAGGCTATCTCATCTAAATTTCAAGACACTGAACACTCTTTCTTCAAAAGAGTTAGTCACTGGTCTACCTTAGCATTCATACGCCAAAGAGTCGTTATGTTCAGCGTGTAAAAAAGGGAAGCAGACCAAAGAAAGCTTCAAATCAAAGCAAGTTTCTTCAGTGTCATCTCCTCTACAACTACTCCATATGGATTTGTTTGGCCCTGTTAACAAACAATCCATCGCTGGAAAGAAATATATGCTGGTCATAGTTGATGAATTCTCTCGCTTCACTTGGGTAATGTTTCTCCATTCTAAGAGTGACACCCCTGAAGAACTCATCAATTTTGTTCGGAAGATGGAAACCCTGAACAATCTGACCGTTCGCTCAATAAGGAGTGATCATGGGACTGAATTCAAAAACAGTTCTCTTGATTCCTTCCTTGAGAGTAAGGGTATTTCTCACAACCTTTCTTCAGTGAGAACACCGCAACAAAATGGAGTTGCTGAAAGAAGAAATAGAACAATTATTGAAGCTGCACGTTCAATGCTCAGCGATTCTCACCTGCCTACTCAGTTTTGGGCAGAAGCTGTCAACACTGCTTGTTTTACGCAAAACAGGTCGCTGATAGTTAAAAGATTAAAAAAGACAGCCTATGAACTCTTTCATGGGAGAAAGCCTTCAATCAGCTTTCTTCACATCTTTGGATGTCAGTGTTTTATACTGAACAACAGAGATGCTCTTGGAAAATTTGATCCTAAGGCTGATGATGGAATCTTTCTTGGATACTCCTCAGTTTCCAAAGCCTTCAGAGTCTTCAATCCTAGAAGACAAACTGTTGAAGAAACTACTCACGTCACGTTTGACGAATCCAGTTCAGCGAACTCTAGACCGTCCGCAGATACTGAAGAACTGAATCAATGGATGTTTTCTCATCTTGGTGATTCAGAAGATATTCCCACTAATGCTCATCCAGTAGAAGATGATAGTCCTATCATTCCAAATATGCAGAACAGTGAAGCTGAAACTTCTTGGGTCTCATCTGTTCCTATAAACACTATACCTAACGCTGAACCAAATGTCTCAGACATTCCATTTAGTTCTCAGCAATCAGTGAATATAATGACAACTGCATCCATTCCTCTCTTGGCTGATACTCCTGACGTCGCTGAAGCTTCATCTTCAGCTCCTCCAGTTCAAGTTGAGTCAGCGTCTCACACTCCGGCTCAGCGATGGACTATAAATCATCCAATTGATCAAATTCTTGGTGATCCAAACGCTGGGATTCAGACTCGACGAAGTGCAGGTAATATTTGTTTATTTGTAAATTTTATTTCACTAACTGAACCAAAGAAAGTAGATGATGCCCTCAAAGATCCAAACTGGGTCAGCGCCATGCAAGAAGAGCTGACTGAATTCGAAAGAAACAAAGTTTGGAAACTTGTTCAGAGACCAACTGATAAAACAGTAATAAGCACTAAATGGGTCTATCGAAATAAGTTGGACGAACATGGTACTGTAACCCGCAACAAAGCTCGACTTGTTGCTCAGGGATACAGACAAGAGGAAGGTATAGATTATGACGAAACATTTGCTCCTGTAGCAAGACTTGAATCTATTCGTCTATTCTTAGCATATGTTGTACACAAAAACTTCAAAGTTCATCAGATGGATGTCAAGTCAGCGTTTCTAAATGGAAAGCTGAATGAAGAAGTGAATGTGGAACAACCTCCAGGATTCTTAGATTCTAAGCGTCCAGGTTATGTTTATAAACTGGATAAGGCACATTATGGCTTGAAGCAAGCTCCACGTGCATGGTATGACACTCTTTCCACTTATCTCCATATTGAAAAATTTGAGCGAGGTAAGATTGACAAAACTCTTTTTTTTAGAAAAGTGAAAGGTCATATCATTCTAGTTCAAATATATGTTGATGACATTATATTTGGTTCTACTAACCCTGAGCTTTGTACTCGTTTCGCTGATAGAATGAAAGATGAGTATAAAATGAGCATGATGGGTGAACTAACATATTTCCTTGGTCTTCAAATAAAGCAAAATGAGAAAGGAACTTTCATAAATCAGGGAAAATATGTTAAAGATATGCTGAAGAAATTCGACTTAACTGAAAGTTCAGCTATGAAAACCCCTATGGCACCACCGCTGACACTTGATAAGGACACTAAGGGTGTTCCTGTCAATGTCACGTTGTACCGTGGGATGATCGGCTCACTATTGTATCTTACAGCTAGCCGACCCGATATTATGTTTGCAACATGCTTGTGTGCACGATATCAAGCTGAACCTAAGATATCTCATATGAAAGCTGTAAAGCGAATCTTTCGATATCTTAAGGGTACAGCGAATCTAGGTCTTTGGTATCCCAAAGATTCAGGATTCGATCTAACCGCCTATTCAGATAGTGATTTTGCAGGTTGCAAAATGGATAGGAAAAGCACCACAGGAGGATGTCAGCTCCTGGGTGGATAGCTGGTAAGTTGGATAAGTAAAAAGCAAAATTCAATGTCCACTTCCACAGCTGAAGCTGAATATGTAGCTGCTGGAAGCTGTTGTTCTCAAGTCTTGTGGATGAGAAATCAGCTACTAGACTATGATCTTCAGCTCTCCAAAATTCCAATCTATTGCGACAGCACAAGTGCCATCGCTATAGCAAACAATCCAGTACTACATTCAAAGACCAAACATATAGAAATCAGATATCATTTTATCAGAGATCATGTGATGAATGGTGATATAGAACTTCATTTTATCCCAACTGATTATCAGTTAGCTGACTTATTTACCAAACCTCTTGATGAGACAAGATTCAACTTTCTCATCAGCGAGCTTGGAATGCTGAACTTTGAAGGATAAAATCTTCAGCGGTTCACATTGATCAGCGAAAGGATAAAATCAACTTGTATAACCCATTCTATCATCTTCTCTCTGAATAAACTTGATTCACTGATATCAAGGTATGTTCTCTCTCTGACAATCGCATGAAAATGCAAGATTTCAAAACAAAATGCATCGCTGAATATCTCTTCCTTAACAGCGATATTTTTGAAATTTCTTAAAACCTTCACTGAATATTTTCATTAAGTGCTTCATGTTTTCAAAAGTATCTCTGAGTTTTTCAAAACCTCAGAGACAACCAAGAATATGAAAGGACAATTGTGACGTCATTACAACGGATAAAACCCTGGCACGTTTTCTCTTCCTGACACACGTTTGCACGTCTCGTTCAAACTTCCAATCAAATGCAAACACGTGTCCGTGTCATGATGAAAATCTTTTCCCGCTCAATATTTTCTCTTTCTAAAATCTCTATATAAACAAATTCTTTGTTTATATTTTTCTTTTACGCGATCAATCTTCCTCCGCAAGAAAGAATTCTCTGTTGCATTTGTGATTTCAAAAACTTCAAGAACTGTTCATCATCTTCTTCATCAAACATCAAGGTTAATATGTTCTTATTTATTACCGAATGCGTATAACTTGTTTCCGGTCTTCTCATTGTTTTAACAAGATCAAACAAAAGAACTTCGTAAAATGAAATCATTTTCTTTCATGGTTTTATGAATACAACCATTTCATGGTTGTTCTTCAAGTTTAATTGCAAAATCTTAAACTTGTTCTTCATTCGTTTCCAGAATCTATTTCTTCATAGAAAACTGGAAAACAAGAAAATGGGTTTTACATTTCGTTTCAAAAATCATGAAAAACCCTAATCTTCATTAAGAGATTTGTGTCTGAATGAAATGGATAAAATTCGAAACATCTTATTGGAAATTCTTTCCATATTAAGATTATTCTTATTTGTTAATCTTTGGTTGAACTGAAAATACAGGAAATGGCAACGTCTAACATTCCTACTACCGCTGAGAACATCTCCGCTGACTCTGAGGAAGTGGAAATCCTCAAGCCTCCACAAGTCAAGTTCAAACTTGATCAACTAGACTGGACTAAGATAAACAACCTTTCTGCGCTTCTCGAGTTTCCTCCTCGAAAGCAAGTCACACATCTGACAGATGCTGTGAATTTCCTGAAGAATTGCTGCATTTCAACAGCCCTGACCATTTCACCCCCTGCAAGTCAGCTGCTACTATCTCAGTTCTGGTACTCTGCCAGACACTCTCAGCTACCATCCGCCAAAGATCCCTCCAAAACAGTTGATTATATCCTCTGCGATACCGAATATGGCACGATAAAGATCACACCCGCCATCATTCGCAAAGCTCTGAACTTTCCCATCGCTACAAAGGAAAAACCTTTTGTTCCTTTCCCTGGCCATAAGAAGATTGCTGACAAAGAAGCTCTTATTGCATTTTTTGATGCAATGGGCTATGTATGGGAAATGGGCAGAGACAAGAAGCCTGAGAAGAAGCTAACACTACTGAAGAAATCGAAAATGCCCAGCGAGATGAACTTCATATTCGCTCACCTTATCAGTTGCATGACTGCCAAGACCGGCTCTTCTGATCAAGCCGCTCAACCTCAGCAAGCTATGGGATACGCTCTGCTGAAAGGTCTACACATTGACTGGGCATCTCTCATCTATGATGACTTGCTGCAAAGAGTAGACTCTGCCGCTGACAGGCCTGCTTGGGTTCCCTACCCCCGATTCATCAGCGCTATCTTTCAATATGGCCTGAAGGACAGCTACCCGCAAGAGGGCGATCTGAAACTCTCTCAGATTGGCCCTAAGGTACTCGACTTCAAACCTGTTGAAAATGAGGTACGTCTTTCTACCCTCTTAACTCTTCTCAACCCTTCTTCTTCTACTTCTGTGGCTCCTTCAGCGACAATACCCATCGCTGATACCCTGGCCACAAAATCCTCTCCTAAGAAAAGGAAACATTCATCTACCCCACTTGATTCTAAAAGGATCAAGAAAACAAAGGAGCAACCCCAACAATCTCATGCTGAAGACTCCTCAGCTCTTTCTGCAGAGCTGAAGGAACGTTCAGTGGTACGCTCTGCCACACCTGAACAAGCCATACCTTTTATCCCAACTTCAGCGTCTCTAAACGCTGAGGTTACAAACTTGGAACCTACCCAACCTACTTCAGTCTCTCAAAAGACTGATGAAGTGATTGTCAGCGAATCCAACGCTGAACTCATAACCCAACCCCCATTCTTATCCTTCGCTCCTCCCTCCACTCATTTGGTCTCTACTCCAGATCTAACTGGAGCTGCCATCATTGCCTCGGAACATAAAGCTGATTCTCCAGGAATGATGAAGTCAGGACCTGCAGAAAAATCCATGGGCACTTTTGAAGATGACATGGAACTTTACTCAGGAACCCGTGATTTCGATGAATTCACCAATCCTCCTGCAGGTAAACAACAACCCATAAACACTGTGACTAAACCCCAAACTTCTGAGCTTTCCTCTGTTCACAAGTTTTTATATGTTACAGGTCCTAATTTGGGAGATATCAACCCCTCTCTGAAGTCCGTGGAGACAAAGCTGACAGGTCTCACCACTACTCTCTCCAATAACTCTACAGCTGTAACAAACGCTGGAGAGAATTTGAACAAACTGACAACGGTGGTGGAGAAGAAGGCTTCCACAGATGACATGAAGCAAGTTGATACAACTCTCAGCGACTTCGCCAAGGTGCTCGCTGATATCTACACAGACTACACCTCTCTCAAAAACTCAGTTTCGTCCATGTCCAGCGAATTTACAACGCTGAAGACATCGGTTGGAACACTAGAGGGAGATATGTCTGCTGTGAAGACAAATGTCAACACTCTGACGACTGACTTAAGCTCTGTAAAGACTAACGTTGGTTCGATGAAGACTATGATCGAACAGCTGCTGCACAAGGCGAATACTCCTGCTCCTGCCCCTGTCCCTGAATCTGAACATTTTATAGCGGCAGATCGCATTGAGCTCGGGAAGATCAATCCTGCTATTTCTGGCCTTGAAGACAAATTAGCAAAGATTGAAGTTTGTGTAGGTCTCTCTGGCCAAGAAGACAGAGAACCTACCAATGCTGCTGAATCAAGCCATTCCTCCCCCAGTCATCATGAAAAGGAGGGGGAGAAGAGCGCTGAAGATCTCGCCAAGAGGGCTGACCTTTCCCATGATGCATCTATCAGGGGAGAGAAGACGAATACTGAAGAAACCACCGGTGGACCTCAGGGAGATGAAAATCCTGAGGAAACCGAGAAGCTCGCCTCTGTATCTGAGGGGGAGCAACTCGAAGAAGAAGCTGAGAAAACTGAATCCGAAGCAGAAGATGATGAAGCCGTCGACATCCCTGATGATGAACCATCTTCTTCTCCAAAGAATGATGATGATGATGACGAAGATGACGATGACTTCTTTATCGTCAAACCTGCTCAAAAGATCAAAGCTCTTAAGGGAATCTCAATAAATGAACCTTCAGGGGAGCGGACAAAGACAAAGCCCTCAGCCTCTGGAGCTGAGAAAGGCAAAGGCAAAAGCGTCGCTGAAGATGACAATATGATGATCTTGCTAGAAAAGCCGGTTTGTCAGGTATGCTAAACATCTCACTCCATCCCTCCTCTATCATACCTATCAGTTCTACTACCCAAGCCTATACACTTGAACCAATTCTCTCTATCTGATTCTACCCAAGTTCTTACTCGTAAGATCGCTGTGTTTCAGCTAGTCCTCTCCCCTGTTTGAGGATATCGCTGAAGGCTCCACAACTGCGACTTCACCAATAATACTGGATGCTACTGAAGAAATAATCCCAGTCTTAGATTTAATCTCTGAGACTGATGAACCATAAGAACAACTACTCTCGCACAGAGGCAGACCCTCCTTAGCTCCTCAAAAGCTAAGTGAAGAGGATCAGAAAAGAAGATAGGAGATAATAAAGCGATTCGAGGATCAGCGAATCATTCTGAGGCGTGATCAACTTCCTTCAGTTCCTCCAAAGTTCAGAATTTCCAAAGCTGAATACCAGGAACACCTCAGAGCTGAACGCCTACTCGCTGAAAGAAAGGAAGCTGAAGAAAAAGACAGAGAATACGCCATCAAACTTACTCAACGATCAATAAAAGACCCCAAGCTGAAAAGAGTTCCCATTGATGTTCAACGTCAGCTATGGGATGATGCTCAAGAGATCGTTAGAGAAAAGACTAAGGTCTCTGATACGACTTTGGAATGGGCTAAACAAATGCTGACCTATCGATCTAGACCATCCAAAATCGTCAAGGCAAACATCAGAGGAAGACTGTACGCTGAAGTTCCTGTTGTTGAAGTGGACGTCTACAGAGATGACGAAACCAAGCAAACTTTCTATGCTGCTACCTTAGAAAAGTTTGGTCTCTCTGAATGGTTAGAAACAAAATTAGCCATTCAGGGATCGCGCTCAAAGTTCAAAATCCATGTCGAGAAGATCTTAAACAAATAGATCGACCTGCTTTCATCTGCTGTGGATATTCCTCCTACTCTTCCTCGACCAAGAAAAGTCCCTGATAAGAAAAAGAAAGCCTCTGATTCAGGTCCTCATATTCGGAATGAAACGGGCATTGGTTTCTCTCGTGCTGAAATTGTTGGCCCTGATGCCGATCTCTCAATGCTTGACACCTCTCTACCTCCTGGAGAAACATTCATTCCTGGCACAGTTGTAAGTGATCCCTATGGTATATTCTTTTTAGACTACTATGGAAATCATCACTTTCAACGTATCTCTGAGCTAGACATCGCTCCCATCGAACAACTCAGAGATCTCGTATACTGGTGTGAAGTCAGACGCAACATCAAAGCTAGACACCTGAAGCCCTTGATTTTTGAAGCAACTCTGAAGAAAACGAATCAAGGAGAAGATGTCCCTGACTGGATGATCCCCACATCAAAGACCCTTGATGAACTTCTCATTAAGGAAGAACCTTTATAAGCTGATATGATCGCCTTTTCTCTATTGTATCAGTTATTCTTTTGTACTTGTAATTTATTTCGCTTGTACTTGTAATCTTTTCATTTCTCTTTGTATCCTGATTCAAAGTTTTAAAGAAAGATTTCAGCGAATGTACTTTACTCCATCAGTACTGAAAAGATCCCAGAAAACAGTAAAAGGGACAAATATTTTATGAGTTCTTTTTATCCTTATGTTTTCATTTAATAGCAATTTTCTTTGTTGCTATGTCATAATCAAATAGGGGGAGATTGTTGATCCAAACCCTCAGTGATTTGATAATGACCCTCTCTTATATACTTAGTGAAAATTGTAAGTAAACAATATGTATCAGAGTTTCACTATCGCTGATAAGTACTAAGATCTTACAGTACCGCTGATAGGAACTCTCGCTCTTTAAGTTAAACATTCAGCAAAACTGTTCGTCATAAATGCTCTGAGTCTGTTCAGTCATTATGATGATCGCTGATAAGTTAGTTGTTTACTTATGATCCCTGAAGACAAGTTTCACGTCAACAAAGGTTCTACGCTGAAGTCGAAGATCAAGCTCAAGAACCAGCGACAAGTCTCCTAATGAACTGATGCGGATCAGCGAAGACTCAGATTTGTCCACTCAACGTGAAGTATCAAGTACAAGACTTCAGGTATCGCTGAACTTTATCATTTGCTGATATGAAATGATAGATCGCTGAATCAGCGAAAGGTGATCATGAAGTCCTCCGTACAAAGTACTTTTGTCTTAACCACCCTTGCACGACTCCGTACGAAATGTCAGAAAAGAACCTCCGACTGTCTGAAATCGTACAACCACTCTTATACTACACTGTTCATCCATGCAGCTACTAAGGTTGTCAACCAAGGTCAATGACATGAAACCAACCGGCTGATGACACGTGTAAAGTGTATACTGACTTGCATTAAATGCATGCAGTATATAAAGAGTTGAACCCACTTCATTTGAAGTAACTTGCTAACTCTGGACAAGTTCAATCTCTTATCTCAAGATAGGTTATTATTAGTAATTTCCTTATCTTTCTTAGTGCAAGAAACCTTAGTGTTCCAACTTGTTTAGATTTAGGTTTATCCTTAATCTTGTTTCCGCAACAAGCTGTAAATTGTTAATGATTTATCAATAAACAATTTAGAAAAGTAAAATCTGTGTGTTTGTATTCAACCCCCCCCCCCCCCCCCCCCCTTCTACAAACTTGTATAGGCCTTCGGGACCAACAAGTTTGGATGATCTTCAAGTTTCCCTCAGTAGATATTCCCTTTTGCTTTCCCTGAGGGGTTCTTCTGAGATAGGGTTTTGTCAGAGCTTTTCCCCTATGCTTCATTGATAGTAATTCCCTTTGTGGGAATGCTGATGGACTTGAGGATGAACCAAGAATCGTCATCTTCATCGTCATCATTGACGGAGCCGATATCCTTGCCATCATCAGTGATGACAAGGTCTTCATCATCATCTTCTTCCTCTTCCTCCTCATCATCATCGGAGGGTATAATAGTTGCTTCTTTTTCAATGTTTTCCTCCCCCTCAGCATGAGAAGGTTCTTCAGTTCTCTTTTCCCCCTCAGCATTTGAAGGCTGAGGATCAGCAATGCTCTCTTTATTTTTCTCCCCCTATTTGTCATCAGCAGAGGAAGGAGGGACAATGGTAGTAGAGGAAGGATCAGCAGCTTCCAGGTATCTTGGAGAAGAGTTCAGAGATTGCATCAGCGGTCTCCAAGGTGTAGTCCACTATCATGTCAAGGGACTGGCAATCAGAATCTGTGAAGGACGGGGGGCACTGAGGAGCTGGTTTCTTCAGCTCTGCAAGTATATCAGCGAGGAGCTGATTGTTGGAATCGACCTTAAAAGATAGGTCGTTGAAGGAGGTGGAGAGAGTGCTGATGGAAGAAGTGTTGGCGGCGACATCTGTTTTTATTTTCTCCACCACCTCTTGGAGCGCTGAGAGCTGAGAGTTATCAGCTTTGGAGGAGAGAGAGGTGGAGCTGCTTCAAGGTTGTGTCAGCGACGTTAATGGCGGTTGTTGTTCCCATTTTGGACATACAAACAATAGAAGATAAAATCCATATATAACTAGAGATAAGATGAATAATAAGAACAATCATAAAATAACTCATCTCATATTCATTGAATCACAATATGGAGGAGAAAACAAGAAGAACATCACACTTTACAATAATATGACTCTCATCAGAATAGTCTGTGTGTTTTTGGTGTGTTTCTTCAATAACCCTCTCTCAAATGATAAATGAAACTCTAAACTTCTTTTTAAAGGATCCATTTACAATAAAAGGCTCAAGCCCATAAAGCTAACTAAAAAGCCCATACACTTTTTCTTTATAAAACATTTATTTAATCTAACAATCTCCCCCTAATGTTTTATAAAGAAAGTATCATCTTGTAGTCTCCCCCTTGCTTTCTTTAGAAACTTTGGCATTCCGTTCTTCGAGTCTTCAAAACATCACGAGCTCCCCCTCAAATGTAGGCTCGTCTTCTTGAAAAACCGAGACAAGTAACCCCATTTTGTCCAGTTTTCATGACTCAACTTCACTATTGTTTTTTACACTTAAGATCCCGTTGAGTAAGCATTCAGCACCGAGCTTTAAACTTGAATAACAGAGGAGCGAGTGACATTCATTATGTCACAATAGCAGTATGAAACTGTAAAGAAACGTTGAGAGAACACCGTTCTTGAAAGCGGAAAGAGCATGAATTAAATGCAATGCTTTCGGTCCAGCACCTTACATCAGACTTTGAGGCTGAATTTGGCATATCAGCTCACATAATTTGAAACAACTCAGGAAATCAAAGTTGCGCGTCTGTGAATTATCTTTCCAATGCAACCGGACTCGTGTAATTTGGAGCGCCGAGTCAAAAGTTATGCGCGTGTTTCTGAAACAGCGCAAAACTGTCAGAAAATCCAATAAAAATCCGGGCTTCAGGTATTGAGTTCAGAGGCTCTGATGATGACTTCAGAGCTCTGATGATGACTACAGAGGCTCTGATGGTTACTTCAGAGCTCTGGTGATAACTCCAGAGGCTCTGATGTTGACGTAAGAGCTCTGATGATGAGTTGAGAGAAACACAACTTTCTGTCCAGCAGATATATACTGACTTTAATAGAGATTCTGACCAAGAATAACACTGATTCAGACCAAGCTCAAAACATGAAGATTGTTCTTCTTTTATCTTTGGAATCCAACGCATCTTGAATTATCAAATTTGGAGCTTCGAGGAGGGAGTTCTGTTGAAAATACGACAGGAGCGCAAAGCTGACAACAAGTACTAAGAAGTTGGGCTACGGGCTCTGAGCCTCCAACCTCTGATCCTCCCTCTGGTGCAACCTCTGATCCACCTACCTCTGATGCCTCCTCTGAAGATGAAATCTCTGAAGCTATCTCTGATGGTGCATCTCTGGTGGTGTACCTCTGGTGTATCTCTGGTGTATCTCTGGTGTATCTCTAGTGGTGTACCTCTGGTGTATCTCTGGTGTACCTATGGTGGTGTACCTCTGGTGTATCTCTGGTGAGTGTAGACAACAACTTATACCTTCTGCACATATCCGTAAGGACAGCCTCTGACAACAGTTTTACACCAACTTCGACACTACTTTAGACCATGATAGCTCTTGAGTTTGCAAAAACTCAAAACATAAAGAGTGTGAATTGGTTTGTTATCTTTTCAAAACATCTAGATCACCTCTTTTGAAGCTCGGAATAATAAGATACGGTTGATGTACCATAGTCGTGCAGATCTGTCCAACAACTTTGTGTCAACACACTGTTGTCTACTTCGACGATGCATATGACCCTTATAAATTTTGAATCTCTGAAATCTCATAACACAAAAGCTGTTCACCAATGTGTTTTCAAAACAGGGACTTTTGAATCGCATCAATTGGTGTGTTTATCAGTGAGATATGATCAATTTACTACAACATCGCAAATCTGTCAGCATGCTGTCATTAAATCTGATTTGATGTAGAAAATAAGACGATCTCCATATAACTTTTAGAACCGTGAGTGCAAATACTCAGATCTATAATTGACCAGGTCAGAAAACTAATTAAAAACACTCAAAGTTATAAAAACTTTTCAGATCAGACTTTGAATACATAACTTTTTCAAGACCCAAATGATTTTGTTTTCATTTAAATGATTACGAGCAGCGGAATATAAATAAAATCTGGATCAAAGAGAGTCCAATCTTGGATTTAAATAAAGGTCAGATCAAAGATCAACAACCTTACTACCAAGATGCCAAAAATAATGCTATGGACTTAAGCACACACAAGGATGAGATCATAGATCAACCATCTACTTAGTGCTATCAAATATTAGACCAATTAATGAGAACGAATCAAAACACACACATGTGTTAAATCTGATCAGATTTGATCCAAACAGAACCAACTCTTCACTTAGGCATTTTATCAAACATGTGGTGTGCAAAATCAGATTTTGTGAAGAGAATCACTAATTTTTTTGTCAAAACTTATCCAAATCTTATTGAAATCAAAGATTGGATTTCCAATAAACACAAAACAGAAAATAAGTATCAGATATGATATTTGTGTTTAGGCTCATGTGATTGAATCAATCTAAGCACCAAAACAACAAATAAATCATCTAATCTTCTATTGTTTCCATAGATGACCGATTTTGAAGAAAAGTTTCTTCAATCGGCTCTGATACCAATTGTTGGTCCCATTTTGGACAAACAAACAATAGAAGATAAAATCCATATATAAGTAGAGATAAGATGAACAATAAGAACAATCATAAAATAACTCATCTCATATTCATTGAATCACAATATGGGGGAGAAAACAAGAAGAACATCACACTTTACAATAATATGACTCTCATCAGAATAGTCTGTGTGTTTTTGGTGTGTTTCTTCAATAACCCTCTCTCAAATGATAAATGAAACCCTAAACTTCTTTTTAAAGGGTCTATTTACAATAAAAGGCTCAAGCCCATAAAGCTAACTAAAAAGCTAACTAAAACCCATACACTTTTTCTTTATAAAACATTTAATTAAGTTAGAAGCTAATTTAATCTAACAGCTGTGTTGTTGTTGTTGAGGTTGTTGGAGAGATTGGAGACGCTAATGTTGATTTTCTGAAGGGAGGTATTCAGGGCCTCTAACATAGGACCTGTAAACATAAAAGAAGTTTGACCATAAGAGTGCTCAGATGAGTAACCGAAAGAATGAGGGGTATAGATGATGGAGTACGTGAAGGTTCTGCACATAAGGAATCTAATTGGTTTCCATCAAAGTGTGTGTGCATATCATGCTCGAAAGGAGTTGAAAACATGGGTAGCTGAACATCTCCGAGAGGAAGACCTTCCGGTCCTGTGTTTCTTGCCCTTAGGCGAGAAAGAAAATTCACATCCGTATCAACGAGGACGAAGGCTGATGTTGATGGTGTTGTAGTGTTGACAAAAGAAATGGAGGGAGGAGCGATTAAAGTTGTGAATACGACAGTGATATGTGGCAGAGAGCCCCTGGCGATGCCTGAAGCTGAGCCTTTAGTGCTTTGAGGCACTGAGGTGGTGGTGGTTGTTGCGAGCATAGAATCAACAATTGTGGAGGTTGCTGAAGCGGTTGTTGTTGTAGCATCAGAATCAAAAATCAATCGAGCATAGTCGATGCCAATGTCAAGAGCGATACGGCAACCTGGTCCATGCTCCCAGTTTTGCCTCCCATGCTCTGCATAACGTATGCGAACATGTAGCAAAGTTCGGTTGAGGATCTTGGTGAGGCGTTTGTCAGGCTTGATGTGCTTGGTCTCCCAGTCATAGCGCATCAGATCAAGGAAGGCTATTGGCTCTTCGTCAATGGGGGTTGGGTCATAGTTCTTGGAAATGGGCAAGTTTAGAGCTTGCCTTATCGTTGATGGAGAGATGCTCCCTTCTCCATGTTTAGTCTGAAAGACGATGACAATGACCTTTTATTCTGACTTCAGAGTCTTCTCAACACGTTCAGTAGTATACCAGAATTGTTGGAGAAGTGCCTTGCAGCCAGTAGGGTAAACCGTCAGCACATAGTTGATGGGTGAGTTCATCAAGAAGGTAGTAGCATCATGTAGGTGAGTGGAGGGTCTGGCTGATGGGAAGGAGAGAAGTCCCTGATGGTTGTTGGACTTTAAACAACAGAGGAGAGCGCAAAGTGAGCATTCTTGGAGCGAGTCAAAGTAGATGCTTGAGAGGCCATTTCTGTGAAGAAGTTGAAAGAAAATAGAATTGCAAAGAAATACTTAGAATAGAAATTTTAGAGAATTTCTAAGTATGTGGAAGATGAAACAGTTTTACCAGTTTCCTTATTAGGAAATAAATGGTAAAATGTAGTTTTACCAAATTTCAACAAATTTCAAATACTTAAACTTTAAGGACAAGGGTTATTACAATAATGATTTTTTTATTTTAAGGTCCTTTGATCACAATAATAAAAAGGCATCATTTATGGATTGTAGAGATATCGAATGATTGCCGAACATCATATCGTAATAAGTTGATATATATATATATATACCATGATTGTAAAAAGGACAAAATACGACTACCGAATTTATAAAATCAGAAATAGGTGTGACAATAGCATACCTATTTGTAGGAATCTTTTATCTGATCGAAAATTATACATTCATATTAAGATTTGGAATTACATGTACAATGTTATATTAGATAAGTATAATTATATATAATATACAAGCTATTACACATATTATTAAATCTATCTATGACGAGAAGGGTATAATTGATTCTAAGTTTCCTACGCAAATTTTGAACCCCACATGAGTCTCTATTATAAAACCGAACAACTGTGTAAAAGATAAATGTATTGACCTTTTTCCTTTCTGTATGAAAAAATTGTTTGATGATATTTTTACCTTGTTTTGGGATATGAAAATTTTGGGTAATGGTATTTTTACATCGTTTTGGGATAAGAAAAAGTTGGGTAATGGTATTTTTACATCGTTTAGGGATAAGAAAAAGTTGGGTAATGGTGTTTTACATCGTTTTGGGATGATGTTATGCTTAAAAATTGGATAAATTGGTGAATTTCAAGTCTCTTTTGGCATTAGGGTATTGGGATTTGTGTCTTCGAAGGAAACCGAGAGGTGGGGTAGAGAATCCCCAGTTCTGTAAATTACAACAAGATATATTATCCTTTGTGCCCTCGGGTCAAAAGGATGTATAGATGGGTGTGGTTGTTAGACAAGGCGGGTGATTTTTCGCTTTCGACTGGGCGTTTCATTGATTCTCATCAATTGGAGGTAGACTTTCCTCCTACTTGACGGAATAGACTTGTTCCATCAAAGTTAACGTGTACACGTGACGAGTGTGTCTCAATTGGCTCCCTACTCGGCTAAATTTGGATAAAAGGGGTATTGATATTTCGTTTGTTTTATGTCCAAATTGTGATATAACGGTGGAGGAATGTGGTAAATTTTCTTTTCGTGTCCCGTCGCTAAAGACTTATGGGTTCTTATTGGTGGACGGTGGCAAATGGATATTCCGAATCTTCTTTCTTATTCGAATTGGGTCTCATGGATTGATTCTATTCGGTTGAGGAATGAGATTTTTTGGTGCTTTGAGATCGTTATGATTACCACTTTGTAGTCTAATTGGGTTTTTCGTCATGTTATTGTCTTTGGAAACCCAAAGCCAAAGAAAACGGAAATTTTAGAAAACATTATAACATGTATTTATTTTTAGATGAATCATAAAAATAGCAAATCTTTTATTAAATGATTTGATTAACTTGCAAATCTATTCGTTACCATTCCTTTTATGTAGTTGTGTCTTTTTTAATATACCTTGATGGTATTTTATAAAATTTTGCCGTTCTAAAATAGATATATATAGATACATATATAGGGTCCCCTTCTTTTGTTAACCAGTCATTTAGTGTTAACTGTATTAACTAATCTAGACCGTTAATCATCAAAATTAATGGCTAAGATTAAAATGATTTTTTAATTCAAAATTAAATAAAAAACACGGTTGATTTCATATGTAGCATATATGCACAGGGGTATTCTTGTCATTTAATAAACCTGAGTAACTATCAGATAAGGAATGAATTACCCCACGCACTACATTCACAGACCTATTAAACTTATCTCTCCTTCATTTAGAAACAAAATACCAAACCGTACTCTGTAACACCTCGAAATTTCCATTATATTATATTTAATATGAATGGGGTTGAAATGTAATTTAGTCTAAGATTTAGACTATTTGTAGATGTAAAACTTAAGGGTTGAAATTGTAATTGACCAAAGTTTAAGTTAATTATGGAATCTTGAAACTTCAGGGTTGATTTGGTCAATTATTGATAGTTGATTTGGTATTAAAAGAGTAGGTCGGCTGAATTGTGATTATCTGAATCACTTTAGGTTTGAAGTCGGTCTAGAAGAAGAAGCAGAGAGATTACCAGAATCTTGATTTTGCTACGGTAAGGAATTGAATCATGATTTTCAATTCAATCTTTTAGAAATCAATGAGCAGATTAAGCTGATTTTGATTTGGTATTGGATAGTTGAAGGATTGAAGGTGAATCACTTTGAACTGCAGTCTGTGTTCGAGTTCTAATCCCAGGTGAGTTCATCCTTTAAATTTTGTCTTAATAAGAGTTGATAAGTTGAACTGAATGAGTTTTATGAAGGTAACGATATTGGTATAAATGAATACAAGTCGATTTGTAGAAACCAGGATTCAATCTTACAATCAATTATGATCAATTAAGAACAATCAAACAGAGAATTTGATCAAACAGACTTATATTCAATCAAGAACAGATTACAGATCTAGAGAGAGAATCTCTCTAAGATTACAAAAGTGAATACAAAGATCTATGAAAAACGTTAGTTAACTAAACAGTGCTAACTTCTATATATACTATAAGGAAAGTCTAAAGCTACAGTATATATGCATGACAAACCAATAGAACTTATACACGTGTTCTATGGTGTAACAGAATTTAACTAAAAATATCTAAGACCTAAGTTCTGAACAACATGTTCATAACATCTGAACAATCTTCTGATTAAGCACATCAGAACTTCCTTCAAGTACTTGGGATATTTTCATCTTCATCTTCAGAAGTTCTGAGTCTCCTACTCAGAACTCTGAACCTTCTATTCAGACTTTCATACTTGTAATCTTTTCGAGACTTCTCTAATCAGAAGTTCTGAGTCTCCTACTCAGAACTCTGAGTCTTCTGCTCAGATATCAACACTTGTGTTTTTAACAAAACTTCAGATCTAACAATCTCCCCCTTTTTGTCAAACACTCCTGTATTTATCAACATTGAATTCTTTTAGAGCAGGCACAATCTTCAGCAGTATCACATTCCTCAGAGTAAGTCTTCTATCAATCTGCTCAATGAGATCTTTTGTTTGTTGAATCTGAACACCTCTTTGTATCTTCTTATTTAAATTGTTTTTGATGAATCTGAGAGTTCCAGAGCAGTATTTAGCAGCTTCACTCGCTCGGAAGTAGATCTTTTGCTTTTGTTTATTTTTCAGTATAACACCCAATTCTGGTCATTCAGTGACTTGACCAGTCTTGATAACATCCAGTTGCACATGTTCATTGTTTGGCTTTGATAAGTAAACACATGGTCTATGCACATACAGAGAAATCTGAAAATCTGTATAAGCATGCCATCTCAGAATATAGAACATGGCACTTCTTACTATTGCCAAAGCTGCTCTCTCCTTCTTGTATTTACTACAATCTTTATTTTGCAGCAGACTGTACAACTTATAGAAATCCACAACAGAGATCTCATCAAAATCAGCTTCAGTGAAGTAGTAAACTTTTCCATCTTCTCTTAGTACTTCGAATCCATAATACTCATGTTTTCTGAATTGCTTGACAACCAATTCTCTGATTCCAGTGATCATGAAATCAGAATACACAGACTTCCTTTTCTTTCCCACCATATTTTTCAAATCTGCACGAAGCTTCTGAGAAAATTCTGTCTTGTCATGATACACACTTAGAAAATTCACTTGTCTAGGCTGAAAGAAGTTTGGTAAAGTAAACTCCAAAAAATGTCATTAAGATCAACATAAATCTCTTCTTCATTTGTCTCTGATTTTTCTGCTTGTTCAGCCTCTTGCATCTGAACATCTTGTGAAGATATATCTGGAATTATTTCTTCAACATCATCTGAATAAACCCCATTTACTTCATACTCAGCAGGAAATACAAAGTCTTTGTGTAGCAACTTCTTTAGGTTTTCTTCTGAGAGCATCCATTCACTACAATCTTTGACTCTTTTTCTGAGATCCAATCTCTTTTTGATATGTCTTATGCATTTTTCTTTCAGAATTGCCTTTTCTCCTTCAACACTTACTCCCATTCCCACCAACAACCATTGTAAAGTAGCATCATTGTACTTCACCAAATCATTTAGTCTGAAAAACTTTCTTACTCCAGAATCTATATATGCGAAACCTTCATTTTCAACTCCTTCAGCAATAAAGCCACGACCTCCAATTTCATGAATGGGATTATTGATTGGATGGCTCAAGTTACACTTCTCTTTCCCTGCTTCAATGGCCAACTGAAAATCATAGAAGTACATATTTCTTACATAAATCCCCAGAGTTCTTCTGCATTCAAGTTCTATCCAAGATTCTTCAGTACAAGCAAAGAACATCACCAAGAAAATTTGATCATCCAAAAACAATCTATGGAAGTCAAAACCGGTCATGCTTACTTTCAGATTCCCTTCCTTCTGAACTATTAAACTCACATATTTCAACCCATCAAATTCATCAGTCTTAAACTCCAGAACTTTCACAATTGCTTTCTGAACATGTAGTCTTTCATCAGGTTTTCTGAATCTGTTAGAAGCTTCCACATAAATCATCTGAACTCTTTCATCAATGAACCCATCGATTAAGTTCTCAATAATCACAGAGTCATCTCCTGTGCAATAAAGATATTCATATGTTTTTTTTCTGGAATCACATCTTTGAAAAAATGATTGACAAGTGGAGTGTCACTCGTTTCATGAATAAAGTCACATAAAGGTTCTTTCAGAATTGGTAACTCAAACTTTGGAATCTCAATAGGCTTTCTGTACACATAATCCAAAGGCATGAAGTAGTTTTCAACTCTTTAATAATCTCCATTAAGTACATTCAACTCATCCAGAAAATGAAGTTCAAAATCATCTTGAAACTTGCTTGAGTATCCAACTGAGTGATCCTCTTCTCCCAACAAATCAATAGGTCTCACCATTCTGATAATCTTTTGAACTTTCTGAACATTAAGAGCTCTAACCATTTCACTGTGCATTCTCCTTATCAGAACCTCATTCAACCTTCTTTCTTCCATCTCAGAGTTAAAGAGCTCACTTCTGGTATAAGGAACAATCTCTAAGCATGTGTTCACCTCATATCTTTCCATTAAACTTTCTTCAGAAACATCTGCCATACTTATCTCCTAATCTTCATCAGAAGAATCAGTCATCATTTCCTCTTCTGCCATAACATTTTCATCATTCAAAGTAACTTCATCAAATCCAAAAATACTCATTGCCTTAACATTTTGATCTGCCATAACTGCATCATCTGTCAAAAGTACTTCAGTTTCATCAGAATTCACCTCTAACTCAGTATTCAACTCCAATTCCTCTTTTTTATCAGTTCCTCCTTCAGAAGACTTTTCATGTACCACTTTATCAGTTTCCATATCATCCTCAAAATCTGAACTTGTTGTTTGAACAATTATTGCCTTTTGAACATCTGCTAATTTTTCAACATCTTCTGAGTTCTGAACATCTGCTAACTCAACATCTGCTCATTCAACTTTTTCTAACTCATTAGTGCTTTGCTCTTCTAACTCGGTACTTTGCTTTTGCCGTTTCTCCCCCTTTTGATGATCATGAGGATCGTTACCATCAAACTTTCTTTTCAAAGACTGAGTAGAATCTGATTCAGGTTCTGCAACAGACATAGGAATAATAGCTAGAGGCTTTGACACAGTTGCCAGATGTGAACTAAAAGCTTGCAACAGAGATGATTTCATATCATTCATATTCTTTACTAACTCCTTTTGAAATTCTGACAGATTATCCTTGATCTCCTTTTTGTGAGATTCCAAGGATGTTTTCACTGTATCTACCTTTGATTCAACAGATTTAGCTTTGCCTTGCTACATAATTCTGAGTTCCTTCACCTCATTTTTCAAAGAATCAACAGTACTCTCCAATTTTTCAACTTTCTCCCCCAACACCTGATTTTGTTTCTGAATCTTTTCAAATTCAGAGTTTTCTAACAGTGAACCTGGAACAACAGATGAACCAGTTTTCATGTGCTCAGGGAGCTCATGGCCTGTAGGTGCCACAAAGACACCATGTACAACAGATGCACTGTGTAATGAAGCTTTTAAGAAGTTCACTTCACCAGGACTTCCATCCAATCCTTGATAACCAATAATAGGAATGTCTATGGATGTTGATACAGGAATACGAAATTCCTGTGATGTGCTAGTGTGAAAAGGAATTTCAGGCTCAAGTATGATTTTACTGTGCAATCCAGACTCAAAGTGTTGAATAAAATCTTAGGATGTATCACCTCCCTCCAAATGAGTTTGGGATGGTTCCCTTGTTTGAATTGAAACAGTAGCATGTTTGAATGCTTCTGAGTGGCTAGGGATGGGTTGTTCAAGTTCCACCACGGGCTCCATGGTGTTTTCTTCAATGTTGGTCACCAAGAGTTATGAACCAACAGTAGATGTGGTTGCACGGATTAATTCGGGTGGTTCAGAATTATCTCTTTTTGTTTCTAATTCTGTTAACATTCTCTCATCCTCACCTCTCTCTTTCTGTTTTTCACTTTCCATTCTAACCAATCTCTCTGAATTTTCCCTCTCAATTCTCTCAGAATGTTCTCCCTCCTGAACATTCTAC
This sequence comes from Saussurea involucrata, assembly GCA_033807775.1. Taxonomy (NCBI): domain Eukaryota; kingdom Viridiplantae; phylum Streptophyta; class Magnoliopsida; order Asterales; family Asteraceae; genus Saussurea; species Saussurea involucrata. Next base: position 107,262,980 of record CM066315.1, read on the forward strand.
CCTCTTTATTTTGATTAGACCCCTTGTTGATCCAAACCCTCAGTGATTTGATAATGACCCTCTCTTATATACTTAGTGAAAATTGTAAGTAAACAATATGTATCAGAGTTTCACTATCGCTGATAAGTACTAAGATCTTACAGTACCGCTGATAGGAACTCTCGCTCTTTAAATTAAACATTCAGCGAAACTGTTCGTCATAAATGCTCTGAGTCTGTTTAGTCATTATGATGATCGCTGATAAGTTAGTTGTTTACTTATGATCCCTGAAGACAAGTTTCACGTCAACAAAGGTTCTACGCTGAAGTCGAAGATCAAGCTCAAGAACCAGCGACAAGTCTCCTAATGAACTGATGCGGATCAGCGAAGACTCAGATTTGTCCACTCAACGTGAAGTATCAAGTACAAGACTTCAGCTATCGCTGAACTCTATCATTCGCTGATATGAAATGATAGATCGCTGAATCAACGAAAGCTGATCATGAAGTCCTCCGTACAAAGTACTTTTGTCTTAACCTCCCTTGCACGACTCCGTACGAAATGTCAGAAAAGAACCTCCGACTGTCTGAAATCGTACAACTACTCTGATACTACACTGTTCATCCATGCGGCTACTAAGGTTGTCAACCAAGGTCAATGACATGCAACCAACCAGCTGATGACACGTGTAAAGTGTATACTGACTTGCATTAAATGCATGCAGTATATAAAGAGATGAACCCACTTCATTTGAAGTAACTTGCTAACTCTGGACAAGTTCAATCTCTTATCTCAAGATAGGTTATTATTAGTAATTTTCTTATCTCTCTTAGTGCAAGAAACCTTAGTGTTCCAACTTGTTTAGATTTAGGTTTATCCTTAATCTTGTTTCCACAACAAGCTGTAAATTGTTAATGATTTATCAATAAACAATTTAGAAAAGTAAAATCTGTGTGTTTGTATTCAACCCCCCCCCCCCCCCCCCCCTTCTACAAACTTGTATACGCCTTCGGGACCAACAAGTGGTATCAGAGCGGATTTGTTTAATCTCATAAACAAGATCTAATCTAAGATATTTCTCTTCCTTGCTATTATCTGAAAATGGCCACCAACACAAACACAAATTATATAGACAATGGTTCTCTTGCTAAACCTCCCAGATTTTCCAAAGATAACTTCAACTTATGGAAAAATAGGATGACACTCTTCTTAGAAGGTGTAGACCCTACTATGCCTTACTATCTCGAAAATGGTCCATTCATCCCTGTAAGAATTGATGCTGCAGTTCCAGGCGCTGAGAATAGACCTGCTATTCCAGAAAGGCTGGTACCTAAGGAAATCCTTCAATGGACTGACGAAGATAAGAAGAAAGTGGCTATAGATACAAAAGCCAGATCCATACTATCCATGGCTCTTCCTGACGAAGTCTACCATTCCGTCATGAATCTGAAAACATCAAAAGCCATGTGGGACACAATATGTGTTCAGTATGAAGGAACGTCTGAAGTCCAGGACTCAAGAAAGATCAACCTGGTAAGACAATACGAAAGCTTCATTTCTGGTAAGAATGAAACTCTCTCTGAAGTTCACCAACGTTTTAATTGTTTAATTATAGATCTGAAAACTGTTGGTAAGGAATATTCTAACTTTGAAGTGCTGACAAAGTTTCTAGAATGTTTACATGAAAGCTGGGACAATTATTCTATGTGTCTCAAGCTGTCAAAGGATCTAAAATCAATGACCCTTGCTACCTTATATGGCACGTTGTTGAATCATGAGCAATCAAGCCATCTTAAGAAGAATCTTGTAAAAGATTTCAAAAGCACCCATGTTGCTTTAATCTCAGAAGAACTCTCCACTCAGCGACCCTCGGTCACTATCACTGAGTTAGAGAGTAACTCTGAAAGGTCATCAGATTCTGATTATTCAGATAATGATGAATCTTTGGCTCTCCTAACTAAGAAGTTCAGGAGATTTTCCAAAAAGAAAATGTTTAAAAAGAACAAACCTCTTTCCATAACTGACAAGCCTAGATCATCAGCTTTTGTTGATAAGGCTACTGCTACTTGTTTTAACTGCGAAAAGACAGGACATTTCGGTAACGAGTGCAGGTCAAAGAATGTTTCTAGACCCTCAGCTTTTACAAAGAAATCCTTTGCTCCAAGGAATAAAGATGACAAATATTCAAAGCTGAAAGAAAAATATGCAAAGCTGAAAAGCTTTAAGAAGAATAAAGGCCTGATGGCTGACTATGATTGGGCTGCTTCTGATGAAGAAGCATCATCATCTGATTTTGAAGATGATGAAGCAAATCTATGTCTTATGGCCAAGATTGAAGAAGAGGAAGAAAGTTCAGACATTCCCTCCACTTCAACATCTGCTATTCAGGTATCACCTTCTTTCTTTACCAATATTGCAAATATTGATGAAGCTGATAGTCTCCGTAAGATCGATCTCTTGACTAGAAGTTTATACGAAGCCATGAACAGCAAAACTGTGGTTGAAAACCAAAATCTTGATCTCGCTGAAAAGCTTAAAAACTGCCACCTTCAAATAGAAAAGCTTTCTAAAATTGAAGAAGATTTTAAAGATCAAGTATATCTAAATCAGCTAGTCAAAATCGAACGAGCAGAAGCTATCGCTGCATTAAAGGCTGAAAAAGCTAATGTTGAAGGATGGTGTAATTCTTCAACAAAGATCACTGAGATAATAAAGTCTCAGATTCCCCTGAGTGATAAACGTGGTTTGGGTTACAAAGATGAAACTCCAAAAACAACCACTGAGCGTTCAATGCTTAAATTTGGAACGTTCGTATCCTCAGTCGCTGATACTTCATCTTCTCAGTGCTCCTCGTTCGTTACACCAATCCCTGAGGAAACTCCTGCCTCCTCAAAAGGCAAGGAGAAAATGGTTTATTCAAAACCTACCTCTGTCCTTAAAGACAAAGGTAAATGAATTGTTATTTACCAGAATCTTCAGAAGGGTACCTTAGTACCAAAACTGAATGCTTCTAAAGCTTCAGTGGCTCATCCCTCTGGATCAAGGAAGCAGATATCTGGATCTATTCAGCGATCTACTCCTAGACTCAGATTGGATGTCCTTGGTAAGAAATCTGAAGAACTGAATGTTCGTCCCATTTCTAAAGCCAATAGTTTACTTGGTGCTGGCACTTCTAATTTGAAATTAAAAGCTCAGCATTCAAATGGTCCTAGAACTACTTTTAGATATAGGAAATGTTATCACTGTGGACTTACCGATCATATTGCTAGTAAGTGCCCCACAGCCACCAAAGCTGAAAAGATAGCTAAGGTGAAGATTGCCCCCAAGGCAAAGAAGACCAACCCTGGTGCAAATCAGGTCAAGGTGAATTCTACCACTGAGGTTAAGAAATTAACCAAAGTGAAGAAAGACAAAGCTGAATCTTCAAATGCTGCGAAGACTGCTAAACCTTCCATTCCAACTACTTCCACTGACAAACGTGTATACATGGTTAAGTGGGTACCCAAGAAAAACTAATCTTCCTTTGTATTGCAGGTTAAGAAGGGTATCTGGTATCTTGATAGCGGATGCTCTAGACACATGACTGGAAAGAAAAGCCTGCTCGCTGAATACAAAGAAGAGAAGGGTCCCTCTGTGACTTTCGGTGGAAATGGAAAAGGACATACCCGAGGGTATGGTGTACTTTCAAATGGTACAACCTCCTTCAGAAGAGTCGCATATGTTGAAGGGCTGAAGCATAATCTTCTAAGCATCAGTCAGCTTTGCGACATGGATAACAAAGTAATCTTTACTAAGGAATCCTGCTTTGTCTCTGACAAAAAGGAGAAGATAGCTCTCAGCGGTTATCGTTTGGAAAATGTTTATGTAATAAACATGGACTCTACAACCACTGAGAACTCCTGTTTCTTCTCAAAGGCCTCATCTGATGTCAACTGGCTATGGCATAAGAGGCTATCTCATCTAAATTTCAAGACACTGAACACTCTTTCTTCAAAAGAGTTAGTCACTGGTCTACCTCAGCATTCATACGCCAAAGAGTCGTTATGTTCAGCGTGTGAAAAAGGGAAGCAGACCAAAGCAAGCTTTAAATCAAAGCAAGTTTCTTCAGTGTCATCTCCTCTACAACTACTCCATATGGATTTGTTTGGCCCTGTTAACAAACAATCCATCGCTGGAAAGAAATATACGCTGGTCATAGTTGATGAATTCTCTCGCTTCACTTGGGTAATGTTTCTCCGTTCTAAGAGTGACACCCCTGAAGAACTCATCAATTTTGTTCGGAAGATGGAAACCCTGAACAATCTGACCGTTCGCTCAATAAGGAGTGATCATGGGACTGAATTCAAAAACAGTTCTCTTGATTCCTTCCTTGAGAGTAAGGGTATTTCTCACAACTTTTCTTCAGTGAGAACACCGCAACAAAATGGAGTCGCTGAAAGAAGAAATAGAACAATTATTGAAGTTGCACGTTCAATGCTCAGCGATTCTCACCTGCCTACTCAGTTTTGGGCAGAAGCTGTCAACACTGCTTGTTTTACGCAAAACAGGTCGATGATAGTTAAAAGATTCAAAAAGACAGCCTATGAACTTTTTCATGGGAGAAAGCCTTCAATCAGCTTTCTTCACATCTTTGGATGTCAGTGTTTTATACTGAACAACAGAGATGCACTTGGAAAGTTTGATCCTAAGGCTGATGATGGAATCTTTCTTGGATACTCCTCAGTTTCCAAAGCCTTCAGAGTCTTCAATCGAAGAAGACAAACTGTAGAAGAAACTATTCACGTCACGTTTGACGAATCCAATTCAGCGAACTCTAGACCGTCCGCTGATACTGAAGAACTGAATCAATGGATGTTTTCTCATCTTGGTGATTCAGAAGATATTCCCACTAATGCTCATCCAGTAGAAGATGATAGTCCTATCATTCCAAATATGCAAAACAGTGAAGCTGAAACTTCTTAGGTCTCAGCTGTTCCTATAAACACTATACCTAACGCTGAACCAAATGTCTCAGACATTCCATCTACTTCTCAGCAATCAGTGAACATAATGACAACTGCATCCATTCCTCTCTTGGCTGACACTCCCGACGTCGCTGAAGCTTCATCTTCAGCTCCTCCAGTTCAAGTTGAGTCAGGGTCTCACGCTCCGGCTCAGCGATGGACTATAAATCATCCAATTGATCAAATTCTTGGTGATCCAAACGCTGGGATTCAGACTCGATGAAGTGCAGGTAATATTTGTTTATTTGTAAATTTTATTTCACTAACTGAACCAAAGAAAGTAGATGATGCCCTCAAAGATCCAAACTGGGTCAGCGCCATGCAAGAAGAGCTGACTGAATTCGAAAGAAACAAAGTTTGGAAACTTGTTCAGAGACCAACTGATAAAACAGTAATAGGCACTAAATGGGTCTATCGAAACAAGTTGGACGAACATGGTACTGTAACCCGCAACAAAGCTCGACTTGTTGCTCAGGGATACAGACACGAGGAAGGTATAGATTATGACGAAACATTTGCTCCTGTAGCAAGACTTGAATCTATTCGTCTATTCTTAGCGTATGATGTACACAAAAACTTCAAAGTACATCAGATGGATGTTAAGTCAGCGTTTCTGAATGGAAAGCTGAATGAAGAAGTGTATGTGGAACAAACTCCAGGATTCTCAGATTCTAAGCGTCCAGGTTATGTTTATAAACTGGATAAGGCACTTTATGGCTTGAAGCAAGCTCGACGTGCATGGTATGACACTCTTTCCACTTATCTCCATATTGAAAAATTTGAGCGAGGTAAGATTTACAAAACTCTATTTTTTAGAAAAGTGAAAGGTCATATCATTCTAGTTCAAATATATGTTGATGACATTATATTTGGTTCTACTAACCCTGAGCTTTGTACTCGTTTCGCTGATAGAATGAAAGATGAGTATAAAATGAGCATGATGGGTGAACTAGCGTATTTCCTTGGTCTTCAGATTAAGCAAACTGAGAAAGGAACTTTCATAAATCAGGGAAAATATGTTAAAGATATGCTGAAGAAATTCGACTTAACTGAAAGTTCAGCAATGAAAACCCCTATGGCACCACCGCTGACACTTGATAAGGACACTAAGGGTGTTCCTGTCAATGTCACGCTGTACCGTGGGATGATCGGCTCACTATTGTATCTTACAGCTAGCCGACCCGATATTATGTTTTCAACATGCTTGTGTGCACGATATCAAGCTGAACCTAAGATATCTCATATGAAAGCTGTAAAGCGAATCTTTCGATATCTTAAGGGTACAACGAATCTAGGTCTTTGGTATCCCAAAGATTCAGGATTTGATCTAACCGCCGTTTCAGATAGTGATTTTGCAGGTTGCAAAATGGATAGGAAAAGCACCACAGGAGGATGTCAGCTCCTGGGTGGAAAGCTGGTAAGTTGGACAAGTAAAAAGCAAAATTCAGTGTCCACTTCCACAGCTGAAGCTGAATATGTAGCTGCTGGAAGCTATTGTTCTCAAGTCTTGTGGATGAGAAATCAGCTACTAGACTATGATCTTCAGCTCTCCAAAATTCCAATCTATTGCGATAGCACAAGTGCCATCGCTATAGAAAACAATCCAGTACTACATTCAAAGACCAAACATATAGAAATCAGATATCATTTTATCAGAGATCATGTGATGAATGGTGATATAGAACTTCATTTTATCCCAACTGATTATCAGTTAGCTGACTTATTTACCAAACCTCTTGATGAGACAAGATTCAACTTTCTCATCAGCGAGCTTGGAATGCTGAACTTTGAAGGATAAAATCTTCAGCGGTTCACATTAATGTAACGTCCCAAAAATTACAAGGAAATTTAAAATTTTTAAAACATACATTTCATTAAAACAACCATGATTTAATAATTCACGTCTTAAATAAAATTAACGTCGTTACTTCAAACCATCAACAAAGTTCATGCAGCGGATAATTTCATAACTAAATTCAAGGGTTCAAAAGTGAAAGATTAATAATATTTGACACTCCGCGCTCCATGTGTGTACTGTCACGCCCGACTGCCGCCCGCACCTGAAATAACAACACATTGGGAAAGGGTAAGCTAAACGCTTAGTGAATCCAATCACGCACGTAGGTAGCAACCCCACGCATATCGCCCCTACTCGCAAGTAGGCAACATCACCATCATCACGAATATCAAACCACATAATGATTATTATATAAGCACGAACCTCGGTCCCACCGAGTACACAAAATACATTAATACAAGCTCAGTCCCACCGAGCCCTCGGTCCCACCGAGTAATTAATACAAGCTCAGTCCCACCGAGCCCTCGGTCCCACCGAGTAAAAATTGTTGTACTAGCTTAGTCCCACCAAGCCCTCGGTCCCACCGAGTAATTAATACAAGCTCAGTCCCACCGAGCCCTCGGTCCCACCGAGTAAAAATTGTTGTACTAGCTTAGTCCCACCAAGCCCTCGGTCCCACCGAGCCCCTCAGTCCCACCGAGGTGAACACATGCATATATATATTCCACATACGAATCTAATAAATCACAACCAGTTATCACATCCCATCTAGTTCACGTAAGCACATAAATACACGTAATCACACGTAACACAAAATAACGACATACATGAAATTCCTAACTACGCGGTGAGAGAACTCACCTCAAGGCTAAGCAACGTGCTCACAAACGCAACACCAACATGGCAATCTTCTTCACTTTCTCCCACCTAAATACGTAATAAAAGTCAAAGGAGAGTCCCGACCCATAACACGTTTACTAGTTTTCAAACGACTAAAATTCCAGCTTTTTATTAGAAATTACGGGTCTGTTCGGGACCTGTTTTACCCCCTTAAAACTGATAAATACAGAAATTAAAATTCATAATTACGAAGTTCTAAGTCTTACGGTTTCAGGGACGTATCGCACGCGTCCTAACTATTTTTCTACGATTTACTATAGATTTTACAAAAACGCGTCGCAGAACAGCGAACACCCGGACCTTTCAGTACAACATGGCAAATTCGCCCTAGCTATGGTCCGAATTGGTCTTTCCACAAAACAGAGGAACTTAATAGACTCCGAAACAAAACTTTTGGCACCAGTCCCATCCCAAACCGACATTCCAAGCAAGAGTTATGCGTAAAACAAAACAGGGACCGAAAGCTGGAAGTTTTTCGGACCAGCGGTATAAACAGCCCCGTACGGCCCATCTACAGGCCTAAACGGACTTTCGGCAAAACACGAAAAACTTTCCTGACTCGATTAGGGAACTTCGGCCACCAATTTCATTTCAATCCGAGCTATGAGTAAAAAGTTACGGCCACGACAAAACAGAGGCAGAAAATCGACATTCACATAAAATGACAAAATACCAATCTTGCGACCACTTTTTCACCTAGCTAGAGGCTGAACCAGTTTTCCACTAAAACACGGAAAACGTGGTCGACCCCGTACTGGAACCGTGGGTACCAATTTTGGCTCAAACGGAGTTACGAGCGGAAAGTTATGATCTACGCAAAACAGTGGCAGATTACCATAATTCACATGAAATGATAAAACGGTTCGAGATTAGGATTAACGGTTCAAGATTTAAGGTTACGGTCAGGGTGGTTTTAGGGTTACGCCACGGGCACCACCCACTGCCACCTCCGGCAGTGGGGCACAGCGGCGGCGTGCGGCGGTGGTTGCCTCGCCGGAAAAATGAACAAGAAAGAACAAGATGGAGCGAGGGAACGGCTTACCTTGCGATGGTTGTTTCTCTTCCCTCGACTTCTCCGGCGAATGGTGGTGGTGACAGCGACTTCTCCGGCGAATGGTGGTGGTGACAGCGACTTCTCCGACGAATGGAAAACCTCCGGCGACCCACTCTCTCTCTTCTTCTCTTGGTTCTCTCTACTTGCGATCTCTCTCTCTCACTTACTATCTATCTCTCTCGGCAATTCAAAACCAAAAGAAAAACCCACAAACAAATCAAAGGGGCTGTTTTGTTGCTGCCTTTGGAAACCGACGAGAAGGGGGAAGAGGGGGGGGGGGTCGGTCTCCCTTCCTTGGCCTTTCACATGTACAAAAAAAAACCATTGGCCACCTTTGACCCCTAGACACTAACCCTTTGACACTTTTGGTCCCTAAGTTTCCATAGCATTGTAAAAAGAGTAAGGTTTTGCCATACATAACATTCGAGGTCCCTTTGACAACTTCCGTTAAGGAGACTCGCTTAAAAAATACATTAAGGATTTAAAAAAAACCTACCGGGACACAGGCTTTACAACTCTCCCCCGCTTGAATTAGACTTCGTCCCCGAAGTCTACTCCTGCAAACAGCTCCGGATAATTCTCTCGCATCTCCGCTTCAGGTCCCCAAGTCCACTCGGAACCCTTTCGGTGTCTCCATTGAACCTTCACCAAACCAACAACCTTGTTCCGCGAGGTTCTCGTCCTCCTGTCAAGAATAGCAACTGGCTTTTCCACATAATTACGCCGCTCATCGATCTGAATATCTTCGAGTAGTACTACTGCAGACTCATCCATCACACACTTCCGCAAGCTTTTCCGCCGAGGAGCTCTCCCTGATGGCCAAGAAGTGTGCACTCTTGGTCAGACGGTCAACAATCACCCGAATGGCATCGTTCCCACGGGGGGTCCTCGGGAGTTTCGTTATGAAGTCCATGGTAATCTCTTCCCATTTCCAAACCGGGACTTCCAACGGTTGCATTTTCCCATGAGGCCGTTGATGTTCCGCTTTGACCTTCCGACAGGTCATACATGCCTCCACCCATCTAGCAACATCCCGCTTCATGTCGGGCCACCAGCAACCTCCACACAATTCTCTGTACCTCTTTGTAGCTCCCGGGTGAATCGAGAACTTGGACTTATGAACTCCTCTTCAAGAAGTTCCTGCAACTGGTCGAGAAGATCGTCAATCCTTGGCAAAGGATAACGATCCTTTACCGTAAGCTTATTCAGCCTCCTTCGCTTCCCCAACTCGCGTGTCCACCACATAAGCCAAGTATCCCTGCCCACTATGCTGGAGGTACCTCCGAGCTCTCGCAGCCGAACATATGGCCGTAGTCTGCCTAGACGAATCTCCCTGAACTAACAGTTCTCCCCCGCTTGGGGTTCGAATTCGCACTTGTTTGTGACGACAAACAATCTCCGCGTCAAACTTATCCATCCAGTCCATGCCCACAATCACACAAAGTTTCCGCATAGCGATCGGGATCAGGTCAATGGGAAACCGCACTCCTGAGATCTCTAGGGTACACCCGCGAAACACGTCTGTGACCGTCCAGGTCCTAACATCAGCCACCTCGACAACAAGAGGATGACTCAATCGTCCTACAACTCGACCCAAACCCTCGCTAAAAGTGCGAGACACAAAAGAGTGAGTAGCCCCGCTACCAAACATCACAACCGCAGGCACCGAGTTAACTAGGAACGTTCCTAACGTATAACTGAACCACAAATAAATACATGACATGGAACGAAAAGACAAGAAGAAAGAAGCAAAAGGGATATACCTGTAACCACTTTAGGCGTCGCTTGCGCCTCATCCACCGTCAACTGATGAACTCTTCCTCGAGCCGCTTCCGCCCCCGGCTGACCAGTTCGACCATCAGTGATGCGTAATGGGGCATTCCCAGGCGCCCTCTGTGCTCCACCCCCAATAGCTACCCCTGCTCTAGGACAGTTGGCCCTTACATGGCCCGTCTGATTACAGTTGAAGCAAACCACTAACGGAACCTTACAATCCCGGCTGAGGTGATCGGGTTGGCCACACTTAAAACACCCCTCAACTCTCCTCACTCCGGTATCTCGGGGCTTAAACCTGCCACTCCCAGAACCCGCGCGCGTATCTGTGAACCTCGACCTTTTCGGCACTGCCGAGATGGGCGTCACTGGCTGTGCCGCCTTCCGCTTCTTAGCTTGGGTCTCCAGCTCAAGCTCCCTCCTTCGAGCGGCGTCCATCATGGCGGATAACGAAGTGTACGTTGTCGTGCTAACAAATTCTCGGATCTCCGTGCGTAGCATATCTTTATACCTTGACATCTTCATCTCTTCCGAGGCGGCATACTGAGGACAGAATAATGCCATCTCGGTAAATTTCCTGTTCATCTCTTTTACCGTCTCTGTTGTCTGGGTGAGTTCTAGGAATTCCTTAGCGATTCTCTCCATCTCTACCGGCGGTACATACTCTGCACGGAAACGAGTGACAAACTCGTTCCAGGTCAAGGTAGTGCGTTCGGCAGCCGTCAATGCCGAGGCGCACCAATCCTTCGCGCCGTCACGAAGTAGATTTACTGCAAAACGGACCTTTAGGTTGTCCGGGCAACCACTGGTCAAAAATGCGAACTCCATGTCAGATACCCATCGCATACTGGTAATCGGATCCAGGTATCCCTTAAATTCTGGCGGGGAACAGGCGGAGAGATCCCGGTATTGGAATTCTCGGTTACGGGGATGACCCTCCGCAGGCAGTGGAATAGCTGCAATACGCTCCTCCAGTAGGATCACCACTTCCTCTCGAATAGCAGTGATGATCTCGGGGATCGCCTCCCCGATCGCGCGGGAAACCTCAGTAGCAATCAGTTCCCTAATACGCTCCTCAGTAATCCCCGACCCGGCTCGCGACGCTGCCGCGTTGTTCCTTCTTGTATTGACCATTCTAGAAAGAGAAAATTCAGAGATCTAAAAGCACCTATAACTCACCCTACCACGCTCATACTCCACTCCTTGGCTCCCTCGTGACTCTCCCCGACTCAAGCATGGATCCTGTGCTTCAGATAGTAGGAGCTCTACTACTACCCTTCACACCTATCCTTACTCGTTTCGAGTCCTGTCCCGAGACATTCAAGTAGTCGATTACCACAAATAAACACATATAGTCAATCTAGCCCGTACAAACACCTTTCCTAACTCCCTAGAAAGGTCATATCACCCACTATCCTTTGCTAACACGGAAACCCCACTAACCCTGACGAGTCGCCTCGTGAATGCACCGTCGTATACAGTGTAAAACCAAATAGACGTTCGAATAAGAGACTCTATCCTAGAACGGTTGGACTCAAACAAGAGCTGCGCAATAGAACTAAATCTAATATTCTAAGGCTATTCAGTTCCTACTGCATACAACCTAGAGTGCATTCGCTTAACAACCTATCAAAGCTAGCATGAGTTCCTATAAGCGATAAACCAGCATACGGTACCATACAGTTCACATAAGCAATCTAGCATGCGTACACTACACCTGAAAGCAATAGGTACACTAAGTTCCTTACCTTCCCAGCTGGCGTCGGCTGACTGTACACACTGCGCCCACGATCACCGTTCCCAAACGGGTTTTCTCTTTTCATTTAAAACAAAGATTTTGATAAAAGAATTTAAAGATCTCTTAGCCGCAACTTGAGACCAAACACACCGAGATGTGTTTGATTCACTCAAGCCGTGCTCTGATACCAAGTTGTAACGTCCTAAAAATTACAAGGAAATTTAAAATTTTTAAAACATACATTTCATTAAAACAACCATGATTTAATAATTCACGTCTTAAATAAAATTAACGTCGTTACTTCAAACCATCAACAAAGTTCATGCAGCGGAAAATTTCATAACTAAATTCAAGGGTTCAAAAGTGAAAGATTATCAATATTTGACACTCCGCGCTCCATGTGTGTACTGTCACGCCCGACTGCCGCCTGCGCCTGAAATAACAACACATTGGGAAAGGGTAAGCTAAACGCTTAGTGAATCCAATCACGCACGTAGGTAGCAACCCCACGCATATCGCCCCTACTCGCAAGTAGGCAACATCACCATCATCACGAATATCAAACCACATAATGATTATTATATAAGCACGAACCTCGGTCCCACCGAGTACACAAAATACATTAATACAAGCTCAGTCCCACCGAGCCCTCGGTCCCACCGAGTAATTAATACAAGCTCAGTCCCACCGAGCCCTCGATCCCACCGAGTAAAAATTGTTGTACTAGCTTAGTCCCACCAAGCCCTCGGTCCCACCGAGTAATTAATACAAGCTCAGTCCCACCGAGCCCTCGGTCCCACCGAGTAAAAATTGTTGTACTAGCTTAGTCCCACCAAGCCCTCGGTCCCACCGAGCCCCTCAGTCCCACCAAGGTGTACACATGCATATATATATTCCACATACGAATCTAATAAATCACAACCAGTTATCACATCCCATCTAGTTCACATAAGCACATAAATACACGTAATCACACGTAACACAAAATAACGACATACATGAAATTCCTAACTACGCGGTGAGAGAACTCACCTCAAGGCTAAGCAACGTGCTCACAAACGCAACACCAACACGGCAATCTTCTTCACTTTCTCCCACCTAAATACGTAATAAAAGTCAAAGGAGAGTCCCGACCCATAACACGTTTACTAGTTTTCAAACGACTAAAATTCCAGCTTTTTATTAGAAATTACGGGTCTGTTCGGGACCTGTTTTACCCCCTTAAAACTGATAAATACAGAAATTAAAATTCATAATTACGAAGTTCTAAGTCTTACGGTTTCAGGGACGTATCGCACGCGTCCTAACTATTTTTCTACGATTTACTATAGATTTTACAAAAACGCGTCGCAGAACAGCGAACACCCGGACCTTTCAGTACAACATGGCAACTTCGCCCTAGCTATGGTCCGAATTGGTCTTTCCACAAAACAGAGGAACTTAATAGACTCCGAAACGAAACTTTTGGCACCAGTCCCATCCCAAACCGACATTCCAAGCAAGAGTTATGCGTAAAACAAAACAGGGACCGAAAGCTGAAAGTTTTTCGGACCAGCTGTATAAACAGCCCCGTACGGCCCAGCTACAGGCCTAAACGGACTTTCGGCAAAACACGAAAAACTTTCCTGACTTGATTAGGGAACTTCGGCCACCAATTTCATTTCAATCCGAGCTATGAGTAAAAAGTTACGGCCACGACAAAACAGAGGCAGAAAATCGACATTCACATAAAATGACAAAATACCAATCTTGCGACCACTTTTTCACCTAGCTAGAGGCTGAACCAGTTTTCCGCTAAAACACGGAAAACGTGGTCGACCCCGTACTGGAACCGTGGGTACCAATTTTGGCTCAAACGGAGTTACGAGCGGAAAGTTATGACGTACGCAAAACAGTGGCAGATTACCATAATTCACATGAAATGATAAAACGGTTCGAGATTAGGATTAACGGTTCAAGATTTAAGGTTACGGTCAGGGTGGTTTTAGGGTTACGCCACGGGCACCACCCACTGCCACCTCCGGCAGTGGGGCACAGCGGCGGCGTGCGGCGGTGGTTGCCTCGCCGGAAAAATGAACAAGAAAGAACAAGATGGAGCGAGGGAACGGCTTACCTTGCGATGGTTGTTTCTCTTCCCTCGACTTCTCCGGCGAATGGTGGTGGTGACAGCGACTTCTCCGGCGAATGGTGGTGGTGACAGCGACTTCTCCGGCGACTGGAAAACCTCCGGCGACCCACTCTCTCTCTTCTTCTCTTGGTTCTCTCTACTTGCGATCTCTCTCTCTCACTTACTATCTATCTCTCTCGGCAATTCAAAACCAAAAGAAAAACCCACAAACAAATCAAAGGGGCTGTTTTGTTGCTGCCTTTGGAAACCGACGAGAAGGGGGAAGAGGGGGGGGGGGGTCGGTCCCCCTTCCTTGGCCTTTCACATGTACAAAAAAAACCCATTGGCCACCTTTGACCCCTAGACACTAACCCTTTGACACTTTTGGTCCCTAAGTTTCCATAGCATTGTAAAAAGAGTAAGGTTTTGCCATACATAACATTCGAGGTCCCTTTGACAACTTCCGTTAAGGAGACTCGCTTAAAAAATACATTAAGGATTTAAAAAAAAACCTACCGGGACACGGGCTTTACAATTAATCAGCGAAAGGATAAAATCAACTTGTATAACCTATTCTATCATATTCTCTCTGAATAAACTTGATTCACTGATATCAAGGTATGTTTACTCTCTCTGACAATCGCATGAAAATGCAAGATTTCAAAACAAAATGCATCGCTGAATATCTCTTCCTTAACAGCGATATTTTTTGAAATTTCTTAAAACCTTCACTGAATATTTTCATTCAGTACTTCATGTTTTCAAAAGTATCTCTGAGTTTTTCAAAACCTCAGAGACAGCCAAGAATATGAAAGGACAGTTGTGACATCATTGCAACGGATAAACCCCGGCACGTTTTCTCTTCCTGACACACGTTTGCACGTCTCGTTCATACTTCCAATCAAATGCAAACACATGTCCGTGTCATGATGAAAATCTTTTCTCGCTCAAGATTTTCTCTTTCTAAAATCTCTATATAAACAAATTCTTTGTTTATATTTTTCTTTTACGCGATCAATCTTCCTCCGCAAGAAAGAATTCACTGTTGCATTTGTGATTTCAAAAACTTCAAGAACTGTTCATCATCTTCTTCATCAAACATCAAGGTTAATATGTTCTTATTTATTACCGAATGCGTATAACTTGTTTCCGATCTTCTCATTGTTTTAACAAGATCAAACAAAAGAACTTCGTAAAATGAAATCATTTTCTTTCGTGGTTTTATAAACACAACCATTTCATGGTTGTTCTTCAAGTTTAAATGCAAAATCTTAAACTTGTTCTTCATTCGTTTCCAGAATCTATTTCTTCATAGAAAACTGGAAAACAAGAAAATGGGTTTTACATTTCGTTTCAAAAATCATGAAAAACCCTAATCTTCATTAAGACATTTGTGTCTGAATGAAATGGATAAAATTCGAAACATCTTATTGGAAATTCTTTCCACATTAAGATTATTCTTATTTGTTAACATCTTTGGTTGAACTGTTAATACAGAGAAATGGCCTCGTCTGACATTCCTGGTACCGCTGAGAACATCTCCGCTGACTCTGAGGAAGTGGAAATCCTCAAGGCTCCACAAGTCAAGTTCAAACTTGATCAACTAGACTAGACTAAGATAAACAACCTTTCTGCCCTTCTCGAGTTTCCTCCTCGAAAGCAAGTCACACATCTTACATATGCTGTGAATTTCCTGAAGAATTGCTGCATTTCAACAGCCCTGACCATTTCACCCCCTGCAAGTCAGCTGCTACTATCTCAGTTCTGGTACTCTGCCAGACACTCGCAGCTACCATCCGCCAAAGATCCCTCCAAAACAGTTGATTGTATCCTCTGCGATACTGAATATGGCACGATAAAGATCACACCCGCCATCATTCGCAAAGCTCTGAACTTTCCCATCGCTACAAAGGAAAAACCTTTTGTTCCTTTCCCTGACCATAAGAAGACCGCTGACAAAGAAGCTCTTATTGCATTTTTTGATGCAATGGGCTATGTATGGGAAATGGGCAGAGACAAGAAGCCTGAAAAGAAGCTAACACTGCTGAAGAAATCAAAAATGCCCAGCGAGATGAACTTCATCTTCGCTCACCTTATCAGCGGCATGACTGCCAAGACCGGCTCTTCTGATCAAGCCGCTCAACCTCAGCAAGCTATGGGATACGCTCTGCTGAAAGGTCTACACATTGACTGGGCATCTCTCATCTATGATGACTTGCTGCAAAGAGTAGACTCTGCCGCTGACAGGCCTGCTTGGGTTCCCTACCCCCGATTTATCAGCGCTATCTTTCAATATGGCCTGAAGGACAGCTACCTGCAAGAGGGCGATCTAAAACTCTCTCAGATTGGCCCTAAGGTACTCGACTTCAAACCTGTTGAAAATGAGGTACGTCTTTCTACCCTCTTAACTCTTCTCAACCCTTCTTCTTCTACTTCTGTGGCTCCTTCAGCGACAATACCCATCGCTGATACCCTGGCCACAAAATCCTCTCCTTCTAAGAAAAGGAAACATTCTTCTACCCCACTTGATTCTAAAAGGATCAATAAAACAAAGGAGCAACCCCAGCAATATCATGCTGAAGACTCCTCAACTCTTTCTGCAGAGCTGAAGGAACGTTCAGTGGTACGCTCTGCCACACCTGAACAAGCCATCCCTTTTATCCAAACTTCAGCGTCTCTAAACGCTGAGGTTACAAACTTGGAACCGACCCAACCTCCTCCAGTCTCTCAAAAGACTGATGAAGTGATTGTCAGCGAATCCAACGCTGAACTTATAACCCAACCCGCATTCTTATCCTTCGCTCCTCCCTCCACTCATTTGGTCTCTACTCCAGATCTAGCTGGAGCTGCCATCATTTCCTCGGAACATAAAGCTGACTCTCCAGGAATGATGAAGACAGGACCTGCAGAAAAATCCATGGGCACTTTTGAAGATGACATGGAACTTTACTCAGGAACCCGTGATTTCGATGAATTCACCAATCCTCCTGCAGGTAAACAACAACCCATAAACATTGTGACTAAACCCCAAACTTCTGAGCTTTCCTCTGTTCACAAGTTTTTTTATGTTACAGGTCCTAATTTGGTAGATATCAACGCCTCTCTGAAGTCCGTGGAGACAAAGCTGACAGGTCTCACCACTACTCTCTCCAATAACTCTACAGCTGTAACAAACGCTGGAGAGAATCTGAACAAACTGACAACGGTGGTGGAGAAGAAGGCTTCCACAGATGACATGAAGCAAGTTGATATGACTCTCAGCGACTTCGCCGAGGTGCTCGCTGATATCTACACAGACTACACCTCTCTCAAAAATTCAGTTTCATCCATGTCCAGCGAGGTAACAACGCTGAAGACATCGGTTGGAACACTAGAGGGAGATATGTCTGCTGTGAAGACAAATGTCAACACTCTGACGACTGACTTAAGCTCTGTAAAGACTGACGTTGGTTCGATGAAGACAATGATCGAACAGCTGCTACACAAGGCGAATACTCCTGCTCCTGCTCCTGCCCATGTCCCTGAATCTGAACACTTTACAGTGGCAGATCGCATTGAGCTCGGGAAGATCCATCCTGCTATTTCTGGCCTTAAAGACAGATTAGCAAAGATTGAAGTTTGTGTAGGTCTCTCTGGCCAAGAAGACAGAGAACCTACCAACGTTGCTGAATCCAGCCATTCCTCCCCCAGTCATCATGAAAAAGAGGGGGAGAAGAGCGCTGAAGATCTCGCCAAGAGCGCTGACCATTCCCATGATGAATCTATCAGAGGAGAGAAGACGAATGCTGAAGAAACCACCGCTGGACCTCAGGGAGATGAAATCCCTGAGGAAACCGAGAAGCTCCCCTCTGTATCTGAGGGGGAGCAACTCGAAGAAGAAGCCGAGAAAACTGAATCTGAAGCAGAAGATGATGAAGCCGTCGACATCCCTGATGATGAACCATCTTCTTCTCCAAAGAATGATGATGATGATGATGACGAAGATGACGATGACTTCTTTATCGTTAAACCTGCTCCGAAGATCAAAGCTCTTAAGGGAATCTCGATAAATGAACCTTCAGGGGAGCGGACAAAGACAAAGCCCTCAGCCTCTGGAGCTGAGAAAGGCAATGGCAAAAGCGTCGCTGAAGATGACAATCTGATGATCTTGCTTGAAAAGCCGGTTTGTCAGGTACACTAATCATCTCTCACTCCATCCCTCCTCTATCATACACTATCAGTTCCTTTACCCAAGCCTATACACTTGAACCAATTCTCTCTATCTGATTCTACCCAAGTTCTTACTTGTAAGATCGCTGTGTTTCAGGTAGTCCTCTCCCCTGTTTGAGGATATCGCTGAAGGCTCCACAACTGCGACTTCAATAATACCAGCTGCTGCTGAAGAAATAATCTCAGTCTTAGATTTAATCTCTGAGACTGATGAACCAGAAGAACAACTACTCTCGCACAGAGGCAGACCTTCCTTAGCTCCTCAAAAGCTAAGTGAAGAGGATCAGAAAAGAAGAGAGGAGATAATAAAGCGCTTCGAGGATCAGCGAATCATTCTGAGGCGTGATCAACTTCCTTCAGTTCCTCCAAAGTTCAGAATTTCCAAAGCTTAATACCAGGATCACCTCAGAGTTGAACGCCTACTCTCTGAAAGAAAGGAAGCTGAAGAAAAAGACAGAGAATACGCCATCAAACTTACTCAACGATCAATAAAAGACCCCAAGCTGAAAAGAGTTCCCATTGATGTTCAACGTCAGCTATGGGATGATGCTCAAGAGATCGTTAGAGAAAAGACCAAGGTCTCTGATACGACTTTGGAATGGGCTAAACAAATGTTGACCTATCGATCTAGACCATCCAAAATCGTCAAGGCAAACATCAGAGGAAGACTGTACGCTGAAGTTCCTGTTGTTGAAGTGGACGTCTACAGAGATGACAAAACCAAGCAAACTTTGTATGCTGCTACCTTAGAAAAGTTTGGTCTCTCTGAATGGTTAGAAACAAAATTAGCCATTCAGGGATCGCGCTCAAAGTTCAAAAGCCATGTCGAGAAGATCTTAAACAAACAGATCGACCTGCTTTCATCTGATGTGGATATTCCTCCTACTCTTCCTCAACCAAGAAAAGTCCCTGGTAAGAAAAAGAAAGCCTCTGATTCAGGTCCTCATATTCGGAATGAAACGGGCATTGGTTTCTCTCGTGCTGAAATTGTTGGCCCTGATGCCGATCTCTCAATGCTTGACACCTCTCTACCTCCTGGAGAAACATTCATTCCTGGCACAGTTGTAAGTGATCCCTATGGTATATTCTTTTTAGACTACTATGGAAATCATCACTTTCAACGTATCTCTGAGCTAGACATCGCTCCCATCGAACAACTCAGAGATCTCGTATACTGGTGTGAAGTCAGACGCAACATCAAAGCTAGACACCTGAAGCCCTTGATTTTTGAAGCAGCTCTGAAGAAAAAGAATAAAGGAGAAGATGTCCCTGACTGGATGATCCCCACATCAAAGACCCTTGATGAACTTCTCATTAAGGAAGAACCTTTATAAGCTGATATGATCGCCTTTTCTCTATTGTATCAGTTATTCTTCTGTACTTGTAATTTATTTCGCTCGTACTTGTAATCTTTTCATTTCTCTTTGTATCCTGATTCAAAGTTTTAAAGAAAGATTTCAGCGAATGTACTTTACTCTATCAGTACTGAAAAGATCCCAGAAAACAGTAAAAGGGACAAATATTTTATGAGTTCTTTTTATCCTTATGTTTTCATTAAATAGCAATTTTCTTTGTTGCTATGTCATAATCATATAGGGGGAGATTGTTGATCCAAACCCTCAGTGATTTGATAATGACCCTCTCTTACATACTTAGTGAAAATTGTAAGTAAACAATATGTATCAGAGTTTCACTATCGCTGATAAGTACTAAGATCTTACAGTACCGCTGATAGGAACTCTCGCTCTTTAAATTAAACATTCAGCAAAACTGTTCGTCATAAATGCTCTGAGTCTGTTCAGTCATTATGATGATCGCTGATAAGTTAGTTGTTTACTTATGATTGATAGGCGGGTTTACACCCCCCTAAATCTACCGCAAGTGTACGGGTCGAATCAAGTAATAGTACTTATAAAGTACGAGTATCGAACCAAAGGAACCAGGTGTCAAGTACCACAATGACTGTATAGATTTTTAACTAGACTATCGCAGATTGATTTGGGTTGTTGCGTATTGGAATACAAAATTAAACTTAATTAATTCAAATAAGAGAAAGAGTTGGAGGGTTGGATTCCTCAGGTAAACAATTACTTAACTCACAGATTTGACACGATTGACATAACTCCAGGATGACTGGTATAATCAAAATCCATCACTATACTCTATCAAGCTATAGCAACATTCATTCAACATTTTGTATCATCATTCGATCTCAACAAAGGTAATTGAACAAACAATGATTAAAACCCCACAAAGTACGAATTATCATATTTCTATCTCAAATTCGACTAAGACATGAAGGATTAGATAAACCTCAAAACTTTTCTCAAACGTTAAAAGATTCGTTAAATCAAATAATAGTTGATCGGACTATTACAAGCATTAAGAACAATCCCACATGTTTCATCCATAAGAATCAAATCGATCGTATCTACTGTAAAGCTAAATAATCATCCAACCATGATTCAAACCAACCCCCCAACATGAACGGGTTAGTTCATATTGGGGGTTTCACAACTCAGAAAAGAAATAATAAAAACGAAAGTAAACATGTTGGTTCTAAAAGAAATGAAATCTAAAACTCCCTGAAAAGCTTAATCCTTCGATGAATGGACTCGATTCGCCTTTTGATTCTCGTATCTTGATGTTTCTAGCCTTCTTCTCGCCTTCAAAAATCGTCTTCTATCTCCCAAAATCGCCCAGAAAGAGTCTACAGCCGTCACTGATCGATCCCCCTCAACCCAAGCAGAAAAAGGCTTTTAAAAACGTATCAGGTCTTCTGCGCGTTTGTGGGCGCGTTTGGAGGCGCGCGCAGAGGCGTGCAGAGCACTGGAATGTTTGCAAAAAAATAAGCCTGCGCGTTTGGAGGCGCGCTCAGAGGCGCGCAGAGCACTGTTTGGTCCAAAAATCTGATTTTTCTCCTTTTCGCTCCGGAATGCTGTAAGCTTGCTCCGATTGATCCAAAAACTCTTCCATCATCATTCTTTCATAAAAACCTGTACTTTCTCATAAAAATCATTAAATTCTACTATTTTTACTCGGGAACTTACAACAAAAAGTACGAATTCGGGATCAAAATAATGTCGGAAAACGACATTATCAACAACCCCAAACCGAGTGTTGCTTCTCCCCAAGCAAAATAGCGACACAAATAAGCATTCAACCACAATCCAAACAATCGCAATTTCGTGTTGTCGAGAATATCATTAGTGATCTCTAGTCAACTCAAGAACCACCATGAATTACCTGTGAGATGGACACCCCCCAGCAGATCTAGCTATGGAATTCTAAACAGCACAACTTTGGGACAAAGAGTTATCAAGGAACACACCGCACTTGAGTGTACCTAACTAAGCACACACTTAGAGAGGATTTCGCCTTGACCCTACCTCACGGTTTTCTCTCTTCACTCGAGCCCTAGGTTTCACACATGTTGTCCTGCTTTCAGAAGTTGGGTACAAGAATTCACAAAGCTTGCATGAACAACAATTAAACAATAACGCACAGTTGTACACAAATTGATCTCAGAAGGAATCCATTATCAAGACTAGGACATAGAAACGTTGCTTCGCCACTCCTTACAAACTCTCCATGCTGAATTCGGATCTTTAAATGGGTATGGTTGCTACTTCTGGGTGGAGGTCAAAGGATTTATGATGGTATTTGATGACCCTCCCTTCTTTCTTTCGTTCAAGTTTCCTAACACTTCTCTCAAATTCTTTAAACTGACCCCTCAGTTTTATTTAGCTCTTTTTTTTGGCAAAACCCTTTATGACTGATTTACTGGGTTTGCAGGTTTTTTTTTTTACTGAGGGGGTTACAACGGGTTTTCATTTGAGAACCTTGAGTGGTGAAAAGCAGTGGAATTAGCAGCAACCAATAAGCTTGATGAGTTCTCACATGGTTTGTTCACAGAGATAGGCAGAAGCTTCACTTCTATTCCTATGGATGTCTTTGATAATGGATGCAAGTTATAGCGAGATCAGCTACAACAACGATCAAAGGATTAATGATAAGTGTATCGAGTATTGTGTAGTCTCTCAGAATCGAAGTTTGCACGTGTATGGCTCAACAAACTCATGGGCGGTCTCCACTAATGTCTCTAATGTGTGCAGTCGCCTAGATCCACCCTCGTGCTATATTATCCCTTCTAACTCCTCCCCCCAAAGTTGGTGTCTTCGAACACTCACACTAAATCATGCTAAACTGGTCGCCCACTCTTCACTATAAACGAGGTGATTATTCAATCCACTGAGATCAACCAATGATAGACTCGACAAATCACCCCAAACCAGATATAAACATTGTCCCCAATGGAAACAAATAGCACACAAAATATAATCACGAAATTGCGATACAGTACAACTAGCAGTAATTATGCCACCCCAAACCTAATATCTAGATTAGGTTTGTTTTCTCACAAGGAATCATAAAACGATAAAGTTCAAGTGAAAACAGGGACCCCAAACCTTGGTGAAACCGAGGTTTGCAAAGAGGTGTTGTGTAGATACCCTTCAGGATGCACGCGTGGATCACTGTTAACATATTTCTGCCCTTCCTTCTCCTGCCTTGCTCTTGGTCATATCGGGATTGCTATCAGGGATCAAAAACTAAACACGAACACACAAAACACAAAACAACACACAAAAGACAAGAAAACACACACAAATAAGAAACTGACCAAAATGAAAATTACGAATTAACCTATGGTGGGTTGCCTCCCACCCAGCGCCATATTTTCTGTCGTGGCACGGCTTTCATTCCGATCACTCCTTCAGCCTTTCTTGCTCACCAACTTTCTCCTTGCCACTATCTCTTATCTTCTCGAACATCTTGAACACTTCCCTCTCACCACCAACTCTCAAAGTCATCTCGCCTTCCTCCATGTCGATCAGTGCTCGGCTAGTGGCTAGGAAGGATCTTCCTAAGATCAATGGGACTTCTATATCTTCGTCGATGTCCATCACCACGAAATCCATCGGAAAGTAAAACTTTCCCACCTTGATGAGCACGTCCTCTACCACTCCATATGGGTACACTATGGATCGATCCGCCAGCTTGAGCGTTATGTACGTCGGCTTCACTTCCCCCAATCCAAGCTTCCTGAAAACAGATAACGGCATTAGGTTAATACTAGCTCCTAGATCGCATAATACCTTATTAAAATTAAAGCTCCCAATTTGGATAGGGATCGAAAAACTCCCTGGATCCTTAAGCTTTTGGGGAAGCTTGTTCTGTATGATCGCGTTGCACTCCTCAGTAAGTGCAATTGTGGCCTGATCTTCAATCTTCCTCTTCTTGGATAAAATATCTTTCATAAACTTGAGGTATGTTGGCATTTGTGCCAAAGCATCTGCAAAAGGAATGTTAATATGCAATTTCTTAAAAATTTCAAGAAATTTAGAAAAGTTTAGATCATCCCTGTAGGCTTTAAGCCTGCTCGGATAGGGCACTTTTGGAGCTGTCGGCTTGACCTGTGGTTGCTTTGGTGCCTTTTCTTCATTCTTCTTATTCTCTTCACTCACAATCTCTCTATCATCCTTCAACGCATCCATGTCAATGATCTCCACATCTTGCTCGGCTTCCCTTGGTGAAGGCTCCCGTGTAGGGTCTCTAATCAGCTCTGTTCCACTTCTCAGATGAATAGTCTTGCACTCCTCTTTTGGTATTCGTTCAGTCTAACTAGGGAATTGACCTTGAGTTCTGGATTGTAGTGCTTCAGCGATTTGGCCGACTTGTCTTTCTAACATTCTGATTGAGGCGGTATTTTGGTCAGTTGTCGCCTTCACATTACCGACTGTACTTGCCAATCCTTCAACTGCACCTTCCATCTTTGTCATGAATTTCATCATCATGTCCTCCAATCCCGGCTTCTTTTATGAAGATTGCCCCTCATCATATTTCCTTTGATTGTAACCTGGGGGACGGTAAACATTGTTAGCCTGAAAATAATTTGAAGAGTTAGATTGGTTACCAGAATGTTGCTGCTGCTGTTGCTGTTGCATCGTTTCCTTTCCCGGGCCTTGTTGAGGTTGACTCCAAGAAAAGTTAGGATGTCGCTTCCATCCCTCGTTATAGGTGTTGGAAAATGGGTCATTCCTCGGCTGATTATTTCGGTTCTGAATGAACTGGACTTGTTCCGGCGATTGATAGTCTTGAAAATTCTGAACATTCGGTTGAATAGCCGCTCCTTTCATTTGGTTGGTCAATGCAGTCAATTGTGCCTTTATCGCCTTCAACTCTTATGTTTCTTGCACGCTTGCAACTTTTCTAACAGCAGACCTTGGAGTGGAATAGCTATGTTCTGCTAGATTTTCTATCAATTCGACCGCTTCCTCATAGGACTTGTTCATTAAGGCTCCACCTGCAGCAGCTGTGAGGTCATTCTTAAATTGAGGATTCAATCCCACATAGAATGTTTGTATCACCATCCACTCTTGTAACCCATGATGTGGACACTTCTTGAGCATCGCTTTGTATCTTTCCCATGCCTCGTACAACGACTCTTGATCCCACTGTGAAAAATGTGTGATGTCGGATAACAGTTGAGCCGTTCGCCCCGGTAGAAAGAACTTGTTGAGAAAAGCTGTAACCATGTCGTTCCAAGTTCGAATTGACCCCGGTGGTATATTCTCTTCCCAAGTAGTGGCTCGATCCCTCAGTGAAAAAGGGAACAACCGTATCTTGATCGAGTCTTGATCAGCCCTATTTACCTTGAAAGTATTGCATATCTTTTCAAACGCGCGCAAGTGTGCATGGGGGTCTTCAGTCGCTGCACCTCCAAACATGTTCGATTGCACCAATTGAATGGTACCAAGCTTGATTTCAAAATTATTAGCAGCTATCGGAGGTGCATATGGTCCTCGTTGTGCAGCGCCCATGTTCGGGTTGGCGAAATTCCTCATTGGTACCCTTTGTGGTGGCGGTGGTGGTTGATTGACATTATGATGGATCCCAAGATTGGCGTTGTGATTGAGATTATGATTGATCCCATTGTTGACGTTGTCATTGACGCCATGATTAACATTGTAGTTGTTGCCAACACCGTGATTGACATTATTGTTGGCGTTATGATTGACGTTGTTCGCATTTGGAATTGGTTGACCATTACCCATGGGAAACCCTTCTCCCCAATCTTCCCCAACATTGATGTTGTTGTCGACCATTCTGTCTCGTGCTTGTTGTCTCAGATTTCTGGCAGTTCGTTCTATTTCCGGGTCAAGCGGTACTAGTTCCCGAAATAGTCTCCTTCTTGGCATAAACCAAGAAGTAACCTGAAACGGAGAAGATAACAATCTCAAGACCCAAAAATATATGAACTCTCAAAGTAAGATAAAAAAAAATATAAAACAGGGTGTCTAATGTAATAATTTCAACAGCTGGTAGTGATATTCACACAAAACAGGTTCCCCGGCAAAGGCGCCAAAAACTTGATAGGCGGGTTTACACCCCCCTAAATCTACCGCAAGTGTACGGGTCGAATCAAGTAATAGTACTTATAAAGTACGAGTATCGAACCAAAGGAACCAGGTGTCAAGTACCACAATGACTGTATAGATTATTAACTAGACTATCGCAGATTGATTTGGGTTGTTGCGTATTGGAATACGAAATTAAACTTAATTAATTCAAATAAGAGAAAGAGTTGGAGGGTTGGATTCCTCAGGTAAACAATTACTTAACTCACATATTTGACACGATTGACATAACTCCAGGATGACTGGTATAATCAAAATCCATCACTATACTCTATCAAGCTATAGCAACATTCATTCAACATTTTGTATCATCATTCGATCTCAACAAAGGTAATTGAACAAACAATGATTAAAACCCCACAAAGTACGAATTATCATATTTCTATCTCAAATTCGACTAAGACATGAAGGATTAGATAAACCTCAAAACTTTTCTCAAACGTTAAAAGATTCGTTAAATCAAATAATAGTTGATCGGACTATTACAAGCATTAAGAACAATCCCACATGTTTCATCCATAAGAATCAAATCGATCGTATCTACTGTAAAGCTAAATAATCATCCAACCATGATTCAAACCAACCCCCCAACATGAACGGGTTAGTTCATATTGGGGGTTTCACAACTCAGAAAAGAAATAATAAAAACGAAAGTAAACATGTTGGTTCTAAAAGAAATGAAATCTAAAACTCCCTAAAAAGCTTAATCCTTCGATGAATGGACTCGATTCGCCTTTTGATTCTCGTATCTTGATGTTCCTAGCCTTCTTCTCGCCTTCAAAAATCGTCTTCTATCTCCCAAAATCGCCCAGAAAGAGCCTACAGCCGTCACTGATCGATCCCCCTCAACCCTAGCAGAAAAAGGCTTTTAAAAACGTATCAGGTCTTCTGCGCGTTTGTGGGCGCGCGCAGAGGCGCGCAGAGCACTGGAATGTTTGCAAAAAAAATAAGCCTGCGGGTTTGTGGGAGCTTTTGGAGGCGCGCTCAGAGGCGCACAGAGCACTGTTTGGTCCAAAAATCTGATTTTTCTCCTTTTCGCTCCGGAATGCTGTAAGCTTGCTCCGATTGATCCAAAAACTCTTCCATCATCATTCTTTCATAAAAACTTGTACTTTCTCATAAAAATCATTAAATTCTACTATTTTTACTCGGGAACTTACAACAAAAAGAACGAATTCGGGATCAAAATAATGTCGGAAAACGACATTATCAATGACCCCTGAAGACAAGTTTCACGTCAACAAAGGTTCTACGCTGAAGTCGAAGATCAAGCTCAAGAACCAGCGACAAGTCTCCTAATGAACTAATTCGGATCAGCGAAGACTCAGATTTGTCCACTCAACGTGAAGTATCAAGTACAAGACTTCAGCTATCGCTGAACTCTATCATTCGCTGATATGAAATGATAGATCGTTGAATCAACGAAAGCTGATCATGAAGTCCTCCGTACAAAGTACTTTTGTCTTAACCTCCCTTGCACGACTCCGTATGAAATGTCAGAAAAGAACCTCCGACTGTCTGAAATCGTACAACTACTCTGATACTACACTGTTCATCCATGCGGCTACTAAGGTTGTCAACCAAGGTCAATGACATGCAACCAACCAGCTGATGACACGTGTAAAGTGTATACTGACTTGCATTAAATGCATGCAATATATAAAGAGATGAACCCACTTCATTTGAAGTAACTTGCTAACTCTGGACAAGTTCAATCTCTTATCTCAAGATAGGTTATTATTAGTAATTTCCTTATCTCTCTTAGTGCAAGAAACCTTAGTGTTCCAACTTGTTTAGATTTAGGTTTATCCTTAATCTTGTTTCCGCAACAAGCTGTAAATTGTTAATGATTTATCAATAAACAATTTAGAAAAGTAAAATCTGTGTGTTTGTATTCAACCCCCCCCCCCCCCCCTTCTACAAACTTGTATAGGCCTTCGGGACCAACACCCCTCACCTCTCATCTCAGGTTGTTCCTCATGGGTAGGGGCTTGAGGCTGATCAAGTCCCATAGAGGTGCAATATGCTTTTAGAATCTCACTCTCCCTTGGAATATATTGCCTAAGTGACCTTGGAAGAGGTCTGTGATTTGGAAAAATTTCAAGTTTAAGAGCAGAAATCATTTTACCCATGTAGAAGATTGGCCCATGCTCCTCATTTGATCTTCTTGGAATGTTTCTATCTTGATCCATTGCATACCAAATTATCAACTGCCAATACCTCTGATAAGGTATATATGTGAGTATCTTATCCTTTGTCTTCCCTTCTTTTGCCTTCTGATTTCTCTCAAAAGTATTCTTCATATCTTCCCATAGAATAGAAGTATAATCATAATGCCTATTCTTCACTAACCCATGAAAGATCTGCAAAATTTGCCTTGAACCCTGATCTAAAGAACTGTTCTTCCCAGATAGACATTTGTTGATTATGTTGAAGAAACATGCCCAGATTGGTGGCAATTTGTTCCTTCTGAATAGACTTAGATTCTTCAATTCATCATTATACCCTAATCTTCTGAATTCAGCTATTAATTCCTCTGTCAATGGAGAATCTTTAAAATCTGATATACCTTGTAAATCATCCTTTTCTGGTAGCCTCATCATTGTTCTCATAAACTGTACAGTCAAAGTTACAATAACTCCCCCTATTTCATATACAAATTTGTTACCTTGTAACTCCAAATGCTTCCACCACTGTTGTATATATTGTACAGGAACAGATTTCTTCATTGTAAACCACTTCCTGAATGGATGGTACTTCATCAACTCTATGATCATTCTATGTTCTTCCTTGAACATAGTTTCATCAAGTACTAATACACAATTGTTTTCAATCAAATCCAAATACTCACTCTCGAGCACAACTCTCTCTAAAGAATTTGATCTTCCAGACATTATAGACCTAGCCGCACTCTGTTCATGTTGTATATTTTCATTTCCCCCATCTGCGTTTCCTTCAGATTCTGCCATATTCTCATCCCCTGCATTTCCTTCAACATTTCCTCCTAAAACAATGTTTTCAGGCATTCGAACTTCATCGTTCTCTGAATCCGAGGATTCCATCAAGGTTTTCGAGGAATGTAATGATATAGCTCTACTTCTTCTTGAACCAGACATGATTAATATAGAAGATTGAAAGAAAACAGATTCGAAGAACTCTGGATTTATGCGTATCTCACTTTTCACTCTTGGAATTCAAATGAAATTGAAAGAGGGATTTTAAGGTCTATTTAAAATCCGCGAAGCTGAAAGGTTTCAAACGGTGAAAAGTTGCTTTTTGTCAGAGTTATAACGGATTCAAACACTGTGAAGTACCACAAAAGTGTAAAGCCCGTGTCCCGGTACATATTTTATTTATTAATTATTCTAATTATTGTTAATATTTTAGTTAACGAGGTTTAGTCGAATCGGACCAAAAGGTTAATTGTGACAACTCTTGGGTTCTTGCAAGGAAAGGGATAAGTTAAGGGGCTAGTAGGGACTTTCACCCAAAGTTTGGAAAGGGGTCAGCCCAAGGGTCGCCCTATCCCCCTTCCCCTTCGGTTTCACAGTAGCACCACCCCAATCGCAAGTCATTCTCCCCATCCCCTTCCCATTGTTGTCACCGGCGAAGTGAGTGCAAGAGAAAGAGAGAGAGATCGACGAGGAAGAAGAAAATCGAAAGGGAAAGGGAGGGTGGTCGCCGACCGGAGAAGAGAAAGGGAGGAGGCTGCCGCCGCGTGGTTGCCGGAAAAAGAGAGGAAGAAGACGTCGGGTTTGGTCGGAAAAGAAGAGAAAGGAGACGCGGTGAGGTAGTTCCGTTTAATCTTTTTCGGTTGTTCTTTTGTTGTCTAAGCACCGCCGTAAACCGCCACCAGCCACCACCGCCACCGGAGGCGGCAGTGGGTGGTGCTCGGAGGCTTCCCAGCGTGGCATGGCCCTTGTCTCAGTAAGCTTGTAGGTTTCCGGGTCTGTTTGATTAAGACATGGCTTAATGGTGTAAAAATTCAATAGTTACCTTTTTATGTAATTTTTAGTGTTCTGTCCAGTTCTTCAATCGTGCGTAACTTTTCCGTCATAACTCCGATTGAGCCGAAATTGGTACCCACGGTTCCAGTACGGGGTCGGTCACGTTTTCCGTGTTTTAGCGGAAAACTGGTTCAGCCTCTAGCTAGGTGAAAAAGTGGTCGCAATTTGGTGATTTGTCATTTTATGTGAAGGACGATTTTCTGCCACTGTTTTGTCGTGGCCGTAACTTTTTACTCGTAGCTCGGATTGATATGAAATCAGTGGCCGAAGTTCACTAATTGAGTCAGGAAAGTTTTTCGTGTTTTGCCGAAAGTCTGTTTAGGCCTGTAGCTGGGCCGTATGGGGCTGTTTATACAGTCTGGTCCGAAAAACTTCCAGCTTTCTGTCCCTGTTTTGTTTTACGCATAACTTTTGTTTGGAATGTCGGTTTGGGATGGGACTGGTGCCAAAAGTTTCGTTTCGGAGTCTATTAAGTTTCCTCTGTTTTGCGGAAAGACCAATTCGGACCATAGTTAGGGCGAAGTTGCCATGTTGTACTGCAAGGTCCGGGTGTTCGCTGTTCTGCGAAACATTTTTGTAAAATCTATAGTAAATTATAGAAAAGTCGTTAGGACGCGTGCGATACGTCCCTGAAATCGTAAGACTGAGAACTTCGTATTTATGAATTTTAATTTCTGTATTTATCAGTTTTAAGGGGGTAAAACAGGTCCCGAACAGACCCGTAACTTTTAAGAAAAAGCTGGAATATTTAGTCGTTTGAAAGCTAGTAAACGTGTTATGGGTCGGGACTTTCCGTTGACTTTTTATACGTATTTAGGTGGGAGAAAGTGAAGAAGATTGCCGTGTTGGTGTTGCGTTTCGTGAGCACGTTGCTTAGCCTTGAGGTGAGTTCGCTCACCGCGTAGTTAGGGATTTCATGTATGTCGTTATTTTGTGTTACGTGTGATTACGTGTATTTATGTGCTTACGTGAACTAGATGGGATGTGATAACTGGTTGTGATTTATTAGATTCGTATGTGGAATATATATATGCATGTGTACACCTCGGTGGGACTGAGGGGCTCGGTGGGACCGAGGGCTTGGTGGGACTAAGCTAGTACAACAATTTTTACTCGGTGGGACCGAGGGCTCGGTGAGACTGAGCTTGTATTAATGTAATTTGTGTACTCGGTGGGACCGAGGGCTCGGTGGGACTGAGCTTGTATTAATGTAATTTGTGTACTCGGTGGGACCGAGGGCTCGGTGGGACTGAGCTTGTATTAATGTATTTTGTGTACTCGGTGGGACCGAGGTTCGTGCTTATATAATAATCATTATGTGGTTTGATATTCGTGATGATGGTGATGTTGCCTACTTGCGAGTAGGGGCGATATGCGTGGGGTTGCTACCTACGTGCGTGATTGAATTCACTAAGCGTTTAGCTTACCCTTTCCCAATGTGTTGTTATTTCAGGTGCGGGCGGCAGTCGGGCGTGACAGTACACACATGGAGCGCGGAGTGTCAAATATTATTAAACTTTCACTTTCGAACCCTTGAATTTAGTTATGAAATTTTCCGCTGCATAAACTTTGTTGATGGTTTGAAGTAACGACGTTAATTTTATTTAAGACGTGAATATTTAAATCATGGTTGTTTTATAATGAATTGTATGTTTTAAAAATTTTAAATTTCCTTGTAATTTTTGGGACGTTACAACTTGGTATCAGAGCACGGCTTGAGTGAATCAAGCACATCTCGGTGTGTTTGGTCTCAAGTTGCGGCTAAGAGATCTTTTAATTCTTTTATCAAAAAATTTGTTTTAAATGAGAAAAGAAAACTCGTTTGGAAACGATGATCGTGGGCGCAGTGTGTACAGTCAGCCGACGCCAACTGGGAAGGTAAGGAACTTAGTGTATCTATCGCTTTTCGGGTATAGTGTATGCATGCTAGATTGCTTATGTGAACTGTATGGTACCGTATGCTGGTTTTGTCGCTTATAGGAACTCATGCTAGCTTTGATAGGTTGATAAGCGAATGCACTCTAGGTTGTATGCAGTAGGAACTGAATAGCCTTAGAATATTAGATTTAGTTCTATTGCGCAGCTCTTGTTTGAGTCCAACCGTTCTAGGATAGAATCTCTTATTCGAACGTCTATCTGGTTTTACACTGTATACGACCGTGCATTCACGAGGCGACTCGTCAGGGTTAGTGGGGTTTCCGTGTTAGCAAGGGATAGTGGGTGATATGACCTTTCTAGGGAGTTAGGAAAGGTGTTTGTACGGGCTAGATTGACTATATGTGTTTATTTGTGGTAATCGACTACTTGAATGTCTCGGGACAGGACTCGAAACGAGTAAGGATAGGTGTGAAGGGTAGTAGTAGAGCTCCTACTATCTGAAGCACAGGATCCATGCTTGAGTCGGGGAGAGTCTCGAGGGAGCCAAGGAGTGGAGTATGAGCGTGGTAGGGGGAGTTATATATGCTTATAGATCTCTGAGTTTTCTCTTTCTAGAATGGTCAATACAAGAAGGAACAACGCGGCGGCGTCGCGAGCCGGGTCAGGGATTACTGAGGAGCGTATTAGGGAACTGATTGCTACTGAGGTTTCCCACGCGATCGGGGAGGCAATCCCCTAGATCATCACCGCTATTCGAGAGGAGGTGGTGATCCTACTGGAGGAGCGTATTGCAGCTATTCCACTGCCTGCGGAGGGTCATCCCCGTAACCGAGAGTTCCAGTACCGGGATCTCTCCGCCTGTTCCCCGCCAGAGTTTAAGGGAGACCTGGATCCGATTACCAGTATGCGATGGGTATCTGACATGGAGTTCGCATTTTTGACCAGTGGCTGCCCGGACAACCTAAAGGTCCGTTTTGCAGTAAATCTACTTCGTGACGGCGCGAAGGATTGGTGCGCCTCAGCATTGACGGCTGCCGAACGCACTACCTTGACCTGGAACGAGTTTGTCACTCGTTTCCGTGCAGAGTATGTACCGCCGGTAGAGATGGAGAGAATCGCTAAGGAATTCCTAGAACTCACCCAGACAACAGAGACGGTAAAAGAGATGAACAGGAAATTTACCGAGATGGCATTATTCTGTCCTCAGTATGCCGCCTCGGAAGAGATGAAGATGTCAAGGTATAAAGATATGCTACGCACGGAGATCCGAGAATTTGTTAGCACAGCACAGTACACTTCGTTATTCGCCATGATGGACGCCGCTCGAAGGAGGGAGCTTGAGCTGGAGACCCAAGCTAAGAAGCGGAAGGCGGCACAGCCAGTGACGCCGATCTCGGCAGTGCCGAAAAGGTCGAGGTTCACAGATACGCGCGCGGGTTCTGGGAGTGGCGGGTTTAAGCCCCGAGATACCGGAGTGAGGAGAGTTGAGGGGTGTTTTAAGTGTGGCCAACCCGGTCACCTCAGCCGGGATTGTAAGGTTCCGTTAGTGGTTTGCTTCAACTGTAATCAGACGGGCCATGTAAGGGCCAACTGTCCTAGAGCAGGGGTAGCTATTGGGGGTGGAGCACAGAGGGCGCCTGGGAATGCCCCATTACGCATCACTGATGGTCATACTGATCAGCCGGGGGCGGGAGCGGCTCGAGGGAGAGTTCATCAGTTGACGGTGGATGAGGCGCAAGCGACGCCTAAAGTGGTTATAGGTATATCCCTTTTGCTTCTTTCTTCTTGTCTTTCCGTTCCATGTCATGTATTTATTTGTGGTTCAGTTATACGTTAGGAACGTTCCTAGTTAACTCGGTGCCTGCGGTTGTGACGTTTAATAGCGGGGCTACTCCCTCTTTTGTGTCTCACACTTTTAGCGAGGGTTTGGGTCGAGTTGTAGGACAATTGAGTCATCCTCTTGTTGTCGAGGTGGCTGATGTTAGGACCTTGACGGTCACGGACGTGTTTCGCGGGTGTACCCTAGAGATCTCAGGAGTGCGGTTTCCCATTGACCTGATCCCGATCGCTATGCGGAAACTTTGTGTGATTGTGGGCATGGACTGGATGGATAAGTTTGACGCGGAGATTGTTTGTCGTCACAAACAAGTGCGAATTCGAACCCCAAGCGGGGGAGAACTGTTAGTTCAGGGAGATTCGTCTAGGCAGACTACGGCCATATGTTCGGCTGCGAGAGCTCAGAGGTACCTCCAGCATAGTGGGCAGGGATACTTGGCTTATGTGGTGGACACGCGAGTTGGGGAAGCGAAGGAGGCTGAATAAGCTTACGGTAAAGGATCGTTATCCTTTGCCAAGGATTGACGATCTTTTCGACCAGTTGCAGGAACTTCTCGAAGAGGAGTTCATAAGTCCAAGTTCTCGATTCACCCGGGAGCTACAAAGATGTACAGAGAATTATGTGGAGGTTACTGGTGGCTCGGCATGAAGCGGGATGTTGCTAGATGTGTGGAGGTATGTATGACCTGTCGGAAGGTCAAGGCGGAACATCAACGACCACATGGGAAATTGCAACCGTTGGAGGTCTCGGTTTGGAAATGGGAAGAGATTACCATGGACTTCATAACGAAACTCCCGAGGACTCCCTGTGGGAACGATGCCATTTGGGTGATCGTTGACCGTCTGACCAAGAGTGCACACTTCTTGGCCATCAGGGAGAGCTTCTCGGCGAAGAAACTTGCGGAGGTGTTTGTGCGTGAGATCGTGGCCAGGCACGGGGTGCCAGTTTCGATTGTCTCCGATAGGGATACTCGTTTTACCTCTCGGTTTTGGGAGAAGTTCCAGTCGGAGATGGGTACACGATTGCACTTTAGCACGGCCTTTCATCCATAGACGGACGGACAGAGCGAGCGAACCATTCAGACCCTCGAGGATATGCTTCGAGCTTGTGTCATTGATTTTGGAGGTAGTTGGGATCGGTACTTACCCTTGGCGGAATTTTCCTACTACAACAGCTACCACTCTAGTATTGGCATGCCGCCATACGAGTTGTTGTACGGTAGGAAATGTAGGACGCCCGTTTGCTGGGGCGAGGTTGGGCATCGGGTGTTAGGGAGTACTGACGTCGTGCTGAAGACGACCGAGACAATTCAGATGGTTCGGAATCGTTTGGTTACTGCACAGAGTCGGCAGAAGAACCTCGCGGAACAAGGTTGTTGGTTTGGTGGAGGTTCAATGGAGACACCGAAAGGGTTCCGAGTGGACTTGGGAACCTGAAGCGGAGATGCGAGAGAACTATCCGGAGCTGTTTGCGGGTGTAGACTTCGGGGACGAAGTCTAATTCAAGCGGGGGAGAGTTGTAAAGCCCGTGTCCCGGTACATATTTTATTTATTAATTATTCTAATTATTGTTAATATTTTAGTTAACGAGGTTTAGTCGAATCGGACCAAAAGGTTAATTGTGACAACTCTTGGGTTCTTGCAAGGAAAGGGATAAGTTAAGGGGCTAGTAGGGACTTTCACCCAAAGTTTGGAAAGGGGTCAGCCCAAGGGTCGCCCTATCCCCCTTCCCCTTCGGTTTCACAGTAGCACCACCCCAATCGCAAGTCATTCTCCCCATCCCCTTCCCATTGTTGTCACCGGCGAAGTGAGTGCAAGAGAAAGAGAGAGAGATCGACGAGGAAGAAGAAAATCGAAAGGGAAAGGGAGGGTGGTCGCCGACCGGAGAAGAGAAAGGGAGGAGGCTGCCGCCGCGTGGTTGCCGGAAAAAGAGAGGAAGAAGACGTCGGGTTTGGTCGGAAAAGAAGAGAAAGGAGACGCGGTGAGGTAGTTCCGTTTAATCTTTTTCGGTTGTTCTTTTGTTGTCTAAGCACCGCCGTAAACCGCCACCAGCCACCACCGCCACCGGAGGCGGCAGTGGGTGGTGCTCGGAGGCTGCCCAGCGTGGCATGGCCCTTGTCTCAGTAAGCTTGTAGGTTTCCGGGTCTGTTTGATTAAGACATGGCTTAATGGTGTAAAAATTCAATAGTTACCTTTTTATGTAATTTTTAGTGTTCTGTCCAGTTCTTCAATCGTGCGTAACTTTTCCGTCATAACTCCGATTGAGCCGAAATTGGTACCCACGGTTCCAGTACGGGGTCGGTCACGTTTTCCGTGTTTTAGCGGAAACTGGTTCAGCCTCTAGCTAGGTGAAAAAGTGGTCGCAATTTGGTGATTTGTCATTTTATGTGAAGGACGATTTTCTGCCACTGTTTTGTCGTGGCCGTAACTTTTTACTCGTAGCTCGGATTGATATGAAATCAGTGGCCGAAGTTCACTAATTGAGTCAGGAAAGTTTTTCGTGTTTTGCCGAAAGTCTGTTTAGGCCTGTAGCTGGGCCGTATGGGGCTGTTTATACAGTCTGGTCCGAAAAACTTCCAGCTTTCTGTCCCTGTTTTGTTTTACGCATAACCTTTGTTTGGAATGTCGGTTTGGGATGGGACTGGTGCCAAAAGTTTCGTTTCGGAGTCTATTAAGTTTCCTCTGTTTTGCGGAAAGACCAATTCGGACCATAGTTAGGGCGAAGTTGCCATGTTGTACTGCAAGGTCCGGGTGTTCGCTGTTCTGCGAAACATTTTTGTAAAATCTATAGTAAATTATAGAAAAGTCGTTAGGACGCGTGCGATACGTCCCTGAAATCGTAAGACTGAGAACTTCGTATTTATGAATTTTAATTTCTGTATTTATCAGTTTTAAGGGGGTAAAACAGGTCCCGAACAGACCCGTAACTTTTAAGAAAAAGCTGGAATATTTAGTCGTTTGAAAGCTAGTAAACGTGTTATGGGTCGGGACTTTCCGTTGACTTTTTATACGTATTTAGGTGGGAGAAAGTGAAGAAGATTGCCGTGTTGGTGTTGCGTTTCGTGAGCACGTTGCTTAGCCTTGAGGTGAGTTCGCTCACCGCGTAGTTAGGGATTTCATGTATGTCGTTATTTTGTGTTACGTGTGATTACGTGTATTTATGTGCTTACGTGAACTAGATGGGATGTGATAACTGGTTGTGATTTATTAGATTCGTATGTGGAATATATATATGCATGTGTACACCTCGGTGGGACTGAGGGGCTCGGTGGGACCGAGGGCTTGGTGGGACTAAGCTAGTACAACAATTTTTACTCGGTGGGACCGAGGGCTCGGTGAGACTGAGCTTGTATTAATGTAATTTGTGTACTCGGTGGGACCGAGGGCTCGGTGGGACTGAGCTTGTATTAATGTAATTTGTGTACTCGGTGGGACCGAGGGCTCGGTGGGACTGAGCTTGTATTAATGTATTTTGTGTACTCGGTGGGACCGAGGTTCGTGCTTATATAATAATCATTATGTGGTTTGATATTCGTGATGATGGTGATGTTGCCTACTTGCGAGTAGGGGCGATATGCGTGGGGTTGCTACCTACGTGCGTGATTGAATTCACTAAGCGTTTAGCTTACCCTTTCCCAATGTGTTGTTATTTCAGGTGCGGGCGGCAGTCGGGCGTGACAGTACACACATGGAGCGCGGAGTGTCAAATATTATTAAACTTTCACTTTCGAACCCTTGAATTTAGTTATGAAATTTTCCGCTGCATAAACTTTGTTGATGGTTTGAAGTAACGACGTTAATTTTATTTAAGACGTGAATATTTAAATCATGGTTGTTTTATAATGAATTGTATGTTTTAAAAATTTTAAATTTCCTTGTAATTTTTGGGACGTTACAAAAAGATATTAAAAGAAACGTGGCATCATCAATTAAATAAGAAGCTGACACGTGTTATTTGATAGAAATTAACACAAGTTAAAAGTTCTGAATAACACACTCAGAGTTCTGATAATGCATACTCAGAAGTTCTGAGTACACAGTTCAGAAGAAAAATTCCCTTGGAACCAAAATTCATTTAAATCTCAACTTTTGATTATATAAAACATTTAATCATCCAGAAGTAGTTTGAACAGATAGAAAATTATTTTATCATCAAAATTCTGTCCATCTTTTGATGATTTGACATTTTTGAAAATCATTTAAAATCTAACATCTGACCTTGAAATTCTTTTTAAGGATTCAGAAGTAGTTTGAACAAGTGAAAAATTATTTTATCATTGAAAGCTTGTTCCCCTTAGAATGATTAGTGATAAGAAAGAAAATACAAACCTTATAAGCACCTCAGAATGATTTCTGAAAGATATCAATGCTCCCCCTTGACTTAACCATATACTCAAACATATATTAAACATAAGGAATATAAAAATATATCATAGAAAACATATAATCAACAAAATTGAAACATTTGTACTTCACAGAAATGAGTTCTAAAAGATGGTCAGAAGTTCCGATTTATCTATTAAAAAAAATGAAGTCAGATTTCTGAAGTACACTACTCAGAAGTTCTGAACTCAAGAATCAGCATTCTGAACAAGAGAGTCAGAGTTCTGAGTACACTATTCAGAAAATTGTACTTAGAAAAATATTCATTTCTGGAAAATAACAAATATCATCAATTAGTCAGATTAAGCATTCCTATTTTACATATGAGAAACGTAAACCTTTTGTGATCAAGAGGCTTTGTGAACAAGTCAGCCAATTGATACTTTGTATACACAAAGTGCTTTTCTATAGTTCCCTTTTCCACATAGTCCTTAATAAAATGATACCTTACATCAATATGTTTGGTCTTTGAGTGCTGAACAGGATTCTGAGTGATGGCAATTGCACTTTCTGAGTCACAGTAAATTGGAATCTTGTTAAGCTGATATCCATAATCCATGAGTTGTGTTCTCATCCATAAAGTTTGAGAACAACAAGCAGCAGCAGCTACATACTCTGCTTCAGCAGTTGATGTGGAGACACAATTTTGCTTCTTTGAAGCCCAACTCACTATCTTGTCCCCCAAAAAGTGACAAGCACCTGAAGTACTTTTCTTGTCCAACCTGCTCCCTGCATGATCAGCATCAGTAAAACCAGTCAGCTTAAAATCAGTTTCTTTTGGATACCAAAGGCCCAAATCAGGTGAACCTTTGAGATATCTTAAGATCCTTTTCACAACAAGCAAATGGGATTCTTTTGGATTAGATTGAAATCTAGCACAGAAACATGTAGCAAACATGATATCTGGCCTACTTGCAGTCAGATAAAGTAAAGATCCAATCATGCCCCTATAAACCTTGTTATCTACTGAAACTCCAGAGATATCAGCATCTAACTTGATATTTGTTGCCATTGGTGTTCTCATAGCAGCACAATCATACATCTTAAACTTTTTCAAAATATCTTTTACATATTTTCCTTGATTTATGAAAATTCCATTTGACAATTGTTTTACTTGAAGACCAAGAAAAAAGTTCAATTCTCCCATCATGCTCATTTCAAATTCTGATTTCATGACTTCAGAGAATTCATTACAAAGATCTGCACTTGTAGAACCAAATATGATATCATCTACATATATTTGTATTAAGATCAAATCATCACCTTGTTTCTTTAAGAATAAAGTAGTATCAATTTTACCTTTCTTGAAGCCATATTTTAATAAGTGTTGAGTTAGAGTGTCATACCAGGCTCTTGGTGCTTGTTTCATACCATACAATGCTTTATCTAAAACAAAAACATGATGTGGAAACTCAGGATCAACAAAACCTTCTGGTTGATAGACATAAACCTCTTCATTAAGTATACCATTCAGAAAAGCTGATTTTACATCCATTTGGTACACTTTGAAGTTCTTATGTGCAGCATAGGCCAAGAATATCCTGATTGCTTCAATTCTGGCAACTGGTGCAAATGTCTCATCATAGTCTATTCCTTCTTGTTGAGAATATCCCTTTACAACCAATCTAGCCTTGTTTCTGACTACAACACCTGACTCATCTTTCTTGTTTCTGAATACCCATTTTGTTCCAATTATAGATTTTCCTTCAGGCTTTGGAATGAGTTTCCAGACTTTGTTTCTTTCAAACTGTAGCAATTCATCTTGCATTGCTAAAATCCAATCTGGGTCCTCTAGAGCTTCATTGGCTTTCTTTGGTTCAATCACACTTAAAAATCCTGCAAACAGTGCTTCATTTGCTATTGCTGATATTGTCTTAACTCCTACTGATGGATCTCCTATCACTTGATGAATAGGATGGTCTTTTGTCCATTTGTTTGAACTAAGAAGCACATCAATCTCTGAAAAATTGTTATTTGTATCATTCTCATCAATAATAGCTTGTAATTCTTAACTATCCCTTTGTTCTGAGACTTGTTGAGGTGTAACATCTAAGTTTGGATTCTGAGTAGTAGAGTCAGAATTCTGAATGACTTGTTCAGAGTTCTGAATACCCTGACTAGAAGTCTGAGTACCTTGTCCAGAATTCTGAGTACTAGGCTCAGAAACATCATCACTTGTATTAATCAAAGTTGGACAATCCTCAGATGGACCAGTATCAGAAATTACAGTTGTTTGAACCACTTCTGAAGTTCCCTTTTTCATTTCTTGAACCATTTTAGGATTTTCAAAATCTTCATAAGATTCAGAAGTTATTTCTAGAAATGCATCCTTAAACAATAAATTGAGTTCTGAACAGTTAGGATTAGAATCTGATTCAGAAGTCATTTTTGTCTTATCCTGTTTGAGTTCTGAATTGTTTTGTTCAGAAGTCTTCATTCTTGACTCATCAAATGTTACATTGATGCTTTCCATAATTCTCTTGGTTCTTCTGTTGTAGATTCTGAATTCTTTGGATGTTAGTGAATAACCAACAAAGTATCCTTCATATGCCTTTTTGTCAAATTTACCAAGACTTTCTCTATCTTTAAGAACATAGCATCTGCAACCAAAAACATGAAAAAATTTAATCAGAGGTTTTCTTTTGTTTATCAGTTCATAAGCAGTTTTATCTAATCTTTTATTAATCAAAGTTCTGTTCTGAGTAAAACAAGCAGTTGCAATTGCTTCAGCCCATAGGAAGGTTGGAAGATTTGAATAAGCCAACATGGTTCTTGCAGCTTCAACCAGAGTTCTGTTCTTTCTTACAACAACACCATTTTGTTGAGGAGTTCTGACAGCAGAAAAGTTATGAGAAATTCTAAAGATTTGCAAAAAGTTCTGAAGAGTCTCATTTCTGAATTTTGTTCCATTGTCACTCCTTATTTTCTGAACTGGAAGTTGCAAAAGGACTTGAATTCTTTTGATGAACCTAATCAGTGTTTCAGCAGCCTCAGATTTTGCTCTTAAGAATTCAACCCATGTGTATCTTGAATACTCATTAACAATGACAAGTATATACTTCTTTCCTCCCATTGATTGAACTGAAATAGGACCACATAAATCAGTATGCAACATTTCTAATGGAGTCTTGCATGAAGAATCCATTTTCAACTTGTGAGAACTCTTTTTCATTTTGCCCATTTCACATGCTGAACATAATGATTCCTTCTCGAACTTTATCTTTGGTAGTCCTTTAACCAGATGTTTGCCAACCAGATTGTTTAGCTCCTTAAAATTCAAATGAGAACATCTTCTGTGCCATAGCCACCATTCATTTGCAATAGCATTTGATAGTAGACATACTGGTGTTAATGCTTGAATCTTTGAAAAATTAACCACAAATAAGTCCATATGTCTTTTGGCCCAAAACACCTTTATTCCATTCTCATTCAGAATTAGACATCCTATTATGCTGAACTTGATATCACAAAGACTATCCAAGAACTGACTTATGTTGAACAGATTATGTTGTAAACCTTCCACATAGAAAAGTTTCTAAATGGTCAGATCTCCTTTTGTTAAATCTCCAAATCCTCTAACTTGTCCTTTGCTGTTATTACCAAAGTTAACTGCTCCTCCAGCCTTTTCTGTAAAATTTGTCAGAGAAGACTTATGACCTGTCATGTGTCTTGAAGCTCCAGAATCTAAGAACCACACATGACAGCCCTCCAAAAACATTTAGTTAGATTCAGGTACACATACTGGAATGGGTCATTCTTCGTTAGCTTTAATCTCAGATTTAACAAAAGTTCCTTTAACTTTCCATTCAAAATCTTCTTTTAAACACCACTTTCCTTGTACTTTTATGAAATTAGAACATTTTCTGTTCACAAAATTGTTTCTTTTCTTTTTGAAAACCTTAGGTTGAGACTGAGTAGTTCTTTCAGTCTTCTTTTCATTTGATTTAAACATGTTTTCATTGTTCTTTCCTTTTGATTTAGATTGAGTATTGTTTTCAATCTTCTTTCCTTTTGAGTTTGAGACACTCTTACAGTCTTCTTTTCTGAATTCTGATTTGCTTTGTATGTATAAAAAGACTTAGAAGATGATTTCAAATTTTGACTTTTCTGAGAGAATTGAAATAAATGACTACCACACTGTACACAATTAAGATTGTTTCTTGTAAGAGACAACAAATCTGAATCCAAAAACTTTTTGCTTTTATTGATAGTATTCAGATTACAATTGCATCTATTACAAGAACTACTAGCTTTAGGTTCAGAAGTAGTATTCAACCCAATCTCATTAGAAATCCTTTTCAGATCATCTTCTCTTTTGCTTTCTTCTTTTTCTAAAACATTCAACTTTTCAGAATTAGCAGATGATTTAGATGATTCACCTTTCTCAAATATACTTGATTCATCAAATAATTTCTTATTTACTTTTAATGCATTAATCTTGAAAAGATCATACTCAGCCTTTAACTTCTCAAGCTCTGTTATCTTCTGGACATAAGTGTTGTTTTCCTTTAAAACTTGGTCCAGTTTAAAATCTACATCACATTAGTCATTTTCAAGTTCATCAAAAGTTTTTCTTCAATCTTCAAGTTCTTGGTTAACAAGTTTAAACCTCTTCTCAAGTTCTGAAAAACTTTCTGAAGTGGATTGAGAATTTTCAGTTGACTCAGAATTTTGACTAACAGTTTCAGAATTCTGACCTTCAGACTCAGAGTTCTGACCAATGGAGTCAGAATTCTGACTAGAAGACCCAGAAATCTGACTGACTGTTTCAGAAACCTTAATTGCATCAAATATACTTTCAATGTCAGGATATGAAAATTTTGGTTGTTTATTTTTATAACTAACATTAAGAGAGTCGTATTTGAATTTAGCATCATTATATCTTGGTTTCTCTTTTGTTGGTTTTGAAATTTCTTTCTTAACCTTGTCCTCTGAAACTTCTGACTTCTCAGTTTTTGGTTCACAAATTGTTTCCTTTGCTTTTACAGGACTTGATTTTTGTAAACTATCTGAACTTGTTATAGAACTAGCAGGTCTCAAAAAGATTTCAGCAATTATTGGGATTTCTGGTTTAGGAACTTGTAGTTTATCAAAATCATAATGATTTATTGGAGCTCTTTTCAAAACAACATTTTCCTCCAAACCTAATCCCATTTTTGGATTATATAATCTTGTGTCTTTAACATTACTTGTGAGAAGATTCAAGGTTTGTTGAGTTTGACCTCTTTTCAGATTAAGGTCTTCCAACTCTTTGATTTTTGAATATAAATTATTTCTTTCATCAAGCAACACATCAAATTTAATTTGCA
Organism: Saussurea involucrata; assembly: GCA_033807775.1. Taxonomy (NCBI): domain Eukaryota; kingdom Viridiplantae; phylum Streptophyta; class Magnoliopsida; order Asterales; family Asteraceae; genus Saussurea; species Saussurea involucrata. The sequence goes on from CM066315.1 coordinate 107,306,432, forward strand.
AATCAACCTTTCCATCTTTTATTTCTGAGAGTTCATTTTTCAATTCAGATTTTTTTTTCAAAAGTTCAAAATTCTCTTTTCTGACTTTTTGTTTCTCAACCTCAGATTCTTCAAATTGTTCTTTAATTATTTCCTTTTCTGTTCTGAATTTGTTAACCAGAATTCTTTCACCTTTTATCTGTTTTCTGAGTTTAACAAATTCAGCATTCATATTACCAATCTGAGTTATTAAATCAATTTAAAGGGCATAATGTACCTCAGTTGAAGATTCAGAACCTGCATCTTCATAATCAGAATCTTCTTCATTCCTCACCTTGGCCATATAACTTTGCATTTGTGAGAAGTGAATGCAATCTTCTTCATCAGAAGAATAATACAACCAGTTTTCTTGTTCTGCCAACATTGCAATTCCACTATCCTTGGTTTTGGCCAGTTGAGCTTTCTTTGTATAGTATTCATAGTCCTTGACTACTTTTACTCTGCAGTCCCTTGCATAATGACCAGATTTTCCACACTTAAAACAAAGATCCTTCTCTTTTCTTTCTTCCTTTTCTTCTTTCTTCTCATATCTATTTTCTTCTTTCTTTTCAAACTTACTTTCTTCTCTATCTTCTCTCTTCTTATATCTTTCTTATGAATTCCCCTGTTCTCTTCTGTACTTGCCTTCAAACTTCTTCTTTCCATATCTCTTGTTGAAGGTATTAGTCAACAAAGCTAATTTTCCAGCAATTAACTTGATATCAGCATCTTCCTCAGATCCTTCTTCCTCAGCAGATTCTTCCTCTATCTTTGGAATTTCAGACAAATACACATATTTCTTGGATGTTTTGGATGATTTGATGATTTTGGATTTTGAAAGTAAAGCTAATTGGTCAGTAACAATTTTCTTTTCTTCAACCACTTGCTTAACATAATCCTCATGCTGATTCAAAATACAAAACAGATCATTCAGATCTTCTTCACACATATCCTTGTTCATCTAGAGACTGATTGCAAAAGATGACCATTCTGAATTAAGACAATTCAGAAACTTGTAGTTTATCTCAGACTTAGTTTTCTTCAGCCCATTCCTCCTAAGGTCATTCAATATTGTGCAAAATTTACTGTAAGCCTGGGTTAAACTTTCTGACTCCTTTGCTTTGAATCTTTCATAAGCATTGATGCTTTGATTCAATTTTGCTTGAATTGATTTGAGTGTACCTAGCATCTGCTTTTCCAGTTCATCCCACATTTCCTTTGCAGATGTTCCACTGTCAATTCTATTAAAAACCTCATTAGGAACTGCCAAAGTCATAAAAGTAATAGCTATTTTGTCTATTGCATGTCTCTGTTTCTGAGCTTCTGTGTATTGTGAAAAATTCTTCTTCACTCTGGTAGCAGGAATCTCCGGAGTAGTATCAGTTGCAGGTGTAGCAGCAACATCAACATAGACTTCAATAGGACCTTCGCGAATAGAGATCATCAAGTTCTCATCAATATTATCTAGGAATTGAATCATTCGAATTTTCCATTGCTGATATTCTTCAGGAATAAGAACAGGAGGTTTCGTCTCAGATCCCATCAAGAGAAATTCTTTAGAAGACATGATTGTAAGATGATTCAACAGAAAGACAAATTCGAATTTCTTGATCGAAAAACAGAACGAATTCAAGAATTACTGAGAATTCAAGAATTACGAGTAGCATCGGAATCAATTATCAAATTGATCAAGAAATCTTCAAGAACATAATCAAGAACCTTCACGATCACGATCTCGAACAAATTTGTTTGTTGATTGGCTCTGATACCAATTGTAGAAACCAGGATTCAATCTTACAATCAATTATGATCAATTAAGAACAATCAAACAGAGAATTTGATCAAACAGACTTGTATTCAATCAAGAACAGAACACAGATCTAGAGAGAGAATCTCTCTAAGATTACAAAAGTGAATACAAAGATCTATGAAAAACGTTAGTTAACTAAACAGTGCTAACTTCTATATATACTGTAAGGAAAGTCTAAAGCTACAGTACATATGCATGACAAACCAATAGAACTTATACACGTGTTCTACGGTGTAACAGAATTTAACTGAAAATATCTAAGACCTAAGTTCTGAACAACATTTTCAGAAATTCTGAACAATCTTCTGATTAAGCACATCAGAACTTCCTTCAAGTACTTGGGATATTTTCATCTTCATCTTCAGAAGTTCTGAGTCTCCTACTCAGAACTCTGAACCTTCTATTCAGACTTTCATACTTGTAATCTTTTCGAGACTTCTCTAATCAGAAGTTCTGAGTCTCCTACTCAGAACTCCGAGTCTTCTGCTCAGATATCAACACTTGTGTTTTTATTAGAGTACTGAATGAATAATGGTGAAACTGGGTAAAATTGGTGAAATCCGGTAGATGAGTAATTCGTATGGTACCGGATTCCGGATGTAGTCCGGATTGGTACCGGATTCCGGATTGATACCGGAGTGTTGCTACCGGATTCCGGATGAGATCCGATGTTGTACCGGATTCCGGATGGGTCCGGAATTGAGGTTCTAGAATTGGGGTTTCCAGATTGTGATACCGGATACCAGATGGATCCGGACTGAAGAGTCTAGAATGCTTTTCCGGATTGAATTCTGGATGTGTTAATTGGTTAAGTTTTTTAAAAAAAAATCTGGGGGCGCTGCCCCAGACCCAACAAGGGCGTTGCTCCTTGACCCCATCCGCTAACCGGGTAGCGGAACTCCCGTGCTAAGTCGCCGAAGGGGGACATTTTAGGATAAGGATATGATAGGTTATTTAGGATTCTTAGCATTGAGAATATGACACGAAATGATGCGTGTTTAAGTTGTTATGTATGTATGCTAGTAAGTGTAACGGATCCATAGGTACTGGCATTAATTGAACGTGGAATAGGCATAAAGTAAATTGTAATTCCCGTAGACCTGAAATGAGGAATAGGCATAAAGTAACTTGTAATTCCCATTTCGTATGGTGTTGAGAAATGAGGAATAGGCATAAAGTAACTTGTAATTCCCATTTCTTATTGTGATAAAAAACATGGAATAGGCATAAAGTAACTTGTAATCCCCGTTGATGTGAAATGAGGAATAGGCATAAAGTAAATTGTAATTCCCATTTCATAGTGTGACGTGAAATCTTGGAATAGGCATAAAGTAAATTGTAATTCCTGATTTCTATGGGAAGGTAAGAGATAGGCATAAAGTAAATTGTAATCTCTACTTTCACTCCAAGAAATAGGCATAAAGTAAATTGTAATTTCTTGGACATGAGCAATGATCTAGAATCTGTGATGATTCGTAGTAGGCTCTCGAACGTGATGATATGACTTACTGAGTGTTAGTCATATTCATGAAATCGGGTATGTTCCCGTCATCGCAAGATGTGTATGTGTACGGTAAGAATGGTGGCAAACCAGGTTTCTTTATACGCTTTGTTTACATTGGTTTCCAAAGCTTATAACGTTCTAATTTGAAAATGGATGTTCTCACTAGGCGTAAGCCTAATCGTTTCAAATTAAATTTTCTTACCAGGTTCTAGCTCGGGAAAGGATAAGTTGGGATGAGCGCCGAGAGGTTCCTGAGTTATGCTTTTGATGACATGATGGAGAAGTTAATGGAAGTATTGATATTTTGGAGATTTTATAGACAACCTTTATAATCTAATTGTGCACGTTATGGATTAGATTAGTAGCTTGTTTACACAAACCTTGTTATGACTTCTCATTGTGCACGTTATGTATATACAAACCTTGTTATGACTTCTCCATTTATGTATGAAGTTTTGGGAAATATTTGTTGTGGACCTTGTAAATGTAAGGTTTAAATTTGTCCTGGTTTTTGGACGTTTCAGTACGGTATCAGAGCTGTAGTTTAAGTGAACTAGGTTTGATCATAAGATACCTAGACTTAAGCTGAGATGAATTAAGTTATGATTTGTGAGATATGGGTAGAAGTACTAAGACGGGATAGTCTTAGAGTCGACGGAAATACGTGAATTAAGCACTGTAACGATGGTAACGAGGATTCTCATGTATAGTATGTTCACAATTGAAATTAGCTACTGTTATTATGAATATATTGTTACGCAAGCATACTTGTTTCTAAATTGTTACAGTGACTAATGAACGTTAAAGTACGTTTCTTGTGTTTGGGATACGTGTAACCATTTCTATGGTTATCTTTTTGTGCTAAATCCCAAAACGATGGTGAATACACCAACCAGATCCCCTAATTCTTCGGAAGATAGGGCAGTAAATGATTGGGTGGTAGAGAAGCAACCTGAAATGGGTGGAACTTACGAAAGTCCACCGAGGCCACCTATAATTAGGGGTGAGCAAAACCCGACCGGCCCGAAAAACCCGACCGACCCGACCACCCGAACTACCCGAACCCGATTATTTTTGCGGATATTTCGGATCGGGGTGGGTACCCATAGACCAAACCCGATCTGTCCGAAATATCTGAACTTTTCTTGATGTTGTCTGAAATATCCGAAAGTCTCTGCTGATCGAGGTCGACATCGTCTTTTTCTTCATAATCCTCCTCGTCCTCGTCATTTTGGTGTTGTGTATGTGTGTGTGTGTGTGTCTATATATATATATATATAGAGAGAGAGAGAGAGACTATACCTGTGTGTTTATATATATATATATATATATATATATATCTATATATCTATACTATCTTATAAAGCATATAGACTAAAAGTCTTAAAGTCTTAAAGTCTTAAATCTTTTTTTATTTAAAAATTAATTATATTCTTTTTCTTCCTATATTTAAGCATGTTGATTCTGTTTTTTCTATTATTATTTTTAATAAAACTGAAAATTAATTGTTGTAGTTATCTTTTCCTATCTCTCTAACAACTTAAACTCAAATCTTTTTTTATTTAAAAAATTAATTAAATTCATTTTCTTCCTTTATTTAAGCCTGAAAAATATATAATTATTTTGAAAAAAATTATGATTATTCATGTAAGAGAAAAATATATTAAAATTAAAAATCCAACAAACAGATTATTAAATCATTTATGAAACTTGAAAATTTCGAAAAACGATTTATGAAACATAAAAATCTTGAAGTTTTTGAAAAAATAATTTATAAAACTCAAACAAACAGTTTATGAACATGAAAAAAATCGAAAAAAGGTTTATAGAAGTTAAAAAAATTCATATAATACACTATAATTTAATAAAAATAATTAATGTGATTACATGAATATAAAAACAATTAATTACGAACACATGATATATTTACAAAAGTCTTAAAGTCTTAAATATTTTTTTATTTAAAAAATTAATTATATTCCTTTTCTTCCTTTATTTAAGCATGCTGATTCTGCCTTTTCTATTATTATTTTTAATAAAACTGAAAATTAATTGTTGTAGTTATCTTTTTCTATCTCTCTAACAACTTAAACTCAAATCTTTTTTTATTTAAAAAATTAATTAAATTCCTTTTCTTCCTTTTCCCCTCTCTCTCACATGGATCATTTCCCCCAATCTCTCTGAACTCTAAACTTATCTCTAATCTCAAACTCCCCAGATTCACTCAGTTAATGCTTATCCCAAACTATGGTTCAGATTAAATCGTTCATCCTCTACCCATATATAAATGGTTCAGATTAAATCGTTCATCCTTTACTTCGACATCTCAGGTTTTACTTCGACATCTCAGGTAATCCATGAACTGATTTTTATCTATGTTTCGGTTTTGTTGTAGATTGGTAATCCATGAGAATAACTTAGGTTTTCATTCAACAATCGATTGTGTTGCTCATCATTCTTCGCTCCTGTATACACATGAGATCCTCTATCCGGTGATTCCGGTTCCCATTCACAGTTTCATCTATGTTGTTTTCAATAAAAAAAAATTGGTTTCCAAGTTTCCGATCGATGTTTTGGTTTCCAACCGATTTGATACCACACGTTAGTTTTTTTATTGCAATCGATTATTTTGTATATCACTCAATTTCTTGTATAGAAATCGGTAACACAGTCTCATCTCTTTGCTATTTGTTTCAGGTTTTATAGTTGCAATCGAGTACCGCATTTTCATCTTTGCTATTTGCTATTTGTTTCAGTTGCAATCTGGTGATTTCCGTTCCCATTCAGGTCTGTTTTTCCAATCAATTTTTTGGTTTCTATCTTCACTCCATTGCTTACTTTTGTTTTCTTTGAAATAGGTTTTATGTTTGCCTTTACATTTCAATCGAGTACCACAGTTTCATCTATGTGGTACCACAGGAAGATTTACGGTCAGGGTTTTTGAAGGTGCATGTCATTCTCTCTCTCTCTCTCTCTCTCTCTCTCTCTCTTTTAATCATATTGTCATATCTCATATAAATTCGAGGTGCATGACATTTTCTTATTTGGTTGATTTTGAATTTTAAGGATTGTGGAGAAGGGATATGTGATCAACTCAAAGAATGTTTCAGGCGATTCTGATTTTTTAGTATCCAGCAGTATACTCCTCGGTATAAGTTCCCATTTTCTAAAGTTTTATTTGGATTTATTATTTTCTTAAGTTTCGTTTGTTCATATACTATAAATATTTTAACTTGCTCAAGTAAAAAGCTTCTTATATGGCACATCATAGTGGTGGCCAAATCGACCGACCCGACCCGACCCGACAGGCCAACCCGACCCGAAACCGGCCAAGAACCGGTTTCAAGCCCGAGAGCCGGGACCGGTTCGTGTATTTAGGAATTTTCTCGGCCCGACCCGGGACCGGTTCGTGGCCCGGTTCTTGGCCTGACCCGGCCCGGCCCGAATTTTTTTCAAAAAAGTAGTCGTTTTCTAACCGTTGGAATAGTGTTGTGACCGTTTTTTTTGGCTAAAATAACACCCTCCAACCCCATATAAATACTAGGGGTGTTATGGAGTGATCACCACCTTACAATTGCTTACAAAACGGAAAAAACGCTTACAATTCTCATTTCTCGGCTCTCGTTATATTCGTTTCTCGCAAAAAACGCATACAATTCTCATTTCTATGATGTTAGTAGTGTCGGTGACGTCTCCCGATACGACGATGACGAAGAACTAGACATCAACCGCCTTGACGATCGGACGGCTATTACACGACTGCAGAAGTACAATACTCTTGAAAACTACAATCCAGATCAGAATCCATACTACGCTCCATACAATCCATTCAATTACAATCCGGGTGATGGGGGTGGGAGTTCGGGAGCGGGACCTTCGAATGTTTAGAATTTATGTATTGTAACTTGTAACTTAAAATTATATATAAATTATAAAACATAAAAGTGTATTTTAGTGATATATATTATAAATAAAACGTATTTTTAAAGTGTATTTTAGTGATCCAATCCAGTTTTTTACTTTCTAAAGTTTAGTAATTAATTATTATACAAAGAATTTTTTTTTTTTTAAAACAAGAAAAATACCCCGGCCCGATCAAGAACCGGTTCTTGGCCCGGCCCGGCCCGGTTTTATAAAAACCGGTTTTTTCTAACCCTATACGGGCCAGGGGTTTTAGGGTTTGACCCGGCCCGACCCGAACCGGTTTTTGGTTGACCCGGTTTTCCCCTTTACTGTTTGAACCCGGTTCTTGTTCCGACCCGGCCCGAACCCGATTTTTGGCCACCACGCCACATCACAGGGAGGGAGTTTGCTTACCCAACCCCTTTGAAGTGGTCATATTGGATCTTTGGGAACCATCACAAACATCCGCCTATAAGATGTCTCATATAGTCCATCATGTGTTTATGGATTAGGCAAAAACAGGACCAAGAGATTAGGTAAGATGATCTATCTCATCAACAAATTTATGGGTTTTGATCATTTCAGATTACTTGATTGATGATTGGATTAATTTTATAAAGACTTTTAAGAAAAATTCGTGGTTATAATTTGAAGATTCTTTGAGAGGGCTTCATTGAGTTCATTCATCAGAAGAAGTATAGTTTGTTCCGTTCTAACTTCTAATTTGCAGTTTAGTTTCTACATAATTACTTTTGAAAATGGGAAATTGGGTTTATATGATGTGTTTTTTTTACAATTTGAGCAAGTGATATTGTGAGTTTTATGGGTTTTCTTTTTCAATTTTGATGTTGATTTAATGAAGGGGAATAGAGGAGTATGCCATTACCAACAATGCATCTAGGAGAAATAACAACGGTATTCTAGGTTGCAGATACGTCTGATGAGTTTTTAAGGTAAGATCTTTAACATTGTATTTTGCTATTGTATTTCAAGTATTTTTTCTTTTTGTGATGGGCGTGCTTTAAATCCTTGAGCACCATTTTCTGCAGATACTTGAACTCCATTTTTTGAAGTGTAGAACTCCATTTCCATATCTACTGTGTGGAAGAACCAGTGAAGTACTAGCCCCATAGCTTGAGGTACAAGGCTAAAGAAAGATTATGCATTGTGAGAGTAGATGCATTATGTAATTTCTCTAATACATGGTTTTTTCCGACATTTTTTTAACCTTTATGTAATGGTACGGTTAACAATATTGAACGTACTTGAATTTCTACAGGTATTCCACATATAAATTCATGGTAAAAACAATTTCTTCATGTTTTACGGTTCGTGTTTAATTGTTCAACTTCAATCCTACTTTTGTTGAATCGATTGAGTTATACTTTTGTGGTGAAACCAGTGTTCTTGATACCAAAAGCTTGAATTCTCTTTTCTATTGTTATTAACTAACATTACATTTGAATTCTTAATCTATTGTTTAAATTTTGTTTTATGCACAAATTACAACAACAGAAAATAGGATGTCTTTAAGCAGATTAGTTTAATCTCCCTCTCACACACACACATAATCAGACATGGAATTGCCAATTCTTTCCCCTTTCATGGATCTGATCTATCTGGTTTCGGATAATTGATGGCAGGGGCGGCCTCTGCGCCGTTCTGGTGTGGCGCGATTACCATGGTGACGTTTCTGCACTTTAGGCCGAACATTTCTTCACCAAGTTTCTTGAAAAAGAGGTATGTTCGTTTTCGTTAGGTATTGTAAAGAGTTGTTATTATTGTTATTTCTTTGCGTTTCTATATGCTTCATTGTTGTTATTTCTCTTTCTGTTCATTTTATTCATGTTATTTCTCTTCCTGTGTAAGAAACATGGATTGTGAGCTTAGTTTAATGGATTTATTTAACGGCTTAGCGTATATATCTAATGGAAGTGGAATAGTGAATGGACTTCCAAACTCAAATAGTGGTGGGTTCGACAAGTAAGTTTCTTTTCTCTTAACACTTAATAGTTTATATATATATATATATATATATATATATATATATAAACTATATATATATATGGCTTGTTGGATACTGCATGTCTGCACAATAAATTACAGGGGCCAAGGTTTGATGTAGCTATGTAGGAAATGCGGGAAATATAGCCCACATTCAAATTAAAGGGCCATTTATCAAATGCTTACTCGATAACTTCTTACAAAGGATCTTACCCGGTAAGAGCTAAGGCAGGACTAAGAGTCCTACCATGGTTAACGCTTACCGGTGTCGCATATGATACCGTTTTGGTGGACTAAAATCTTACCCGGTTACCAGTAAGTGCTTACCCGAGTAAGTGTTTGGTAAACGGCCCTTAAGTCACAAAAGCTATATAATCCTTTATTTTTGTTGTGTAGGATATATTGGGTTTGTTTTGTTTATTATGAATGACTTCATATAAGTCTTGGTTGATTCAGGGAGTCGTTGCCAAAGCAATGGGCGATGAGGTTACGTGTGGTCTTACATCTAGCCGAAACTCTTGAATATTGTACAAGTAATGGTCACGCTCTTTATCACTATCTCAATGCTTACAGAATTTTGTTCAATTTGTTAAAAAAAATAAGTTCAATTTATTTCCCATATTTTAAACTTGGATGTCGATATTCATGCATTAGAATTCTTGCAGGAAGATAATCCTATACTTTCGTGTTTTGATCTAATGAAGAATAGTCGAGATGGGAAAACCTATGGCACGAATCTTGCATTTACTCCTCCTGAGTATTTGAGAACCGGTACATTCTTATTCTAATAATTTTTCGAAAGGAAGATGCATTTTTAGGGAGATGTGCATATGTATGCATGATGTACAAGATCAAAATTAGCAAAGCGCAAACAGAGCGAGCAGGAGTCATGACATGGAGCGTTGTGGAAATTTTAGAGGAGGAACCAAGGAAGTCTATAGCATTAAGGTTGAGGAAGTCTACTTATAGGTATTTTATGTCAAAAGTAAATTGAAAAGGTTTTTTATGTCATTAATATGTTTAATAGGTTTTTTAAGTCAATAGTCTGTTAAGTACATCTGTGTTAGGCTTCCTCTAGCTGAGTTGGTCATAGAATCGGTTTTTCTTAGTAATCAACATCCCATGAAAATTACTTGAATGACCTGTAACATTTTTAACATTTATTTTGTGGATATTTTACAATGATACCATCGTGTTCTTTGTATGATTAGAGCTTTATTATTATTTTGTTTCAAGTAATCTATACAAATTGTCAAGAGTACATCAATTAGTGCATTTCATACATCAATTAGCGCATTTCATATAATGAAGCGTTATTCTTTATCCTTGATTTGATAATACCAAACACAAAGTTGTTGGAATCGACTATTATTTTCAACCTGCCACTTCGACCCCTATCACTTAACTTTCTATATAAATTAGATACGTAAATGTAAAAATTTTACTTCCCGCCGCATTGCGCGGGTACTCAGCCAGTATATATATATATATATAGAGAGAGAGAGAGACTGTACCTGTGTGTGTGTGTATATATATATATATATATATATATATATATATATATATATATTGCTGCAACCTGCGAGAGATAGAGAAAGAGATAAATAAGGGGGGAGAAGAAGGGGGTTAAAGGAGTAGTAGTTCCAGAGTCGGTGGAGGAGTAGTTTCACGATTTTGCTCCTTTGGTTATGGTGTTTTTTTTATTATCAACTAAAGTAGAAGAACCCTAAATCTAATGCAGTGCAGCCGATCTTCAAGCAGACATCGAACCAGTTCCCTTTGTGTCATTGAAAATGGGCTGGAATCAGGCCCAATCCAAATTGACCCGATCCGAAAACCCGAACCCGATCCCACCCGAACCCCGATCCCTGAACTATAGTTTGGACGGGTATCGGGTTCCACATATCCCACCCGAAACCCGATCGGGTTATGGATTTTGGGCCCTGATCTGACCCGACCCGACCCGATCGATGCTCACCCCTACCTATAGTAGGAGGAGGAGAAAGTCAAACACGAAGGACGATTGCAGGTAGTTCTAATCCGGTGACGACAGAATCTACAATGGAATCTCGCATGATGGATAATATGATGCGATCAATGAATGTGGCACTGGCACAACAATCAGAGATGGTTATGAAAGTGTTAAACGATAGAAGTGCTGAGTCACAAAGATCGGAGACTGGTAATGGTGTTGTAACTCCACCTGTTATTCCTGTAGTAAATGTTAACAGGAGAGTGGAGAGAGTTTGCTCTTATAAAACGTTTCTGAGCTGCAAACCACCGGAGTTTGCTAGAACAGATAATCCGATAGCATGCATGAACTGGATTAGAGAGATGGAACAAACTTTTCGAGCTTGTGAATGCGACGAGGAATCGAAGGTCAGGTTCGGTTCTTAAATGTTACGAGGCAATGCTTTAACCTAGTGGAATATTGTAACATCGACAGTGACGGCTCCAGTCTTGGCTGCTATGACGTGGGAGTCGTTCAAAATAAAGATTTTAGAAGAGTATTGTAACGAAAATGAAATGGATAGAATTGAAGAAGCGTTTCGGACTCTTAAAAAGGGAAACTTGCCAGTAAGAGAATATACTCGAATATTCTTGGAAAAGCTGAATCTAGTGGGGCATGTGGCTCCAACTGAGAAGGAGAAGATTAAAGCCTATCTGAAGGGCTTACCGGCTGACATGATGTCTCGAGAGTGAAATTCTAAAGCCTCGACATTGAGGGAGACGATCGAAGAAGCTAAAATAATAGAAGAGGTTTATGCTAAAGATAAGGAAGAGAAGACGCAAGGGGGAGAGAAACGAAAATGGGAAGGCTGGTAGAAATCTTCTCAAAAATCTAAATAGTTTGGCAAGAATGTTCGTTACGAGTCTCGTCGATAACCGATCTGGTGCCCAAAATGCCGAAGTAAACATTTTGGTTCGTGCCGGGTGGTAGGAAGTGAATGTTTCAAATGTGGGAAGACTGGTCATCAAGCTGCAAACTGTCCTATTCAAGGGTTGACCTGTTTCGAGTGTAAACAACCCTGTCACTTGCGAAGAGACTGACCAAAGCTGAGGAATGGTGGAGATCAGGGAAAGAAGCCAAATACTCCTAAGCCAAGAGATCGGGCATTTCATATGACGGCTGATGAGGCAAAGGAATCCAAAGATGTTGTTTCTGATACTTTCCTCGTTAATTCTATTCCCGCACGAATTTTATTTGATTGTAGCGCCAACCTGTCATTTGTATCAAAGTCATTTTATCAAAAGTTAGCTATGCCTGTCACTACCTTGGAAGATGCCTTAGTAGCCGAGATAGCTAACGGGGGTCAAGTCTTAGTTCGTGAAAGACTTGAGGGTTGTCTGATTATGATAGAGGAAAAGAAATTTCCGATTCACTTGATGTTGATGGAAATTGGGGGGTTTGATTTAGTCGTGGGTATGGATTGGTTGACAATCAATCAGGCAAAAATTCTATGTGCCAAGAAATTGATTCGAATTCCTATGTCTAACAATGATGATGTATTTATCTTTGGGGAAAAGAGAAAAGGGGAAGTCCCGTTAATTTCTGTTGCAAAAGCGCGTAAATGTCTGGTAAAAGGATGTTCATCCTACATAGCATATGTTCTGGATGTTAAGGCAGAATAGAAGCGAGTGGAAGACATAAGGGTAGTAATTGAATTCCCAGATGTATTTCCTGATGATCTTCCAGGTCTACCGCCAGAACAACAAGTAGAGTTTCGAATTGATCTTGTTCCTGCAGCGGCACCGATAGCGCGTGCACCGTACCGTTTAGCGCCAGCTGAAATGAAAGAGATGATGTCCCAGCTACAAGAACTGCTCGACAAGGGATTTGTTAGGCCAAGTTCTTCACCTTGGGGAGCTCCGGTATTATTTGTTAAGAAAAATGATGGCACTATGAGAATGTGCATCGACTATAGGGAGCTGAATAAGGTGACTATTAAAAATAAGTATTCGCTTCCAAGGATTGATAATTTGTTTGATCAACTCCAAGGTGCGGGATGCTTTTCAAAGATTGATCTGAGGTCGGGATATCATCAAGTACATGTAAGGGATGAAGATGTTCCCAAGACGGCGTTCAGAACGAGGTATGGGCATTATGAATTTCTTATGATGCCCTTTGGTTTGACAAACGCTCCTGCTGTGTTCATGGATCTGATGAACAGGGTGTGTCGACCATTTTTAGACAAGTCTGTCATTGTTTTCATTGATGACATACTGGTTTACTCAAAGAATAAAGATGATCATGAAAGTCACCTTCGTGAAGTCTTAAATGTTCTAAGGAAGGAGAAATTGTACGCAAAATACTCCAAGTGTGAATTTTGGTTAAAAGAAGTACAATTTCTTGGTCATGTGATTACTTCTGAAGGAGTCAAAGTAGATCCGGCAAAGATAGAGGCAATGACGAATTGGGAAACACCAAAGAGCGCATCAGAGATAAGGAGTTTCTTGGGTCTGGCAGGTTATTACCGGAGGTTTATAAAATATTTCTCAAAGATCGCTTCTGCCTTGACCATTCTGACTCGGAAGAATGTGAAGTTTGTATGGACTGAAAAGCAAGAGTCAGCTTTCAGGACATTACAAAAGAAGCTACGTGAAGCTCCTATTCTTGCACTACCGGAAGGAACAGAAGATTTAGTGGTGTATAGTGATGCGTCAAAGATGGGTTTGGGTGTGTGTTGAAGCAACGCGGCAAGGTGATTGCTTATGCATCAAGACAACTCAAAGAACATGAGAAGAATTACCCTATCCATGACTCAGAACTTGCAGCGGTAGTGTTTGCATTGAAATTATGGGGACATTATCTGTACGGAACGAAATGCACTCTCTTCACTAATCATAAGAGCTTGAAGCATGTATTTGATCAAAAAGAGTTGAACATAGGCAATGGCGTTGGTTGGAACTACTTAAAGACTATGATTGTGAATTGCATTACCATCCCGGTAAAGCAAATGTTGTGGCTGATGCTTTAAGTAGAAAGGAATATAGTGGGTGTTTGAAACCAACTAACGCCAGAATTGATGTGACGTCAGGTCTGATTGAAAGAATAAAAGCGGCACAAGCGGAAGCCTTATTGGAAGAAAATCTGAAAGAGGAAGTCATGATCAAACAACGTCTTCAACTGACTGAAGATAGTCGTGGGATCAAACTGTTCCAAGGCCGCGTTTGGGTGCCAAAGGCGGGAGGAAACCGAGAGTTAATTCTCAAAGACGCCCACAAGTCTAAATATTCTATACATCCTGGAAGTACTAAGATGTATAGGGATCTGAAGCTACACTATTGGTGGCTAGCTATGAAGTTAGATGTGGCACAATGTGTAGAAAAGTGTGTGACGTGCTCGTTAGTGAAGGCTGAACATCAAAGACCCTACGGGAGTCTACAATCTTTAGAAATTCCTGAATGGAAGTGGGATAAGATTACCATGGATTTTGTGACAAAGTTACCGAGAACGTTAAAGGGTAACGATACCATATGGGTAATCGTTGATCGGTTGACCAAAAGTGCTCACTTCCTAGCAATGAAAGAAGCAGCACCAATTGATAAGTTAGCCAAGCTTTATATTGATGAAGTGGTGTCAAGACATGATATACCAGTGTCTATAGTTTCTGATCGTGACAACCGGTTTACTTCGAGGTTTTGGCAGTCACTACAAGAAGAACTGGGTACAAGAGTAAATTTGAGCACTGCATACCATCCACAAACGGACGGGCAAAGTGAAAGAACCATTCAGAATTTGGAAGATATGCTCAGGTCTTGTGTGATAGACTTTGGAGGTAACTGGGATACGCATTTACCTTTAGTGGAGTTTGCGTATAACAATAGTTGTCATTCCATTATTGGAAGAGTACCTTTCAAAGCCTTGTATGGACGGAAATGTAGAACTCCAGTGTATTGGTTAGAATCTGGAAAAACAATTTGTTGGTCCTGAAATTGTTCAACAAATGGCTGATAAAGTGAAAGAGATCCGGAAGCACATGAAGGCGGCTCAAGATCGACAAAAGAGTTACGCTGATCCGAAAAGAAGGCCGAAAGAATTTCAAGTTGGGGAGCGAGTGATGCTTAAAGTATCCCCATGGAAAGGTATCATAAGATTTGGAAAACGTGGAAAGTTGAGTCCTCGTTTTCTTGGACCTTTTACAATAACCAAGCGAGTAAGGCTTCAAGCATATCAGTTGGATCTTCCACCCGAATTGGAAGGAATCCATAATACCTTTCATGTTTGCTATATCGTCGGAAATGTTTAGCCGAAGAGAATGATGTAATTCCACTTACTGAAGTAAGAGTGGATGAGAAGAGTCGTTGCGTGGAGGAACCGGAAGCAATTTTAAAAATGACGACTAAGAAGCTTCGACATAAAGAAGTGGTTATGGTGAAAGTTGTTGAATCCAGATCCGTGCAACAGTTTATGAAATCGAAATAATAAGCAAATAAGAACAATGATTTCAACTGGTCATCCCTGTATTAAGCTTTCAATCAGAGAGTTTACAATAAGAGTAGGAAAGCTAATGAGATGATTAACCTTTTTCTTAGGCTAATACAACATTATATAGTACGGGCCCGTGGCTAACAAGCCCACGGCCCGTTCACTATGGACTAAGATTAAACAAATACAATTTGACCCTTGAACTTTAAATCAACAATAAAACCTGCCCTAACAATCTCCCCCTTTGATTTGAAGTTCAAATTCGCGCTCTATCTCTTGCCAGTTGTAGACATAACGTTTGCGAAGAGCGAAATGAACCTCGAAGAATCTGATGGCGCGGCGGTAGTCGAGACGTTCTTCAACCATATCCAAAGCAGTCTGGGCAGTTCTTTCATTCAGATTGGGCACATAGGATACCTTTGGATTTTCGGATTCGTGCTTGATGATCTTCCGAAGAGCGTCTTGAACCTTGAGCAGTGTGCCATCGCAAAATCGATCTACCTGACTGAACCTCATAAACTTCTTTTCTTTCTGAGCGTTGAGGAAGACGATCCCAAATTCCGGTTGAAGCAGCATTGCATTCTCGGGATACATCGACAGTTCAGGAGCTTTCAGATTCGGTTTGAGCAGATTTACCTTCTTTGCTCGGTTCTCGATTGCCATTTGAAAGTCCGTAAGATAAGAGATCATAATAGAACGGACGAGGAATCGACGAACCGCTTCGAGCGCCTTTGTTACAGCAAGCGGTCGGATGGTTCTGGTGCGAAGGTCTCTCAGAATAACCAGGAGGTCGAACGGATGGAGATGCTTAAAGTCAGCTTCAGAAAAAATCCATTCTTTTCCGTCTTCACGTCGAACAGTGAATACGGGAAAGACGATCTTCATAATTTTGTTTGACTGAATCTTTAGCACCTCTGAAATTTTATGCTTAGTTCGTACCTGGTCTCTCGGGAGACACCGCTTCATGGCTTCTACGTATCGGAGTTGGCGTGCTGGATCAGGACTGTAGATGCCAAGACAGAAGGTCGGCTCGATCGGGCGAATTCGGTGAACAAACAGCTTCTTCAGAGATTCCTCCAGATGAGGAATGAGGACCTTGATCTTCTCCCAACGGGTTTGTTGCTGAGGAGGGGGGGGGGGGGAAGATCAAGAGCTGTCATTTGTAGAGGAGATGTCAGGTTTTCTGCATTTGAGCTTTCGGGTTGATCTGTAGTCATATTGGGTTGAGTCGAGTGAACGGGAGGCGTACCATAGAAATTCCGAAGCAGAAACTGGTCGTAATCAACGTTGTCGTCTTCATCAGTGGGAAACACCAAGTTTACCTCGAAGTTTACGGCTCTGGCAGCTTTTTCGTACCATGCGTCTTCGGTTTCCGGGTTTGTTTCACATGCAGGATCAATCATGGTGAGCGTCGGCATGTCTGATGGTTCTTGTGCGACCAATTCCTGTGTTGTCCCCTCGGGCTTTTCATCCGTTGGGGCTTCGTCATCTGAGATATCCATGTCGATGACCATCTGAGCTAATGGCAACTCGGCTTCGGGTGTTTCTGTTGAAATTGCCGCAGTTGAGGGTTCCTGTTGAACCACAGATGTCGTCGCAGGCTGGATCAGGGAGGCGGTCTCAGTTAGAGGTTGACGCTTCTCCCCCTCACGGTGATAAGGATCCTCCTGGTCATCGTGTTTGCGTTTAAGACCGCCGACTTGACTCTTACAAGTGTCTTCGAGTGAGCGGACCCTCTCAGACAGCGTGGCAAGCGCTTTGTTGTAGTCGTTGAGGGTCGAGTCATTGGCGTCAAGGCGTGAGGTGATGGACGAAGATGGAGCAGTGACCTGGGATCGAAGAACTGAGATCAGGTCTGCTTCGGTTGAGGCGGTTGTATCGGATTCCTGGAGCAGTTGGGCCAGAAGCATTGTCTTTAAGGTATCCACCGAATAGATAGGTTGAGCAAATGTCGGTGGATGTGGTGGTGCGGTTTCGGCTTCAACGAACTTTGCTTTGCCTTTGATGGCTTTGGCGATCTCGTCGGAGACATGCTGTTCCATTGCCTCGCGGACAGCCTTGAGGGTGCTGTCCAGGGACCCTTGCGACACAAAGTCGTGGTGAATAACTCTGGGACCACTTAGGTTACCAGTTGAGGCATCTACCACGGGGGTAGAGCCACCTACGTTCACAGTTGGCACGATGTTAGTTGTGGTAGGATTTCCCGCCGATCCTTGTGTTTCACCAAGAGGTGAAGACACTACGGTGGTTCCGGTCGAGTCACGAAGAGTCTCGACTTGGTGTTGCTCAGCTTCGAGTGTCCTAGCCGAAGAATGTTCAATATCAAAAGGCGCTAGACTCGATGGTGCACGAAATGAAGGCGAGACCGGGGGCTGCTGGTCTCTTATTTCAACACCAGCACTCTCCGAATGAGAGGCCGGTGGAAGTTGTGCTTTTTTCCCGTGTAATATTGAAACATCC
This sequence comes from Saussurea involucrata, assembly GCA_033807775.1. Classification (NCBI taxonomy): domain Eukaryota; kingdom Viridiplantae; phylum Streptophyta; class Magnoliopsida; order Asterales; family Asteraceae; genus Saussurea; species Saussurea involucrata. Next base: position 107,324,561 of record CM066315.1, read on the forward strand.
GTCTGTCGTGAGACGGATGAATGGATGAGGGGGTCGTGCAAATGCTCCGCTGGGTCCACGGAGTCTTCTTCAATACCCCGTCCCAACGTATGAGACGGGACAGCAGATGTGGTTACCCGGATATCGCTCGTTTGGGGTCGCTCAGGAGCCTCGTTATCTTTACGGCTCAATCTTTCCTGGTTCATCTTTGAACGCAGTTCTCTCCGGCTCACATGTCCTAACTCCTCTATTTGGTCTCCCTCAGATGTCCTAGTAATAGGTCCGGTTCCAGAATGTGGTGGAGATTCAAGAGGGATGCCAATGGTAAAATCAGGGTTGGGTCCGATACCGCGAGGTATTTGTTTCAGGCGTATGTTTCGGTCGGTATCGGAGTCCGTGGAGTCAGATTCCACGTCTTCAACATGTGTACTGGGAGATTGGGGTTCGGTGATGTATGGATCGGTTGAATGATGTAGTCTCGGTCGAGAGGATGGACCAGCTTGGGCTGAGCTGGAACCGGGTTGCGATTCCACTGCACCACCTACTCTCGTTCCCCTTTCTCTCACACCTAACGTTCCCCGCCCGACAGCACCTGCTTGTCGGGCCCTTCCACCTCTCACTCTCGGACCCTCACGTCTCTCGGGTCTAAGTCCCTGGGCAGGTCCCTCCGGCGCTGGCTGGACCATGGGATTACCTAACGCTTCCCTGTATGCTACTACCCCTGGTGCAGTGGGATCGGCGATGGCTAGTAATGGTTCAGGGATGGGCATTGCGACCGCATCAGAAGGATTTCGGATAACCATGAACTGTAAATGGTGATGGGGACATACCGGATGGTTCAGGCGGCGAGGAATGGCAGGATTCACGTCCATGTGTTGACGCACCGCAAGCGATAGGAAGCGCGGATACGGAAGAAATTTCTTCTGTTTGGAACCTCTGATTTGGCGAATAGCCGCGACGAGCTCCCTCCAGATGATCATCGCAAAGTCTATGTGTCGGTTGTAGCACACAGCATGGACTAGGCGCAGGAAGTTGCCGGTGCACTGATCAATGCCTCTCCATCTCGATGAAAGGCAGCGGTTTAGGATCGTAAAAAGCGTGTACCATATCGGAGCGAGGTACTTGCGATTGAAAGCAGATGGCCGGTTGAGGTCATGATTGTATCCAAGTGCGCGGATTTAAGCGCAAAGCGTGTCATCATTCACGGCAGGATCGTACTGTTCATGATTGTTGGTGGTGGCTTCCGGAAGAGATAGAAGGCGGCGGAATGAGTCCGGTGTGAGGTTGAAAGGTTGGTTATCGATCTGAGCGGTGATCGACTGCGAGGTACCGGCTGTGACGACTCGGGCGGTGAGCCATACTTGCAGAACGTACAGGACTAGGACATCGGCTGTGCTGGTGAAGGCCTCACGGAGAGGGTGATTCAGGAGAATGTCCAGGAGCACTCGATGAAGTGGTTGGGGCCTGAACAAGGTCGTGTCCAGGTGGTGATTGTTGGCCTCCAGTTCAGTGCCATGGTCAGGGTTAACCAGGGCAGCATCGGCTTCCTCGTTAATGATATCCGCCTCTTGAGGTATTTGCTCTTGAGGAGGCGGTTGTTGGTCGCCTGGTTGTCCGTGAGGTTGTTGTTGGTGATCCGCCATAGATAATCTGTAGAAAACAGCACAGTTAGTAATTGAGTCGGATAAACAAGTGTCGGTGCGTACCTTCGTTGGGATTGGCTCATTCTGAGACAGATCGAGGACTGGCAGTGACAAAGCAGGTACGGAAAGGACACAACAGCAGAGTTTTCCGGATGAAGATGCCAAGGTGTCCGGACAACACATGGTGTCCGGGTAAATGGGATTTCCGGATAAGGTAAGCAAGTGTCCGGATAAGTATGTAGTATCCGGACAGAGGTTCCCTGATACACTGAATTTCCGGATAACATTAGAGTCCGGACACCAAACTACCCGGTAGTCGAACTTACCGGAAACCCTAAGGTTTCCGGACAACTAAGTCTCCGGGTGATGGTAGTGTCCGGATGGATCATCATGCTGTTTGAAGGTGTCCGGACACGACGAAGGTGTCCGGACGAAGACTCAATGTTCATATTGGCAAACAGGAGATCCCAATCAAGTGTGAGGTTCTTAAGAGTTGTCCAGAAGCAAATATTAGCATAATGGAGTGTTGACAACCCTGGGATCGCAACCATTTAAGCTAAACCGACGAAAAAACTCTTGAGGGTTTCGGTCACTGTTGGATCGACCCAATCAGAGGTCGGTTAGCGGTGTACAGTGTGTGAAACGCGAAGATATGTGATTAGCAGAGACAACCGAGTAACATACCTGAGTATAGGGACTAAAGCGAAGTGCAAATCGAGAGAGTGGGGCGAGTCCGGGCGAGAGAGAGAGAGTCGTCGAGGGTTTTTAGGATTTTAGGGCGAATTTCCGGAGAAAAACAACAAGGGGAGTCCGGGTGTCTTAAATAGCCAGATGGTGTCCGGATTCTTGGCCCACCCGGATTCATACCGGATTCGGATACTGTCCGGAAACCTTAGGGTATCCGGATACTGTCCGGATAAATCAAACCAGTCATTTCCCTTGGAATTTTGCAGGAATCTGAACCGAAAGAGGACTTTCTCTTGCTCCCCCTCAAACTGAGCATGGGGATCTATCACTCCCCCTCGGATAGTGCAGTAGAGTGCAGTGGAGAGTTCCGGCACACAAAAACATTTAGATTTTGTAAGAACAAGTTGTGCCGCTCCCCCTTAAAGGATGAGGAAACTTACCTGATATTGCATTGTGCTCCTCCTGAACACGAGAATAGTTGGTGAAAGCACAGAGATAGTGAAGGAAAATATAGACGACGGTAAGAAATAAATGGAAACACACGAAGAAAGAGTGAAAAACAAACGAAATCTACTTAATAAATACCTAGACTAAATCTAGCTGTGTAACTAGAACAAGTAGAATACAAAAACGAGGAAGTGTGTGCTCATGCATCAGGATGTTAACCACCGGATGATGAGGAGACAGTTACTCGAATATGTATGGAACTTGTAATGGGCACACAGTCGGATTACGTCTTCAGATTTAGCATACCTAGCTTGAACACAAGAGTTTTAAAGCGTTTTTCGTCCAAGGCTTTGGTAAAAAGGTCTGCTAACTGATGTTCAGTATTTACGAAGTAGAGTTCGACTGTACCTCTTTCGACGTGATCCTTAATGAAATGATACCGAACGTCGATGTGCTTCGTCTTTGTGTGTTGGACCGGGTTGCTTGATATAGCAATGGCGCTCTTTGAGTCACAGTAAATCGGGACCTTGACATACGTGAACCCGTATTCTTTGAGTTGTGTCCTCATCCAGATGACCCGGGAACAACAGCTTACGGCGGCCACGTACTCTGCCTCGGCAGTTGACGTCGATATGCACTGTTGTTTCTTCGACGCCCAGCTTACCAGGCTATCTCCCAAGAACTGAATGTGCCCCGAGGTGCTCTTGCGGTCCAACATGCATCCCGCGTGATCCGCATCCGAGTAAGCGGAAAGTCCAAAACCTGTCTCTTTCGGGTACCAAAGGCCAAGATCAGCAGTACCACGTAAATAACGAAAAATACGTTTAACAACATTGTAATGAGACTCTTTAGGGTTGGACTGATAACGGGCGCAAAGAAATGTCGAGAACATTATGTCTGGTCTACTGGCAGTTAGGTACATTAAAGAACCGATCATTCCCCGATACAATTTGGCGTTGACAGCCTTTCCGTTAGGATCGGTGTCAAGCTTTGTATTGGTTGCCATGGGAGTTTTCATTGGTGAGGACTGGTCCAATTGGAATTTCCGAAGAATATCCCTTATGTATTTGGACTGGTTAATGAAGATTCCGGTCGACAGTTGTTTAACTTGAAGACCAAGGAAAAAATTCATCTCACACAGCCTACTCATTTTAAAAAAATTTCCCATGAGTTTGGCAAAGTTCTTTGCATATAATGGATTAGTAGAACCAAAAATGATGTCAATGACATATACCTGGACTAGAATGATGTGGCCCTCTTCGTTCTTTATAAATAGAGTAGAATCAATAGTACCTCGTGTAAATTTGGATTCTAACAGGAACTTTGATAGGGTGTTGTACCATGCTCACGGGGCCTGCTTTAGACCGTATAGTGCCTTGTCCAAGATGTAGACATGATCAGGTTTTGAGTCATCCACAAATCCGTCGGGTTGCGACACGTAAACTTCTTCTTGGAGATCACCGTAGAGAAAGGCTGTCTTCACATCCATCTGGAAGACTGTGAAGTTCTTGTGCGCTGCATAAGCGAGAAACATACGGATTTCTTTGATGCGAGCGACCGGAGCATAGGTCTCATCAAAGTCGATCCCCTCTTGTTGCCGGTATCCTTTGGCCACGAGACGTGCCTTGTTGCGAACAACGATGCCGTCTTCGTCCTTCTTATTCTTAAAAATCCATTTGGTGCCGATTACCGTCTTGTGCGTAGGACGTGGAACCAGTCGCCATACCTTTAGAGCTTCGAATTGATTCAGCTCTTCTTGTATGGCTATGATCCAGTCTGGATCTTCGAGCGCTTCGCGAACGTTTGTCGGCTCGATCTTGCTTAGGAATCCAGAAAATAGTCAAAAGTTGGCAGAAGCGCCTCGTGTACGTACAGGAGTGGAAGGATCACCGATGATTTGATGCAGGGGATGTGCCTTCATCCATTTGGTGGTGTGTGGAAGCGGCTGTTGTGTAGAGTGAGATGCGTCCGGATCCACATATGCACCAGATGGAAGGTCTTGAACTTGTTCAAGTGTAGCAGGCGTGTTTCTTGGAGGAAGTGGGGGAGGATTCGTCGATGGTTGGACAACCTCTGGTTCTGAGGAGTTCAGATGTTGAACATCGGTTGTAGCAGAAGATGAATCATTAGGAGCGATCTCTGAGAGTATAGGTTCTTCTGGGGGGGTTACATTACCAGGTGTACTTGTATCAGATGAGGATGGTTGAGCTGTCTCCACAGATGTTGACGGCGTACTCATAGACGGTGGCGGACCAGTTAAGTCGTCCGAATCCGCATTGCGAGCAGCTTCAAGTTGCGGGTGCGCTGAGACAGGTGTGGAAGAGTGAGCAGTGTCATCATAAAAGAATTCAAATAATAAATCTAAATCAGAAAGATTTTCATTCGATGAAGATGCATGATTTGGATTTACTAATGCTTGTGTAGATCCCGAACTTGGAGGTCCGGAAGCTAACACGCCAGTTAAACCGGGTTCTGAACTTAGTTGTTCAGAAGCCAAATCTGCGGCTTCGTCGAATGTCACGTTTATGCTTTCAACAACGGTTTTGGTTCGTTTGTTGTAAACGCGATACGCCTTAGCCTGCATGGAGTATCCAATGATAACTCCTTCGTCCGCTTTGGGGCTGAATTTCCCGAGATCATCCTTGTCGTTTAGTACATAGCAAGTGCAGCCAAATGCATGGAAGTAGCCAACAGTTGGAACATGGTTATTCATGATCTCGTACGGTGTCTTGTTGAACCACTTGAGAAGGATAGAGCAGTTTTGCGTGTAGCAAGCCGTATAAACCGCCTCAGCCCATAGATATAGCGGTAGATTTTCCTGGGATAGCATTGTTCGTGCAGCTTCAACTAGGGTACGGTTTCGTCTTTCCACCACTCCATTTTGTTAAGGAGTGCGTGTTGCAGAGAAAGTGTGTGTGATGCCCACTGATCGCAGATAGTCATCCACCTTCTGATTCTTGAACTCCGTCCCGTTATCAGTTCTGATGGATTGAACGTGTTGAAGCTTGTTCTGCTGGACAGTCTTCAGGTGATCAATGATGATCTCCGGAGTTTCGTCCTTCGAGCGTACGAACATCACCCAAGTGTAGCGTGAGTAGTCGTCCACCATCACGAGCACGTATTTGCGTTTGTTGATGCTCGGAACACGCATTGGACCACACAAATCCATATGAATGAGTTCGAGGGTCCGGGTCGTGCTCGGAGTTGCCTTCGGCGGATGTGATGCACGCGTCATCTTTCCCTTTTCGCATGCTCCACAGAGACGGTCTTTTACGAATGGAAGGTGTGGCACGCCTCTGATATGTTTGCCTAGCACCAGTTGATTGATACTTCTGAAGTTGAGGTGCGAAAGACGTCTATGCCAGAGCCAAACTTGGTCAGAATCGGCTTTGGACAAAAGGCAGACAGGTTTGTTGGTCTTGATTGTTGCGAGGTCTATGGTGTAGAGATTGGTCTTTCGAGTCCCAACCAGTAGCTCTTCGCCGTTGTTGTTGAGGATTCGACATCGTGTGGCTTTAAAACTGACCTCGAGATCCTTATCGCAGAATTGACCGATGCTGAAGAGATTGTGTCCTAGTCCTGCGACATGGGATACCTTCTTGATAGTTATCTTGTCTTGTACGATGTCGCCATAGCCCACGATCGGCGACTTCTCGTTATTTCCAAATCTCACGTCTCCGCAGTATTCTTCCTTGTAATTCGTGAGAAGCTCCCTTCGTCCGGTCATGTGCTTGGAGCATCCAGAGTCTAAGTACCACACATGACCGTTCTGCAAAACAAGATTAGTGACGTTTAGGTACCCAAATTTGTTTGGGTCCTTGGGGGTTAGGATTTGCACTGCCTGGGGAAATTTGCTTTGACACAGCCTTCCCATTAGGTGCAGATTTTACACCATTGGAGGGAACTGGTTTTGGCACTTGTTTCCTCTTGGGTGCAGAATGTACACCTTTTGGAGGACAAGAGTTTGGGGCAGATTTCCACCTGGGTGTCGGTTTAACTTTAGTAGGAGCAGCCCGTGTAGGAATGGGTCGGGTCTCCCGCTGTGGTTTAACCGTGTGATTGAAACCCCGTTGGAAATGATGTGTTTTCCTTTTATTTTGGGTTTTGCGCTTATGGAATAGGTTTTCGACAAAGTAAGGCGCATACCAAGCATTGTTATGAATGTCATCAAAATCATTCCAACCACAATTAGAGCAACATAAACAATCATGCGATAACTGAATTAATTGATGAAGAGAGTTAACTTTAACAGGAAAAGAGACATCAAAATAGTTCCAATTATTCCAAGAATTATTGTCTTTGTCAATTCTAGAAATGAAAACAGGTGGGGAAGACTTTGACGCATCCTTCTTGACAGAATCCCTCTTTAGCCACTTTGGTTTTTCTTTATTAGCTCGACCATGTTTATCTGAAACAGCAGGGACAGAATGATAAGTGACTGTAGAGGAAACATGTGTCTTAGTGGTCGGTCGTTCGGTCTTTTGCTTCGGTCGTGATTGTTTTTGAGAATTTGAAGCATTTTTAAGAATCTTGATCACAGCCGGAGTCTTGGATTGAGAACAGTCGCCCTTTTGAAAATTGACCGGACGATTAACCACTGGAGACAAAAAGTCAGAATGACTTGGAAGAGGTTTGTCGAAAGGGAACGACTCAAACTCTCTACCAGAATTACCTTCGGAGTTCATGTATTCTGAAAAATCTATCTTCGGAATTTCAGGACTTGGATCGGTCGAGGAAGGCGAGGAACACTTTGTGCTTTCTGTAGTGTGCTTTGAGGAATTTGGTGCGAAAGCGTTTGAAAAATCAGAGTTTAAATTCCTTGTAACACATTCATCTTGAGAAACTTGACTTTCTTGAGACGAGATATTTCCTATGAAAGCTTTACACGATGATGTGTCAGAGAAGTTGGAAGAGAGATCAGGGGAATTCTGCTTTTGAGCTTGGAGAAGGTTAATCTGTTCTTGGAGTTGAACACTTCTCTGGTGCTCTTTCATTGTTTCTCTTGTCATTTCAGACAATTTGGATGAGAGCGTATTGATTTCCCACTGAAATTTTTCCTTTTCCTCACTTGACATACCATCGGTTTTCTCAGATTTCAGTTTCTCAAGATCCTTAATTAACTCATTCTTCTCATTTTGAAAAACCAACCTTTCCTTTTCAAGTGACTCCTCCAACTCGACTATCTTTGCTTCCAAGATGAGAGGTGGAACATAGAGTTTAAACTCTTCCGTCTCGGTCTTGGTTACTGGTGCTACATCCTCATCCTTCTTGGAGGAATCCTTGGGTGTTGCTACATTGTAGGGGTCGAAGTAGTCATTTGAAAGGTACTTTTTGTTCTTTTGGTATGAATAGTTTAAAGGTTCATAGCAAAATGGAAGTTGAATGCCTCGTTTGTGTGTGCGCTTGTATTCCTCGGTTTCCTCCTCCTTTTCTGGTTCAAGAGGACCAGTCCATTTAATTGCATATTCCGGATACTTTTTATCTAAACCATAACATGCAAAGTCATACAGAGTGGGTACATGCCATCTTCCTTTTTTCAAATAATGTGGGTTATCATAACCGATTCCCCACTCTTTGTTAAAGTACGTGAACTCTTTAGGTTTGTTCAAGAAAATGGTTTGATCAGTTTGGCCCCTTTTGTGGAGTTTGGTTTCAAGGTTTAGAATTTTAGCTACATACTCCTTGTGTTGAACTTGAAGAGAAGAACATTGATAAATAATGTCTTCTTTCTCATTCAAGCACTGATCAAACTGACGTTGAAGATCAGATAATCTGGCCCTTAAGTCTTTAGGTGCTAAAGAAAGATTTTTGCATTTGTCTTGTAGATTAGCATTTTCAGACTTATATTTCTCAGTTAACTTTGTTTGAACACTAAGATTTTCAGTTATTGAACGAATTTCAAGCTTTTGTTCTGCAATCGTGGCCTTGAGGGAGTTTGCCTTTTAAGTGATGGTTTGCAATTGAAGTGTGAAGTTTTGTAGGCAAGAGTCACATACCTGATCTGCTTTTGCCTTGTCTTCATCAGTAGACGATTGGTATCCCATGAAAGCATCAGCACCTTCATACTCTTCCTCATCATCAGATCTGCCCAGCCAGTACTCATTTTCAGCAAACATCACCTCTCCAGCCTCCTTCTGTCTGGCCAGTGCAAGTTTGGCCTCATAATAATGAGAGTTCTTCACAGTGGGCTGACGGCAGTCTTTAGCGAAGTGACCGAGTTTCCCGCAGTTGTAGCATTTCACAAGTTCATCTCTCTTCTTGCGGTCACTTTTCTCTGTCTTATCCTTCTTCTCAGATCTATCTTGCTCTTCTACCTTCTTCTTTCCTTCATATCGATCCTTGTAGTCGTGACGCTTATTGGAGGACGGCTTCTTGTAGAACTTTTGTTGTTGAAAGGATTTAGTCAGAAGGGCAATGGCTTTCATTAATTCCGATGCTTCATCATCATCATCGTCACCGTCTTTCTCGTCCTCAGATGCTGACTCAGAAGAACTATGTTGTGGACCGCGTCTGGGTTGACTGCTTGAAGATTTCCCTAGTTTGGAAGTTATTAGGGCAATCGGATCAGCAGATGGTTTCGGCTCATTCTTCTTCTCTCCCAGTAGCTCATTCACCTCATCTTCGTCTTGGAGAAGTGTCTCGTATAGTTCATTGATGTTGATGTTCTCTATCAAGTTGTTATGCTTGACATGAGAAGCATACACTTTCCATTCGGGTAGCAGGTTGTTGAGGAATTTTAGCGCATTCTCAGTATTGGAACGAACAATTTAATTCTTGTTCAGTTCATTGAGGAGTAGACAAAAACGTTCATAGGTCTGGGTAAGAGATTCACCGTTACGCTGCTTGAACCCATCGAACTTAGTTATCGCGCTATTTATTTTTAGCTGATTTCCTACTACGCTCCCTCGCATCATTTTGGCTACTTGGTCCCACATGCCCTTAGCCGTCTCTTTGTAACTGTCTATTGCAGTGTAGATAGAATTAGGGAGGGCTTGTATCAGATATCTCTTTGCATGTTTTTCTCCTTCGGTCATGCCCCTTTCATATTCTGTCATCTCAGCAAGAGTCTTCTTCTCACGTCGAGCGTCTGCAGGTGCAGTTGCAGGTATTACCTTCATCGGTGATTCAATCGGGCCATTGTCCAGGGCTGCCTTAATGTACTCATAGTTGTCCTTGGACTCTATGAAGATCATAAACCTATCTCGCCATTGACTGTACTCATTCGGGTAGAGACATGGTGGCTTGGTGTCGGTGCCGATTGCGAGAGCATCACGAGAAGTAGACATCTTCGGTTGCAACGGAGTGATCGTCAGACGTGTAGATTGATTCAAAGTGGAAAACCTAACGCAAGGCACTAAGACTGGAGTCCTAACGCAGGTTCTATGAGTGGTTAGACGCTAACTTAGCTTACTGGAAAGAAATCCAACTAAGTGATCTGATCTGGAAGTGTCCGGACCAGAATTATGAAAAACAGTTCAAAATTGCAGAGTTGTCCGGATAAGTAAGAGAGTCCGGATAACTTGAGTTGTCCGGATAACCAATGTTACCGGATGTAATAGAGTCCAGAAAGATGAGATTTCCGGGTACTTTGAAGTTTCCGGAAACTATGATGTGTCCGGATACTACGAAGATTCCGGGTAAAACCAGGATTTCCGGATAAAATGAATTCCGGATACTTTGAGTTATCCGGACCAAAATTACCTGGAAAGTTGAGATTAAAGAGAACTTGCCCGGATGATTGACTTTTCCGGAAGAATCGAACTAGTCCGGATCGAACCACAAATGTCCGGACACCTTGATCTGTCCGGAAACCGCGGCTGTTTTGCTAAAATCGATCGAAAATCAACTAGGGTTACTCTAATGTGTTCCTGAAAGGTTAGAAACATTACCAAGCACAAAACAACACTAATCCAATCGATTTTGGAGCAACAATAACACGTTTTGATGAAAAAAATTCGATTTTTGATTTAAGAACACTATCAAAAACTTTTGAACTTGTTTTGCTAAATTGACCAACCAAACGAACGAATTAGGGTATGAAAATTTGCAGAAACACTTATAATGATAATGCTAACACAACCCAATAAGCAAAACAACCAATTTCAACTGAATCAAAAAGTCAAGAATTCAAGAATAGTCAGACGAGTAAAAGTCAAACTAACCAGAAATCAAAGAATGATACTTTGAATCGAATCCGTCTGTCTGCTCTGATACCAATTGTTGAATCCAGATCCGTGCAACAGTTTATGAAATCGAAATAATAAGCAAATAAGAACAATGATTTCAACTGGTCATCCCTGTATTAAGCTTTCAATCAAAGAGTTTACAATAAGAGTAGGAAAGCTAATGAGATGATTAGCCTTTTTCTTAGGCTAATACAACATTATATAGTACGGGCCCGTGGCTAACAAGCCCACGGCCCGTTCACTATGGACTAAGATTAAACAAATACAATTTGACCCTTGAACTTTAAATCAACAATAAAACCTGCCCTAACAAAAGTACAATGGAAACATCACAGAGGTGCTAACGTGACGTGGGAAGTTGAAGAGGATATGAAGAATAGATATCCTCAGCTTTTTACCTAGCTTTGATTTCGGGGACGAAATCATTTTCAAGTTGGGGAGATTTGTAACACCTCGAAATTTCCATTATATTATATTTAATATGAATGGGGTCGAAATGTAATTTAGTCTAAGATTTGGACTATTTGTAGATGTAAAACTCAAGGGCTGGTAATTGACCAAAGTTTAAGTTAATTATGGAATCTTGAAACTTCAGGGTTGGTTTGGTCAGTTATTGATAGTTGATTTGGTATTAAAAAAGTAGGTCGGCTGAATTGTGATTATCTGAATCACTTTTGGTTTGAAGTCGGTCTAGAAGAAGAAGCAGAGAGATATCCAGAATCTTGATTTTGCTACGGTAAGGAATTGAATCATGATTTTCAATTCAATCTTTTAGAAATCAATGAGAAGATTAAGCTGATTTTGATTTGGTATTGGATAGTTGAAGGATTGAAGGTGAATCACTTTGAGAATGGATGTTCTCACTAGGCGTAAGCCTAATCGTTCTAATTAAATTTTCTTACCAGGTTCTAGCTCGGGAAAGGATAAGTTGGGATGAGCGTCGAGAGGTTCCTGAGTTATGCTTTTGATGACATGATGGAGAAGTTAATGGAAGTATTGATATTTTGGAGATTTTGTAGACAACCTTTATAATCTAATTGTGCACGTTATGGATTAGATTAGTAAGTTGTTAGTATATACAAACCTTGTTATGACTTCTCCATTTATGTATGAAGTTTTGGGAAATAGTTGTTGTGGACCTTGTAAAAGTAAGGTTTAAATTTGTCCTGGTTTTTGGACGTTTCATACTCTCTCTCCAAAATCGATTCAAAACAAATCAACCAAAGAAATCAGTGTGATATTAGTTTTTTGATGATCGATTGCAATCAATTACAAACAATAGTGGGCTAACATCAACAAGTGGAATCAAAGAAATTCGGGGATTCCAAAATCGATTCAAATCGATTCCAAATCGATCAAAACCAAATCGATTCCAATCGATTCCAAAAAACTCGATTACAAATCGATTCTTAAACAAGTCGATTCCATACGAACTCTCTCAATAAATCATTGGTCTTCGAAGTAAAGCTTGAAGCTAATGGCGGAAATCAAAGGTTAAAGTTTCAAAATCTAGGGTTTAAAAATTGGTTTATGTGCACAATTACATATCAAGTTTTTGGTTCAGTTCAAAGGAAGAGCGGTAGGATTGCAAATCTTGTTGTTACTGTTGGATCCCAGATACACTTAATCAAGATTAACAGTCCTTTAGTTGAGTTTAGAGTTTGATGCGGAAGCGTATTAAACTAACATATATGTTTGATAGATATTAGAACGCACTCATATAAAGAAAACAGTAAAGAATGAAAAGGATTTCTTGAACAGTTACTGTTATTCAATATATAATAACAACACGAAGAACAGATTAAGAACTGTTGGTGTGTGTGAGAATATAACACTCAGATATTTGACAATAAAGCTTGAGAGTATTAGTGATTCCTTGTGTATTCGTTCTTAGGAAGATCTCAACATGAGACTTCCTTTTATACTACTCTTAGAAGACTATGAAGTAGGTCACTGTTCCTTTTACGGCATGAATAGTGAACTGGATGGTGTGAGCAGTTGTTTGAGCCATGCACATTTAATGGAGCAGATGTACTTTTGGTAAATGCATTAAATGGCGCAGACGTCTATTTTGTACCATGCCCTATTGAGTCCACTCAGAGCTTGACACGTGTTTTGACAGTACTTTTCCATGCAAGTTGATGAACAGGTCTTGGAACAGTAGCAATATATTATAAATATCTTCAAGTCTCAGTGAGGACCACAAAGGCTCTATAATGAGTTACAGAGGTTCTGCGGTCTGGTCCTCTGTGGAGCAGTCTTCGCCGGATTCCGAGTCTTTGGTCTTCTTTGTGCGTATGACAGATCTTCTGTAGGAAGCCTCTGCTGCTTCTGTAGCTTCTTGACCTTGATTTCTCGGTAATGTCGGCAGAGCCTCTGTAAGAGGCTTTCTTCACTTAGCCTATTTTTCACTACTTCTAAATACTTCTATGATTAGGAAGATTGAAGCTAACAGTTACTAGTGAAGTGGTTGTACCAGAAGTGGTTGAACAAGAATCGGCCATACCGGAGAAGGGTGCAAAACAAGTTAACGGTACTTTTCAACGCTATTAATGATCTGCTTGTTTTGAATTTATGTTTTTTATAGATATTCTGATGTGTAAGATGTATTTGTGAAAATGCATGTAAAGATAATGCTATGTGCATATATGCATATAATCCTATGTGCATATATGCTTGTTGGTTGTATCTTGAATCTTTGAAGTAAAGGACTAGAAAGAAATTTTGGTAGTATTACAAAGCTTGAATATGTGCTTTATATGCAATTTGGATATTATGCAAATTGTGCATTTATGCAGCACTAAGATGTGCATATATGAAATTTGAATATGTGCTTTATATGCAATTGCAAGAACAAATGCAATACTCTATGTGGATATCGTGTTGTGTATAGATACAGTTAATGGTATGTGCATATATGCAAATAATGATATGTGCAAATATGCTTGTTGGTTGTATCTTGAATCTTTGAAGCAAAAGACTAGAAAGAAATTTGGTAGTATTGTGTAGTTTGAATATGTGCTTTATATGCAATTTGAATATTATGCAAATTGTGCATTTATGCAGCACTACGATGTGCATACATGAAATTTGAATATGTGCTTTATATTCAATTGCAAGAACAAATGTAATACTCTATGTGGATATCGTGTTGTGTATAGATGCAGGTAATGGTATGTGCATATATGTAAATAATGCTATGTGCATATGTGCTTATTGGTTGTAGCTTGAATCTTTGAAGCAAAAGACTAGAAAGAAATTTTGGTAGTATTGTGTAGTTTGAATATGTGCTTTATATGCAATTTGAATATTATGCAAATTGTGCATTTATGCAGCACTAAGATGTGCATATATGAAATTTGAATATGTGCTTTATATGCAATTGCAAGAACAAATGCAATACTAAGATGTGAATTTATCATTTTACAATTGCAAATTTATATAAACTAATAAGATGTGCATATATGCAACATAACTATGTGCAATCATATGTCTTTTTGTATGCCCAAATTTCTGACACTTGATACAACAGAAAGGTCGAGGAAAAGGAAACAAGATAACAAAGGACAACCTAAAGGAGAAACGAAAGGGCAAGTTGAAGAAGGTATGTAACATCCCGGTTTCCATATATACAAATAACATACATTTCACAACATAATTTCATCAAAAGATACATCATATTTCATATTCGGTCCCATAGTCTTACTAAACATAATAAGTAATTCAGTACAAACTTTTTGACTAAATAATTTACATTATGACTAACAACAAAGCCATAAGTACAAAAACACTTCATGATCTTCATAACACAAGTCTTCCCAAAAGCTAAGCAACGACTATCCTTCTTATTTGCTCTTACTTGATCCTCGACCTGGAATACATATTTAAAACAAAAATGAGGGTTAGACCTAATGGTCTAAGTGAGAAAATCCTTGTTTCTTTGAAAATCCTTTGCACACCAACATTCACATAATACAAACACAATTATCAATCATAACTTACTCATCGCGTAATTCTCTGTCTCCTTCCCATGGCCATAATAGTTGGTTGCTAGCCAACTAATAAACAACGATGTACAACAACTACAGCCAATCAACACTGTACAACAACTACAGCCAACACACCGGTCCTATGCCCGGCCAACGTATTATAACATAATATAATACTCACGTAATTACAATATCTCAACATATTATAATTCACACATAAACATAGTCACACCATTTATCACATATCCAATACACACGTATATGTATTCCAGTTGAAAATGTTTTGAAGTAAAACTCACCTGATTGCTTATCAACACGTTTCCAAGCCTTTTAAACAGGTTCAGTCCTTTACCCAGAATTCACAGGATCTGTAACAAATAGATACAGATATCTCTTTACCACATAAAACACATAAGTCTTACTAAGGCTAAGAACTCTAAAGAACTCAAATCCTCAAATGTTGCCCCCAAACCCGTACTCAAGTCAAGACCACAGAATAGTCAGTCAATGGTTAACAAAATACAGGTTACTGGATACTCGGCAGCATCTTAACTCTCAATATTGGCCAAACAGCAAAAGTATCCGGATACCATAAGTTATCCGGACAACACCACTTTTCCGGACATCATGACTTTTCCGGACAACCTATACAATCTGGACACCAAAGTAATCTGGATACCATCCGGTATCTTATTCTATCCGAAAAACATAGGAAAAAGGAACTTACCCGGATAAAGAACCCGTCCGGATACCTTTATAATACCATCCGGACACCACCAGCTAATTTACCCGGACACTATCAACAAACCACCCGGACACCTTCATACTGTGTCCGGACACCTCTGTCGGTTTCTTCAATTTCGACCCAGAATCAACAGAAATTACTACTGGACGTGTAATCGGTTATTTTACTCTGATAGAAACTATCAATTGGTAATTACAGACATAAAACATACAAGGAACATACCTTAAATTACTTCCTAGCAAATCAAATGAAGCCTTTTACCCTAGCTTTCTTCCTTTGCTCCTTTTTCTCCCCAAAACACACACACACTTTTCTGATTTTCTGGGTTGTGATAATATCTGAAGTCTAAGAGATATTATCAACCAAATTTTACCAATTAGACCCTAACCTATTCAATAATGACTAAAATACCTTTTTAACTTATTAATTAATCCAAACACCCCTAAACTTATAAATTCACCTAAACTCACCCTAAATATCAATTATAGAGTTAAATAAATTTAACGGAACAAGACTTTAACTAACGAACTTACCCGGGGTATTACATCATCTCCCCCTTAAAAGAATTCCGTCCCGGAATTCGGTTAAGCAAAAAGGTGAGGGTATTTGGTTCTCATTTCGGATTCCGATTCCCAAGTAGCATCCTGCCCTCTATGATGTCTCCACTGAACTTTCACTTGTCTGATCTCTTTATTCCGCAATACTTTAACTTTGTGATCAACTATGGCTTCCGGTTCCTCCACATAATTCAGCTTTTCATCCACTTGTATATCTGGTACAGAGATGGCCTTATCTGGCGTAACCAAACACTTCCGAAAATTTGAAACTTGAAACGCGTTATGAATCCTGCTTAACTCTGGCGGAAGATCTAACCTGTAGGCTACATCACCAATTCTTTCTGTTATTGCAAACGGCCCGATGTACCTTGGACTAAGTTTACCTTGCTTTCCAAATCGAATTACTCCTTTCCAAGGTGAGACTTTTAACATTACAAAATCTCCAACATGGAACTCTAACGGTTTCCGACGTCGGTCGGCGTAGCTTTTCTGTCTGTCTTGAGCCACTTTCAATCTTTCTCGAATCTGAGTAACCTTATCCGCGGTTAACTGAACTATATCCGGCCCCGCTAGCTGTTTCTCTCCCACTTCGATCTAACACAAAGGAGTTCGACATTTTCTACCATACAAAACTTCAAACGGTGCCGCTTGAATGCTGGAATGATAACTGTTGTTGTAGGCAAATTCTATCAATGGAAAATGCTTATCCCACGATCCCCCCAAAGTCAACAATGCAAGCCCGTAGCATATCTTCTAAAGTCTGGATTGTTCGTTCACTCTGGCCGTCAGTTTGAGGATGATACGCCGTACTTAGCTTTATCTGTGTACCCATTTCTTTTTGAAAACTCCTCCAGAATCTTGAAGTAAAACGGCTGTCACGATCAGAAATAATCGAGATTGGAACCCCATGTCGAGTTACTATTTCATTGATGTACAACTTGGCTAATCGTTCCAACGAATCAGTTTCTTTTATTGGTAGGAAGTGAGCAGACTTCGTCAATCTGTCAACGATCACCCAAATGGCATCAAAATCCCTTCGGAGTCCTTGGTAGCTTTGTGATGAAATCTGTAGTAATCTGATCCCATTTCCACATTGGTATTTCTAATCGTTGTAATTGACCAAACGACCTTTGATGTTCAATCTTTACCTTCTTACAAGTAGTACAACCTTCCACATACTGAGCAATACTCCTTTTTATTCCAGGCCACCAATAAAATTGTTTCAGGTCTTTATACATCTTATTCGTACCTGGATGAATAGAAAAACGAGATTGATGAGCTTCTTGTAGTACACGATCACGTAAACCACCCAAACGAGGCACCCAAATTCTGTTCCCCAGACACAATAACCCACGATCATCTTTCACTAGCAATGCTGATAACCCCACTAACCGTTCTGGTTTCAAGTGTTCTTCTTGAAAAGCTTCCATCTGACATTTCTGCAATTCGTTAAAGATGTTAGGTAGGAGTTCAGCTCGTAGTGCAATAGCCTTTATTGTTCCACTTCTTTCTTGACGACTCAATGCATCGGCTACTACATTCGCCTTTCCCGGATGATAATGGATTTCACAGTCGTAATCATTCACCAATTCTAACCATCTTCTTTGCCTCATATTTAGTTCCTTCTGATCGAAAAGATGTTGGAGACTCTTATGATCGGTATAAATTTGACATTTAGAACCATACAGATAATGTCTCCAAATCTTCAACGCGAATACAACTGCTGCCAGCTCCATGTCGTGTGTAGGGTACTGTCTTTCATGATCCTTTAGTTGACGAGAAGCATAAGCTATAACCTTTCCACGCTGCATTAGTACACACCCCAATCCCAATTTGGAAGCATCACTGTAAACAACAAAGTCCTCGGAACCTTCTGGTAATGACAAAATAGGCGCGCTGCACAGTTTCTCTTTCAATATCTGGAATGCTTCATCCTGTTCTGCTTTACATTCAAACTTTAGATTCTTCCGAGTCAGCTTAGTCAAAGGCGTCGCGATACGAGAGAAGTCTTTTATAAACTTTCGATAATACCCGGCTAAACCCATAAAACTTCGTACTTCCATTGGCGTTTTCGGCGGTTCCCACTTTTCAATTGCTTCAATCTTCGTCGTATCAATTTGGATACCTTTCTCAGAAACTACATGTCCGAGAAACTGAACTTCCCGTAACCAGAATTCACATTTAGAGAACTTTGCGTATAACTGTTCCTTCTTCAACAATTCCAGAATTAAAAGAAGATGATGTGCGTGATCCTCTTTGGGTCGGGAATAGATAAGTATATAATCGATAAATACAATAACAAATTTACGAGATACGTCTTACATACCCGATTCATTAAATCCATAAAGGCAGCGGGAGCATTCGTCAGTCCAAACGGCATCACTAAGAACTCATAATGACCATACCGCGTGCGAAAAGCAGTTTTCAGTATGTCTTCTTCTTTAACCTTCAACTGATGATAACCAGATCTTAGATCAATCTTGGAGAAATAGCAAGCTCCAACTAGTTGATCAAAGAGGTCATCAATTCTAGGAGGCGGATACTTGTTCTTGATCGTGCGCTTATTCCGTTCCCGGTAATCTATGCACATTCTCATCGACCCGTCTTTCTTTTTCACAAACAGCACTGGTGCTCCCCACGGCGAGGAACTGGGTCTGATGAAGCCTTTATCGGATAGGTCTTGCAGTTGTTCCATAATTTCTTTCATCTCTGGAGGTGCCAGATGATACGGTGCACGGGCAATAGGAGCGGCTCAGGAATCAGATCTATACCAAACTCTACTTGTCTAACGGGCGGAAGACTATTCAAGTCTTCGGGGAAAACTTCTAGAAATTCACTAACAATTGGAATATCTTCCAACTTACTCCTCTCTAGCTTAGTATCTATCACATAAGCTAAGTAACTCGGGCAACCTTTATTAACACACTTACGGACTTTTATCAAAGAGATAAGGCAAGACTGATGATTTCTACGGTCACCATAAATCACTACTGGTCCCTTCTCAGGTAAGACAACATTTATCAATTTCTTATCACAGACTATATTAGCCTGATTCTCGGCTAACCAATCCATTCCCACTACTACATCAAACTCGATCAAGGCTATAGGAAATAACTGAATAGGTACACCACACCCATCTATGTTTATCACACAACCATCAAATACCTCACTAACCGGTACTTGATTATCATTAGTCGTATCTACCATTAACGCATGATCTAACACTTTAGGCTTTAAATGCATATAGGCGGCAAAAGAAGGCGACACAAACGATCGGTTTGCACCGGAATCAAATAACACTTTAGCACGTGTAGAATTTATTAAGAATGTACCTGTAACCACATCGGGAGTCTCATCTGCCTCTTGCTCTATCATCTGGAATGCACGGCCCCTTGTTATTCGTGGTTCTAGTCTTGGTACTACCGGTCTGACAACCACTGGTTTCCCTAATGTACTCCCTTGCTGTATTCTTCCCTTCGGACAATCAGACTGTATATGATCAGGAGAATTACATGAAAAACAGAACCGTGTTACACGACAATCCTTAACAACATGCCCAGTCTTCCCACACCTATAACAAATCCGCGAGTCAACCTGACAATTCCCTTGGTGGACACGGTTGCATTTCAGACAAGGTCTTTCCGTTGATCGGAAAGGTGGACGGTTATCGTATCTCTGAAACCTGAACTTCTTTGGATCGTGTTGTGGTCCTTCCCACTTCCTTTTTCCTGTACCTTTGTCGCTAGTATTTCTTCCTTTATCCTGCTCCACGGTTTCCGCGGCATCTACTGCAGCGGAGAAACTCCTGACTTCTGCATTCAACCCGAAGATAAACCTTTCAATCTTCATGGCCTCCGTGGCAACATAATATTCTGCAAAACGACATTTTTCCAGAAAACGAGCAGTGTAGTCCCGAACAGATAAATTTCCTTGTTGCAAAATCATAAACTCCCCCTCTAGTTGATTAACCGCTGCATGAGGACAGAACTGCTTCCTGAAAGCTATAACAAATTCTTCCCACGAAAAGGTAGAATATATGTCAGAACCTCCCGAAGAAATATGAGTTTCCCACCAGTATAAAGCGTCACCTTTCAACATTGCGGCTCCATAAAGAACCCTATCCTCTTTCGCGCACTTACTAGTCTTGAAGATAGCTTCTATTTCCTTCTGTCATCGCATAGCTTTCACTGGATCCCGGTCTCTTGAATAGGTCGGAGGCTTACAACTGAGAAACATTTTATTGTCACACTTTTTCAATACTGGTACAACAGTAGGACTAATAGGCATCTCTTCTTCATGTGAAGAATCTGGTCTTTCTGTTTTAGTATTATGAGTCTGGTTAAACATAGCCTAGATATTTGCCTGTAATCTTCCCATTTCGGCCGCTAAGTCGTCTCTTGTAAGAAACTCCGTACCACGCCCCTGAACTCTGCCCCCAGTTCTGCCTCTGCCTCTTTCTCCTCCTCTTCCCCTTCCTCCGGCAGTTGGATTGGTTCTATTCGGGTTTCCTCCTCCATCCCGATTTGTTTGTCTCGTACCACTTGCCATTCTGTTGATTCAGACAAGGTTAATATACACATAAGCACATACCCCATATAACAAGATATTCCAGTTCAAACATGTACCTGTAAGATCACAATTACACTGGCCAGGTGTAATAATGAAATTACCTTACATGATGTTCCTTCTACCTTTTTATATTTAACATCCCAAGGTTCTACAATAATAGGGACATCCTACTTCACATGCAGTTTAAGTCTAGGTACATATACTAATACCTAAATCCCTTAAACTAGGGCTCTGATACCATCTGTAACATCCCGGTTTCCATATATACAAATAACATACATTTCACAACATAATTTCATCAAAAGATACATCATATTTCATATTCGGTCCCATAGTCTTACTAAACATAATAAGTAATTCAGTACAAACTTTTTGACTAAATAATTTACATTATGACTAACAACAAAGCCATAAGTACAAAAACACTTCATGATCTTCATAACACAAGTCTTCCCAAAAGTTAAGCAACGACTATCCTTCTTATTTGCTCTTACTTGATCCTCGACCCGGAATACATATTTAAAACAAAAATGAGGGTTAGACCTAATGGTCTAAGTGAGAAAATCCCTGTTTCTTTGAAAATCCTTTGCACACCAACATTCACATAATACAAACACAATTATCAATCATAACTCACTCATCGCGTAATTCTCTGTCTCCTTCCCATGGCCATATTAGTTGGTTGCAAGCCAACTAATAAACAACGCTGTACAACAACTACAGCGAATCAACACTGTACAACAACTACAGCCAACACACCGGTCCTATGCCCGACCAACGTATTATAACATAATATAATACTCACGAAATTACAATATCTCAACATATTATAATTCACACATAAACATAGTCACACCATTTATCACATATCCAATACACACGTATATGTATTCCAGTTGAAAATGTTTTGAAGTAAAACTCACCTGATTGCTTATCAACACGTTTCCAAGCCTTCTAAACAGGTTCAGTCCTTTACCCAGAATTCACAGGATCTATAACAAATAGATACAGATATCTCTTTACCACATAAAACACATAAGTCTTACTAAGGCTAAGAACTCTAAAGAACTCAAATCCTCAAATGTTGCCCCCAAACCCGTACTCAAGTCAAGACCACAAAATAGTCAGTCCTCATTCATTCTCTATCTAATGGTTAACAAAATACAGGTTATTGGATACTCGACAGCATCTAAACTCTCAATATTGGCCAAACAGCAAAAGTATCCGGATACCATAAGTTATCCAGACAACACCACTTTTCCGGACAGCATGACTTTTCCGGACAACCTATACAATCCGGACGTCATCCGGACACCAAAGTAATCCGGATACCATCCGGTATCTTATTCTATCCGGAAAACATAGGAAAAAGGAACTTACCCGGATAAAGAACCCGTCCGGACACCTTTATAATACCATCCGGACACCACCAGCTAATTTACCCGGACACTATCAACAAACCACCCGTACACCTTCATACTGTGTCCGGACACCTCTGTCGGTTTCTTCAATTTTGACCCAGAATCAACATAAATTACTACTGGACGTGTAATCGGTTATTTTACTACGATAGAAACTATCTATTGGTAATTACAGACATAAAACATACAAGGAACATACCTTAAATTACTTCCAAGAAAATCAAATGAAGCCTTTTACCCTAGCTTTCTTCCTTTGCTCCTTTTTCTCCCCAAAACACACACACACTTTTCTGATTTTCTGGGTTCTGATAATATCTGAAGTCTAAGAGATATTATCAACCAAATTTTACCAATTAGACCCTAACCTATTCAATAATGACTAAAATACCTTTTTAACTTATTAATTAATCCAAACACCCCTAAACTTATAAATTCACCTAAACTCACCCTAAATATCAATTATAGAGTTAAATAAATTTAACGGAATGAGACTTTAACTAACGAACTTACCCGGGGTATTACAAGGTAACATTTGTATAAAGTTTACGTGTCTGCACAATTATTTACTATGTTATACCAGAAGTTTGACAATTATTATATCTAATAACAATGAATAGAAACACTGCAAATGACACCGAGGACCAGGCGTTCGATACTAGAACATATTGCAAAAAAAGGTTAACATTGTTGACTCTATTTTTATATTGTATTCAAGATTACTTGCTTAAATTATAAAAGCCCAAATTGTATTTGCTTAAATTGTAAAAGCCCAAATTGTATTTGTGGGCTTTAGTGGCTTATGGGCTTAGGCCTTAAAACCTAAGTATTTAATGTCTAATTTGTTAGAGTTTTAGGTTATGTAACATCCCACTTTTGATATATACAAATAACTTACATTTCACAACATAATTTCATCAATAGATACATCATATTTCATATTCAGTCCTATAGTCTTACTAGACATAATAAGTAATTCAGTACAAACTTTTTGACTAAATAATTTACATTATGACTAACAACAAATCCATAAGTTCAAAAACACTTCATGATCTTCATAACACAAGTCTTCCCAAAAGCTAAGCAACGACTATCCTTCCTATTTGCTCTTACTTGATCCTTGGCCTGGAATACATATTTAAAACAAAAATGAGGGTTAGACCTAATGGTCTAAGTGAGAAAATCCCTGTTTCTTTGAAAATCCTTTGCACATCAACATTCACATAATACAAACACAATTATCAATCATAACTCACTCATCGCGTAATTCTCTGTCTCCTTCCCATGGCCATATTAGTTGGTTGCAAGCCAACTAATAAATAACGTTGTACAACAACTACAGCCAATCAACATTGTACAACAACTACAGCCAACACACCGGTCCTATGCCCGACCAACGTATTATAACATAATATAATACTTACGTAATTACAATATCTCAACATATTATAATTCAAACATAAATATAGTCACACCATTTATCACATATCCAATACACACATATATGTATTCCAGTTTCAAAACGTTTTAAAGTAAAACTCACCTGATTGCTTATCAACACGTTTCCAAGCTTTCTAAACAGGTTCAGTCCTTTACCCAGAATTCACAGGATCTTCAAATCACTTCTAAGTAGACCAAATGGAGCCTTAACCCTTCCTTTTCTTTCTTCTTCTTTTTCTCTCCAAACAGACACACACACTTGCACACACTGATTTTTGGGTTATGATAATATCTGATCTTTCTTTAGATAATATCCACTCACATTTACCATTTCAGCCCCTAAACTCTTCACTAAAGACTAAAACACCCCTAACTTATAATTTAACCCAATTTTTACCCTAAACACACTATTACAAAGTTAATTGATTTTAACGGAAAGGGGTTTTAACTAACGAACTTACCCGGGGTATTACATCATCTACCCCTCAAAAGAATTATGTCCCGCAATTCGGTTAGGCAAAAAGGTGAGGGTATTTGGCTCTCATTTCTGACTCTGATTCCCATGTAGCATCCTGACCTCTATGATGTCTCCACTAGACTTTCACTTGTCTGATTACCTTGTTCCGCAACTCTTTAACTTTGTGGTCAACAATTGCTTCAGGTTCCTCTACATAATTCAGCTTTTCATCAACTTGTATATCTGGTAGAGAAACCGCCTGATCCGGCGTAACTAAACACTTTCGAAAATTCGATACGTGAAACGCGTTGTGAATCCTGCTCAACTCTTGTGGAAGATCCAACCTGTAAGCTACTTCTCCACTCCTTTCTGTAATTGAAAACGGCCCGATATACCTTGGACTAAGTTTACCCCGCTTCCCAAACCGAATAACTCCTTTCCAAGGTGAGACTTTTAACATTACAAAATCTCCAACTTGGAACTCTAACGGTTTTCGACGTCGGTCGGCGTAGCTTTTCTGTCTGTCTTGAGCCACTTTCAATCTTTCTCGAATCTGAGTAACCTTATCCGCGGTTAACTGAACTATATCCGGCCCCGCTAGCTGTTTCTCTCCCACTTCGTTCCCACACAAAGGAGTTCGACATTTTCTACCATACAAAACTTCAAACGGTGCCGCTTGAATGCTGGAATGATAACTGTTGTTGTAGGCAAATTCTATCAACGGTAAATGCTTATCCCACGATCCCCAAAAGTCAACAATGCAAGCCCGTAGCATATCTTCTAAAGTCTGGATTGTTCGTTCACTCTGGCCGTCAGTTTGAGGATGATACGCCGTACTTAGCTTTATCTGTGTACCCATTTCTTTTTGAAAACTCCTCCAGAATCTTGAAGTAAAACGGCTGTCACGATCAGAAATAATCGAGATTGGAACCCCATGTCGAGTTACTATTTCATTGATGTACAACTTGGCTAATCGTTCCAACGAATCAGTTTCTTTTATTGGTAGGAAGTGAGCAGACTTCGTCAATCTGTCAACGATCACCCAAATGGCATCAAATCCCTTCGGAGTCCTTGGTAGCTTTGTGATGAAATCTGTAGTAATCTGATCCCATTTCCACATTGGTATTTCTAATCGTTGTAACTGACCAAACGGCTTTTGATGTTCAATCTTTACCTTCTTACAAGTAGTATAACCTTCCACATACTGAGCAATACTCCTTTTTATTCCAGGCCACCAATAAAATTGTTTCAGGTCTTTATACATCTTATTCGTACCTGGATGAATAGAAAAACGAGATTGATGAGCTTCTTGTAGTACACGATCACGTAAACCACCCAAACGAGGCACCCAAATTCTGTTCCCCAAACACAATAACCCACGATCATCTTTCACTAGCAATGCTGATAACCCCACTAACCGTTCTGGTTTCAAGTGTTCTTCTTGAAAAGCTTCCATTTGACATTTCTGCAATTCGTCAAAGATGTTAGGTAGGAGTTTAGCTCGTAGTGCAATAGCCTTTATTGTTCCACTTCTTTCTTGACGACTAAATGCGTCGGCTACTACATTCGCCTTTCCCGGATGATAAAGGATTTCACAGTCGTAATCATTCACCAATTCTAGCCATCTTCTTTGCCTCATATTTAGTTCCTTCTGATCGAAAAGATGTTGGAGACTCTTATGATCGGTATAAATTTGACATTTAGAACCGTAAAGATAATGTCTCCAAATCTTCAACGCGAATACAACTACCACCAGCTCCATGTTGTGTGTAGGGTACTGTCTTTCATGATCCTTTAGTTGACGAGAAGCATAAGCTATAACCTTTCCACGCTGCATTATTACACACCCCAATCCCAGTTTGGAAGCATCACTGTAAACAACAAAGTCCTCGGAACCTTCTGGTAATGACAAAATAGGCGCGCTGCACAGTTTCTCTTTCAATATCTGGAATGCTTCATCCTGTTCTGCTTTCCATTCAAACTTTAGATTCTTCCGAGTCAGCTTAGTCAAAGGCGTCGCGATACGAGAGAAGTCTTTTATAAACTTATGATAATACCCGGCTAAACCCAGAAAACTACGTACTTCGGTTGGCGTTCTCGGCGGTTCCCACTTTTCAATCGCTTCCACTTTCATCGGATCAACTTGAATGCCTTTCTCAGAAACTACATGTCCCAAAAACTGAACTTCTCGTACCCAGAATTCACATTTCGAAAATTTAGCATACAACTTTTCTTTCTTTTGTAATTCCAGAATCAGACGAAGATGTTGCGCGTGCTCTTCCTTGGATCGAGAATAGATAAGTATATCATCGATAAATACAATTACAAATTTATCGAGATACGGCTTACATACCCGATTCATTAAATCCATAAAAGTAGCTGGAGCGTTCGTCAATCCAAACGGCATCACTAAGAATTCATAGTGACCATACCGTGTGTGAAAAGCAGTTTTCAGAACGTCTTTTTCTTTAACCTTCAGCTGATGATAACCAGATCTTAGATCAATCTTGGAGAAATAACAAGCTCCAACTAATTGATCGAAGAGGTCATCAATTCTGGGAAGCGGAAACTTGTTCTTGATCGTGCGCTTATTCAGTTCTCGGTAGTCAATACACATTCTCATCGATCCATCCTTCTTTTTCACAAACAGAACCGGTGCTCCCCATGGCGAAGAACTGGGTCTGATGAAGCCTTTATCTGAAAGATCCTGCAGTTGTGTCATCATCTCTTTCATCTCTGGAGGTGCCAAACGATACGGTGCACGGGCAACAAGAGCGGCTTCATGAATCAGATCTATACCAAACTCTACTTGTCTAACGGGCGGAAGACTATTCAAGTCTTCGAGGAACACTTCAGGAAATTCACTAACAATCGGAATATCTTCCAACTTATTCTTTTCTGGCTTAATATCTATCACATAAGCTAAGTAACTCTGGCAACCCTTATTAACACACTTACGGGCTTTTATCATAGATATAAGGCAAGACAGATGATTGCTACGATCACCATAAATCACTACCGGTCCTCTCTCAGGTAAGACAACATTAATTATTTTCTTATCACAAACTATGTTAGCCTGATTCTCAGCTAACCAATCCGTTCCCACTACCACATCAAACTCAATCAAGGCTATAGGGAATAATTGTATAGGTACTTCGCATCCCTCGATATTTATCACACACTTATCAAAAACTTCATTAACCGACACTTGTTTATCATTTGCCGTATGTACCATCAAAGCATGATCTAATACTTTAGGGTTTAAATGCATATAAGCAGCAAATGAAGGAGACACAAACAATCGGTTTGCACCGGAGTCAAATAACACTTTAGCACGTGTAGAATTTATTAAGAATGTACCTGTAACCACATCAGGAGTCTCATCTGCTTCTTGCTCTGTCATCTGGAATGCACGTCCCCTTGTTCTTGGTGTCTCTAGTCTTGGTACTACCGGTCTGACAACCACTGGTTTCCCTGATGTACCCCCTTGCTGTATTCTTCCCCTCGGACAATCAGACTGTATGTGATCCGGAGAATTACATGAAAAACAGAACCGCGTTACACGACAATCCTTAACAACATGCCCAGTCTTCCCACACCTATAACAAACCCGTGAGTCAACCTGACAATTCCCTTGGTGGACACGGTTGCATTTCAGACAGGGTCTTTCCGTTTGTCGGAAAGGTGGACGGTTATCGTATCTCTGAAACCTGAACTTCTTTGATCGTGTTGTGGTCCTTCCCACTTCCTTTTTCCTGTACCTTTGTCGCTATTATTTCTTCCATTATCCTGTTCCACGGTTTTCGCGGCATCAACTGCAGCGGAGAAAGTTTCGGGTCCTTTAGCAATTACCAAACTCCTGACTTCTGCATTCAACCCGAAGATAAACCTTTAAATCTTCATGGCCTCCGTGGGAACATAATATTCTGCAAAATGAGATTTTTCCAGAAAACGAGCAGTGTAGTCCCGAACAGATAAATTTCCTTGTTGCAAGTTCATAAACTCCCCCTCTAGTTGTTTAACCGATGCATGAGGACAGAACTGCTTCCTGAAAGCTATAACAAATTCTTCCCACGAGAAGGTAGAATATATGTCAGAACCTCCTGAAGAAATATGAGCTTCCCACCAGTATAAAGCGTCACCTTTCAACATTGCGGCTCCATAAAGTACCTTATCCTCTTCCGCGCACTTACTAGTCTTGAAGATAGCTTCTATTTCCTTCAGCCACTTCATAGCTTTCACCGGATCCCGATATCCTGAGTAAGTTGGAGGCTTACAACTTAAGAACATTTTGTAGTCACACTTCTTCACTACTGGTACGCCAGTAGGTGTAATGGGCATCTCCTCTTCATGAGTAGGATCTGGTCTTTCTGTTTCAGTATTATGAGTTTGGTTGAACATTGCCTGGATATTTGCCTGTAATCTTCCCATTTCGACCGCTAAGTCATCTCTCGTAACAAACTCCGTACCACGCCCCTGAACTCTGCCCCCAGTTCTGCATCTGCCTCTTTCTCCCCCTTTTCCCCTTCCTCCGGCTGTTGGATTGGTTCTATTCGGGTTTCCTCCCCCTTCCCGATTTGTTTAATATACATAAGCACATACCCCATATAACAAGATATTCCAGTTCAAACATGTACCTGTAAGATCACCATTACACTGGCCAGGTGTAATAATGAAATTACCTTACATGATGTTCCTTTTACCTTTTTATATTTAACACCCCAAGGTTCTACAATAATAGGGACATCATACTTCACATGCAGTTTAAGTCTAGGTACAGATACTAATACCTAAATCCCTTAAACTAGGGCTCTGATACCATCTGTAACATCCCACTTTTCATATATACAAATAACATACATTTCACAACATAATTTCATCAAAAGATACATCATATTTCATATTCGGTCCCATAGTCTTACTAGACATAATAAGTAATTCAGTACAAACTTTTTGACTAAATAATTTACATTATGACTAACAACAAATCCATAAGTACAAAAACACTTCATGATCTTCATAACACAAGTCTTCCCAAAAGCTAAGCAACGACTATCCTTCCTATTTGCTCTTACTTGATCCTCGACCTGGAATACATATTTAAAACAAAAATGAGGGTTAGACCTAATGATCTAAGTGGAAAAATACATGTTTCTTTGAAAATCCTTTGCACATCAACATATACATAATACAAACACAATTATCAATCATAACTCACTCATCGCGTAATTCTCTGTCTCCTTCCCATGGCCATATTAGTTGGTTGCAAGGCAACTAATAAACAACGTTGTACAACAACTACAGCCAATCAACACTGTACAACAACTACAGCCAACACATCGGTCCTATGCCCGGCCAACGTATTATAACATAATATAATACTCACGTAATTACAATATCTCAACATATTATAATTCAAACATAAATATAGTCACACCATTTATCAAATATCCAATACACACATATATGTATTCCAGTTTCAAAACGTTTTAAAGTAAAACTCACCTGATTGCTTATCAACACGTTTCCAAGCTTTCTAAACAGGTTCAGTCCTTTACCCAAAATTCACAGGATCTTCAAATCACTTCTAAGTAGACCAAATGGAGCCTTAACCCTTCCTTTTCTTTCTTCTTCTTTTTCTCTCCAAACACACACTGATTTATAGGTTATGATAATATCTGATCTTTCTTTATATAATATCCACTCACATTTACCATTTCAGCCCCTAAACTCTTCACTAAAGACTAAAACACCCCTAACTTATAATTTAACCCAATTTTTACCCTAAACACACTATTACAAAGTTAATTGATTTTAACGGAAAGGGGTTTTAACTAACGAACTTACCCGGGGTATTACAGGTTAAGCCTCAAAAAGTCTCCTAGCCTCCATCTTAAAAGAGTCATACGTATAGAGAGAAAGAGAGCTTCAAAGCTAGAGGTTCTTAATTCCTATCTTGTAAACTCCTCTTTATTAGTATATATATACAAAGATTGTTGCTATTATTATTGTTACTTGTTGTATCTGGGATCCTACAATTGGTATCAGAGCCTAACAGATTCAAATTTGTGCTTCAATTCATTGATTTTTATCAATTTTTGAGAGATTATTGTGTTTTTGTGCAAAGTTGAGAGTTCTTCAAGTTCTTCATCTTTTTGGTTGGTTTTGGCCATTAGAGTTCTTCTACTGGTTTAGAATCGATCAGGGGTTGTTAGTAGATAATACATGAGTGTTTTATTCCGCAAAATCACTAGGTTTGTAGCTCAGTTTGTTCATTTACTCAATTTTCGGAGTTTTAAACTTTTATTTTTCTGCACTTTATTTTGTTTCGGAAAACCATTCTCTGTTTGTTTTTGGACAAAACACCAAGCATTAAAGTTTCTCAGAATAGTGTCACGAACCTTTGTACCAAATTTCAGCTCAATCTGATCATTTTTGAAAAAAATTGACTCAAGAACATTTGAATCTTCATCCTTAACTTTTATTTGCTGCACACGTTTTTGCTTCGAAATACCATTTTCTGTTGGTTTTTGGACAAAACTAGAAGAATTAAAGTTGTCCATAATCTCCTCGTGCACCTACCTACCAAATTTCAGCTCAATCCGACAAGATTTGGTCTGAGACAGGTTAGTGCATTGAGACAAAAGACTGTGTAACAATTAATTCTTCTTCGCACAAAGTATCTGTTAACGATCTTTCAAGTAACAATATGTCAAGACTAAGATTTAGTGCTGATGCTGATGCTCATTATTATTCTAAACTCAGTACTAATTTTCGCAAAATTATTCCTAATCTTGAGAAAGAGTTGGAGGAAAAGAACAAAAGCATTCTGATTGACTCAGAAAAATTGCTAAGCTTGAAGAATTAGGTAAACTCTTAACCTGTGAAAATCTCGATCTTAAGAGAAAATTATGTGAGTCTGAAAAGATTTTTGAAAAAGAGAAGAAAAGACTTGAACTTAAATGTTTAAATTTTTCTAATCTAATTTCTAATTTTGAAAAGCTTGTAATTTGTGAAAAAGAGAACTTTGAAAATGAAAGAAAATCTTTTGAAACAAAGTTTGTTAAGCTTTCTAACAAATTATATGACTTAGAAAAGACTCTTGAAAAGGAGAGGAGAGAGCAAGATTTTGAAAGAAACGAGTCTGAAAAGGTGAAGGTTGAAGGATTTCAAACAAAGTGTTTGAAAGATGATTTTGAGAGAGAAAGAAAGGTTTTTAAAGCTGAAATGTCCAAATTGACAAAAAGACTATATGTTTTGTCAACCAAGATTATGTTGGAGAAGATGTATAAATCAGATCTTCTAAAGAAGTTTGATTTGAATCTTAAAGAAAAAGATGTTTTAGCTAAAAGGCTTAAGGACTTTGACTTAGCAAATTCTTGTGCTGATAATACAGATAATCTTATTTTCAAAAGAGTGAAAATGGTTTGGAAAGTCAAAAGATCTACTCCTGTCAAAAATGCTCCAAAGCCATCTGTTTCTGTTAAACATTCATCTCTTCATTCTCATAACTGTAAATGCTTTGATCTTATGTTTAAATTAAAGAACCATTTCTCTAATTCAAACTGTGTTCATAATGGGTCATTTCAAAAGGAAAATTCAAAGACCCATAGTATGAGATTTCATAGGAAGGAACCTGGCAAACCAGAGGACCCGAAGACAGCTCCAAATCCTAACAAAATAGGACCCATTTGGAAATGGGTACCAAAAGTTCTTTGATCTGTCTTGCAGGTAAATGGACTCCTTAATACATCTGTTAAGGACTCACACTTCAGTGGATAATGGACTCTTAAACACTCAGTTTAAGACTCATCCTTCAAAGGCAATTGATTTATGTGCACAACAATACAAAACTCAAGTACTATGACAGCATGCTGACAGATTTGCGATGCTGTAGTAAATTGATCATATCTCACTGATCAAGACACCAATTGATGCGATTCAAAAGGCCATGGATTTAAAACACATTGATGAACAGCTTTCGTGTTTCTAGAATTCAGAAATTCCAAATTTAGAAGGGTCATATGCATCGTTGAAGTAAACAACAGTGTGCTGATACAAAGCTGTTGGACAGATCTGCGCGACTGTGGTAAATCAACCATATATATTTCGTTCGAGCTCCAAAAGAGGTGATTCTAGATGCTCTGAAAAGATAACAAACCAATGCACACTCTTTATGTTTTGAGTTTTTTTAAACTCCAGAGCTATCATGGTCTAAATCAGTGTCAAAGTTAGTGTAACATTTCTGTTAAGCTGCTGCCGAGCCGCGACCAAACCTCTGCCGGCCACGACCAAACCTCTGCCGAGTAGCGACCAACCTCTGCCGAGCAGTGACCAACCTCTGCCGAGCCGCGACCAGACCGCTTTCATGCCTTGCCAAGGCTTGCCAAACCTCTGTCGAGCCTTTGTCAAGCGTCTGTCAACCCATGATCATTCTTTGTCGACCACTCAGACCAACTTCTGGCGACAACACAAGCTTTGGCTCAGACTTTTGTGACCACCCTCTGTGGTACTGTTCACCACAGAGCCTCTGTGAAATGTGACAAAGCCTCTGTGGACTGAACCTCTGCGACTGAACCTCAGAGCCCGTAGCCCAACTTCTGAGTACTTGCTGTCAGCTTTGTGCACCTATCGTATTTTCAACAGAACTCCCTCCTCGAAGCTCCAAATGTGATGGTTCCAGATGCGTTGGATTCCTAAGACAAAGATGAACAATTTTCGTGTTTTGAGCTTGGCCTGAATCAGTGTTCTTCTTGGACAGAATCTCTGTTAAAGTCGCGACAAACCTCTGCCGAGCTGCGACCAACCTCTGCTGCCAAACCTCTGCCGACCAACCTCTGCCGCCAAACCTCTGCCGAGCGTTTTCAGTTCAGAGTTTTTACTGGATATCTGATTTCAAATTGAGCTTAAATGAGATTTAATGCTCAATTTGAGGGGGAGAATGCAAATCTGGCCATGTACATCCAAAGGTAAATTTCTAAATCTTTAGACTCATCATTTTTAAAGAAGACTAACTTTAAAATGATAAAACCTTTCTAAAATGGTCAAACCACTTCTAGATGCTAAATGCTTTTTCTGATATAGAAGTTGGATTTTAAATGCTTTTCTGAGACTAAAAATAGCCAGTGTGTGGAACAATACAATCTTTAGGACAACAATTTCATGGGTTCAATGTGTGAGCTTTATAGTACTTCTATGGATCACTTAAACCTGTGTTTCCTACCTAAGAAGTAAACCTTGAGTGTTTGAGAGGTGAAGGGTCTACATCAAAGAGTGGGGGAGATAACTCATCTGAGTTTTTCTCATTGTGCTTAAGAGGTAAAAAATTGAAAAGAGACTTTGGTTAGATGTGAGCTACATGATAAAAAGAAAGAGAGTGTAAGAACAAAGTCAAAAGAATTATACAACTCTGTACCAACCACTTTTTGAGCCGAGCAGCCACATTACTGATTGGTTCACATTCTTTGGTGACCATCATTGAAACAGGAAATTAGCCCATGCCAACTCTTGCATTAAACCCCACCAGCTACTCATTTCTTTCTCAACAAAGAAATGTTTCACTTTTCCATGGGGAAGCAGCATATATGCTATCTGATCTTTATTTGGAAGGTTGGATATTGAAAAGAAGGAAATTTGCCCCACCTTCACACTTCACTCATGCACATTGAGTCTGTGGACACCTGTTATGTCCAAACAGTTTACACACTTTTGAACCTAATAGATAATATTCTATTTTTCTTCCACACAATATCACGAATCTTTGTGATTCCACATGCATATATATGTGATATTGCCAGAACAGTTTGAGAAGTTTAATTTTATAATTCTACTCCTATGATAACTGGAAGTCCTATCAGAGCTTCATATTTGTCAGCTCTGGACATAGGCCACACAATTATTTTAATTGTTGTGATAACAGTTGCTATGTGCTTTTGTGTTAGATAATTACCCCTGGTTACTTATTCTTTAATGCAGATTCTCACGAGCCGAATGTGTTCGCTACTCTTCATCTCCTAGCTGTTTATCTACCATCGGTTATTACTCAAACTGGTAATACAAGCTTCCGCACATAAAATCGTTCTCTGATTGTTTGAGTTTAATCTTTGGGAGACAACCGAGATCAAAAAGGTAAAGCAACAGTCGAGGGGGAGTATGCAACGATCAAGGGGGAGTTAAAGAAGGAATTGAAGCAACTAACTTTGTGGAAGATCGGGCTATTTTTAATCTTGAATACAAAGGGGGAGATTGTTGACTCTATTTTTATATTGTATTCAAGATTACTTGCTTAAATTATAAAAGCCCAAATTGTATTTGCTTAAATTGTAAAAGCCCAAATTGTATTTGTGGGCTTTAGTAGCTTATGGGCTTAGGCCTTAAAACCTAAGTATTTAATGTCTAATTTGTTAGAGTTTTAGGTTAAGCCTCAAAAAGTCTCCTAGCCTCCATCTTAAAAGAGTCATACGTATAGAGAGAAAGAGAGCTTCAAAGAGAGAGTGTTCTTAATTCCTATCTTGTAAACTCCTCTTTATTAGTCAATATACAAAGATTGTTGCTATTATTATTGTTACTTGTTGTATCTGTTGGAGAGGCTTCTGGTGGCTTGCTCAGATATTTCCTCTGTTTTTGAGCAATTGTTTTGGTTCTTGGTATTTTGGGTATTGGAGAAGGAAGTTCATCTTCGGAGGATGTTAGGATTTGTAGTTCTTCTCTGGTTTGGACATCTTCTCCAAATACAGAAGGAAATTCCACAGAGGTGGGTATTGCCTTTATGGTCTTCTGTTGTTGAACTTGGGTTGTTTATGGTATTTGGGTTTCTTTAGGAATGGATTCCACAGAGATGGTTGTTGTCTCTGTGGTTTTGTTTCTGCTTTGGGTTTCAGGTGTTTGGGTTGTAGCAGGGGTTTCTTCAGAGACCATTTCCACATAGGTGGTTGTTGCCTCTGTGGACTGTTGTGTTCTTTGTTGGGTTTGAGTTGGGGGTGCAGATGGGATCCTACAAACATGAACGCACTTACAACTGCTATGAATTTTAAGAAAATATTATTATCAGTAAACATATATAACATTGTATTGCACTCACAGGTAAGGAGCGCATGGTTTGTTCAAAAGCAGATACAAATCGACCTGGGTGGGGGGGGGGGGGATGATATACAAGAAGGTAATATTCCTAAATCAAATATCGTCATGGTGTATATTTAAACTTTCTCTAATAACAACTTGCATTGTGTAACATTCGCCAACCCAGACAGCGACTTCGAAACTCAACCAGGAGCACAACCTATAGACGTTGTACAAAAGGGAGAGAAGGAACGCAAAATGCCACAAAAGAAGGAAGCGAAGGTTACCCGGTAACCTTTTGGTTTGAGAACAAGAACATCACCAAAACCATTGTTTGACGCAATGAAGGAATTGGCTGAGACACAACAAGAGGCTGTGAAAGACATGATAATGGAGTCGCTGCTTAAAATGAAAGTGGATGGAGTGCCATAAAAAATTGGGTTTTACGTGGTCGACAACTTTGAACCGACACGTATGGAGCTAAAGCTAAGGAATGACAGAATCCCAATAACAATAGAGTCAATTCATAAAGTGCTCAAAATTCCAGTTGGGGGAATAGACTTGATGGAGACTGATCCAGTAAATGAAGAGGATGACATGACCGATCTTTGGTTAAAGCAATTCAGTAAAGAACGAATTAGTCTGAAAGACGTCGCAGATGTAATAAAAAGATCAACTGATGGAGTAATAACGTTCAGACTTAATTTTTTGGTTAGTGTAATAAACACTTTGGCAGATTGTAGTAGAACAGGATACTGCAATGTAGCATTGCTATCACATATAAGAGGTGTGCACATGATTAGTCAAATAAACTGGTGCAAATAGGTGTACGACACACTTTCGGTAAGCAAACAAAACTGGAAAATGGACGGCCACTTGTCGTTCTACGTCGGTCCGCTCACTTATCTAACGGTAAACATAGTACACTACACTTATTCTATTCAATTACCTTGTTTAATGAATGTTTAACCTTTTAATTTCGTTATTGATTAACTCATTCATTTGGTGCATGAAGCTTTTGTACGTTGAGTCGACATCATGTCCCAACATACAGACACTGAATAGTGACAACCCGTTAAGGAAATGAACACTAAATCTACCGAGGGATAGGCAGGAGGAAGAGTTAGCACATGGTGGTTTTGGGTACGCTCCGTTGCTCAATGATGGAACCGAACAAGCAATAACAAGTGCACCACAGACAACTACAAATGCGGAAGAGGCAAGGGAGAAGCGTAGAAAGGTATTTGTTTCAAAATTATATAACATGTATGCAAGTTGACACGCATTCACGGTTTACACGTTAACAATAAATGGTAGTGCATATATGCTATTTTAGGCTTTACACATATATATGGTTGTGATTTGTGAGTGTGATCTTTTAAAAATATAAATGGTCTACACATATTTATGGTGTGCATATTTACACATATTAATGGTTGTGCATATGTGCATTTGTTGGACATCTTAGTTTATGAGTAATCTTTAAAGTTTAGAAATCTTCATGCATGTGCACGTATGGAAATTTATGCATGTTAAAATAAATATACATGTGAATATATGAAACTAAAGTTAGTAAACCATGCATTGTGTGTATATGATATCTGACTAACTTGTTTGTTTAGTCCTACATTGTATTGTACATATATGCTTTTTTCAATGTTTAATTGTTTTTTCTGATTTCTAACATTGTAGGAGTTAAAAAGAGCAATGGACGACGGGATACTGGAAATCGCGGACCAAAAAATGGATGCGGACATAGAGTTAGCGCAAGCAATTTCAGAATACCCTGACGACCCAGATTTCCAAGTTTACAAGTGGAGTTGGCAAGCATTTTCGAAAGCAGCAGGTGGGAAGTGACTGGTGAGGATATAGAACAACATAGTCAACCAGACCAAACAATGACGACACCGATGGTAACATCAAAACATGTTCATGTTGGAGATGTTTTTACACCTTTGGTAGGATCAATCAAGTCAGCAACAATACCACTTCAACAATCAGTGTCAACATCAACCAGACCGATGTGTGAAAATATTGTGGATCCTAGTCTGACCGATAATACTCCCGACGCAATCTTTTCAAAGAAGGATAAAGGAAAAGGCGTGATATCCGGAACAGAAACAAATGCTGGAAGTGTGAAAGGGAAAAACTATGATCAACAATTGATAGCGATTGGGGACGTGGATGCACCGAACTTCAAACTCGGCATAGACTCCCCAAAGGGGACAAACAAGAATGTTGAAAGACAGACCGAGCAGGGAAGAGGTAGCAAGCAAATGAAAAAGTTGGGAGAAAAGGTGCGTTCACCATATATTCGGCGACCGGTTACATTCGATGTTTCGGTGGACGAATCTTGGGTACAAGATTGGGTTATGAGAGGACTAGGAGGAACACAGTAAGTTTCCAGATCTAATACAATACATTATTATCGTTTAACATACATTTTAAATACTTTTTTAAATAATGTTTATATGGGTTGGAATGCAGTGAACTACTGTTTTTAGGTTGAAATGCAAAGACGTTAGATCGGATACAAATAATAACTCTTGCATTTGAAATGGAAGTGAACAGGGAAGTAATAGATGTGTGGGCTTGTGTGATGAACGATGAAGAACGGTCGCGGAGTAATGACTCCCCTCGAATATTGTTCTTCGCAACGGATGTGGCGGTAAGATAATATAAGTATTATCACATAATAATAACTTATAATTTCTTTCAAAAATTAGTATTATATACAAATACTGTGAAATATACCGTACATTAACAAACACTTACAGTTAGATCACAGAATGTTGAATGACGAACTAGAAGAAAAAGAAAGGTATGAGAGTTTCAAAATAGTGACAAATCGTTGGGGGCATTGGGACAGACTGAAAATGTTAAAATTGTATTACTAAACAAATTCATTTCATATATCTACGTAGGTGTTTTCCGTGTTGTAGTACCACCATTCTACTATTTGGTCGTTGTGAACCTTAAGAATCCATCGTTTATAGTTATAGACACGGAGGACCGTGAAGAGAGAATAGCACAGTTGGATGACAAATATGCATATTCGTTGGTAATGTTCATATATGAACTTTGATTTTTTAATTATCAATCCAAAAGTGTTACATATACGAATGTGATGTTTTTTCTTTTATTAACAGCAACTGATGATGACCATGCATGTAACACCCTAAAAACCAGGGCAAATTTAAATCTGAATTAGAAGGGTTTACATAACTAATATCCATAACATAAATATTCTACAAGAGTGTAAATTGTAACAAGAGTCAATTTACATCAACTTGTCGCCATTATAAACTCTCTGCTCGTCCCATTACTTCCCTAAGCCCATACCTGATAAGAAAATGTTATTTGAAACGATTAGGCTAACGCCTAGTGAGAACATTCAGTTTCAAAATAATACTTTTTAAATCAATGTAAACAAGGTTTATCAAACTTGACTTACCCTCGTTTTTACCGTACTCATACTTGTCTCATAATAACAGAATCATATTCAATCCCACGTGTATAACTACCATTCATAAAGTCATATCACCATTTTCAATAGCCTACTACGAATCATCACGGATTCTAGTTTATCGATCAATCCTACAGACTTACATCCAAACATCATACCTTCTTCTTGAAATGGATACAGAAATAGCACTTATATATTGCCTATTTTTTTAATCCGCCGAAAACACATGAAAACAACCTTTACTCTTCGTCTAATTCATATTTCCATATCTCAAATACGAATAATAACTCTACTTTATCTATTCGATCAATCAACCTGAATAGCAATTATGCTTTGCCTATTCAATCGTTTCTATATGAATAGTAAATCTATAATACCTATTCAATCGTTCCATATGAATAGTAATTATACTTTTACCTATTCCCCAATTTCTACATGAATAGAAATTCTACTTTGCTTATTCAATCATTCAACATGAATAGCAATTCTACCTTGCCTATCCAATCATTCACATGAATAACAACTCTACTTTGTCTATTCAATCATTTGCATGAATAACAATTCTACTTTGTCTATTCAATCATTCACATGAATAACAATACTACTGTCTATTAAATCATTTACATGAATAACAATTCTACTTTGTCTATTCAATCATTTACATGAATAACAATTCTACTATGTCTATTCAATCATTCACATGAATAACAATTCTACTTTGTCTATTCAATCATTTACATGAATAACAATTCTACTTTGTCTATTCAATCATTTCAGGGATACACGAGAATAACAATTATACTTTGTCTATTCCTCCTTTATACATGAATAGCAATTCTACTTTGCCTATCCAATCATTCAACATGAATAGCAATTCTACCTTGCCTATTCATTACTTTCCAATATAAACAGGAATTAGCAATTATACTTTGCCCATCCTACCTTATCAAATAACATTAGTGTCTAAGGATTCGTTACACTTATTGGTACTCGTATAGATTATTGCTTAATATAGATTTCTCATATCATTCAGTATGAGCAACTCTCCTTTATAAATCTCTCATATCATTCAGTATAAGCAAACCACATTTAATATGTCAATTTCTTATGACATAAGTCTAACCATTTATATCATCACTCACGATCCTTGATATAAATATTATTGTAACCCACTTGCCCATTAAATCAAATAGTCAAAACTCATATATTCGTCTATCCGAAATTTATTCAAAACAGTTCATTATAAAAATATACCTTACCATAATTTAAAAAACATTATAAAAAGGTAAGGTAAGAATGAACTCACTTAATAGCAGTAGTATCACTCTTTCTTTTCTTTCTCTAAATTGTATGAACTTTTGTCACCAACTCCACAGAGACCTGAAATACTCATATACATAATGTACTAGTATTAATCTACTGTACAGGACCCTTAAAGACTAAGAATCCTAAAACAACCAAAATTATCAACACTTATCGCAACCAACTAGCCGCGATAAACCATGTCGCAACCCACTATTGCGATAACTCCCACTTGTCGCAACCAATTGTTGCGACATAACACCTTATCGCAACCTACTGTTGCGATACAACAACTTATCGCAACCATCTGTTGCGATATTACCTTCTTGTCGCAACCCAAAGCTTGCGATACTCATAACTATCGCAACTATCATAACTGTCGCGACTAACTGAGTTCATAATTGTCTCAACCAACTGAAAAACGTAATAACCCAGAAATCTATAGTTTTAAGCCATGCATGTTTCTATAAATTTGCAGATATGTTCAATACTACTAATAGAACATAAACATCAGCCCAGATATCTCATAATCATCAAAACATCAAAACCCAATTTTTAAACTCATAGAAACTTTTCCTTATCTTTTAACTATACATAATAAAATCATAAATAGAAACATACCTTTGTTCCACAGATTATCTTAAGTCTTCAGCTGATAATTTTGTTTATTTTCTTCCTATTGCTTTCTTTCTTTTCCTTCTTGATTTCTCTATCTCTCTCTCTCTCACGTAAAACACACACACACCAAAAAGATACCAAAAATGAAAGTGAGGAGGTGTCTCACTCACTCTTGTCTCTTTTATCAATTAAGAGGCGGTGGAAGTGTTCAACTTTCCCCAACTTCACCAATCTAACCCCACACTTTCATTAGTTGGCAATTTCTACCCTCCAACTTATAAATTAAAATTAAAGTTTACCCCTTAACTTATAACTCCATAAAATAAATAACGTAACTTATTCGGGGTTAAACTCTAAAATTAACCTATCAATTAACCGATCATAACTTACTAAATAATTATGTTCTAATTATTTAATAATCAAACGTAATCCTTTATAACGAAAATCGAGATGTTACAATACTCCCCAACTTAAAAATGATTTCATCCTCGAAATCAAAGTTAGATAAACCAAAGAGGATATCTAATCTTCATATCCTTTTTCCGACTCTAACGTCACATTAGCACATCGAGGATGTTTCTATTGTACCTTTAACATAAACGCATTCTTAGATCGTAACTTCTTAACCGATCTGTCCAGAATCGCTTCCAGTTCCTTCACACAACAACTTTTCTCATCCATTCTTACTTTAGTAAATGGAACCACATCATACCAATATGAAATATGTCATATATCCCTTTCAATTTCTAGTCTTACATACTCAATCACAGTTAAAAGTCCAGGAAGAACAGGGACTCAACTTTCCACGTTTTCTCAATCTTATAACTTTCACCATTACCCGCTCCCCAACTTGGAAACAACATAAAATTCTATTAACCTCCTTTGGTCATTTAATCAAAACTCTATTTGATCAGTATCTATTCCTTGATCGGAATTTTTAAAAATCGAAATTCACCAGTAAGCTTATCTCTAAAACGCAGTTACCAGGAGACAAGCTAGTCCATAATCGGATTAGATCACAACCTCTAATGAAGACTAGTATATCAATACTGGATTCAACTGTCCACTATCTACTACTTGTTACCGATTCATCGTCAAACATACACACACCGCCCTAAAGATTCTCATTTGAAGGGCTCGACGAACTAACTAAATAGCATAACTAATCGTGTGGTACTTGAAACTCTTTCATGTGCTACAACATCGTCAAATGAAATCACCTCCAATTGTCAAAACAATTAGAAACAAGTATGCTTACATAACAATATATTCATAATAACAGTAGCTAATTGAGATTATGAACATACTATACATAAGAATCTTTGTTACCATCATCATAATTCTTAATTCCCGCATTTCCGTCAATTCATAAGACCATTTCATCTTAGTGTCTCTACCCATATCTCACAAATCATACCTTAATTCATCTCAGCTTAAGTCTAAGTATCTCATTAGCATACTTAGTTCACTTAAACTAATGCTCTGATACCATATTGTAACACCCTAAAAATCAGGGCAAATTTAAACCTGAATTAGAAGGGTTTACATAACTAATATCCATAACATAAATATTCTACAAGAGTGTAAATAGTAACAAGAGTCAATTTACATCAACTTGTCGCCATTATAAACTCTCTGCTCGTCCCATTACTTCCCTGAGCCCATACCTGATAAGAAAATGTTATTTGAAACGATTAGGCTAACGCCTAGTGAGAACATTCAGTTTCAAAATAATACTTTTTAAATCAATGTAAACAAGGTTTATCAAACTTGACTTACACTTGTTTTTACCGTACTCGTACTTGTCTCATAATAACATAATCATATTCAATCCAACGAGTATAACTACCATTCATAAAGTCATATCACCATATTCAATAGCCTACTACGAATCATCACGGATTCTAGTTTATCGATCAATCCTACAGACTTACATCCAAACATCATACCTTCTTCTTGAAATGGATACAGAAATAGCACTTATATATTGCCTATTTTTTTAATCCGCC
Source organism: Saussurea involucrata (assembly GCA_033807775.1). Taxonomy (NCBI): domain Eukaryota; kingdom Viridiplantae; phylum Streptophyta; class Magnoliopsida; order Asterales; family Asteraceae; genus Saussurea; species Saussurea involucrata. Next base: position 107,367,131 of record CM066315.1, read on the forward strand.
GAAAACACATGAAAACAACCTTTACTCTTCGTCTAATTCATATTTCCATATCTCAAATACGAATAATAACTCTACTTTATCTATTCGATCAATCAACTTGAATAGCAATTATGCTTTGCCTATTCAATCGTTTCTATATGAATAGTAAATCTGTAATACCTATTCAATCGTTCCATATGAATAGTAATTATACTTTTACCTATTCCCCCATTTCTACATGAATAGCAATTCTACTTTGCCTATTCAATCATTCAACATGAATAGCAATTCTACCTTGCCTATCCAATCATTCACATGAATAACAATTCTACTTTGTCTATTCAATCATTTGCATGAATAAAAATTCTACTTTGTCTATTCAATCATTCACATGAATAACAATTCTACTTTGTCTATTCAATCATTTACATGAATAACAATTCTACTTTGTCTATTCAATCATTTACATGAATAACAATTCTACTTTGTCTATTCAATCATTCACATGAATAACAATTCTACTTTGTCTATTCAATCATTTACATGAATAACAATTCTACTTTGTCTATTCAATCATTTCAAGGATACACGAGAATAACAATTATACTTTGTCTATTCCTCCTTTATACATGAATAGCAATTCTACTTTGCCTATCCAATCATTCAACATGAATAGCAATTCTACCTTGCCTATTCATTACTTTCCAATATAAATAGGAATTAGAAATTATACTTTGCCCATCCTACCTTATCAAATAACATTAGTGTCTAAGGATTCTTTACACTTATTGGTACTCGTACAAATTATTGCTTAATATAGATTTCTCATATTATTTAGTATGAGCAACTCTCCTTTATAAATCCCTCATATCATTCAGTATAAGCAAATCACATTTAATATGTCAATTTCTTATAACATAAGTCTAACCATTTATATCATCACTCACGATCCTTGATATAAATATTATTGTAACCCACTTGCCCATTAAATCCAATAGTCAAAACTCATATATTCGTCTATCCGAAATTTATTCAAAACAGTTCATTATAAAAATATACCTTACCATAATTTAAAAAACATTATAAAAAGGTAAGAATGAACTCACCTGATAGCAGTAGTATCACTCTTTCTTTTCTTTCTTTAAATTGTATGAACTTTTGTCACCAACTCCACAGAGACCTGAAATACTCATATACATAATGTACTAGTATTAATCTACTGTACAGGACCCTTAAAGACTAAGAATCCTAAAACAACCAAAATTATCAACACTTATCGCAACCAACTAGCCGCGATAAACCTTGTCGCAACCCACTATTGCGATAACTCCCATTTGTCGCAACCAACTGTTGCGACATAACACCTTATCGCAACCTACTGTTGCGATACAACAACTTATCGCAACCATCTGTTGCGATATTACCTTCTTGTCGCAACCCAAAGCTTGCGATACACATAACTATCGCAACTATCATAACTGTCGCAACTATCATAACTGTCGCGACTAACTGAGTCCATAATTGTCTCAACCAACTGAAAAACGTAATAACCCAGAAATCTATAGTTTTAAACCATGCATGTTTCTATAAATTTGCAGATATGTTCAATACTACTAATAGAACATAAACATCAGCCCATATTTCTCATAATCATCAAAACATCAAAACCCAATTTTTAAACTCATAGAAACTTTTCCTTATCTTTTAACTATACATAACAAAATCATAAATAGAAACATACCTTTGTTCCCCAGATTATCTTAAGTCTTCAGCTGATAATTTTGTTTATCTTCTTCCTATTGCTTTCTTTCTTTTCCTTCTTTATTTCTCTATCTCTCTCTCACACGTAAAACACACACACACCAAAAAGATACCAAAAATGAAAGTGAGGAGGTGTCTCACTCACTCTTGTCTCTTTTCTCAATTAAGAGGCGGTGGAAGTGTTCAACTTTCACCAACTTCACCAATCTAACCCCACACTTTCATTAGTTGGCAATTTCTACCCTCCAACTTATAAATTAAAATTAAAGTTTACCCCTTAACTTATAACTACATAAAATAAATAACGTAACTTATTCGGGGTTAAACTCTAAAATTAACCTATCAATTAACCGATCATAACTTACTAAATAATTATGTTCTAATTATTTAATAATCAAACGTAATCCTTTATAACAAAAATCGAGATGTTACAATGCATCTACACAAAGTGGGATACATGGAATTTCAGCAGTTTGAGGAAATGTTGCCAAGAATGTTTAAAGTACGATGGAAAATGACAAATAATCAAATCGACCAAGGCGTTGCGTTGATGAGGAACATGGAGACATACATGGGTTAAATATCAAACAAATGGTTAAACGACCTGTATAAGGAGAGCACCAAACAGAAAAACCAACTCAGGCAACTGCGGTCAAAGTATGTCACTAAGATATTGATGAGTGAGGCGAACCTCAAGAAACACACGATACCGATAGAGGTGGTCAAGTTTCACAAAAAGCAGGCAAAGTCACATGAAGCTAGCAAATAGTTGATAAGGTGGAAAACTTTGGTTGATTGAATAGTTGTGATTAAAACTTGGGTTTATTTTTTGTTATCGTTGCATTGTGTGTTAAAACACTTTTGGGTTAGATTTTCGGATATTGATCGTTTTGGTTTAAGCCCTATGATTGGGTTATGATAGTGGGTTTAATTGATTTCTTAGTATAGATTATGTTATTTTAGTAAAGTACGTGATGTAGTGAAATACTCAATTTGGATACATTTGAATGACATATGAAAGGCCTAGTATGGGATGCTTAAAATGGTTATGAGATATTGGTTCCCAAATAAGGAAATGTGTTCTTGGCTTTATACTTGCATAGTTTTACAGTTACATCATAATGTTTTCCATTTCTGCTTTTCCTTCATATGTGCATATATGCCACTTTGATATATGCATAGGTTGTAATTTGTGCATATATGCAATTTTGATATGTGCATATATGCAATTGTGAAGGGATGCATATATGCAGTTGTAATAAGTGCATATATGCAATTCTCTAATGTGCATGTATGCAATTCTCTGATGTGCATGTTGTAGGTGTAAAATATGCATATATGCTATTTTGATATGTGCATATATGATGCAGGTGTAAAGTGTAAATATATGCAATTGTAATATGTGCATATATGCAATTTTCTGATGTGCATATATGCAATTCTCTGATGTGCATTTATGCAGTTTCATATCAAGCATATGTGAAAATTTGGGTATATGCATTCTGTGAAAGTAAGTACATATTGGAAAAACATATATGAGAACCGATGACAAATCTTAATACTTGTATGTCTTTGGATGATACGGTTTAAAACATAAAACAAGTTATTCAATGACATGAATATGTCGAAACCAAAACAAACAACATAAACAATGCTAAGTTTATTAACCAAACAAAAAATAATAAAGATCCGACATCCAAAAATTAAAATAAAACAAAGTAACGAACGTATGAATCAAGATCGAGCTACTGACGGACAATTGCGAGAATCATGACCGGTAGACTGCCCACATTTCTTACATTTGTGTTTCGGCCGCTTACTCTTCGACTGAATCCTCTCAGACATACTTATCAACCGTTTACCCGTACTGCATCCCTTGTTTCTAAGACCACTCGGGGGTACTATATCCACATCATTTGGAACAGAAACACCGTAATACTCAGTAATTGTATCCATCTTCTGCTGTGATGGATCTTCATACGGTAACTGGGAACTTCCCTCGTTTTTTAAGTTTTCAAGAACTTCAGTTAGCTTAACTAAAAATGGGTTTTCATTGCGGATTCGACTTACAATGTCATCAATTGTGGAATACACACCGGTTAACAATTTCTCTTTCTCCGGATCAGACTCGCCATACCTAACACGAGCGCTCTGTAGTTGCACAGGAACAAACTCCTGGGTCCATCTTCGCACAACATATCGATCAGGTATGGAATCTACCGGATCAGTAATCAGTACTTTCAGCGCATGTCGACATAAAAACCCAATCCGTATAAAGAATTTACATTCACAATCAGCACTGTTAATTGAAACTCGGAGCGATACCTAAACAACAATATGAAAAAACAAACAATAAATATGTGACAACTGTCAAATTTTACACCTCAGGTTAGAACTGCACTGCATATTTCAGTTATTCACGTCATAGTTCACACAGTGCAATTTTAGCAGTAAACTCAGTATAGTAGGAAAATCTGAGAAATTTTGCCTAAAAACCCCTTAATTTAGGAAATTATCCATAAATCTCATAAAATGCCAACCTAAGCAACAATTATATCACAAGTATATATATAATTAGTAATCTAATCTACTTCAACTAAATTATATAAAAACTTTACCTTTATATATTTAAGGTGTTATTCAAAATTTAAAAGAAAAATACTTCATGTATAAAAATAATTCAAAAAGACAAGATTGGACATTTTATTTAGCAACAAACCACCTCATCACCCCCCCCCCCCCCCCCCTTGTGAGGCCGGCCACCCCCCCCCCCCCCCTCACTACCCCTTTATGTATTTTCTTAACCCTTTCAAAATCACTTGCAAACTTCTCACTCTCTCTCTATGTTCTCACACTAGAATTCTCTCCTTTCTCTCTCAATCTTCATCCACGCTCATCCAAGAAAAACCCATAAACTTCAGCCCCTAAACACATCTCCTTCAAGAGATCAAAGTGTTCAAGGTAACTACAAGTGTGTTGGATGAAACCCACACACTCCCTTTTGTCTAGTTTTCATTTTTGCACTTTTTTTATGAATGTTCTTCATCTTCATCTTCATCTACAATTTCTTTCAACTTTTGCTAAGAACCATTTACATACATCTTAATGTTTGTAGATTTACCACCATAACACTTGCATGTTAGTAAAAAGGTGGTAAATCCATAATCAAACCTATGTTAAGATCAAAGATGGGCTCTTAACTTGCATGCATATAGTTTTCTTAAAAGATCTATATTTGATCCCAAAAGTTGTATGAAAAGCTCTTTGATTTCACTAAAAACATGTTTAAATCAACATGCACGAGCTAAAAATATACAATTTTTAAGTTGCATTAATAAGTTCTTGGCATAAACACCAAGCATTCTTCAAAAAGAACCATTTTCAAAGTTTTATAAAAGATGAGATGATGGATAGCATGCATGTAGTTTAAATGGTTTAAAAACCTGTTTTAGAACTGAAATTATTTGTATGGGGATGAGTCAAATCGGATTGCATGCAAGAGGAATAAGAATTTCAAATAAAAAGACAAAGAAAAATGCACATGCATAAAGTTTGGTTTTAACAGCTTGCTGCCAGATTCTGCACCTCTCTTAAAACGTCATATCTCACTCAATAATACTCCAAATTAAGTGATTCTTTTTCTGGAATTTATTTTTATGAGTTAGATTTTGAACCCAAGTGGTTTCACTAAAAAACTCAAAGATTTAGTCTACCAAACAGTCTTCACAAAAACCGTGCGCAAACAGCAAAACTTTCTGTAGTGTTTTACGTCAAGAATTATTTCTTGTACTTAACGACCTCTAAAAATTATGAAACTTATGTCAAAAGTTTCCTAACTCATTAAAATACTTAGACATGAAATATCATAACTTAAATGTCTCTGGAAGATATCCAAAAACGAACCAAAAGTGACAACAAATTCTGGACAGCAAGATTAACTTTCTGCCTTGGTTAAAAACCAATTCTTAGACCCTTTTCATCACTTCTTGTGATGAAATTGTGGTGATATTAACATGTTTATACTAATATAACTTACATACTATATGTATACGCATTTTACACATATTCTAACATTTCATTTTGAACCCTTTTCATCATCTTTATGTTGAAATTGCGGTATATGCATATATGTACTATATATGACTTCTAACTTTACATATACTATATAACTCCTAACTTTAGACCCTTTTCGTCACTCGTCATGACGAAATTGCGGTAACCTCATTCTATCATATGTAATGTATTAAATATTGATTACTAATATCGGTAAATTTCTTATAACATACAAACTTAACCTCAACAAAGGCATTTTATGATGATTTGGATAACTAAGCGAAATCAAGGACTAAGGTTTAGAACATAGAATCTTAATAGTGTCCTTACGTTCGTAGGATCGAAGTAGGATCGTGTGACGGATTGCATTACGCACCTCTTGGGAATATCTTCGCTTACCACTGTGAGTTTTCACAGCCCCTTTTTACTATGTTATACATTTTGGGGTGAAAAGCATGTTACAAATTACTTACGCATCGGTTGTTTTTATTTACTCAAACGATTTATATTGCTCCGTATACTTATGCGCTACGGTATGTATGCTTATGTTAGTTGATTCTGAGTTTTGCTATTAAGTCCCCGGTTACTCTACATTACCCATTAACTCACGTTCTGAGCCGTTAGTATTATGGATAACGTTATTTGGTTGACACCCACTCACCTCGCGAGTGCATAATTACTATCTTCCGTAATTCCGTAATTCCGTAAGCATGTTTGTGAGGAACATGCAGTTTGGGGCATTCCGTAATTAGGTTTGGGTAGTGGACTCATTTCTTAACATATAATTGCATACGATATTATACCTTGCGCATATTGACAAGCGAACTCTTAAACCGTTGTGCGGATTTACAAAAGTGTTTTCATAACCGGTTGACATATCCACTTGTGCGGATTTACAAAGGTACTTTAAAACTACAACCGAATACTCAATCCACTTGTGCGGATTAAAACTGTTTCTATGACAAACTTTGTTGTACTCATAAAACCTGTGATCTCACCAACTATTCAATAGTTGACTGTAACAACCCAAATTCTTGTGGATTTCAGAGTTTGGTGGTCAAAGTAAAATAAAAGAAAGTATTCTTGAGGGGCTGATTTGTCAATTGGTGAAAGAGGTGTAGGGCACAAATCCCTAGGGCACAAATCCCTAGGGCAGCCCTCAATATCCCAAATCAGTATTGTGGTCTTGGTGTTGGCGGCTAAGGAAGAAGGAAAGAGAGAAAGAAGAGTTTGAGGAGAAATCAAGAAAAAACAGGAGTCAAGCTAGAATCTGCAAGGTAATGCACACTAATTCGTTCTTCTGATTAGGGTAATGCTTCTCCTTTTCTTTGTTCTGAATTCTTAAGGCTGATGTTGATGATTTCTTGACTTTTCACCTTTTTTCCTAGAAATTGAGTTTTTATGGGTTTTGTCTAAATGAACTGATTTAAAGGGTTATAGATGGATTAAGTGGGTGTTTAGGGTTGGTGGACGAACCCCTTAAGTTTATCTAATCAATTAATGGCAGAAAATGGGCTTAATGATCACTTTTAGAGTTTTTTGGTCGAACAGCTGTAGTGTCCGGATAAGTGTCTGTTCTTCGTGTTTTGGTGGTGTCCGGATAAATATGCTAGTTCCTGGGTAGATTTTTGTGTGAGTGTCCGGGTATTTTTGAGTATCCGGGTGACTGAGGTCTCCGGATAGGTTTAGTGTCCGGGTAGTTTGCCCGGATAGGTCTAGTGTCCGAATTCGTATCCGGAAAGATGTATCCGGACAATTTTAGCAATTGACAAATTTAAGAAGTGCGTTGTACGTCAAGCAAGGTGAGTTCTCTAAACCTTTTACGACTTAAAGTGTTACATGATTTTGACTGATTTTGGTTTCATTTACGAGCATGAAATGTTTATAACCGTTACGCATGTTTTCCATGAACTACCTATTTTATTTGAGAAAATGTATTGTACTTGATGAACTGAGAATGACGACTTACTAAGGTTTTAAAGGTGCATGTTTTATGAAATGAATGACGTGCTATGTGGAGTCGGTCTACACTGTAGGATCAGAGATAGATCCTCGGGGTTTGATGATCCCTTGGATGTTTATGACAGACTGGTAGGTTGGAATTCGTTTCCTCCTATTTCGAATAGAATGGGGAGTCTGCGTAAGCTCCGGGAAGGGGAGTTTGCGTAGGCTCTGGTTGTGGGAGAGAGGGTAGCCCATTGGGCCCCAATCGCGGAATGTTTATGTGATCCTATATACAGTGTAGTACCATGCCTGTTGTTATGTTAAGGTTTACGATGACATTCTTATAAACGATTTTATACTGTGTGCATGTTGTTTTTGGAGGGAATTCACTAGACCTTTTGGTCTAACCCTCGCTTTTCAAAACTAAACCATTTTCAGGTAAGCGTGCTATGGGTTCTTCAAGTAAGAACTATGTGGTGATAAGAAAGGACTTGGAGCTTAGGACGTCTCCAAGATTTTGCCTACGATAATTATAGAATAGTTCTCGGCTGTGGATTTTAAAGACTTCCGCTGTCCATTTTGCTTAGTATGAATTATTGATAATGTAAAGACAAGGTTTTATGTAATTCGAACGCTTATTTATGGTAATTGCATGTTATGAAGCTTGGGATCTTACAAATGGCATCAGAGCCTTAGTTTAAGGGATTTAGGTGACCAATAGGGCCTAAACTTAAACTTTAAGATGAGGAACACAGCCGAGACATAGGATTGCCTCTAGGAACGATCACTATAAATGCACTAGGAAATAAGGTGCCAAGGACAAACGTGTAAGGTAAGTTTGGGATTACATCTGGCCAGTGTAATTACGAACTTACAGGTACGCGTGCATGCTTAAACTTACCTTATATAGCAAAATTGTTGTGTCATAACTAGCAAAGGTTAATTGTTGTTTTCTTTCAGCGTTAGCGAAATGGCTGGGAGAACTTTGAGGAGTAGGTCGGCACTTGTTGTGCCAAGGAATCAAGACGAAGAGGTACTAGAGAATGGACCGGTGGAACCGGCGAGGGAAACTGTTACCCGTGGAAGGGGAAGAGGTAGGGGTCGTGGAAGGGGTCGGGGAAGAACACCCCATCGGGCCGCCACCCAAGTGGTCGGGGATGGAGGAAACGCGAACCTGAGAACGACTCGTGCAACTAGAAGAACGCGGAGTGTGGAAGCCCCTGTTCATCAAGAAGGCTCCCTTCAGGAGAGTTCAGCTTCTACAAGGAGGGTAACTCAGCCAAGGGGACGGGGTCGAGGCCGCGGATCTACGTTTGTCACTTGAGAGAACCTAGCTGCTGAATTGGGTAAGATTCAAGAGACCTTGCAGGCTCTCCTCACTAAGCAGAATGAGTCAGCTTCGGGAAGCAAAGAAGCGAGTGAGAACCGAGAAAGCGTGGAACTGTCTAGTCCGCTAGAGACCGGTACTGGGAGTCGCTTGAATTCAAACCCTCCAGTGATGAATGAGTTAGCAGCTAAGGGATGCAATTTCAAGGCCTTTGCCTCATGCAAGCCCCCTACTTTTAAGGGCGAATATGACCCTGTCTTGGCAATGAATTGGGTGAAGGAAATGGAACTGGTCTTCGATACATGCAAGTGTGCTGATGGGGACAGAGTAATTTTGCTTTGTCCATGTTGAAATCTGATGCAGTTTACTGGTGGGAGGCGGAGACTGGGGGAAAGGGTTCGGCAATGGCTAAGGGAATGTTGTGGGAAGCGTTTGTAGACAGGTTCAAAGCTCAGTTCTGCCCGCTCGCGGCAGTAAAAAGATTGGAAGAAGAATTATTGAGGTTGGATCAGGGAGGTATGACAGTGCGAGAGTATACTACAAGGTTTATTGAGAAGTCTCGCTTTGTTGATTTGTATGTGCCGACAGAAGAGCGTCGGGTAGAACGATTCATCCATGGGTTGAAGGGCAGTATTCGTGAATTGGTTCTGACTAGAAACCCCACTACTTTTCAGGCGGCCATCAATGCGGCCGAGCTGATTGAAAAAGAAAAGAACCGTCAAACGACTGAGAAGGGTGGGGAGAAGCGTAAATGGGATGGTCCGGGTAATGACTCAAGAAGAGGGAAAATGTTCCGACCAGGCAACCGTGCTAGCAAGGATGTCATTGGGCAAAAGTGTTCGAAGTGTAACAAGGTGCACCGGGGGGAATGCATGGCAGGTTCAAACTCATGCTACCGGTGCGGCTTGCCCGGTCATTTGTCAAAGGATTGCCCGGGGATTGGAAAAACTTGTTACCAATGTGGAGCCACTGGCCACATGCGTAATGATTGTCCTCAGCTGAAGAAAGGGGGACCAGCCCAGTTTGGTGAACGTCCGGGTGGAAGAGGAAATGACAAGGGAGCAGAACCAGTGCATCCGAAAGGAGGTGCATTCCGCATGACTACGGAGGAGGCAGAGGAAGTTTCAGATGTGGTGGCAGGTACGTTTCTAGTGAACTCTCTATGTGCCAAGGTGTTATTTGATTCAGGAGCAAATCGCTCCTTTGTATCGCATGCTTTTATGAAATGTTTGGGGGTGAGGCCTAGACGTTCGGAGAGAGCACTAGAGGTGGAAACATCAAATGATAGTTGGGTATATGTTAAGGAAGTAGTAGAAGACTGTGTCATAGATATAGAAGGGAGGTTGGTGCCTACGAAGTTATATCCCATGGTAATGGGAGAGTTTGACGTAGTGTTGGGTATGGATTGGTTAGCCGCGAACGAGGCGAATATCGTTTGCAACAAAAAGCTGATAAGGATCCGATGACCTGATGGGGATACCGTAGTGATCTATGGAAACCGCCGTGATAGAAAGACCATCCTTATCTCCATGATTAGGGCTACTAAGTGTTTGAGAAAGGGGTGTCAAGGGTTCTTGGCGTACGTGTTGGACGCCAAGAAAGAGAAGCGTGGGGTGAGCGATGTGCTTGTGGTAAATGAGTACCCGGAGGTATTTCCGGATGACTTGACAAGTCTACCCCCGGATCGCCAGATCGAGTTCAGAATTGATCTGATGTCGGGATCTGCACTGATTGCCCGCGCACCGTATAGATTGGCGCCGTCCGAAATGAAGGAAATGATGACTCAATTGCAGGAGTTATTAGACAAGGGGTTCGTTAGACCGAGTACATCTCCGTGGGGAGCACCTGTGCTGTTCGTGAAGAAGAAGGACGGTACTATGCGAATGTGCATAGACTACCGAGAACTCAACAAGGTCACGATCAAGAATAAGTATCCGATCCCGAGAATCGACGACCTGTTTGATCAGCTACAAGGAGCCAGTTACTTCTCCAAGATTGATCTGAGGTCAGGATATCATCAACTCAAGGTGAGGGAAGAGGATGTGCCGAAGACTGCATTTCGGACCAGGTATGGACACTACGAATTCCTGGTGATGCCGTTCGGGCTAACCAACGCCCCGACAACATTCATGGACTTAATGAATAGGGTATGCCAACCTTATTTGGATCAGTTCGTGATAGTGTTCATAGATGACATCCTGATATTTTCAAGATCGGATGGGGAGCATGAAAGCCACCTTCGTACAATTCTCGAGCTATTGAAGCAAGAGAAGTTGTATGCAAAGTTTTCCAAGTGCGAGTTTTGGCTGAGAGAAGTGCAGTTCCTCGGGCACGTGGTGTCTGAGAAGGGGATCATGGTTGACCCAGCTAAGATTGAAGCCATCTGAGACTGGGAGCAACCTAAGAATCCGTCAGAAGTTCGAAGTTTCCTTGGGTTGGCGGGGTACTACCGGAAGTTCATCAAAGACTTTTCGCGTATTGCCACGCCACTGACCTCTTTAACGAAGAAGAATGCCAAGTTCATGTGGTCGGAGAAGCAAGAAGAAGCATTTCAAAGGCTTAAGGAAATGTTGAGCAGCGCTCCGGTGTTGTCACTACCAGACGGTTCGGACGATTTTGTGGTTTTCAGCGATGCCTCGAGGCTTGGTTTGGGTTGCGTACTCATGCAACGAGGTAAGGTGATCGCTTATGCCTCGCGGCAGTTAAAGGATCACGAGGCTCATTATCCTACGCATGATTTAGAATTGGCGGCAGTGGTTTTTGCCCTGAAGATTTGGCGACATTACCTGTATGGGACGAAGTGCCAGATCTTCACGGACCACAAGAGTTTATGTCATCTCTTTGATCAAAACGAGTTGAATATGCGCCAAAGGAGATGGATTGAACTGTTGACCGACTACGAATGTAAGATCGAATACCATCCGGGGAAGGCAAACGTGGTGGCGGACGCTTTGAGCCATAAGGAACGAAGTGAAACCCCCAGGATTGTGGCCATGAGGGCCGAGGTCATATTCAATCTGTTAGCTGAAATAAAGAAATGTCAGGTTGAAGCACTCGAAACTGAAAATCTTAAGAAGGAGAGAATGGTAGGGCAAACGTCCATGTTAGTGGAAGATAGTCGAGGGGTGAAATGTCTGAATGGGAGAATCTGGGTTCCGAAACTCGGAGAGCTCCGAAAGCTGATTCTCGAAGAAGCTCACAAATCGAAGTATACGATCCACCCCGGAACTAATAAGATGTACGGAGACCTACAACGAGACTACTGGTGGCCCGGATTGAAGAAAGACGTGGCTCAATTTGTAGAGACCTGTATGACGTGTTCGCGTGTAAAGATCGAACATCAAAGACCGTACGGGAAGCTCTAGTCGTTAGAGATACCGATGTGGAAGTGAGACCAGATCACGATGGACTTCGTGACCCATTTGCCTAGAACTCCAAAGGGTTATGACGCCATTTGGGTGGTCGTGGATCGACTCACGAAGTCGGCACACTTCCTACCTATACGAGAGTCTTACTCATTGGAGCAGTTAGCAAGGTTCATCGATGAGATCGTAACCCGCCATGGGGTACCCTCGTCAATTGTATCAGACCGCGATAGAAGATTTACCTCTACGTTTTGGAAGAGCTTCCAAAGAGAAATGGGTTCGCAGATCAAGATGAGTACCGCTTATCATCCTCAGACCGACGGTCATAGTGAGCGAACGATCCAGACGTTAGAAGACATGTTAAGAGTGTGTGCTTTGGATTTCCATGGCTCATGGGAAAAGCACTTACCGCTGATCGAGTTTGCTTATAATAATAGCTATCACTCGAGTATCAAGGCAGCGCCGTTTGAGGCACTTTACGGTAGAAAGTGTCGGACACCGTTGTGTTGGAACGAAGTCGGAGAGAGACAGTTAACGGGGCCAGAAATTGTGCAACTGACTTCGGACAAGATTGTCCAAGTGCGGGAAAGACTGAAGGTCGCCCGCGACCGGCAGAAAAGCTATGCGGATAAGAGGCGGAAAGACATTGAATTCCAAGTCGGAGATCATGTTCTGCTAAAGGTGTCTCCTTGGAAGGGAGTGGTACGATTTGGAAAACGTGGGAAGTTAAGCCCACGTTACATCGGACCGTTTGAGATTACTGAACGAATCGGAGAAGTGGCGTATAGGTTGGACCTACCGAAAGACTTGAGCAGTATTCATAATGCGTTTCATGTGTCTAATCCAAGGAAATGTCTAGCCGACGCGACTAAAGCTGTGCCGTTGAATGACATTAAAGTGGACGAGAAATTGAACTTTGTAGAGGAACCTGAAGCAATCACGGATGTTAAGGTAAGGAAGTTACGGAACAGGGAGACTAAGCTGGTTAAGGTACAGTGGCGACACCACAAGGGTCCGGAGGCGACCTGGGAATTGGAGTCGGAGATGAAAGAAAGTTACCAGCACCTCTTCCAATGAGGAATTCTGGGGACGGAATTCTTTTAAGGAGGGAGTGTTGTAACAACCCAAATTCTTGTGGATTTCAGAGTTTGGTGGTCAAAGTGAAATAAAAGAAAGTATTCTTGAGGGGCTGATTTGTCAATTGGTGAAAGAGGTGAAGGGCACAAATCCCTAGGGCAGCCCTCAATATCCCAAATCAGTATTGTGGTCTTGGTGTTGGCGGCTAAGGAAGAAGGAAAGAGAGAAAGAAGAGTTTGGGGAGAAATCAAGAGAAAAGAGGAGTCAAGCTAGAATCTGCAAGGTAATGCACCCTAATTCGTTCTTCTGATTAGGGTAATGCTTCTCCTTTTCTTTGTTATGAATTCTTAAGGCTGATGTTGATGATTTCTAAATGAACTGATTTAAAGGGTTATAGATGGATTAAGTGGGTGTTTAGGGTTGGTGGACGAACCCCTTAAGTTTATCTAATCAATTAATGGCAGAAAATGGGCTTAATGATCACTTTTAGAGTTTTTTGGTCGAACAGCCGTAGTGTCCGGATAAGTGTCTGTTCTTCGTGTTTTGGTGGTGTCCGGATAAATATGCTAGTTCCTGGGTAGATTTTTATGTGAGTGTCCGGGTATTTTTGAGTATCCGGGTGACTGAGGTCTCCGGATAGGTTTAGTGTCCGGGTAGTTTGCCCGGATAGGTCTAGTGTTTGGATTCGTATCCCGAAAGATGTATCCGGACAATAGTGGTATCCGGACAATAGCTGTATCCGGAAAGGTGTATCCGGACAGTAGAGGTATCCGGACAATAGCTGTGTTCGGATTGAGTTCTCCGGACAGAAGGGTGAAATGCTTATCTGATGTGAATCTATTGCCTTAGGTGTTCGTTTGGGTTAGCTTGGAAGTATTTAAGAAGTGCGTTGTACGTCAAGCAAGGTGAGTTCTCTAAATCTTTTACGACTTAAAGTGTTACATGATTTTGACTGATTATGGTTTCATTTACGAGCATGAAATGTTTATAACCGTTACGCATGTTTTCCATGAACTACCTATTTTATTTGAGAAAATGTATTGTACTTGATGAACTGAGAATGACGACTTACTAAGGTTTTAAAGGTGCATGTTTTATGAAATGAATGACGTGCTATGTGGAGTCGGTCTACACTGTAGGATCAGAGATAGATCCTCGGGGTTTGATGATCCCTTGGAAGTTTATGACAGACTGGTAGGTTGGAATTCGTTTCCTCCTATTTCGAGTAGAAAGGGGAGTCTGCGTAAGCTCCGGGATGGGGAGTTTGCGTAGGCTCCGGTTGAGGGCGAGAGGGTAGCCCATTGGGCCCCAATCGCGGAGTGTTTATGTGATCCTATATACAGTGTAGTACCATGCCTGATGTTATGTTAAGGTTTACGATGATATTCTTATAAACGATTTTATACTGTGTGCATGTTGTTTTCGGAGGGAATTCACTAGACCTTTTGGTCTAACCCTCGTTTTTCAAAACTAAACCATTTTCAGGTAAGCGTGCTATGGGTTCTTCAAGTAAGAACTAGGTGGTAATAAGAAAGGACTTGGAGCTTAGGACGTCTCCAAGATTTTTCCTACGATAATTATAGAATAGTTCTCGGTTGTGGATTTTAAAGACTTCCGCTGTCCATTTTGCTTAGTATGAATTATTGATAATGTAAAGACAAGGTTTTATGTAATTCGAACGCTTATTTATGGTAATTGCATGTTATGAAGCTTGGGATGTTACATTGACCCTCTCATTTACATGCTTTTCAGGAAATAGCAAGTAAGGTTGCAACTTTAGAAAGCACCACAAGTAGCGACATCCAACACTTTTTCCTTATCATGTCAATTTATGTTTTTGGACAAATTTGTACTTTGAAACAAGATGTATTTTGTGAACTTTTTAGTTATGATGATTGTGTGTTGTCTTCTACCTTACGCAATGAAACCTTGAGCTGTGACATCCCGTATTTCCGCTTTAGCGGGGTGTGACAAAAATGGAATCAGAGCCGAAGGTTATAGAGAATACCGGTCTTTCATTAGAAAAACCCAACTATAACCAAAATCCAAAATTGACATGAAAACAACTGAACCTACTACTAGTATAACTAAGTCTAGAATGATATTAACAGACTTTAATTAAACATAGCCTGATCACCTATGTTCCATTAAGGAAGGATAAATGCGAGACTAGAAATGGTTATAGTAGGAGTATGTAAATTTTTACTTGCACTCCCTAGTAGCATGCATAGTGCGTAGACATTGCGTAGGAGAGACACTACACTTATGCGATTAGTAACTAAGTACCCTTTTGCCTCAGTTTCACTATGTCATCATCATCATCCCACTCTCTCTCTTCTTACTCGGCCGACGAGTAGGGTTACGTCACTGGTTGACCTCGAGTCAACACATCGAGTATCCGAGAAGAAAAGGATCCTAGGAGAACTGAATCGGATCAAGAGGTGTCAAGCGAGCGAGATCCTTATGACGGACCGAGAGTGTCACCGACCTCGGTACTACCCCGACCGACCCCAATAATTGTCCAACCGAACCCTAGAGGGCCTCGTATTAGGCAAACGACGAGAAAAAGTGTCTCGATCCTGAGACGAGTAACGCTTAGGTCAGAACGTCCGGAGGCGCCGGAGCCGCCGCGTATAATCACCGGCATGCCAATCGGACGAGTGTCCGGAATGTCTTGGGCGGAGGAGCAACACTTAAGGGCAATGACGACCGAACTACACGGCTGTTAGGTGAGGGTAACTTACAAGGACAGGTCTTAACAGAACTGGTGGAGCTAACACACCTATTGCCCAATGTTTCGACCCAGGTTTTGGAGAGCGTTAGGACGGCTAGGCGGACCGTGATGAGGGCGGAGCTTGCATGCGTGATTGGAGGAGTAGTACTCACTATGCTTGTGTTGGTGATCTTGATAGTTGTGTATTTGGGATGGTTTTGATTAGGACGATTGATAGTTTGGCAGCTTTTGATAAGACTTTTGGGTTCAAAGGAAAACATTCTCTTGTGGTTATTATGAACTAAGTATTTTGGGTAATTATAAGTGATTGGTGGTATTAGATCTAAAAACTTTAGTATTGATGTAGGATGAACCTCGAAATTTTGGTATTAGCGGCATTATCTAAAAATAGGAATGAATTTTTTTATCTTGATGTTATCGGGAGCACGGATAGGAAGGTAGTGAGAAATTTCGGAGTAAAGGCTCAGGACTCTAGGCAGTTCAATGGTCCACACCCAAAGTGTAACAAATGTAACTACTATCATGAAGGAGCCTGCCCTGTTTGTGGCATTTGTAAGCGGCCAGGCCATCTCACCAAATTCTGTAGGATGGAAAAGGGTCTCAATGAAGGGAGAAAGGTATGCTTCGAGTGCGGAAGTCCGGATCACTTTCGGAATACGTGCCCAAGATTGGGTAGGAGGCCGAGCAATAACAATAATGGGAATCAGGCGAGACAGGCCAATCAGAGAAATCAAGGAGGCCAAGCTCGAGGATTGGCATTTGTCATTGGAACTGACGAAGCACGTCGCGACCCCAATGTGGTGACAGGTACGTTTCTTCTAAACAACCACTATGCATCAGTATTATTTGACACTGGAGCGGACAAGAGTTTTGTTTCGTTAGAATTTAGGACACTAATTAACTTGGAATCTAGGAGAATGTCGGATGCTTATATTATTGAGGTTGCTAATGGTCATAAATTTGAGGCGAAGGATGTAATTATAGATTGTACCTTGAATCTAGGAGATAAATTGTTTAGCGTTGATCTTATTCCTATTGAATTGGGGAGTTTTGACGTAGTAATAGACATGGATTGGTTATCCAATAATCGAGCGGAGATCCGTTGTTTTGATAAGACGATTAGAGTACCTTTGCAAGACGGAGAAACCCTAGTCATACAAGGAAACCAAGTTGGAAGGAGCCTAGAGATAGTGTCAACTATGAAGGTTCATAAGTATTTGAGGAAAAAGTGCGTTGCATTTTTGGCACGCGTAGTTGAGAAGAAGTCCGAGAAAAGGCGAATCCAAGATACTCCTGTGGTGAAGGATCATCCGGAGGTGTTCCCAGATGATTTGTCTGGACTTCCCCCGTCTAGACAAGTTGAATTACAAATTGACCTCATACCCTGAGCAACACCTGTAGCTAAGGCACCATAACGTTTAGTACCTGCTGAAATGCAAGAGTTGTTGAGTCAACTTCAGGAACTCCTGGACAAGGAATTTATTAGGCCAAGTTCCTCACCTTGGGGAGCCCAGTCCTGTTGGTCAAGAAAAAGGATGGAGCGTTTCGAATGTGCATCGATTTTAGGGAGCTGAACAAGTTGACGATCAAGAATCGATATCCTCTTCCTCGAATAGACGATTTATTCGACCAGTTGCAAGGTGCAACTTATTTCTCAGAGATTGATCTTCGATCAGGATATCACCAGTTAAGAGTCCGTAAGGAGGACATTCATAAAACAGCTTTTAGGACTCGCTATGGACACTACGATGTTTTTAGTCATGCCATTCGGAATGACGAACGCACCAGCTGTGTTTATAGATCTAATGAATAGGGTATATAGACCATACCTTGATAAGTTTGTGATTGTATTCATCGACGATATATTGATCTACTCTCGAAGTAAGAAGGATCACGAGCAACATTTAAGAGTAGTTCTAAAACTTCTCAAGAACCAGAAACTGTACACCAAATTCTCAAGGTGCGAATTTGGGATCCAAGAAGTACACTTTCTTGGTCACGTGATTGGAGAAAAAGGAATTCACGTGGACCTGGCTAAAGTGGAAGCCATTCGGAAATGGGAAGCCCCAAGGACTCCGACGAAAATTCGCCAATTTCTAGCTTTGGCAGGTTATTATTAGCGTTTCATCGAGAATTTCTCTAGGATTGCTAAACCCTTCACCGCGTTAACCCAAAAGGATAGGGATTTTGTTTGGGGAGTTTCGCAAGAAGAAGCGTTTCAACTTTTGAAGAAGAAGTTGTGCAATGCACCGATCTTAGCTTTACCGGAAGGGACGGAAAATTTTGTGGTGTATTGTGACGCATCGCATCAAGGATTAGGTTGCGTATTGATGCAAAATGATAAGGTGATAGCATATGCCTCGAGACAATTAAAAGTCCATGAGAAGAACAAAACCACGCACGATCTGGAGCTCGGAGCTGTGGTATTCGCCCTAAAGATATGGAGACATTATCTATATGGTACCAAGTGCACTATTTTCACTGATCACAAGAGTCTTCAGCATATTTTTGATCAAAAGATGCTT
The DNA here is from genome assembly GCA_033807775.1 of Saussurea involucrata. NCBI lineage: Eukaryota > Viridiplantae > Streptophyta > Magnoliopsida > Asterales > Asteraceae > Saussurea > Saussurea involucrata. The sequence goes on from CM066315.1 coordinate 107,385,896, forward strand.
AATATGAGGCAAAGAAGATGGGTAGAACTGCTCAGCGACTACGATTATGAGATACGTTACCACCCAGGTAAGGCTAATGTGGTAGCCGATGCCCTGAGTAGGAAAGAAAAAGTAAAACCTTCGCGTGTACGAGCAATGGGAGCACTTGTATAAACAAGTTTGAAGACCCGAATTTTTGAAGCTCAAATCGAAGCAATGAAATCTGAAAACCTGAAGGACGAGACTCTTCACGGTTTAGAGGCTAGTTTTGAAACTAAACCTGATGGAGTACGTTACTTTAAGGGCAGAGTAAGGATCCCAAAGGCTGACAACCTACGGGAAATGATTTTGGAAGAGGCTCATAAATCTAGGTACTCAATTCACCCAGGAGCAGATAAGATGTACAAGGATTTAAGGGAGTACTATTGGTGGCCAGGAATGAAGAAGGATATTTGCCATATATGTAGGGAAATGCATAACTTGCTCAAAGGTCAAGACTGTTTATCAAAAGCCATCGGGATTGTTGCAACAACCGGAGATTCCCCAGAGGAAATGGGAACAAATCACTAGGGATTTTATAACCAAACTCCCGAAAACTGCCAAAGGACACGATTCGATTTGGGTTATAGTAGATCGATTCACGAAGTCTGCACATTTCTTGCCTATTCGGGAAGACTATAAGATGGAGAAACTTGCTCAGATCTACATCAAGGAAATCGTCACGCAACATGGAGTCCCAGTTTCCATCATAGTAGATAGAGATAGCCGTTTCACATCTCGGTTTTGGCAGTCACTTCAAAAAGCGTTGGGTACGCAGTTGAATTTGAGCACGACCTATCATCCTCAAACGGATGGTCAGAGTGAGCGAACCATTCAGACGTTGGAGGACATGCTTCGGGCATGTGTGATAGACTTTGGAGGAAGTTGGGATAACCACTTGCCGTTAGTAGAGTTTTCCTACAACAATAGCTATCACACTAGTATTCAGTGTGCGCCATATGAAGCTCTGTATGGACGCAAGTGTCGATCACCTCTTTGTTGGTTAGAGATTGGAGATAGACAGCTATCTAGTCCGGATATTGTTCTAGAAACTACCGACAAGATTGCACTACTCAGGGATAGGCTTAAAGCAACTCAAGATCGTCAAAAGAGTTATGCGGACAATCGTAGGAAGCCTTTAGAATTTCAGATTGGAGACTGAGTCTTTTTAAAAGTATCCCCTTGGAAGGGAACAGTCCGGTTTGGGAAAAGAGGAAAGTTGAGTCCACGGTATGTTGGACCATTCAAGATCACAGAAAGAATTGGACCAGTAGCTTATAAGCTGGATTTGCCAATAGAGTTAAGTGCTATTCACAACACGTTTCATGTGTCAAACTTGAAGAAATGTTTAGCCGACGAAGCAGTAACCGTGCCTTTGGAAGAAGTCCAAATCAACGATAAGCTGCACATCATAGAGGAACCAATTGAGATACTTGATAGGGAGGTCAAGCGTCTGAAGCGAAGCAAGATTCCGATAGTAAAAGTCCATTGGAACACAAGGCGTGGGCCTGAGTACACTTGGGAACGAGAGGATTACATGATGCATAAGTATCCTCATCTTTTCGCTAGCAAACCTGTAAAGCTAGTAACTCTTGAATTTCGGGACAAAATTCTTTTAACCGGGGGAGACTGTGACAACTGTCAAATTTTACACCTCAGGTTAGAACTGCACTTCATATTTCAGTTATTCACGTCATAGTTCACACAGTGCAATTTTAGCAGTAAACTCAGTATAGTAGGAAAATCTGAGATTTTTTGCCTAGAAACCCCTTAATTTAGGAAATTATCCATAAATCTCATAAAATTCCAACCTAAGCAACAATTATATCACAAGTATATATATAATTAGTAATCTAATCTACTTCAACTAAATTATATAAAAACTTTACCTTTATATATTTAAGGTGTTATTCAAAATTTAAAAGAAAAATACTTCATGTATAAAAATAAATCAAAAAGACAAGATTGGACATTTTATTTAGCAACACACCACCTCATCACCCCCCCCCCCCCCCCCCTCACTACCCCTTTATGTATTTTCTTAACCCTTTCAAAATCACTTGCAAACTTCTCACTCTCTCTCAAAGTTCTCACACTAGAATTCTCTCCTTTCTCTCTCAATCTTCATCCACATTCATCCAAGAAAAACCCATAAACTTCAGCCCCTAAACACATCTCCTTCAAGAGATCAAAGTGTTCAAGGTAACTACAAGTGTGTTGGATGAAACCCACACACTCCCTTTTGTCTAGTTTTCATTTTTGCACTTTTTTTATGAATGTTCTTCATCTTCTTCTACAATTTCTTTCAACTTTTTCTAAGAACCATTTACATACATCTTAATGTTTGTAGATTTACCACCATAACACTTGCATGTTAGTAAAAAGGTGGTAAATCCATAATCAAACCTATGTTAAGATCAAAGATGGGCTCTTAACTTGCATGCATATAGTTTTCTTAAAAGATCTATATTTGATCCCAAAAGTTGTATGAAAAGCTCTTTGATTTCACTAAAAACATGTTTAAATCAACATGCATGAGCTAAAAATATACAATTTTTAAGTTGCATTAATAAGTTCTTGGCATAAACACCAAACATTCTTCAAAAAGAACCATTTTCAAAGTTTTATAAAAGATGAGATGATGGATAGCATGCATGTAGTTTAAATGGTTTAAAAACCTGGTTTAGAACTGAAATTATTTGTATGGGGATGAGTCAAATCGGATTGCATGCAAGAGGAATAAGAATTTCAAATAAAAAGACAAAGAAAAATGCACATGCATAAAGTTTGGTTTTGACAGCTTGCTGCCAGATTCTGCACCTCTCTTAAAAATGTTATATCTCACTCAATAATACTCCAAATTAAGTGATTCTTTTTCTGGAATTTATTTTTATGAGTTAGGTTTTGAACCCAAGTGGTTTCACTCAAAAACTCAAAGATTTCGTCTACCAAACAGTCTTCACAAAAACAGTGCGCAAACAACAAAACTTTCTGTAGTGTTTTACGTCAAGAATTATTTCATGTACTTAACCACCTCTAAAAATTATGAAACTTATGTCAAAATTTTCCTAACTCATTAAACTACTTAGAAATGAAATATCATAACTTAAATGTCTCTGGAAGATATCCAAAAACGAACCAAAAGTGACAACAAATTCTGGACAGCAAGATTAACTTTCTGCCTTGGTTAAAAACCAATTCTTAGACCCTTTTCATCACTTCTTGTGATGAAATTGTGGTGATATTAACATGTTTATACTAATATAACTTACATACTATATGTATACGCATTTTACACATATTCGAACCTTTCATTTTGAACCCTTTTCATCATCTTTATGATGAAATTGCGGTATATGCATATATGTACTATATATGACTTCTAACTTTATATATACTATATAACTCCTAACTTTAGACCCTTTTCGTCACTCGTCATGACGAAATTGCGGTAACCTCATTCTATCATATGTAATGTATTAAATATTGATTACTAATATCGGTAAATTTCTTATAACATACAAACTTAACCTCAACAAAGGCATTTTATGATGATTTGGATAACTAAGCGAAATCAAGGACTAAGGTTTAGAACATAGAATCTTAATAGTGTCCTTACGTTCGTAGGATCGAAGTAGGATCGTGTGACGGATTGTATTACGCACCTCTTGGGAATATCTTCGCTTACCACTGTGAGTTTTCACAGCCCCTTTTTACTATGTTATACATTTTGGGGTGAAAAGCATGTTACAAATTACTTACGCATCGGTTGTTTTTATTTACTCAAACGATTTATATTGCTCCGTATACTTATGCGCTACGGTATGTATGCTTGTGTTAGTTGATTCTGAGTTTTGCTATTAAGTCCCCGGTTACTCTACATTACCCATTAACTCACGTTTTGAGCCGTTAGTATTATGGATAACGTTATTTGGTTGACACCCACTCACCTCGCGAGTGAATAATCACTATCTTCCGTAATTCCGTAAGCATGTTTGTGAGGAACATGCAGTTTGGGGCATTCCGTAATTAGGTTTGGGTAGTGGGCTCATTTTGTTAACATATAATTGTTGCATACGATATTATACCTTGCGCATGTTGACAAGCGAACTCTTAAACCGTTGTGCGGATTCACAAAAGTGTTTTCATAACCGGTTGACATATCCACTTGTGCGGATTTACAAAGGTGATTTAAAACTACAACCGAATACTCAATCCAGTTATGCGGATTAAAACTGTTTCTATGACAAACTTTGTTGTACTCATAAAACCTGTGATCTCACCAACTATTCAATAGTTGACACTCTCATTTACATGCTTTTCAGGAAATAGCAAGTAAGGTTGGAACTTTAGAAGGCACCACAAGTAGCGACATCCAACACTTTTTCCTTATCATGTCAATTTATGTTTTTGGACAAATTTGTACTTTGAAACAAGATGTATTTTGTGAACTTTTTAGTTACGATGATTGTGTGTTGTCTTCTACCTTACGCAATGAAACCTTGAGCTGTGACATATCGTATTTCTGCTTTAGCGGGGTGTGACAAAATAACACAACAAATTATATAGAAATAAAAACTTAAAAAGGAAGTTGGGACCAATACCTTGTACATAATCTTCGTTTCGGACAACTTATTCTTGTGACTAATGATATAAGTCTTCGTATCACCTAAAACTTCGACGGTCTCAATTCCACACCTCAACATTGCCTTCTTTCACTCTTTTTGGAAATCTGTTAGTGCATAAAATGTATTCAAGATTTAATGTATAATTGTGTATTTGTAAAGAGGTCAAATGTAATAGACAAAGTCAAAGTAAGGGTGTTGATAGTCAAAGTCTACACATTTAGTGTAATGGTTAGGATGTATAAATAAATACCTTGTGATAGAATTAGATAGTTGTCATTAGAGTTGTCATTGAGGATTCATACGTGAGAGATACTTGTAATAGAGAGATGACAACCTAGAGAGAGATGTTAGAGAGAGAAAGTAGATCTTAACTCCTAATCTTTGTATTCTTTCTCTAATTCTAATGAAGATCATGGAGTTTATCATTGTTACTTGATTAGATCATGGATCACAAGTGGTATCAGAGCCTAATCAGATCAGATTGTGCATCGAATCAGTCCAATTTGAAGAAATTTTGTCAATTCTTTAAGAAAATTGAAGTTCTTGAGTTTTTGAGAATTTTCTTATAAAAATCTTCAAAATTCGGAATTTGATGGTTTTTTTTTGGTACAGAAGTGATCGATTTAGTGTTTCTAACAAGTCTGTGCAAGATACTGGATCAAAGGAACATCATTTGATCGATTTTTTGGTGACTTTTCGAGGTTTTTGGAAGTTTTATGTTTTGGATCGAAAGGTAGTGATTTTGTGCGTTTTTGGTAGTAAAATCTGAACAAGAAGTGTTCAGCTAGTGTTCGCGAAGTGATCTGCAAAGTTTCAGGTCAATTGGTTGTGGTTTGAGTGATTTAGAGGACTTAGAAAGTTTTTGGGGTTCGACATTCATAACTGTCGTACGATACTGTGTTCATAAACTCATAACTGTCATACAACACTATACTCATAATTGTCGTACAACACTAAACTCATAACTGCCGTACAACACTATACTCATAACTGTCGCACGATACTTATATTCATAACTGTCGTACAAGTGTTGTAAGACAGTTACTATTCATTTGGTATTGTCTTACAAGTGTTGTAAGACAGTTACTATTCATTTGGTCGAAACTGATATATTTTTCTTATTTTTTTGCAGGTTTGCCGATTTAAAGTCCAGTATTCCGCATTAATTGTTCGGAAATAATTTTTGAACGACAAATTTTATAATTTGTTATTCAAATTTTAATTTTTGAAATTTTTTCTGACATTAATCGATTTTTCTCTGATTATCGTGTGTGCATAATTCTACTTCTCATGAAGTATCTGACAACGATCATTTTTAATCTTTTCAGGTAACAATGGATGAGTATTACATGGAAGTATTTTTTTGATAATTTTGCGAGGAATAGTACATTGCAAGAAGAAAAAGAAGAAAACAAAAATCTAAGTCAAACTATTCTTGATAAACCTTTTATAGATCACCAAGAAAAGCTTGATGAGGATAAGAACTCTTCTAATTCTCAAATATCTGAGGTTAAACAGAAAATCAGGGATTTGGAAGAAAAGAATAGTGAGAGCGAACTTTCTTTGACAAATCTTTCAAATCAAAATACAGAATTTTTAAATAAAATCAAAGATTTGGAAAAGAAGCTGTACTTGAGAGGTCAATCTGACCAAACAATTTTCATGAACAAGCCAAGACTTGTAAGCAATGTCAATAAGTATTGGGGACTTGGTTACGAAAACCCAAAGCATTTGGCCAAAGCTAGTTGTGCATTGCCAACTTTGTATAACTTTGAATGTTTAAGATATGCATGATATTGGCCTGAATTTGAAATTCCTTGGACTGGTGTAAAGGAAACTTTAGAAGAGGAAAACAGAAAAAGATTTTTAACAACTCATATACAACTTCCATTTTGTTATACTCGTGAGACGTTGAAGACTCTCAACAATCTAAATGGACCACTTCCAAACAACTATTTTGATATATGTGCTACAAAGCCAATAACTCAACAAGTCTTTGAAACTAAGAAATATGTTCCTACATTGGTTCTAGGAGGGAGAATTGTTGAACTTGAGATCTCCCTTGCAGAACAAATGATCAAATTTGAATTTGAAAATGATCTCCTTTCAACTGTTTATTTAAATAGTTTTAAGGAAATATCATCTAATTTCAAAGATGAGGTGAAAAAGGAAACTGTTAAAATTGAACATTCTTTGATCAAAAAGTTTTCTGAATCAACAAAGAGCATCTTTGATGCTAAACAAAAGATTGATCAAAAATGTCTCAAACTTTCTAAGAAAGTGGTGGATCTTGAGAATATTCTTCTCTCCGAGCATACTCATTTGGAAAATGAGAAAGCCAACTTTGTAAATCAAATCAATTCATTTGAAGATAAGTTGACTGAGTTGTTAAAGACAAAAACTGATCTAGAGATTGTCTTAGAAAATGAGAGAAAGGAATTTGCTTTGAAAAACTGGTTCAATCTTGAGGAAAGCAACTTTCTTAAAGAACAAAATTGTGAACTTTCTCGAAAATTGATGACATTGGAAAAATCTTTGAAAGAAGGAAACATTAATACAATGTCTGATTTCGAAAATACTTTTAATCTTGAAAGAGCACAGTTTGAATTTGAGAAAGTCAGCTTTGAAAAGGAAAAACAATCTTATGAAATGAAGATAATTGGGCTTTCTCAAGATGTGGATGAGTTAGAAAAGGAATTGGCAAAAGAACGAAGAGAAAATTCTTTCAAAAGATGGAATACACCTGAGTCTACTAAGGATTTTGAAATTCACAATGTCGATGCTGATTCTGATTGTGATTTTGTGCCTAATGATCAAACTTTCGAAACCAAGTCAAAGCCAAAGGAAACTGACAAAGGAAAAGTTTGTTCATTTGATTTCTCAAAGAAGCTTCCGGACCATACTGATTTTATCTTTACAAATGAAAAGCCTTCAAGTATTTTTTGTAAAGGTGAATGTTCAAACACAAAGGAACCACCTTTAGAGAAAAGAAAGAAGAATAAAAAGTCAAAGATAACTAAAGTTCAGAGTTCTGAAGGTTCTAATTCTAAATCTTTTGTTGACTCAAATACACCTATCTACAAGCCTGTGAAGATGGAATGGAGAGTTAAAGGTACAACACCTTCAAAGAATGATGTACCAAAATCATCTACCTCCACATCAAATGCCAAAAAGAACAATGCGTCGAAAGGTAAATCTTTTGCTAAACCTAATCTTATTCATTTCGCAAATCATCTGATTAGGTTGGCACATAAGAAAATCTGTTGTTCTTACTGTGGATCAAATGATTTTGTGCATAAAGATTGTACTTCTTATTGGTACGGTACTTATAGTATTCCTTCAAAGAAATCTACACCTAACACACTAGGACCCAAGTGCCATTGGGTACCAAAATCTGCTTAATCTGTTTTGCAGGTTCATCATGTGTTGTGCTGAATGTTACATATATATCACACACATGACTGAAAACAGAAGAGAAGCGGTGCATTTTTTTTTTGAAGAGTACTTGTGCCATTAAGGGGGAGCAATAGAGATTATGGCTTCTAAACATATCAGTTTTGGACCCGTACTTCAACGAGTTTGACTTCTAAACATATCAGTTTAGAACTCGTATTTATTTGTTTTAGACTTTGATTGCTACATCTACTAATCTTGTTTCATTAAGATCTTTTGCAGATTTTGAGGGGGAGCTTATCTGATTGTTAATCAGTCTATCATGATTTGAGGGAGAGCTTAAACATTTAACTGTATGTATCTTCTGAACTTAATCTGAGATTGTTTGAAAGAAGAATGACTTTCAAGCATGAAAAATGTTTTCTTAAATGTTCAAACCACTTCTCTAATTCAAACAGATTTTATAATTTTAGAAGTGTGATTTTAAATGTTTTTCATACATATACACATATATATATATATATATCTCGGATTCTCGTTACATAATTTCTGACCGTGTGTTTCTAAAGGTTAATACTTGCGTATTATCTTTTCTATATACTGTCAAGTATTCACACACACCGGTTCAACTTCTTATTAACTTTGTTATTACATGTCTCAAAACGAAACATTTTTCGATGGTAATACTCCCGTTTGAATTCAAATTTTGTTGAGCATCATATTCATTTTAGCGTTCGAACTTAAACGTTTCATTCAAAGTTTGTTTATGTTTGTTCATATAAACAAAATATCAATTCTTTGATACCCTAAACCTTACATGATTATCATTCATGTTATTTGATCTGATTGATACATTGTCAGATTCTCAAACAAGTCTTTCGAATTCATTTCATTCATTCAATATCCTTGTTTTGAGAAATCTTCAAAGATCAAATGCTCAAATCTTCATGATATTATTGAGGAGCATACATTCTGATGGCAATGTTATCAAATGCCGAGATTCATAATTGTTCAAGCTAAACTGTTGAACAACACAACATCTTTTAGGACAAAATTTCATGGGAATCAGTGTGAGATATTAAAGAACTTCTATGGATCCACGTTAACCAGTGTTTCCTACCCAAGAAGTTATCCTTGAGTGATTGAGGGGTGAGGGGTCGAAATCAAAGAGCGGGGGAGATAACTCATATGGTTGAGTATCTCATTGAGTTGAGGTAAAATGAAAATGAGAGTTTGGTTAGAAGTGAGCAGATTAAAAACAGAAAGAGGGTGTGAGAACAGAGTTAAAAGAATAAGAGAACTCTGCGATATCCACTTTCTGAGTTGGGTAGCCATATTACTGATTGGTTCACATTCTTTGGTGACCATCATTGAAACAGGCAACTAGCCCATGCCAACTCTTGCTTTAACCCCACTAGCCACTCATTTCTTTCTTAACAAAGGAATGTTTCAATTTTCTTGGGGACGCAGCATATCATCTATCTGATCTTCACTCGGAAGGTCTAGATATTGAAAAAGAAGGAAGTTTACCCCACCTTCGCTCTTCATTCATGCACATTGAGTCCGTGGAAAACTTGTTGCTGTCTCAACAGTTTACACAATTTGAGCCTATAATATTTTCAAGCATGTGTTGCTTCAATCATTTCTACACTTGCACGTACACACAAGGAATATGTTTTCTTGTCACAACGTTCATAGAAATTTCCTTTGTGGTTTTTTGATGATTGAATGGAAGCCCTGGAGGAGTGAACATCAAAAAGCTCATTTCCAAAGTGCATTCGTTGTACTAAGTGGCTTCGTGCAACTTACAGGCATTTTAACTGATTCATTAGTTGTTTCTGGGTTACCACTTTCATTTTGTCTGAATTTGAAAAGATTCGGAAAAATATTTTTGGAATTGACGGTTATTCAGATCGAAAGGAGGAGATTGTTATGGGTATATTCAAAGACTGCTGAAATTGATGTTGAAGTTTTGATGATCATGATGCTCACAATCATCAAAAAGGGGGAGAAGATTTGAAAGTTTCAATTTCAGAATAACGAGAATTTTGTTAAAGTCAAGAAGCTCGAGATGAAAAGTTCAAGGTGTTTCAAGATGTTTCGAGATGATTCGAGAAAGTTCAAAAGTTCAAAGTTTGTTATTGTTGAAGAAGATGAAGATACACAGTTCAAGATTTTCAAAGCTACAAAGATTCAAAGCTCAAACCCCGTTAAAGTTCAAAGACCAGTTCATATTCAAAAGACTGAAGATATTTCTCAAAGATGCAAAGATCCTGTAATAACCAAGTATTTTATCTAATTTAAAATTGGAATTTTATAAGTCTTTATGTAGCGTTTTATGAAGTTAAGAAATTAAGGGATAAGTTTTTTTATTGTATAATAGAAGCTTAGGGGTGTGTTTTGTCAAGTGAAGCAAGTTTAGGGTTTGTTTGGTATTTTACCCAATCTCTTTAAGCCACAAACCGACTCAGTAGTTTAAGTATAGGAAATATCTCATTTGGAACTTGATAGCAAAACCCAAATAGTGTGTGTGTGTGTGAAATTGTTCACGGCAGAGAGAAAGAGAGAGAGAAGAAGAACCGTAGAAAAAGAAGAAGAAGAAGAAGATTAAAGATACTCAGCTGGGATTTTTGTTTGGTGCAGTAAATCCAAGAGGTAATCTTCTTATTTAACTCTCTTTTATGAGAATTAGGTTTCATTTGGACTTTGAGGTGGGTTTAGGTAATTTTAGATGAATTGGTGAATTTTAGTTACAATTAAGGTGTTAAAAGGAGTTTAGAACATTTCTGTGCAAAATCTGGGAAAAAGATGGATTCCTGAAATTAAACTGAACTTTTCTGAAAAAGACGATGAACAGTGTTTTTGCGAAAAGTAGGAATTCGCAAGCCTTGGTTGCGAAAAGTCCACTTTTCGCAAGTAGCTAAAACGCATAATTAAGTTTTCGTATCTGTTGGTTACGAAAAGTAGGGAACTCGCAACTGTGGTTTGCGAGAAGTGAAGTTTTCGTATCTGTTGGTTGCGAAAAGTAAGGAACTCGCAACTATGGGTTGCGAAAAGTTAGGTTTTCGTAATAGTGGGTTGCGAAAAGTGTGAATTACCTATTTACGTGTTAAAGAGTATGTATACTTTAATTTGTTTCAGATACTAAGGATCGGGGTTAAAAGATAATCTGTTTTGAGGAAAGTTTGAAGGACCTTTGCTAAAAAGATCAGGTGAGTTTTACTTTAAAAAGTATTTTACTGGAATGCATTATATGAATAACGAATGTTTGATAAAAGGTATGAATATGTCATACGTGGGTGATTATAATATATTGAGATATTATAATTACGTGAGTATTATATGAAAATATAATACGTGGTCGGGCTTTGGACCGGTGTGTTAAATCGGCTCGCAACCAATTGATATTGGCCATTGGTGGAGGGATAAGGTGGAATGAGATAGGTATGATGCATAAATCTTAGTTGGTATTAACTTACTTGTGATGTATGTGTATTTTTATAAAGAGTGTTTTATATAAATGAATTTTTAATGATTTACAAATGTCAGGGATTTACTCACTAGACCCTTAGATCTAACCCTCATTTTCTGTTATAAAATTTTGTATTCCAGGTGATGGTTCCAGTAAAAACAAGTAAATAGAATACTTGTTGGCTAGCTTTTGAGAAGATGATCATCATGATGCTATGGATGCTTTTGTATTTATAATTTTTGTTATTACTATGTAACTTAGAGTGGATTAAGTTGTAATGAATTTTTTTTATGCTCAGACTTTAGATGGGACAAAATGTGAAATATGAAGTACTTTGTTGTAAACATGTTATGGATTATATGTTATATGTATATTTTGTTATCGGGTTGTTACAAATGGTATCAGAGCCCTAGTTTAAGGGATTTAGGTATTAGTATCTGTACCTAGACTTAAATTGCATTTGAAGTAGGATGTCCCTAATATGTTAGAACCTGGGGATGCTAAGTATAAAAGGTAGAAGGAACATCATGTAAGGTAATTTCAAATTACACCAGGCCAGTGTAATTTTGATCTTACAGGTGCATGCTTGAACTGGAATACCTTGTTATATGGGGTATGTGCTTATGTGTATATTAACTTTGTTTGAATCTACAGAATGGCTAGTGGTACTAGACAAAGGAATCAGAGAGGAGGAAGGAATTCGGGTAGAGAGAATCCACCAATCGGAGTAGGGGGAAGAGGAGGAGATAGTGGTAGAGGCAGAATCGGAAGGGGAACTGGGGGCCGAACTGGGGGAAGAACACAACCACAGGGGCACAGAGTTTGTTACACGGGATGATTTGATGACAGAAATGGGAAGGTTACAAGATAACATACAAGCTATGTTTGAACATAATCGCCACAATGAAACTGAAAGACCAAATCCGGAACACGAAGTTGAAATACCACTTACCTCTACTATCTTACCGGTGATGAAAAGGTGCGACTATAAAATGTTTCTTAGTTGCAAGCCCCCTACCTATTCAGGAGATCGGGACCCGGTCAAGGCAATGAGATGGCTAAAAGAAATAGAAGCCATCTTCAAGACGTGTAAGTGTTCTAAAGAAGACAAAGTGCTTTATGGAGCAGCAATGCTAAAAAGTGATGCTCTGTATTGGTGGGAGGCTCATACAGAATCGAGAGGAGCGGATGTATATACTACTTTTTCATGGGAGGAATTCGTGTTAGCTTTCACAACACACTTCTGTCCACAAGCTGCTGTCAGACAATTGGAAGAAGAATTTATGAATCTACAGCAAGGGAATTTGTCAGTCAGAGATTATACTGCTAGATTTCTAGAAAAATCTCGTTTTGCAGGATATTATGTTGCTACAGAAAAGATGAAAATGGAGAGATTTATCTATGGGTTAAATTCAGAAGTTCGAAGACTGGTGACTGCAACAAGGCCAGATACGTTTACCGCTGCTGTGGATGCTGCAGAAAATGTCGAACGAGACAATAAAAGGGATGCCGGTGATAAGAGCTTGGGGAAAAGGAAATGGGAAGGACCACCACAAGATCCAAAGAAGTCTAGATTCCCGAGGTTTGATAACCGTCCGTCGTTCCGACGAGCGGAAAGACCAAGTCCGAGATGTAATCTCTACCATCAGGGAAATTGTCAAGTGGAGTCGTGGGTTTGTTTTAAGTGTGGGAAAACCGGTCATGTTGTTAAAGATTGTCGAGTAACACGGTTTTGCTTTTTGTGCAACTCTCCGGATCACCTCCAATCTGATTGTCCGCGAGGTAGAATACAACAAGGGGGTACATCCGGGAAGCCAGCCATTACTAGACCAGTGGTTCCAAGAATAGAACCGCCCAGAACGAGAGGTCGTACATTTCAAATGACAGCTAAAGAGGCGGAGGAAACTCCAGATGTGGTCACAGGTACATTTTTCATAAACTCCATGCGTGCTAAAGTGTTATTTGATTCTGGTGCAAACCGATCTTTTGTGTCTCCCTCCTTTGCTGCTCACATGCATTTAGAGCCTAAAATGTTAAAACATGCCTTATTAGTAGATACTGCAAATGATAAACAAGTGGCAGTTAAAGAGGTTTTTGATTGTTGTATGATAAACATAGAGGGGTGTGGAGTACCGATACAACTATTCCCAATAGAGTTGGTCGAATTTGATGTGGTAGTAGGAATGGATTGGTTAGCTGAGAATCGGGCTAACATAGTTTGTGATAAGAAAATAATCAACGTTGTTTTACCTGATAAGAGGGCAGTAGTGATTTATGGTGATTGTAAGAATCATCAATCCAATCTTATATCGATGATAAAAGCCCGTAAATGTGTTAGCAAGGGTTGCTCGAGTTATTTAGCTTATGTGATAGATAGTAGGCCTGAAAAGAGTAAGCTGGAAGATATTTCCATTGTTAGTGAATATCCTGAGGTTTTCCCTGAACACTTGAATAGTCTTCCTCCTGTTAGACAAGTAGAATTTGGTATTGACTTAATCCCTGGAGCCGCTCCTATTGCTCGCGCGCCGTATCGATTAGCACCACCAGAAATGAAAGAAATGATGGCACAGCTTCAAGATTTATCTGATAAGGGCTTCATCAGACCTAGCTCTTCGCCGTGGGGTGCACCAGTTTTATTTGTGAAGAAGAAAGACGGTTCAATGAGAATGTGTATCGATTATCGGGAGCTGAACAAGCGCACGATCAAGAACAAGTATCCACTTCCAAGAATTGATGACCTGTTTGATCAATTAGTTGGAGCTTGTTACTTCTCCAAGATTGATCTCAGATCTGGCTACCATCAGTTGAAGGTTAAGGAAGAGGATGTTTTAAAGACTGCATTTCGCACAAGATACGGCCACTACGAATTTTTAGTAATGCCTTTCGGATTGACGAACGCTCCAGCCGCTTTTATGGATCTAATGAATCGGGTATGTAAGCCTTATCTCGATAAATTTGTCATTGTATTTATCGATGATATACTTATTTATTCCCGATCCAAAGAGGATCATGCGCAACATCTTCGTTTGATTTTGGAGTTATTGAAGAAAGAAAAGTTGTACGCTAAGCTCTCTAAATGTGAATTCTGGTTGCGGGAAGTTCAGTTTTTGGGTCATGTAGTTTCAGAGAAGGGTATACAAGTCGATCCAGCGAAAGTGGAAGCAATTGAAAGATGGGAACCGCCGAAGACGGCAACCGAAGTACGTAGTTTTCTGGGTCTAGCTGGATACTATCGGAAATTTATAAAAGACTTTTCTCGAATCGCGACGCCATTGACTAAGCTAACTCGGAAGAATTTAAAGTTTGAATGGAAAGCAGAACAAGATGAGGCATTCAGAATATTGAAGGAGAAACTCTGCAGCGCGCCGATATTAGCATTGCCAGAAGGTTCCGATGATTTTGTGGTCTATAGTGATGCTTCTAAGCTGGGATTGGGATGTGTACTTATGCAACGTGGAAAGGTGATTGCCTATGCTTCTCGTCAATTAAAGGATCACGAAAGACAATATCCTACTCACGATATGGAGCTAGCAGCGGTTGTCTTTGCATTGAAGATTTGGAGACATTATCTTTATGGTTCTAAATGCCAAATTTTTACTGGCCATAAGAGTCTCCAACATCTTTTCGATCAGAAGGAACTGAATATGAGGCAAAGAAGATGGTTGGAATTGGTAAATGATTACGATTGTGAAATCCTTTATCACCCAGGAAAGGCGAACGTAGTAGCAGATGTCTTAAGTCGTCAAGAAAGAAGTGGAACAATAAAGGCGATATCGCTACGAGCTGAACTCCTTCCAAATATCTTTGACGAATTACTGAAGTGCCAGATAGATGCTTATCAGGAAGAAAGTTTGAAATCAGAACGGTTAGTGGGAATATCAGTATTGCTTGGGAAAGATGACCGTGGGTTATGGTGTATGGGAAACAGAATTTGGGTGCCTCGTTTGGGTGGATTACGTGATCGTGTACTACAAGAAGCACATCAATATCGATTTTCTATTCATCCAGGTACAAATAAAATGTATAGAGATTTGAAACAATTCTATTGGTGGCCGGGAATGAAGAGAAGTGTTGCTAAGTATGTGGAAGATTGTACTACCTGCAAGAAAGTAAAGATTGAGCATCAGAAACCGTTTGGTCAGTTACAACGACTAGATATACCAATGTGGAAATGGGATCAGATCACTACTGATTTTATTACCAAGTTGCCTAGAACTTCAAAGGGATTTGATTCTATTTGGGTGATTGTGGATAGATTGACGAATTCTGCTCATTTCTTGCCGATAAAAGAAACTGATTCCTTGGAACGTTTAGCTAAATTGTACATTAATGAAATAGTAACTCGACATGGAGTTCCAATCTCGATTATTTCCGATCGAGATAGTCGATTTACTTCTAGATTTTGGAGAAGCTTTCAAAAAGAGATGGGAACGCAAATAAAATTGAGTACAGCATATCATCCACAGACTGACAGACAGAGTGAAAGAACAATTCAGACTTTAGAAGATATGCTCCGGGCTTGTATAGTTGATTTTGGGGGATCATGGGATAAACATCTGCCTTTGATAGAATTCGCCTACAACAACAGTTATCATTCTAGCATTCAAGCGGCACCGTTTGAAGTATTGTATGGTAGAAAATGCCGAACGCCTCTGTGTTGGAATGAAGTGGGGGAGAAACAATTAGCGGGGCCAGAAATAGTACAGTTAACAGCGGATAAGATTACTCAGATTCGGGATAGATTGAAAACAGCTCAAGACAGACATAAAAGCTATGCTGATCGGCGTCGGAAACCGTTAGAGTTTTAGGTTGGGGATTTTGTAATGTTGAAAGTATCGCCCTGGAAAGGAGTCATACGCTTTGGGAAGCAAGGTAAACTCAGTCCGAGGTATATTGGTCCGTTTGCAATTACCGAAAGAATTGGGGAAGTGGCTTATCGACTAGATTTACCTCCAGAATTAAGCAGGATTCACAACGCGTTCCATGTATCGAATTTTAGGAAATGTTTGGTGACTTCAGACCAGGCAGTCTCTCTACCGGATATCCAGGTTGATGAAAAACTGAACTATGTGGAGGAACCGGAAGCTATAGTTGATCACAAAGTCAAAGTATTGAGGAACAAAGAGATCAGACAGGTAAAGGTTCAGTGGAAACATCATAAAGGTCAGGATGCGACGTGGGAATCGAAGTCGGAAATGAGAGCCAAATACCCTCATCTGTTCTCTTAACTGAATTCCGGGACGGAATTCTTTTAAGGGGGAGATGTTGTAATAACCAAGTATTTTATCTAATTTAAAATTGGAATTTTATAAGTCTTTATGTAGCGTTTTATGAAGTTAAGAAATTAAGGGATAAGTTTTTTTATTGTATAATAGAAGCTTAGGGGTGTGTTTTGTCAAGTGAAGCAAGTTTAGGGTTTGTTTGGTATTTTACCCAATCTCTTTAAGCCACAAACCGACTCAGTAGTTTAAGTATAGGAAATATCTCATTTGGAACTTAATAGCAAAACCCAAATAGTGTGTGTGTGTGTGTGAAATTGTTCACGGCAGAGAGAAAGAGAGAGAGAGAGAAGAACCGTAGAAAAAGAAGAAGAAGAAGATTAAAGATACTCAGCTGGGATTTTTGTTTGGTGCAGTAAATCCAAGAGGTAATCTTCTTATTTAACTCTCTTTTATGAGAATTAGGTTTCATTTGGACTTTGAGGTGGGTTTAGGTAATTTTAGATGAATTGGTGAATTTTAGTTACAATTAAGGTGTTAAAAGGAGTTTAGAACATTTCTGTGCAAAATCTGGGAAAAAGATGGATTCCTGAAATTAAACTGAACTTTTCTGAAAAAGACGATGAACAGTGTTTTTGCGAAAAGTATGAATTCGCAAGCCTTGGTTGCGAAAAGTCCACTTTTCGCAAGTAGCTAAAATGCATAATTAAGTTTTCGTATCTGTTGGTTACGAAAAGTAGGGAACTCGCAACTGTGGTTTGCGAGAAGTGAAGTTTTCGTATCTGTTGGTTGCGAAAAGTAAGGAACTCGCAACTATGGGTTGCGAAAAGTTAGGTTTTCGTAATAGTGGGTTGCGAAAAGTGTGAATTACCTGTTTACGTGTTAAAGAGTATGTATACTTTAATTTGTTTCAGATACTAAGGATCAGGGTTAAAAGATAATCTATTTTGAGGAAAGTTTGAAGGACCTTTGCTAAAAAGATCAGGTGAGTTTTACTTTAAAAAGTATTTTACTGGAATGCATTATATGAATAACGAATGTTTGATAAAAGGTATGAATATGTCATACGTGGGTGATTATAATATATTGAGATATTATAATTACGTGAGTATTATATGAAAATATAATACGTGGCCGGGCTTTGGACTGGTGTGTTAAATTGGCTCGCAACCAATTGATATTGGCCATTGGTGGAGGGATAAGGTGGAATGAGATAGGTATGATGCATAAATCTTAGTTGGTATTAACTTACGTGTGATGTATGTGTATTTATATAAAGAGTGTTTTATATAAATGAATTTTTAATGATTTACAAATGTCAGGGATTTACTCACTAGACCCTTAGGTCTAACCCTCATTTTCTGTTTTAAAATTTTGTATTCCAGGTGATGGTTCCAGTAAAAACAAGTAAATAGAATACTTGTTGGCTAGCTTTTGAGAAGATGATCATCATGATGCTATGGATGCTTTTGTATTTATAATTTTTGTTATTACTATGTAACTTAGAGTGGATTAAGTTGTAATGAATTTTTTTTATGCTCAGACTTTAGATGGGAAAAATGTGAAATATGAAGTACTTTGTTGTAAACATGTTATGGATTATATGTTATATGTATATTTTGTTATCGGGTTGTTACAGATCCGTGCTACAATGATTTAAAGATCAGTGATGCGAAGATTTGAAGAGATAAAGTTTCTGTTTAAAGACTTTGACCAACACCACAAAGATGTGAAGTTTGTGTTTCAAGACTTTGATGACTATTTGATTTTGAAGATCCAGTTGAAGACTAAAGCAGTCAGATTAGATTTCTGAAGACAGCGCGTATTTGAAGATTCTTCAGAATTATCTTTCGAAGATTGATCTTCCTTCAAAGCGAAGAGGAAGACTGTTCAAAGTGCTAAAGTGTTGAAGATCTGAAGATAACAAAGAGCTGAATACTATCGTCATCAATTTTTTAAATCTTGAATCCATAGGGGGAGATTGTTAGTGCATAAAATGTATTCAAGATTTAATGTATAATTGTGTATTTGTAAAGAGGTCAAATGTAATAGACAAAGTCAAAGTAAGGGTGTTGATAGTCAAAGTCAACACATTTAGTGTAATGGTTAAGATGTATAAATAGATACATTGTGATAGAATTAGATAGTTGTCATTAGAATTGTCATTGAGGATTCATACGTGAGAGATACTTGTAATAGAGAGATGACAACCTAGAGAGAGAGGTTAGAGAGAGAACGTAGATCCCATTCATAATCTTTGTATTCTTTCTCTAATTCTAATGAAGATCATGGAGTTTATCATTGTTACTTGATTATATCAGGGATCACAAAATCCCTAAAAAAATTCCACGTGTACAACCTTGCAGCATGAAATTCAATTGGATATGAACTAATTAATTGTGGAAACGTAGTCCTCGTAACGTTCTCATTAAATGATTGCGTCTCTCGTTGCTTCTCAATTGCATTATCTTAATTAATATGAAACTTAACCAGATCGTAATGGAACGAAAGATATATGTTGAAAAATGCATTTGCACTCTCAGATCTTGACGTGGTTCTCATAAGACCTGACATCGGATTATCTTTATAAAACGCCGGAATCCATGAATGACGAATATCATACATGTCTCCAAACCAATCCTCGCCAACAAGGTCATATTCTTGAATCATACTGTTCCACTGAATCTCGAAATCTTCAGGACTAATATGAAAATTCCAGACAAGTTTGTTTATCACCCGCTTAAAGTCAGGATTCACGTTTAAGGCGACACTAATCTAAAAAAATCGACAAATAACATTTGTAAATAACATTTTCAAAACATTTATAAAATATCAAATATAACACATACAACATAAAAAACAAGATCAAATTACCTTGGCAGGAACCTTTTTCATTATGTGCCACATACATAAACGATGTATTGATTCGGTGAATACATATGGAACAACTTGTTTCATAGCTAAACACTGATCAGTTATCACGACCAACGGTTGTCTATCGTAGCATTTCAAAAAAGCCCTCAACACCCACTTATAATTCTCGATTGTCTCCCCGGCAATCAATGCAGAACCGACTACAACAAAACTTTTATGATTATCTACGGCCAAAAAAGGGACAAATGACATTGCATGCCTGCAAAAAACGAACAACATACAAATAAAAAACACAGATAATACAAAAATGGTTCACTGTATAAACAAAACTTACTCGTTCGTCCGGTAAGTAGCATCAAACGAAATTACATCTCCAAACTCTCTATAATTAAGTTGAGCAACTTCATCGGCCCAGAAAATGGCATGTAACTCACGTTCGTCACACTTGTACTAAAAAAAATACTCACTTTTATAATCCTTACGGTTTGAAAACTTATTGATAAGCATCTTCGTATCCTTATTCCCAACAAATAGCCCAGCGTCTCTCTTAAAATTCTGGTACTCAACAACGGTACACCTGTTATGTTCAACCCCCCCCCCCCCCCCCTTCAACGCATTTTGTATTCGATGCGCCCTTGTTGCACCCACCTTATAACTAGAACTATTCAAAACATTCCTATAATCAGTGTATTGCATTTTCCTATTCTTACGTGAAAATCTACGATCGTTATTATTAAACAAAACACGATTATGAGCTTCAAAAAGCTCGTATACCTCGTATTGAGTCTTGTCCTTCAATAAATGGATTTTAATGCATGCATTGCACCTTGACCGTTTAACATTCGAGTTTCGGCAACGCCTATCACCAGGACCTAATTCAAGTGAATGAAAGTTTTTCTTCTTTGGAATACCTTCTTTACTATAAACAAACCATCTAGTATAACCCCATCCTTATTTGTCTTTTTGGCATTCAACCTTACATCAAATCCTGCATAATCTGCATATTTTCTATAAATTGACTCGGCTTCTTCGTAGGATGAAAACACATCGTTCAACTTTGGTTTAAACTGAACAGGAACATTATGAATCCATAACTTTGAACCATCAGCAGCCTCGATAACCTCATCTTGTGCTTCAACATCTGGAAAACAAACATGACATTGACCATGCAGGCATGAATCATAGTCATACCATTAAAATAAACAATAAAGAAACAATGCATTGCATATATGCAAGATCATTGTATACAAAATAATTGTTACTGTTCATATACCAACAGTTAAATATACTTTACGTCACATAATAAAAACTGATGTAACAAATTAAATGTATTAAAAATTTACAAAAAACTAGATTAAAATGGAGATTTATAATTCAATCATCATAATGCTAAAAAGATAAAATAAAATGCAGTACAAAAAAAACCATTGCATATATGCACATGCAATATACCGCACATCATAACTAACAAAAACGAACACTAAATCACGAAAACCTTTGAATTAAAACGCCTAACAAAACAAATAATTCGAATTAAAACATAAAAGACGAACCTAAAGAATCTTCATCGTTCATCGTCTCTTCAACGGTACTGCACGATGTCGGGTTACAATCATCCACATACTGAAAAGAACCATCTTCAACCCCACATACGGAAGACGGAAACAATGAGACAACACTTTGGTCTTCAGTGAAATGCATACCAGAAAAATAATCGTGGAAGAAATCGTGGAAAAAAAAGACTGAAATGATAGCAGTTCAATTATCGTGGAAGAATTCCTTGAAAAAGTGCGTGCAGGATAAAACACTGAGATAATATGATGAAGATTAGGATGAATATTAAAAAATAATATATCAATAACTACCAAAATTGGATAGGCGTGAAATTAGGAAAGAATAATTACTGCAAATAATTAAAATGTTAATTTCCTATACTACCCTTGCAGCAACCGTCTTATCAATATTAAAACCAGCCATGTATCTTGATTCATAATTGGTCCAAAATAAGTTAACAATGTTAACACTATTTGAGTGATTAACAAAAGAAGGGCCCTCTCTCTCTCTCTCTCTCTCTCTATATATATATATATATATATAGGGTTGGGATCATGTGAGACCAACCTGTTTTCGTGAGACTGTGATACCACAAAATTAACACTAAACCTTCACAGTGATTCATTGTGAAGGTAAGAAAAACAATAAACCTTCACAGCAAAAACACTGTAAAGGTTTACCTTCACAGTCTTTTGTTGTTATACTCACCTGGTAAGTAATGAAAGAACATCTTGGAGTTTTAGTGGTGGACATGAAATTCAACTAAATACCTATAGATTTGGTTTGAGAAAACATACAAACAGATCATACTTGTTGATCCAAGAACAAAGAACAAGAAAAGTCCATAGCTTGATCCATTAATAAATAAACATTATAATCAAAAAGTCAACTAAAAAATAGAAAAACAAAGTCCATAGCCCTAGGTGATGCACCCATAACCATTATATAACAAGCAACAATGGAAAAGCTTGGATTTTGGTCTAGTCATCGTCATAAATAATAAATCAAACAAAATCAAACAAGATTAAAACCGGTGGAAAATTAATAATAATATTACCTCCCACTTGCTTCTTTCACATGGAAGTTTGCTTGTTCTTTCCAAGCATGTGATAGTTCTTCCACATCCTAGGATGGCATACTAAATTATGTTATATATTTTTGTTAATTACTAATATGTCAAGTTTTGATATTTGGTATAGTCATGATCACAACCCGTTATTACTTGAAGAATATGATCACAACCAGTCATTACTTTAAGAATATGCATGATCACAACCTTAAAGAATCATAAAACACATGTTTACTTAACCAGTGAAGTTTATTTAAGACATTGGTTACTACATTCTTGATAACAAACAGTGATGAAAACCACTTCTAAGACATTGGTTACTGTATTTTTTGATAACAAACCATGATGAAAATCACTTCTAAGACATTGGTTGCTGATACACCTGGTTTATGTTTGATTCACAGCCCAACAAATTAGTATTTGAACCCTAACATAAACCATCCAAGACTTCTACACAAAAATAAACAAATTGCAGCACAAATGTTCAAAACCCAATACAAATACTCATATTACATACATATACAAACAGAACCCAATACAAATACTCATATTACATTCATATACAAGCAAAATCACCAAATGCTAATTTGAAGTTTGAAAGAATGTTAAAAGAGATTCAAGCTTTTACAAAACTATAAACAAAGCCAAAACCAGATCATTGGAAGGTTAGAAAGCGACCAAATAAGATGTAGAGAGAGAGAGAGAGAGAGAACGAACCTGCTGCTGAATCTGCAAACACGAGTGGAGAAGTAGGGCAGCATAAATCAAAATAGCTGGAAGAAATCATAAATCAAGCATACCATTAGAACAAAATATAAACCTCGTTCAAGAAACATACCTTGTTCAAGAATAGATTGAAATAAACCGTATTTTAGAGAGGTAGGAGTTGAAAATACTCTTGGTCCTTACCTCGCTCTTACCGGGTAAGATGCTAGGTGTATGTAGACGTAACCTCTACCTCAAAAGAGTAGAACAATTGTTTCCACAAAGACCCCGAAAATTTGGTGATTTATTATGTAAAGTAAAGGTTAAAGAAACCAACCTTACAATTAATGGAATTTGCTGCAAACGAGTCATAGGTTGGTATGTTTGTAATTGCCATAAAATAAATCATATCTCAATTTCTATCCAATATAAAACACAAACTAGTGGTTGAAAGTTTTTCAGCAATCCGGATGACCCAGAGAGCATCATAGAGCCACAATAACCTCAACTTCATGTTTGTGGTATGTTTATTGGCTTTCTTTGGTTTCATAATTTCTCAATTTGATCTAAGAATTGGCTCATGTGTTATTATCAGACTTGGTCCCAGAGTTCTCAAATTTTTGGGTGCCTATTGTTTCTAAATACGAATTCTGGATTGTAATCAGTTTTGGTGTTTTTAGAGGATTATTAAGGATCAAATTTTAGTTATTAAAGAAAAAATAAACACCAGCACGTACATATAACACAGAATATCACACAAGTGTTCTACTTTCTTACTGGGAGTGCTGAAGGATCAGTGATCAACCACCATAATACAACCCTATAAACAGACCAAGGATGGGAGAGAACAAAACACACACACAAAACACATGGATTAAGAATATCCCAATGCTCCAAAAAGGAAACCTCATAGGCAAACACATCAATAACCATATCTGGGTCAACCAAGAGAATAGACAAGCAGTAAATTCCGCCATAAAAACCCCTATCCAAATAAGATCATATCATACCACCACATAATTAACTGCTGGAAATAAAGCTCCACAATAGCAAAACAAGCATTCTGATTCTTTAGATGAGTTACCTTCCTCTAAGTATACGCACATTAGCATGTGACATCTAATGTGATTTTTAGGTCTCCAAGTTTGTACTTCAAAAAACCACCAAAATCAAAATCAAGAACACAAACCTAATGTATCGATAGGTAACAAACCCACTAAAATCAAAATCAAGAACACCAACCTAATGTATCGATTGGCAGCAAAACACCAAAATCAAAATCAAGAACATCAACCTGTATCACATCCAAGTAACTAAACCGAACTAAAATTTAGACCTAATGTTACAAGATGGAAAGGAGTTGTACCTGATTAGCGTTAACTGTTGACTTCCTGGACACGATCAAAACCAAATAACAAGATGAAGAACTGATTTATCTCTGAATCCATATGCTCTTGATATATATGAAACATGGCGTGCAAGAAGAAGAAGAAGTACGATGCTGTGGTGGGTATGGTACTCTGGTGAAGAAAGGGTGTTGGGTATGGTGTTGTGGTGACATTTGACGTGAATAGGTAGATGATTGGGTACCGGGTATGGTTTTGTGGTGAAGAAAGTGTACGGTTGGGTTGTTCTTTATCAGGTAATGCTTTGAAAGTTTGTACATCATGCACAACCACATGTAATTAAGAGTTTTTTAGTTTTATGCTTAGACAAAACACCAAAGTTTGTTGTACATAATGCTTAGACACTTGCATTTAAGACTTTTGTCTTGAATGCATATATATGTAGTATAGATATAGATATATATATATATATATATATATATATATATATATATATATATATATATATATATATATAGGCTGGGTATCAAATACAAACCAACTAGTTTGTACAAACTCGTACAAACCATACATAGCTTCATGATTTTGTAAATTTGGCTTCATGAATGTATATATATATATATATTTTGGCTTCATGAATATATAATTTGGCTTCATGAATATATCATTTGGCCTTTTTAACTAATTTTTTTACAAAAATACCCTAAAATACCCTTATTTTTGTAAAAAAATTAGTTAAAAATGCCAAATGATATATTCATGAAGCCAAATTATATATTCATGAAGCCAAAATATATATATATACATTCATGAAGCCAAATTTACAAAATCATGAAGCTAGGTATGGTTTGTACGAGTTTGTACAAACTAGTTGGTTTGTACCCGATACCACCCCTATATATATATATATATATATATATATATATATATATATATATATATATATATATATATATATATATATATATCAAATACATATTGGTTACGCATTTAATTGGATAACGGATAGGTAGGTGTATCTTATCATCGTTGTAAAGATAAGATTTCATTTCATAAAGTTGCCGACTCAAATTTTCTATAAATACATGATATTCGTTCATGCATCAGCAACAAAAACAAACAAACAATCAGAGTGCACATAAATTTACATATATATATATATAGAGAGAGAGAGAAAAGTTCAAACGAGAACGTTAACTATTTATGAGCGAGAACAGCCGTCCATGTACAAAATCTCATGTAATTCACGTACAAAATCACATGTGATTTTACACTACCTGAATTTTGTACAAAATCACATGTGATTCACGTCCAGATTTCCAGGTAGTGTAAAATCACATGTGATTTTGTACGTGAATCACATGTGATTTTGTACATGGACGGCTGTTCTCGTGTTTTCGTAAATAGTTAGCATTCTCGTTTGAACCCACCTATATATATATATATGTATATATATATATATATATATATATATATATATATATATATATATATATATGAATCCAAAAAATTGTGTTCACAATGAATATGTGATAGAAGGTATGGTTTATATAAGGATGTATAAAGGAACCATGATATATTGATAATAAAATAAAAAAAAATATTTTTTTTAGAAAAAGTATGAAAAATATATATCTTTAAGGAGACTAATTACCAATATAATATGATTACGATAATTGTATAGTCATATAATTAGAGAAATGATGAATAATAATAGAATTTCTAAACTAATAAAGATGTTTATATAATTATATGGTTGTTTAAATTAATTGCCAATTATAATTAGTGACAAAGAATCCAGTATCAAGGAATACAATCCAAAAACTTAATGTGTGGTATTGGCAACTCTGGATTAGTAAGATAAATCTTAATTAGGTCATTGATGTAAGAATAAGTAGTGACATGAAGTTGTAATTTGACGGTTAAATTAGTAAGTCATATCTGATTTACAGACAAGTTCAAATCTCGGTAAATTATGATATTTGAATATATGTATTTGAAAGTGAATTTAACTATATACCATGATATACAATTGTATCCAAAAGAATATGATATTTAGGAATCGTGATTCTGTTTAATGAGAAGTGATTTTGAATATAGAGTATACGAGGATATTCATATAGTAAATAACGTCAGGTAAATTAAAGAACAAGAGAAAAAGGATGATAGGGTGAAGTATTAGATTTAGGAATGTGGAATTTCTAAATAAAAAATTAAGAAACTCTAATACAAGGTAATAAGCCAGAAGCTACGTGAAAATGGAAATGAGAAATGAAAATCCACACTTGTTTAAGTAGGATTCAATTTCAAGGACAAATTTTTTGTAAAGGGGGGGGGGGGGGTTGGTGGATTTTAACAACTTCATTATTAATATTGACAAGATGATGTCTATTTAAGTATATTAAAATTTTAAGATAAATGTTAACGCTACAAAAATAATCACTATAAGCAAGGGAAAATACTGTTATTAATCCCTTATTAAAGTTTATATCCGTCGCTGATAGTCAATACATCTAAAAGACATGAATGATGCCACAGATCAACAACAGACTCTGGAGAGGATATTTGGAAGACATGGAGTCATTACATCGTATAGGAAACTTAACTTATTTTTGTGATATGTGATTGAAAAAGGATATTTAGAAGATTTAAAGAAGAGTAAAATACAAGTTTCGTCCCTGGTGTTTTCCAAAATCTTTGAAAGTCGTCCATATACTTCAAAAACTGCAAGTATAGTCATTGGTATTTGAAAATCTCTTAGAAAGTGGTCCCTCGTCGTTAACTCCGTTAAAAAACTCAGTTAAATGAACGGTACTTTCGTCTTTTTACACTTTTTTTGTCGTTTTCTGTTAAAAGAAAATAAAAATAAAATATCTTATATATTTATATTATATATACATATACATATACATATATACTCAGTGAATCGGGAACTCCCCGTGAACCACCTCGGCCGACCCTCCGATCAACACTCGACCTACTCCGGTCACCATCTCCGGCAATGGTTCGGCCACCACCTCCACCTCCAATTTCAATATGTGTTCTTTGTTCTAAATTTCAATCTTTTTTAATCGATGGATTAAGATGGCATCAAGGCATGTTCTTCAAGAACAAAACAGAGGTATCCATCCATCTGGTTCTTGTTTATTTATCTGGATCTCGTATAATCTGTTTCTTTAGGGGTTTTCAGTATTCATTGGGTTTTGATTATTATTCGTATCGATTGGTTTTTGGGTTCATCTGGAGTTGGGTTTTTGTGTTCTGTCAGATTCCAATTGTTGAAAAGAAATCGATCTTACTGTATACATGATTCTGATTTTTTTAAGATTATCCCAATTTGAAACCTTCAGAATTACTTCTTCTTTTATCTTGTTCTTCTAAGGTTTCCGATGATGGGCTTTTTTTAATCCTTTTCTGATGGATTTTCTTATATTCTTTTGAGTAAACTACAAAAGAATTTACATCACCCAATTTCACTTGAACCAATGGAAGACCCAGTTACACTTTGCACCCGTCAAACAAGACACTTCTCCAGTTAACGAAGTTTGATTTGTGAACGAAGAAATATATTTACACAGATCGATGGGAAAGGAAAGTGAGGTGGTGGTGGACTGTGGATCTCGTGGAGATGGCCGGAGATGGTGGTTCGTTTGTGAGGGGGAAGAAAACCACACACGGATTCAGGTTTCAATGAATTCAAACCATATGTTGCTGGTTATTTAGCGGCGAAGGAGTTGGATTTAGCGGTGGAGATGAGTGAGATTGGATGGAAGTAATATAAGGAAGTATCTTGTGGCGGTGATGGAGACTGAGATGCATAATAATGGGAGGCAAAGATTGATTTTCTCATAGAAGAAGATGGAAGCAGCAATGGCAATGGGAAGGGCAATGGCGGTGGCGGCGCAGTTACTTCTTCTGATTCTTCTGTTAATGAACGGCGTGACCGGAGGTTGGAGGTGGTGGCCGGACCATCGTCAGAGATGGTGACCGACGAAGGTGGTTCACGGAGATGGTGACCATATGTATATGTATATATATATATATATAATATAAATATATAAAATATAAAACAGAAAAAGACAAAAAAGTGAAAAAAAACGAACGTACCCTTCATTTAACTGAGTTTTTTAACGGAGTTAACGACGAGGGACCACTTTCAAAGCGACTTTCAAAGACCAATGACTATACTTGCAGTTTTTGAAGTATAGAGACGACTTTCAAAGATTTTGGTAAACACCATTGACGAAATTTGAGTTTACTCTTTAAAGAATGTTTTAATTGGAAACAAGGAATAGATTCGTCTAAATTAATATATGTAACATAATATAAATTGTATTATTAATAATAAAACATAAATTATACGGTAAAATTATAAATGCATAAGAATCGCGAATATATATAAGACGATAATTAAATAAAAACCATAAATATGTTATAAATCTGCATGAATCAGTGTACAAATATTTTTTATATGATTTTCTTCGATTTAAGATATTGTTTCACATGTGTTTGTGTTCACCTTGTGAAAAGATTATATGTGATTTTTTTGTGATTCATCTAATGAAATAACAACTACGCATAAAAAATATTCACGTGGTGAAACAAATCCATGTGAAACTATCATATTATAATACAAATATATGTGAAACAAAATATCTTAAATCCTAGCATTTAATGAAAAAATATCATATAGAAATATTTTTTTATATTGGTTCTCACGGATTTGTAACATGTTTGTTGTCCTGGTTTGATTTAACACCCCCCCCCCACACACACACACATATATATATATATATATATATATATATATATGGTCCCCTTCTTTTGCTAACCAACCCATTGGTACGAACCGTGCTAACCAATCACAACCATAGATCATTAAGATCAACGGTTATAATTAAATTAGTGATTATAATATTATCCACAATTAAAGAATAGAATGTTAAGTTTGTGCATAGGTGCATAGGGGCATTTTTGTCCAAAATAACAAATATTAAAAAAGGAATCACTACTTTTAAGGAATTTTATGCGTGCATATCTTCCAAACAACAGAAATCGTGTATCTTCATCTTCAAGACATTATCGAATACCTTCAACAAAACCTCCATAGATATCTTCTATCAACGACATTTTCCAAGCAGATCAAACCGACAAGCATGGCTGGAACGAAGATATGAGAGGTATGTTCAATAGAAATTAGGGTTCAATCTATAACTGTTAATGTTCGACTATATTGGGGTTTTAATCGACCACTTTGGCACTGCTATTAGTTCGATAAAATTAGGGTTCAATCGACCACGGTGGCATTGCTACTGTTCGATAACCTTGGGGTTCAATCGACGACTTCTTAGGTTCGATAATGATAGGTGTTGAGTCGTTTGGGTTTGATAAAATTTAGGGTTCAATCGTTGGGTTAGACTAAAATTAGGGTTCATTCTTGTGTTAGATTTGGGGTTCATTCGTATTGTTCGCAAAAAATAGCGGTTCATTCGTTGTGTTTGGATTTTCAACCAACTAATCATTGTATAGATTGACTACAATTAGGGATAATGAAGTTTTTTGGGTTTGTGCAGAACGAAAAAAAAAAAGCGAGAGGATTTTCAAGAAATCCGGGTTATCAAAGTTTAAAAACACCATGGACAACCCAATCGATGTCGATTCGAAAGGAAATCCCAGCATCACTAAAGTAGTTAATACGGTGGTTAAAAGTGTTCAGAAATCGACTGCAAAAATCCAAACACAAGAAGGTATGATTTTATTAACATCCAACTTTCTTTTTAAAACCCCACATTAAATTTAATGATGTAGTGATTTAAAGCAATTGATACTGCAAAGAGATGTTTATGTTAAAAGTTGCAAATCGGAGAAACTGAACAATTGCATATATGCACATATAAGATTAAAAATGAGTTCAATTTACTTTGATGGAACATAATTGTGCTTAAGTTCAACCATTAGTTTATAAAAAATTGGTTATGTGCATATATGCAATATTTATAAAAGTCTAATATACGTGCATACATGCACATATAAAGTTATCGTTATTTAGAATTCTTTATACCACAAAACTATGCAATTGGATTGATGATATAAAAGTATAACTGACGTGCATATGTGCACATATCAAAGTCTAATAAAAGTGCATATGTGCACATATCACGTATCTATTATGAAAATTCTTTATACTACATAACTATGTGCACTTATGCAATTTGATTGATGATATAAAAGTGTAACCGAAGTGCATATGTGCACATATCAAGTGTTTGTTTTTTAGAATTCTTTATACCACATAACTATGTGCACTTATGCAATTGGATTGATGATATAAAAGTGTAACTGAAGTGCATATGTGCACATATCAAGTGTTTGTTTTTTAGAATTCTTTATACCACATAACTATGTGCACTTATGCAATTGGATTGATGATATAAAAGTGTAACTGAAGTGCATATGTGCACATATCAAATATCTGTTATGAAAATTCTTTATACTACATAACTATGTGCATATATGCAATTGGGTAGACAATATAAAAGTCAAATAAAAGTGCATATGTGCACATATCAAGTGTTTGTTATTTAGAATTCTTTATACTATATAACTATGTGCACTTATGCAATTGGATTGAAAATATGACGATTAAACAACTTAAAACGTGCACGCTTAAAAAAAGGATGGTTAAGTAACTATATATTAATTCAAACTGTAAAACTTGTTTGTTATGTCCACATGTGAATTTGGACTACCAAATTCTATATTTGAATGCGTTTATGACAATATACGAAATACTTATAAAAGTGCATATGTGCACATATGCACATGTGTAAGTGCACATATGCACAAGTTATATTTGAATGCGTTTATGACAATATACGAAATACTTATACGTGAAGATATGCACATATGTAAGTGCATATATGCACAGGTTATATTTGAATGCGCATGCGCAGGTTATATTTGAATGCGGTTATGTGCATGTCAAATAAAAGTGCATATGTACGAATGTCAGATAGACGCGTTGGTACGTATTAGCTTGCCGTAGATTAATAATAAATATTTGTATAATACAATAACTAACTATTGTTTACCAGCAAACAATGCTGATGCATCATCTCCTTATACATAATCATCCGTACTGGAAAGCGTTTGAAGACGTTGGAACAAGCGTGTTAAAGTTGAGATGGAGGGCAAGAGAAAAGAAATTTGACAAGGGGGTCATCATGATGAGGAACTTGGAGATGTACCACGGAGAAGAGGATACCAAGTAGTATACCGGTCTATACAAGGAAAGTACGAAACAAACGAATCAGCTAAAGAGTCTACGTGTCAAGTACGTACATAAGATGCTGACCAACGACGTTAAAATAAGGAAACATTCGATCCCTTTATGTGTTCAAAGGGTTCTTGCGACGGAGAAAGATTTGAAGGCAAGAAAGGGTATAGTAAAAGCATCTTAGATGAATGTCGAAATTTTTTGTGTTTTGGGGACTATTGATATGCGTTTTTGCTTTGTTTTAACTAGGTCTTTATTAAACTAGTAACATTAAGTGTGATAATTTTGTTTTGAAACATTTTCTAATTTCCGAGATTGATTATCTTTATGTTTAGTATTGCCTTTACATAAATTCCGAAATTGATTATCTGAGATTGATAATATTGACACCCGACGTACCAAATCCGGCTATTATTAAATGTTTAATATGTGCATATGTGCAAATAAACGTATAAATGTAACATAAATTTGCATACGAATGTGATTCATAAAAACATGTGCACTTATGCACATATACAATTGGACATATGCACAGTTTATATTTTAAAACAAAATAACCATATTTGAACTATTAATACGTGAACATATGCACATACTCAATTGCACATATGCACAGTATATATTTGAAAAAAAACGCACATGTTTTATATTCACATACTCAATTGCACATATGCACAGTGTATATTGGAAAAAGGCACAGGTTTAAAATATCTGTATGTTCAGATATGCACATATACAAAGTGCATATATGCACATAATATTGTTGAACAAACAAATGCACGAATTTGAAATGTTTATAGATGCAAATATGCACATCCTTTTCTCCTTCTTAACAGATCATCCTGGAAGAGTAATTTTAATAGAAAACTTCTTAAAAACACATGAATATTATTCTCAACCATTGTTGCTAAACATAAAAATATTAAAATAATGGAACCACATTTCAAGAACCATTGACTGACGGACAGTTACGCGAATCGTGTCCATTGCACTGACCACACTTTTTACATTTACGTTTCGCCTTTTTACTCTTTTCCTGGAAAAAAAACATATATATAATGTTACCAATCACACATCGAACAGTACCAATATGAAGGTTGTGCATATGTGCACAATTTAAGTTTGAAATGTGTTTTGATACATAACGTGAACATCACACATCAGACAGGTCTAATAACAAAATTGTGCATATGCGCACAATTACTCATAATCAACTATTGCGTTAATGATTAATCAACTTTACATATTTTCAAAACAAAAAACATTAAAAAAAGTTACCGTAATCAAGATCAACATTAGGTTCATGCATAACAGAACTAGATGACGGGCGATCGACGATATTAAAATCGTCTGCAAATATGCCGTCCAATCCATTATCCGTACCAAACTCGTTCGTTAGCCCTGTATTACCGGTTTGAACAGGATCAAACTCGTCAGTTGTAGGGTAAACTTGATCCTCGACTATGGTAGACCCACCAACAGACGCTTTATCAACATCAAACGGAGAATCTTCATCGCTCATCATAATCGACAAAAAGAAAAACTAAAACTATTATCGAAGATTAGGAGAAAACGTATGACTTTGATGGGTTTTTAATCGGGTAAAAAAATAGTAACTGTAAAATATGAGATAAAATAGGTTTTTAATCGATCAGATCATCGTATTCAGAAAAGTGAATTGGTTTTATTTGAATTTCATTTGTGCTAAAATTAAGGAATTGATATTGAATCACATTTGTCCTTTAAAAAAAGGAATTAATACGAGGGGTGTGGGGTGGGTGGATATTTGTGGAATTTAAAAGTGAGATAAACATGGAAATAATATAGTGGATATCTTAATAAAATGAAAGTACAACTTTACCCCTAAATTGAAAAAGTGGCGTGAGCATCAACCAAGTCTAATGGAGCATTTTGATTGGTTTATAATTGGTTAGCACGGTTAGTACCAATGGGTTGGTTAGCAAAAACAGGGCCCTCTCTCTCTCTCTCTCTCTATATATATATATATATATATATATATATATATATATATATAGCCTTAGGTTCAAATGAGAAGTGCTAAATATTTGAGAAGTAGAGAAGTAATCTTGGCAATTTATTCGGTCAAGATCGATTATAATTGATCAAAAGTTGCGACTGTTCCAAAAATAGAAGGGCAATTTCGTAACTTTTACAAAAAACACGGGACAAGTTCATATATGAATCTGTGTGATTTACATATGAACTATACGTTCATATATGAACCTTTGTAATTCACATATGAACTCTTTATAACTAATTCATATATGAATCTTGTGATTCATATATGAACTTTTGTGTTTCATATATGAAATTAACTAACTGTAGGTTCATATATGAATCAGTTGAACCAATTAACTGATTCATATATGAACCTTTGTGATTCATATATGAAACTAATTAACTGATTCATATATGAACCTTTGTGATTAATATATGAATTTTTTAACTAATTCTCATATGAACAAATTAACTGATTCATATATGAATCACAAAGGTTCATATATGAATTAGTTAAAAAGATTTTATATGTGAATCACATAGATTCATATATGAACTCGTTCCGCGTATTTTTTACGAAACTACCCCTCTATCTTGTGCAGACCACGCGCAGACCACGCGAGGAATTATCCGCTGCTACTCGGTCAAAGCCGCCGATCTTGACCGAATGAATGACTAAGATCACTTCTTTATTTCTCAAATATTTAGCACTTTTCATTTGAACCTCTCCCTATATATATATATATATATATATATATATATATATATATATATATATATATATATATATATATATATATATATATATATAGGTGCTTTAATTTGAAACCGTTTAAAAGGTTGATTAAATATTTAACGGTTGAGATCAACTTGAGAAATAACTAACGATCCACTAAGCTTAATTTTAGGAGATAATTTGATTAGATCAAGGGTGGAGATGAGGGTTTCACAAGTTTCAACCTTTTGGAGGGTTTCAAATTATCCTCCCTAGTTCAAATGAAAACTCATTTTTCATTGTGTTCGTGAGGACCAATCTAAGCTATGGATCAAAATTTAGAAAACTAATAAATGGTTAAAACATAATAAGATTAATTGAGAAGTGATTACTGGCAAAACTAAAAATTTGAATCAACGTCTATCATCTTTAACTTTTTATTTTCTTTTTTAATTAAAAACTTTTGCCTCCTTAATGCTTAAAATAAATTATCTTAAAAATTACTAATATTTTAATTAAACAAGTTACATAAAAAAACAAGAATTGCGTGCTATTCGATATGACATCCATCTCGATATAGTTTTTATTGTTGTTGTTTTAATCGTTTTTTACGTGAATTGTCATATATGTGTTATATTCATTAAGAAATATGTATACACGACCCCGAGTGTCCACATTCAGTATGAATAACAAATGTGAACGTTAATTCACTATTCATGATCAATAATACAGTATTCAGGATGAATAATACTAATGAATCGTGTGTTATTCATCCTGAATGATGTATTATTCATGATGAATAATACATGAATGACCCATGAAGGTGTGGAGGTGTGGTGCGCTCACTTTTGTTCCCCGATTCACAACCGAAACTCGATAGGTTCTCGATTCGTCTCGATGGATATATTGGGTTACGGCGATGAAGAACACGATGTCTTCCGACGTTGAATAAAGTGTTGAAGAAGATGATGTTGAGTTATGGATTTACGGTGTCGATGTGTTATACACACTTGAACGTACATAAATATTCATAATGAATTTAACACATATCTTACATTTTCACGTAAAAACGGTTAAAACAATAGCAAAACTATATTGAGATGGATGTCATATCGAAGAGTGTAACAACCCATCATTTAAAATAAAGCATAACATTAAAATAAAAACAACCAGCCAAAACGGCCCCAAAAAATTTACTGAATACAACTATTACAAAATTTAGGTTTGCGGAACAACCTATACACAACTGAGAAATTCTACCAACTCTCGAAATAAAGATTTGTTGATCCAAACCCTCAGTGATTTGATAATGACTCTGAGAAACACTTAGTGAAAATTGTAAGTAGACAATATGTATTAGTTTCTCTATCGCTGATAAGTACTAAGTCTGTTTAGTACCGTTGATAGGAAACTCACGCTCTTTAAATTACACATTCAGCGAACACTGTTCATCAGCAAGCCCTGAGCATGTTCAGCCTTACTGATGATCGCTGATAGTTTAAGTTGTTTACTTATGATCCCTGAAGACAAGTTTCACGTCAACCATGTTCTGTGCTGAAGTCGAAGATCAAGCCAAAGAACCAACGACAAAGTTTACTAATGAACTGATGCGGATATCAGTGAAGCCAAGACCTGTCCACTCAACGTGAAGTTTCAAGTAGAAGACTTCAGCGAACGCTGAACTTTATCATTCGCTGATAAAGAATCATTCAGCGAACGCTGATCATGAAGCCTCATCTACAAGTAACTTCTGTCTTATCCCCTTGCACGCCTCCGTATGATTTTGTCAGAACGGACATCCCTTTTGTCCAGAATCGTACAACCAACTCTGATTCTACACTGTTCATCATGCGGCCACTAGGTTGTCTACTGAAGTCAAACCATGCAACCAACCAGAGGCTGCCACGTGTAAAGTTGTACTGACATGCATTAAATGCATGCAGTATATAAAGGAAACCCTAGTTCACTCTTGAACAACTTAGGCCATTCCTTATCTTTGCTGAATCCGTGTGTTAGAATATTTTCCTTAGTATCTCTCTATCTTATTTCTAGTGCAAGAAATCTTAGTGATTCTCATAGTTTGTTTAGATTAGGTTTATTCCTTAATCTTGTTCCGCAACAAACTGTAAATTGTTTGATACATATCAATAAACAATTTAGAAAAGTAAAAATCGTGTGTTTGTATTCAACCCCCCCTCCTTCTACAAACTTGTATAACTCCTTTGGGACCAACAAGTGGTATCAGAGCAGTTTGTTTAATCCTATAAACAAGATCTTTCTTATACTAATCTCTTTTCTCTTCCTTGCTATTTTCTAAAATGGCTAACACCACAAACACAAACTATATCGATAATGGTTCTCTTGCAAAACCCCCTAGATTTTCCAAAGATAACTTTAATCTATGGAAAAATAGGATGATGCTCTTCTTGGAAGGTATAGATCCTACTATACCTTACTACATTGAAAATGGACCATATGGCCCTTTCATGATAGACCCCGTTGTTCCAGACACTGCTACTAGAGCTGCTATCCCTGAAAGAATCATTCCCAGGGAAGTTAGTACATGGACTGATGAAGGCAAGAAGAAAGTGGACATCGATACTAAGGCCAGATCCATCCTCTCTATGCCTCTTCCTGATGAAGTCTACCACTCTGTCATGAACCTGAAGAGTTCTAAAGCCATGTGGGACACAATCTATGTTCAATATGAAGGTACATCTGAATTCCAGGATTCGAGAAAGATCAACCTGGTAAGACAGTACGAAAGTTTCATTTGTGCTAAGAATGAAACTCTCTCTGAAGTTCACCAACGTTTTAACTGTTTAATCATTGATTTAAAAACTGTTGGTAAGGAATATTCTAACTTTGAGATCTTGACAAAGTTTATGGAATGTCTTCCTGAAAGTTGGGACAATTATTCTATGTGTCTTAAACTCTCAAAGGATCTGAAATCTATGACCCTTTCTACCTTATATGGCACCATGCTTAATCATGAGCAGTCATGTCATCTTAAGACGAATCTTGTAAAAGATTCCAAAAGCACACATGTTGCTTTACTCTCTTCAGAGTTGATGCCTACTCAGCGATCTACTATCATTATCACTGAGTTGGAGTCTAACTCTGATGAATCATCAGAAGCCGATCCCTCAAAAATTGATGAGTCACTGGCCCTCCTGACTAATTCTTTCAGGAGATTCGCCAGAAAGAGTAACTTCAGAAGAAATAAACCTCTTTCCCTCACTGACAAGCCAAAATCTTCAACCCCTGTAGATAAGGCTACTGCTACCTGCTTTAACTGTGAAAAAGTAGGACACTTTGCTGATGAGTGCAGGTCAAAGAAAGTCTTTAAACCCTCATCTTCTTCCAAGAAATCCTCTAACCCCAAGGTTAGAGATGACAAATACAAGAAGCTAAAAGAAAAATATGCAAAGCTGAAAAGCTTTAAGAAGAAAGGCAAAGGCATGATCGCTGAAGATCATGACTGGGTTCTTTCTGATTAAGAATCATGTGACTCTGAAGATGATGATGAGGCCAATCTCTGCCTCATGGCCAAAATAGAAGAAGAGGAAGAACAAACTGAAATTCCCTCTACTTCTACCTCCACATCTCAGGTATCAAACTCTCTCACTGATACTCAAACTTCAGTCCTCAGTGACATCGATAGACGTCGAACCATCGATCTTTTGACTGTTGATTTATATGACGCCATGAATGGCAAGACCAAATCTGAAAAACTAAATATTGATCTCGATGAACAACTTAAGAATTGTCAGTTGGAAATTCAAAAGCTTTCTAAAATAGAAGAAAATCTAAAAGATCAGGTTTGTATAAATCAAATCATTCGTATCGAACGAGAAGAAGCTATTGCTGCACTAAAGGCTGAAAAGGCTACTGTTGAAGAATGGTGTAAATCCTCAACAACGATCACTGAGATATTAGATGCTCAGATTCCTCTGAGTGATAAAAGTGGTCTTGGTTATAAAGCTGATACTCTAGAACCAACCACTAATCATTCCATGCTTAAGTTTGGAATGTTCGTATCCTCTATCACTGACACCTCCTCGTCTCAGTGTTCCTCCTCTAAAACTCCCACTCCTGAGGAAAAACCTACCTTAAACTCTAAAGGTAAAGGTAAGGAAAAAGTTTTTAATCAAAAACCTCAGAAGGGTACCTTTGTACCTAAGCTGAATGTTTCTAAACCTTCAGTAAATTATCCCTCTACATCTAAGAAGAAGATCCTTGGATTTATTCAGCGATCTACTCCTAGAATCAGAGTGGATATAATTGGTAAGAAATCTGAAGAACTGATTGTTCCTCCAATTTCCAATGCCAAAGGTATACTTGGTGTTGGCCCTGCTCATTTAAAAATATCGGCTAAACATGCAAATGGTCCTAAAGCTACTTTTAGCTATAGGAAATGTTATCACTGTGGACTTACCGATCATATTGCTAGTAAGTGCCCCACAGCCACCAAAGCGGAAAAGTTAGCTAAGGTGAAGATCACTGCCCCCAAGGCAAAGAAGACCAATCCTGGTGCAAATCAGGTTAAGGTGAACCCAACCACTGAGGTTAAGAAATTA
Source organism: Saussurea involucrata (assembly GCA_033807775.1). Taxonomy (NCBI): domain Eukaryota; kingdom Viridiplantae; phylum Streptophyta; class Magnoliopsida; order Asterales; family Asteraceae; genus Saussurea; species Saussurea involucrata. The sequence continues at coordinate 107,424,764 of CM066315.1, forward strand.
ACCAAAGTGAAGACTAGTCCTGAAGCTGAATCTTCAAATGCTGCGAAGATTGTTGAACCTTCCACTTCCTCTACCACCACTAACAAATATGGACCCATGGTGTAATGGGTGCCCAAGTCGAACTAATCTTCCTTTGTGTGCAGGTCCTGAAGGGTGTCTGGTATCTCGATAGCGGATGCTCTAGACATATGACTGGCAAAAAGAAACTGCTCATTGAATATAAGGAACAAAAGGGTCCCTCAGTGAACTTTGGTGGAAATGGAAAAGGCTATACCCGATGGTTTGGTGTACTTTCTAATGGTACAACTACCTTCAGACGAGTCGCATATGTTGAAGGACTGAAGCACAATCTTCTGAGCATCAGTCAGCTATGTGACAAGGACTACAAGGTGTGTTTCACTAAGGAATCCTGCTTTGTCACTGACAAGGAGAAGATCGCTCTCATCGGATATCGTTTGGAAAATGTTTATGTTATAAACATGGACTCGATAACCACTGAGAACTCCTGTTTCTTCTCAAAAGCCTCATCTGATGTCAACTGGCTATGGCATAAGAGTCTCTCTCATCTTAACTTCAAGACACTGAATACTCTTTCTTCAAAAGAGTTGGTCATTGGTCTACCTCAACACTCATACGCTAAGGAATACCTATGTTTAGCGTGTGAAAAAGAGAAAAAACCAAAGCAAGCTTCAAATCTAAGCAAGTTTCCTCAGTGTCATCTCCTCTTCAACTTCTCCACATGGATTTGTTTGGCCCTGTTAACAAACAATCCCTCGCTGGAAAGAAATATACACTGGCCATAGTTGATGAATTCTATCGCTATACCTGGGTTATGTTTCTCCGTTCAAAGAGCGACACCCCTGAAGAACTCATCACTTTCGTCAGAAAAATGGAAGTCCTGAATAATATGACCGTTCGCTCAATAAGGAGTGATCATGGGACTGAATTAAAAAACAGTTCCCTTGATTCCTTCTTTGAAAGCAAGGGTATTTCTCACAACGTTTCTTCAGTGAGAACACCGCAACAAAATGGAGTCGCTGAAAGAAGAAATCGAACGATCCTCGAAGCTGCACGATCAATGCTCAGCGATTCTCATCTACCTACTTAGTTCTGGGCAGAAGCTGTCAACACTGCTTGTTTCACTCAAAACAGGTCGCTGGTTGTCAAAAGATTCAAGAAAACAGCCTACGAACATTTCCATGGGAGAAAGTCTTCAATTAGCTTTCTTCACATCTTTGGATGTCAGTGTTTCATACTGAACAACAGGGATGCCCTACGAAAGTTTGATCCCAAGGCTGATGATGGAATTTTTCTTGGATACTCTTCTATCTCTAAAGCCTACAGAGTTTTCAATCGAAGAAGACAAACTGTAGAAGAAACAATCCACGTCACTTATGACGAATCCCATTCAGCAAACTCTATACCTTCTGCTGATACTGAAGAACTAAATCATTGGATGTTTTCTCATCTTGGTGATCCAGAAGCTTCTCCTATTCCTCAAACTGATACTCCTACCGCTGATGATGATCCTATTATTATCATAAGCATGCAGACAAGTGAAGCTGAATCTTCATGGGTTTCAGTTGTTCCTCTCAACACTGTGCCTGCTTCTGAACCATCTACCACTGATATCCCATCGACATCTCAACAATCAGTGAATGAAACGACATCTGAACCTCTACCTCTTCTACCTGAAATACCTGAAGTTGCTGAAGCTTCTTCTTCAGCTCCTCCAGAAGTTCAAATCGAGTCAGCGAATTATGCTCCGGCTCAGCGATGGACAATAAATCACCCCATCGATCAAATTCTTGGTGGTCCAAACGCTGGTGTTCAGACTCGACGAAGTGCAGGTAATATTTGTTTATTTGTTAACTTTATTTCTCTGATTGAACCAAAGAAAACAGATGATGCCCTCAGAGATCCAAACTGGGTCAGCGCTATGCGAGAAGAGCTGACAGAATTTGAAAGAAAAAAAGTTTGGAAACTCGTTCCAAGACCATCTGACAAGTCTGTGATATGCACTAAATGGGTCTATCGAAACAAGTTGGATGAACATGGAACTGTAACTCGCAACAAGGCTCGTCTTGTTGCTCAGGGATACCGACAAGAGGAAGGCACAGATTACGACGAAACATTTGCCCCAGTGGCAAGACTCGAAGCCATTTGTCTATTCTTAGCATACGCTGTTCACAAAGACTTCAAAGTATATCAGATGGATGTTAAATCAACATTCGTCATTGGAAGGCTGAATGAAGAAGTCTATGTGGAACAACCTCCAGGATTCACTGATCCTAAGCATCCAGGTTATGTATATAAACTGGATAAGGCACTCTATGGCTTAAAGCAAGTTCCTCATGCATGGTATGACACTCTCTCTACTTATCTCCATGTTGAAAAATTTGAGCGTGGTAAAATCGATAAAACTCTATTTTTAAGAAAAGTAAAAGGTCATATCATTCTTGTTCAAATATATGTCGATGATATTATATTTGGTTCTACTAACCCTGACTTATGTACTCGTTTCGCTGAAAGAATGAAAGCTGAATATAAAATGAGTATGATGGGTGAACTAACTTATTTCCTTGGTCTTTTGTTAGGGTCAAAATCAGGTTGAATAGAAGTTTAAGGGCTAAACTGTTATTCTTTATTTTGAGCCTTAAAGTGTAAACGGGCCATGGGCTTTCTAGATTTGGGCCCATGGTATATAATGTTTTGTAAGCCTTAGTTTTAGGCTAGTTGTCATATTGAACTTTCATACGCTTTGTAATTCTCTCTCATTTGATTGAAAGTTATATGGATGACCAATTGAAATCATACTGTGTGTTTTGCATCTGTTGATTTCTACTGTTCGTTGCACTGATCTGGAACTCACAATTGTTATCAGAGCAAACGGACGAATCGATTCAAAGTGATAAAAGGTTTCTGGTAAGATTTATGTTCAAAGTATTCGACTGTGTTCTTAGCATTAAAATTCAGATTTTGATTCAGTAAAAATTGATTTTTTTTTGTTTATCACATTTTGTTCATATCATCTTAGTAAACATTTCTGCAAATTTTTAGTGCTCAATTCGATCATCTCAGTCGTTTCTAAGCAAAATCAAAATCTCATGTTTTGGTCTCTGTTCTTATAAAAAATCAAAATTTTCTTATCAAAACTTGTTGTTTAGCTTCAAATTCGATTTGGGTATTGTTGGTATTGTGTTTTGTCAAGTTTCTAACCTTTCAGGAACGACTCCAAAGAACCCTAGTCGAATTCTTGCATTTTTGGAAACCACAGCCGTGGTTACCGGTCAGCATCACATAGTTATCGGGTAAGTTTCCTTAATTATCTCTTTTTACCGGGTAACTTCCAATTATCGGCTACTTTCACTTACCGGACAACTATCCGGATCATACCTGGATACCGGAAGTCACACCCGGTAAGTCCCATATACCGAACAAGTTCCCGGTAACTGACATTTCATCCGGTAAGTTCTCTCACCCGGTAAGCTAGTTATTTGTTTCATTTTGTTATCGGTAAGTGCTTGATTTAGTTGCTTTATCCGGTAAGATTGTCATCCGGTAACATCCAGTCATCCGGTAAGCTCTTCATCCGGTAAGCACTTCCACCCGGTAAGTTTAGTTTTGCTTATTATCATCTCATCCGGTAACCCTTAGTTTTTCCGGTAACTCAAGTTTATCCGATAACTTCTGCAAATTGACCTGCTTTTCACAATCTGATCCGGACACTTCCATATCAGATATCTTATATCCGGATTCCTATCCGGTAAGGTCAGTCTAGGTGATTTCTTACCTGTTTTAGCATAAACCACTCTTAGAACCTGCGTTAGGACATCACTCTTAGTGCCTTGCGTTAGGATCTCACTTTGAATCGAACCCATCGTCTGAAGATCACATTAGTGCAACTTAAGATGTCTTCGAATGACGCTCTCGCTATCGGCACTGTCTCCAAGCCGCCTTGCCTCTACCAAGGTGAATACAGCCAGTGGCGAGATAGATTCTTGATTTTCATCGAGTCTAAGGACAACTTTGAGTTCATCTGGCGAGCTCTAAGTAATGGGCCAATACCCAAACCCGTGAAGACCATTCAAGCTACTGCAGCAGGCGGTGAAGCTCGCACTGAGGACAAGACACTCGCAGAAATGACTGCGGACGAAAGAGGCATGGTTGAGGGTGAAAAACATGCCAAGAGATATCTCATTCAGGCTGTAACACCCTAAAAATCAGGGTTAATTTAAACCTCAATTTAGAACAAGATCTAAACATAAACTTTATACATAAGCGGAGAATTACTATGAGGGTCATATTTACAAAAATAAGATTCTTCAAATAACCTCTTAATCTAATCATTTCACTATAATCAGATTAACTAGGTTATCTAGGCATCTATCAAAAACCTCATCATTCAATAACTTCTCCGCTAATCCAAAAGCTCTCGTCCCACATCCCTTTATTTTCCCGAGCTTGTACCTGGTAAGAAAATACCATTTGAAACGATTAGGCTAACGCCTAGTGAGAACATTCGGTTTCAAAATAATATTTGTACAAATCAATGTAAACAAGTCATAACAAACCTGGTTTACCCTTTTCTTACCATACGCGAAATCATCCTTTAATAACGGGTTAAACCCGGTTCCATGACTACGACCTGACCCTAAGTCGGTCATTTCTCATGGTCTAGAGCCGCACTACGAATCTTCACCGATTCTAGCTTTAAGCTCTTATCCAATAAATCGCAATATACACATGCCCATTTATTGGAAAGGAAATAGAGATTACAATATACACATGCCAATCCCTTCTTTTCCTTAGAAATCGGACATTACGTTTATTCCACGATTTATCACACACATCAGAATAATGAATAATCTCCATCTATTCCACGTACACATAACCACTAGTGCCTATGGATCCATATCACCTATTTGTACTCATACAGGTATTTATTTAATATAGATTCCTCATAGCAATTAGTATGAGCGAATTATATTTATACCACAAATATTCCTCATAACAACCGTATGAGCGAATCTTCTTTATAAATCCTTCATATCATTTAGTATAAGCAAATCACATTTAATATGTCAATTTCTTATAACAGAAGTCTAACCATCAATTTAATATAATAGATTTTACTTTATAAAATCTTTATAAAATCCTTCTTCCAAAATCCATCCAAAACAGTTCATTTATAAAATACACCTTACCATAATTTAAAACTCTATAAAAAGGTAAGGTAAGAATGAACTCACCTGATAGTAGTCGCGCTACTTTTACTTCCTAAAAAACGTAGGAATTTTCCGTCATTGACTTCACAGAGACCTGAAATACCCATATACATTTTGTACTGGTATTAATCTACGGTTTAGGACTTTTAAAGGCTAAAATCCTAAAATTCTCGTCTCTTATCGCAACCAACTAGTTGCAATAATACCCATCGCAAAAAACAGTATTTGTCGCAACCAACTACTGCGACACAACACCATATCGCAATCAACTGTTGCGATAGCTCTTTTTGTCGCAACCAACTATTGTGATACCCTCCTTGTCGCTACTAATTGTTGCGATACCATTGGGTTTGTTGCAACCTAAGGTTGCGATACTTATGAACATCGCAACCTTCAAAACTATCGCAACCCATTGAGACGATCTTCAAAACTATCTCAACCCACTGTGTTCATACTTATTCCAGATTTTATCAGGTTTAGGCCATAATTAAAGCTGTAAATTTGCAGATATGTTTAATACTACTAGCAAAACATATCTACCAACCCAGATTTACCATAATCAACAAAATCAACATAACCCACTTCTAACTCCATAGAAAGCTTAATACTCATAAAGAGAGTAATTTAAATAGAAACTTACCTTTTGTTTTCCACAAGCTTTAAATCTTCAATTTACTGATAAATCTTCCAGCTAACTAGAACTTGCTTCCCTTCTTTTTCTTCTTTAAATTTCTCTCACAATTCTCTCTCTCTCTCTCTTGCCGTACTCCAAGTACACACACACACTTAGAATGTTTTTGTTTTCTAAATGATGGACACCTCACCTCATTTTAGACAAAATGAGGCGGTGATGGTATTGTTTTAATTACAATAACCAAACAGCCCCTCACACTATCATCCATTGACAAATTTAACGCCTCCTCTTATAAATTGAAATTAAAGTTTACCCCTTAACTTATTACTCCATAAAACAAATACTTAACTTAATCGGGGATAAACTCTAATATTAATTTATCACATAATCAACCATACTTTATCAAATAATTATACTCAAATTATTTAATAACCAAAACATCATCTTTTATAAAAATCGAGATGTTACACAGGCTCTACCCAACTCGACCTACACAGCCATAGATAGCCACAAGGAATCAGCAAAGGGTATGTAGGATCAAGTGGAGAAAATGATGCGCGGGAGCAAAGTTGGAAACCAACTGAAGATTAACAGTTGTATAACCAAGTTTGATGGGTTCAAGCAGCGCACCGGCGAATCTCTCTCCCAAACCTATGAACGTTTTTGTCTCCTCCTCAACGAGCTACACAAAAACTACATTACTTGATCTAACACAGAGAACGCGCTCAAGTTTCTCAACAACCTCTTGCCAGAGTGGAAAGTATTTGCCTCCCACATCAAGCATAACCACTTGATGGAGAATGTAGGCATCCACGAGCTCTATGAGATGCTTCTTCAGGACGAAGACGAAGTGATGGAGATTCTGAACAAAAAGAAGTCTGCGTCCAAGCCACCTGCTGATCCACTAGCTCTCATGTCTTCAAAACGACGCAAATCTTCTAGTCGTCATTCCAAACGTGCCCAAAAGCCAAGTGAATCTGAATCAGAACCTGAGGAAAAGGAAGACAGTGATTCTGATCCTGAATTAACAGTCATTAAGAAAGCAATGGCTCTGCTCTCCAAATCCTTCCAACAATAGAAGTTCTACAAGAAGCCCAAATCCAATAATCAGCACTATTCCACCTCTTCCAACAAGCGCCATGATTATCAGGATAAATACGAAGGCAAGAAGAAGTCCGATGAGCACAACCATTCTGATAAGAAGGAGAAGACTGAGAAAGATGACCGCAAACTAGAAAAGAAGAAAGACGAACCCGTGACATGCTACAACTGTAGGAAGTTGGGTCATTTTGCCAAAGACTGTAGAAAGCCTGTTGTGAAGAATGCACATTATTACAAGGCAAAGCTCACATTGGCAGAACAAAAAGAAGCAGGAGAAGTTCTATTTGTTGAAGATGACTACTGGCTGGGTCGATCTGATAGTGAAAGCGACTCTGAAGGTGCTGATGCTTTTATGGGCTACCACTCTCCTGCTGATGAAGAAAAGGCAAAGCTGTGTCAGGTATGTGAACCTATCCATCAAGATTTTTTTAATCAAATGCATTCTATTGTTGAACGGATAGATTCCTACAAGGCCACCGCTGATGAACAACTGCTTGAAATTAAGTCCTTAACTGAAAAGTACAAGTCCGAAAATGAAAATTTAAAAGAAAAATGCAAAAATATTTCAATAGCACCCACGGACATAAGAGCCAAGATATCTGAACTACATTCACAGCTAGATCAGTATGCTAATGAGAAAGTAGAAATTGTTTATCAATGCTCTGCTCTTCAAATTCAGCACAAGGAGTTTGTAAATAAAATAGTTGATCTCGAAACCAAACTCCACAAAAGAGGCCAAACAGACCAGACTATTCATATGAATAAACCCAAGGAATTCACATACTTTAACAAGGAATAGGTAATCGGATACGATAACCCACATTACTTGAAAAAGGGTATCCACCTCACTCCTACTCTCTATGATTTTGGGTGTCTGGGTATGGACAAAAAGTATCCAGAGTTTAAGATAAGATGGACTGGTCCTGTTAAACCTGAAAAGGAAGAGGAAACTGAGGAATATAAGCGCAAACACACGTCTAAAATGCAACTTCCTTTTTGTTATGAGCCTATACACTATTCTTATGAGAAAAATCCAAAGAAATACCTCTCAAATGACTACTTTGACTGCTATAAGGATGTAACGCCCAAGGATTCCTCCAAACAGGATGAGGTCCAAGCAACCGAACCCAAGACTGAGACAGATGAGTTCAAACTCTATGTTCACCCTCTCGTCTTGGAAGCAAAAATAGTCGAGTTAGAGGAGTCACTCGAGAAGTAAAGGTCATGTTTTCTAAAGGAAAAGCAAACGCTTATCACAGAACTTGAGAATCTCAAATCTGAGAAAACTGAAGCTGTGTCGGATGAAGGACAAGAAATCCTTCGGTGTGAAATCAATAAGCTCACATCAAAACTGTCTGCCTTGGCTACAGAAGCAATGCAGGAGCATACGAGAAATGGTCAACTCCAAGAGAAGGTTGACCTACTCCAATCTGAAAAGTTGATTTCACCCGAACTTTCCTCCAACTCATCTGATACGTCTTCGTGTAAAGCCTTCATTGGCAAAATCTCTTCACAAGATGGAAAAGAGACTCTAGATAAGTGTGTTTTAAGGAATTTAAACTCTGATTTTTTCCTAGCTTCCGCACCAAATTCCCCTAAACACACATATACAAAGTGTTCCTCGCCTTCCTCGGCCAATCTAAGTCCCACTATTCCGGATATCGATTTTTCAGAATTTATGAATTCTGAGGGTAATTCTGATGAAGAGTTTGAATCGCTCCCCTTCGACAAACCTCTTCCAAGTCATACTGACTTTCTATCACCAGTGGTTAATCGACCGGTCAATTTTCAAAAGGGCGAATGTTCCAAATCAAAGACCCCGGCTGTGATTAAGGTTTCTAAAACTAAGTCGCATCCTAAAAAACAATCACAGCCAAGGCAAAAGACCGATCGATCGACCGATAAAAATCCTGTTTCCTCAAAATCCACTAACCATGCCATCAATGTTGTTTCAGATAAAACTGGTCGAGCTAAACCGGACAAACAAAAGTGGTTAGCTAAGGAATCTATCGAGAAAAAGGCATCGAAGTCATTTAATATTGTTTTCTATCCTAGAATGAACATGCATGATTATGCTTTGAACCATAAGAATGATTTTGTTGAACAAGATGTTAATTTTCCAATTAAACTTTATTCTATTCAGCAATTAATTCAGTTATCGCATGATTGCCTGTGTTGTTCTAGTTGTGGTTGGAATGACTTCGATGATATTATAAATTCACCTGATTGGTTTGGTTTGTATCATGTCTTTAACTCAAAACCAAATCGCAGACCTCGTAAAAACAAAAAGAAATCTAAATCTAAACGGGGTCCCCAATAGGAGGTTAAACCCATGCAAGAAAGAAAACCCATTTCAAAACGGGTTCCTCCTACTGAGGTTAAACCTACACCCAAGAGGCAACCTGCTTCAAAACAGGTTCCTCCGAAAGGTGTAAAACCTAACCCTCCAGGACCCATTTTCAAATGGGTACCTAAAGTCCGCTAAACTTGTTTTTGCAGGACGGTCCTGTGTGGTACTTAGATTCTGGATGCTCCAAGCACATGACCGGAAGGAAGGAGCTACTCACGAACTACAAGGAACAATATTGCGGAGACGTGAGATTTGGAAACGATGACAAGGCGCCGATTTTGGGCTACGACGACATTGTCCAAGACAAGATCACCATAAAGAAAGTTTCATACGTCGCGGGATTGGCACACAACTTGTTCAACATCGGCCAATTCTGCGATAAAGATCTTGAGGTCAGATTCAAAGCCAAAAGGTGTAGCATTCTCACTGACGCCGGAACGGAGCTACTGGTTGGAACGTGAAAGACCAACCTCTACACCATCGACCTCACAGCCCTGAAGACCGATAATTCTGTCTGCCTGATGTCAAAGGCCAATTCCCAGCAAGCGTGGATTTGGCATCGATGTCTCTCTCACCTGAACTTCAAGAGTATCAACAAACTGGTGCTGGGCGAACACGTAAAAGGCATGCCCGACCTTCAATTCGTAAAGGACCGACTCTGTGGGGCATGCAAAATGGGAAAGATGAAGCGAGCGACGCACAAGCCGAAGGCCACTCCGAGCACGTCCCGGTCCCTCGAACTTATCCATATGGATTTGTGTGGACCGATGCGTGTTTAGAGCATCAACAAACACATGTACGTCCTAGTGATTGTGGATGATTTCTCACGCTACACTTGGGTGAAGTTCTTACGCTCGAAAGACGAAACCTCGGAATTGATCATCAACCACCTGAAGACTATACAACTGAACCTTCGACAATAAGTTCAGACCATCAGAACCGACAACGGGACAGAGTTCAAAAATCAAACGGTGAACGAATACCCGACTTCAGTCGGTATCTTGCAAACCTTCTCGGCCGCACGCACTCCTCAACAAAACAGAGTGGTGGAAAGACGCAACCGTACCCTCGTCAAAGTCGCTCGCACGATGCTGTCACAGTCAAAGCTTCCTTTATTTCTCTGTGCCGAAGCGGTGTCTACTGCATGCTACACGCAAAACCGCTCCATTATCAACAAGCGGTTCAACAAGACGCCGTACGAGATCTTGAACAACCGCATTCCGAACATCAAGTATTTCCACGCGTTCGGATACACGCGCTACATCCTCAATGACAAAGATGATCTCGGAAAATTCAGTCCGAAGGCAGACGGAGGAGTTTTCATAGGATACTCCATACAGGCTAAAGCGTATCGCGTTTACAAAAAACGGACCAAAACCGTTACTGAGAGTGTAAACGTGACATTCGACGAAGCCGCAGATTTGGCTTCTGAACAAATCAGTTCAGAACCTGGTTTAACTGACGTGCTAGCTTCCGAACTCTCACGTTCGGGATCTACACAAATGACAGTAAATCCGAATCATGCATATACATCGAATGCTCAACTTTCTGATTTATATTTACTGTTTCAACATTTTTATGATGATATGTTTAACACGTCCACCCCTTGTGTCTCAGCGCAACCACGTATTGAAGCTGCTCAAATCGAGGACTCTGCGAATCTTTTCGGTCTGCTGCTTTCGACTAGCACTCCAATAATCACTATGGAGACACCTCATCCCTCATCATCCACATCTTCTGATACAACCATCCCCCCGGAGAACCAGTTCAAAACCCAGAGATCGCTCCTGAAGATTCGTCCTCAATTTCACTCATAGATCAACCTCTGCCTTCCTCGGAACCAGAAGTTGCTCAGCCTTCGACGAATCCACCAACGTCTCCTCCGAGAAACCAGCCTGTTAGACTTGAATTCGGACTAGTGGATTCGTGGATTCGGACACCTCACTCTCAACTCAGCAGCCGCTTCCACATACCACCAAATGGACAAGAGCTCATCCCATGTACCAGATTATCGGTGATCCCTCCACTCCAGTCCAAACCCGAGGCGCATCGGCCAATTTCTGCCTCTTCTCTGGATTACTGAGTAAGATCGAGCCTACAACCGTGTCCGAAGCTTTAGAATATCCGGACTGGGTCATGGCCATGCAAGAGGAACTCAATCAATTTTAGGCCCTCAAAGTATGGCGACTTGTCCCACGTCCAAAACACAAGACGGTGATCGGCACTAAATGGATCTTCAAGAACAAGAAGGACGAGGACAACATCATCGTACGAAACAAGGCGCGTCTCGTGGCCAAGGGATACCGTCAACAAGAAGGGATCGACTATGTTGAGACATACGCTCCGGTGGCGAGAATCGAAGCAATACGTATGTTCCTTGCATACGCCGCACACAAAAATTTCACGGTCTTCCAAATGGATGTGAATACCGCATTCTTCAACGACGAACTCAAGGAAGAGGTGTACGTATCGCAAACGGACAGGTTCATGGACGAGAAGAAGCCTAATCATGTCTACATACTAGACAAGGCACTATACGGTTTGAAGCAAGCTCCACGGGCCTGGTATGATACATTATCAAAGTTTTTAATAAAATCGGGATTTTCACGAGGTAAAATCGATACAACCCTATTTATTAAAAATGAAGAGGGTCATTTAGTCTTGGTTCAAGTATATGTTGACGACATCATTTTCGGATCTACTAACCCACAGTTTGCTAAGAACTTTGCCAAATTAATGGAATTTTTTTTAAAATGAGTATGTTGTGTGAGATGAATTTCTTCCTTGGTCTTCAAGTTAAACAACTGTCGACCGGGATATTCATAAATCAGGCCAAGTACATCCGGGATATTCTGAAAAAATTCCAGATGGAACAGTCTTCACTGATGAAAACTCCCATGGCACCCAGTACAAAGTTACACGCCGATCCTAACGGAAAGGATGTGGACACTAAAACGTACCGGGGAATGATTGGTTCATTAATGTATCTCACTGCTAGTAGACCGGACATTATGTTTGCAACCTTTCTTTGTGCCCGGTTTCAGTCAAAACCGAAAGAGTCTCACTTAATCGCTGTTAAACGAATTCTTCGTTATTTAAGAGGTACTGCTGATCTTGGCTTGTGGTACCCGAAAGAGACAGGTTTTGAGCTTTTGGCATATTCGGATGCAGATCATGCGGGCACCATGATGGATAGGAAGAGAACATCGGGCCATGTGCAGATCTTGGGCGACAGTCTGGTGAGTTGGGCATCCAAGAAGCAGCAGTGTGTCTCTACGTCGACTGCCGAGGCGGAATACGTGGCTGTCGCAAGCTGCTGTTCACAAGTGATATGGATGCGCACGCAACTCAAGGATTACAGTTTCACTTACACAAAGGTGCCCGTCTACTGCGACTTGAAGAGCACAATTGCAATGTCCAGCAATCCGGTCCAGCATACAAAGACTAAGCACATAGACGTTCGGTACCATTTTATCAAGGATCACGTTGAAAGAGGTACATTCGAACTCTACTTTGTAAATACAGAACATCAGTTAGCAGATCTGTTTACAAAACCCCTGGACGAAAAACGCTTTAATTATCTAATGTCCAGGTTAGGTATGCTAAATCGGAAGACTTGATCTGATGGTGTGCCCGATACAAGTTCCATACATCTACGAGAAACTGTCTACTCATCATCTGTTGTTCACACTCCGGATGATTGAGCATACACTTTCTCGCATCTGTATTCTACTTGTATCAGTTACATTGTTAGGTTAAGTCTTTGTATTAATAAAGTAGATTTCGTTTGTTCATTTTCTTTTCACGTGTATTTCTTTTTGTTTAATACTGTCGTCATATTCAATTTTGCTAATAACTGTGCTTTCATGAGTTGTTCATGTGTTCACGGGGAGCACGAACAAGTATCAGGTAAGTTGCTTCTATTGTTGAGGGGGAGTGTCACACAAGTTTTTTATGTGTGTGGACATTCCCGAGTGAAATTCCCATTCCACTCTGTGCACATTCCGACGGGGACCATAACCATAGTTGTTCATCATTCAAGGGGGAGCGTCACACATTTTTCTTAAAAATATACAAGTTTTGTTTTGTGTGTGATTGACGTCTCCTAACCCACTCACATTCCTGTTCCGAGGGGGAGCAGGGAAATACCCATGCAAAGGTCGAGGGGGAGCAGGGATTTTTTTTTCAAAGAACGAGATGAAATTGGAAGTTTTTGGACCTTCCGGACACTTATCCGGTAAGTGCCCAGGTAACCACAAGTTACCGGGTAAACTTACCAGACCCGGTAAGTTACCGGGTAACTCATCCGGTAAGCTTCTCTCTATAAATACATTCCGGAAACCCTAATCGGTCACTTTACCCGGATTCTTCCAAAACCCTCTCGATATCTCGCGACCGGTAACTCTCGGATCTCTCTCATTCGTGCTCCATTTTCCACGAAATCACAGGTATGTGTTCCCAATCACCAGTCGATAACTCTATAAAATTTGATTCGATTTTTCACCGCCAATTTTGGTCGATTTAAGGATCGACTGAGGGTTTCCGAACCCCGATTTAGGTCGGTTCATATTCTGACCGTTCATGGCACTCTTCGCGCCGATTGAATGTCGATTATACCTTATCTTTGTGTATAGACGCACCTAGACCACGTAGATCTAGGGTTGGATGGTGTTTGGATCGATTTGAGTACCCCTACCACTTCGTCCGGGAACTCGAGGTTACCCGGTAACCATCTTATCGTCCAGTAACATTCATGTTACCCGAACACCTTCATCGCATCCGGTCACATCGATCCTCCGGTAACCCATGTCGTCCGGATAACTTAGCATCCGGTAAGTTCAGTGTCCGGTAACCTTTGTGTATCCGGTAAGTGAATGACATCCAATAACCTATTTTACCCGGTAACCTTGCCTCAGCCAGTAAGTACCTTTTATCCGGTATCTCTAGTATCCGGTTAGTACCTGGTAAGTCCTATCTGTCCGGATACCCTGTTTATCCGGACACTGCTTGAGTCTTGTGCCTTTGCCATTTTTCAAACATTGGCAGTCCCAATGTCCTGCAACTACTGCCAGTCCTCAATCACCCGCTGATGGAGCCTTTCAAATGCTAAGGTACGCATCAATACCGATTTGATCTCGTCCTAATTCTAAATCGGTATCTTACAGGTATACTTATGGCGGATCAACAAGATCAACAACAAGAGAACATTCCTCCTCAAGAGGAATTTATTGACGAAGCGGCCGACAATGCATTGGTTCCTGAGGACCATGGCATTGAGATCTCACCGAACAATCACCATCTCGACGCCGCCGAATTCCGACCTGCACACCGAGTGGTCGTCGACATCATGCTCGGCCACCCGCTTCGCCGAGCTCTCACCGCCACCACTGATGTCCCGGTACTATACATATATCAAGTGTGGCATACGACTAGAGTTGTAACTGCCAACAACACACAGACCATCACAACACGCATCGACAATCATCCTTTCACGCTAACACCGGAATCCCTACGACGACTACTGTCACTTCCGGAACCAACTGCCGGAGGTAATGCTGCGTACGCCCCCGCTATCGATGACGCAACATTTTACGCTCAAATCCGTGCTCTTGGATATCATCACGAGCTCAACCGCCCCTCAACCTTCAACCGTAAATACATCACGCCCGTCTGGTACACGTTGTTCACCATCCTGAACATATGCTTGTCCTCCCGATGGAAGGGGATCGACCAATGCACCGTCGACTTCCTACGCTTGTTTCACGCCGTGTGCTACAACCGTCATATCAACTTCGCCGCAATCATCTGGCGGGAACTCGTTCAAGAAAAGAAGTTTCTACCATTCCCACGTTTCCTTTCTCTGGCCATCCGGCAACACATGGAGGCGAATACACTTATCCCGAGACGTATCCATCACCCAGTATGTCCCCCGTTTAACTTGCACTACGTAGTGATTCGCAATCCACCTGATACCCCGACCATGCCTATCCAAGAACACCTACTGGCACACGCGGACCCCAATGCACCGGGTGTGATAGAATATAGGTGAGAGTTAGGAAATCCCATGGTCCAGCCAGAGCCAGAGGGACCTCCCCAGGGACATAGACCTGAGCGACGTGAGGGTCCACGGACGAGAGGTGGTAGAGTCCGGGTAGCTGGGGCTCCCGGACGGGGTGTGATGAGGTTACATGGGAGGGGAACAGGCGTGGGCGGTGCATTGGATACGCATGCCAGTACTACCCATTCCAGCCAAGCCGGAACAAGCCAACAACCCTTTGTTCACACCACCCGAACCACGACCGAAGCAGGACCGTCGACTAGACTACACGAGGTCCCGGTCGTCATCGAAACAGAAAGACCAATGCTTCATCGTGACCCAAAGGCATACATATTTGACCCTCCTTCGCCGCCCAGACAAGTTGAAGAAGTGGAATCCGAATCCACTGAATCCGATACGGACCATGACATACGCACATCCTTGATACCACACCGTATCGGCCCACACCCACCTTTGATTAAGGAATCCCCATCTGACTGACCCACACCCTCTACCATCCCAACAGCTGAGCCTATTCTGGGAGACATAAGGAGAGAGGAGGGAGTATTAGTTGAAAATCAAGAAGTGGTTAGACAGAGTGAAGTCAGATCGAAAAAGATCATGAGAGAGAAAGCCGTAAAAATATAGAGGCTAGAGAGAGAATCCAAACCGGTGTCGCCCAGGTGACACGAGGTTTTAACACCCCGCGAATCTAACCGCAAGTGTACGGGTCGAAGTCAAGTAATAGTACTTGGAAAGTACGAGTATCGAATCACGGGGAACTAGGAACTAAGTATCACAATTACTATAGACTCTATTAACTGGACTGTCGAATTTGAAAGATGGGTTTTAAACTAAATTCTAGCAAATCACAACTTAAACGCAAACAAGCCAAGAACAAATTAGGAACTTCGATAGAGTGAAAAGTTGAGGGTTGGAAATCCTCCGGTTCTACACATGCAAACAATTAATTCAAACGGTTACCAGTTAATCCCCTTAATGATTCCCAAATCTTTTAAAGTCACCGTTGTTCTCTTTCAAGCCACAACGGGTTTTACTTTGAAAAGGATAAGTTTAATCTCTCGATCTCACTTATGGATTCCAAAACACATTAAGTACTCGATTTATGTTAAATTGGCTAGATTTTATCTCCCGATATCAACCTAACGGTTTAAATGGGACTAAAGCTTACTTGGTATATCTCTATCACCTTTTTGGGCTTTAGGCATGCAATTCCTAAGTCTATATAGCGGTTAATTCTCACGAACTTAATTGCTAATCAACAAATCAATTGTAAACTGGCCAAATTCACAAAAGCGTTAAGAACACAATCACATGCTTCCATTAACAAGGAGAAACTGATAAAAGTACAAATCAATTCATTACATGCTTAAAAACCGAATTCATTCCAACCCCCAACACGAACCAGTTAGTTCATGTCGGTGGTGGATTCAAACATAAGAGAAAATTATTCAAAGGTGAATGTAAACATGATCAATGGCTAAAGATGTAAACGTGATAGTAAATGGTGAAAACTCCCTCTTGTGTTCGTCTCTACGCTCCGTCTTCAATGTAATCGTGATCGGCTCTGTATCGTGACCTCGAGGACTCCGAAGGTCTCCCAAAATCGCCCCGGAACTGCTCTGGATCGTCTGCCGTCTGATTGATACCGAAAAGTGACCTAAAACCCGATTAATAAAGCTGGAATTCGCGAAACAGAGGGTTACGCCACTTGCCACGCGACTTGCAAGTCGCGTGGTAAGTCGCGCGTGTTGTTTTTGCAGCGTGGGTCGATCTCTGGTTCGCGGGTCGGGTCCTGGTTCGGTCGCGGGTCTTGGGCTTGGCTTTTGGGCTCCCGTTAGGCTTCGTTTTGACTCGTTTTGGGCTCTTTTTAGCTTCTTTCTCGAGAACTGCCACCTTTTAGCTAACCTGCATAAATCACTCAATAAACCGTAAAATACCCGCCTTTTTACTTGAGTACAAGCCAATCTCGTTGGTTTGAGAACCGGAAATAACGCCAAAAAGTGGCGTTATCACCAGGTAGCCACATCTGCTATCCCGTCTCATCCGTTGGGATGGGGTATTGAAGAAGCCGCCGTGGACCTAGCGGCGCAATTGCACGACCCTCCTAGCCAGTCATCCGTCTCTCAACAGACGGATGTTTCAATTTTGCACGTGGACTTAGTATAACGTCTACCGATCTATCACTCGGAGAGTATTGGTATTGAAACAAGAGACCAGCATCCCCCGGTCTCGACTTCTTTGGATACACTATTGAGTCTAGAGCCATTTGCTAATATTCATTCTTCGGCTAGGACACAGGACGAGACAACGAACATCAGTGCTCTTGGTGACCCGATCGGAACTTCCGTAGTGTCTCCGCCTTTGAGCGGAACGCGAGGATCGGAAGGAAATCCTACCACGGCCACACCTTTGCCAACCGTGAACGTAGGTGGCTCTACCTCTAAGGTAGATGCCTCAACAGGTCATCTAAGTGATCCCGGTGTTACATTACCCGACTTCGTGTTAAGGGAATATCTAGACAACGCCCTAAAGGTTGTCCGGGAGAAACTGACGGAGGAGTTCCGTAACGAGCTCGACAAGTTAAAAAGTCTGATTAAGGGGAAGGAGAAGATGGTAGAACCCGAAACCGCACCAATCCCTCCACCGACACCCGCTCAACCAACATTTTCGGTGGACACTTTGAAGACCATGCTCCTAGCCCAACTTCTCCAGACTACAGATACAGATACCTCGACTGAAGCAGATCTTATCTCCGTTCTTTGATCACAATCATCTGCTCAGTCGTCTTCCGTCAACACTCGCATGGATCAGCTTGACGCGACTCTCAAGGAAGTTCAGAACGCCCTATCTACTTTATCCGAGAGAGTCGCATCTATGGAAAAAACCTGTAAGGTCAAGCCGGCGGACTAAAGCGAATGAACGATGATCAGGATGATCCTGATCACCGTGAGGGGGAGAATAAAAGACTACGATTAGCCGAGTCCGCCCCAATCCTTACTGAAACTACTACAACCGTGGTTCAACCGGAACCGTCAACTGTGGCAACTGCAACCGAAGACGAACCTGAAGCCCAGTTGAGCTTAGCTGAGATGGTTATAGACATGGAAATCTTAGACGATGAAGACCCGATGGTTGAAAAGCCCGAGGGAGAAACACAGGAATTGGTCACTTATTTTGCATCAGAAAGGCCTGCACTTGATCTGATTGATCCAGATTCCGAGATCGACCCCAAGACTGAAAATGCATGGTACGAAAAAGCCGCCAGTGCAATAAATCTCCAGGTAAACCTGATCTTTCCTACTGATGAAGACGATAACGTTGATTATGACCAGTTTCTGCTACAAAACCTGTATAGTACACCTGCCCACACTATACAGGCTCCCGAGACTTCTACGATACCCGAGACTTCAACTGCTACAAATCCGACATCCCCTCAACAACCAACAGCTTTAGATCATCCTCCTCCTCCACAGCAACAAATCTGATGGGAGAAGATCATGATCCTTATTCCTCACCTGGAGGAATCCCTGAAAAAGCTATATGTTCACATATTACACCCCATCGAGCCAACCTTCTGCCTTGGGATTTCCCACTTCGACAAGGAATACCAAAGCCAGTACATAAATTCCATGAGGAGGTGTTTGCCAGTTAGCCAAGTCCGAACGAAGCACAAAATCTCTGAAGTGATCAACATCCAAACAGGCCGAATCCTTAGAGTCATGTTTCCAGTTTTCACCGTCTGCCACGAAGACGGAAATGAATGGAGAATTTCTGAAGCTGACTTTAAGAACCTCAGACCGTTCGACTTCTTCGCTCTACTGAAAGACCTCCAAACAAGAACCATCTGACCTCTTCATGTAACTAAAGCGCTCGAAGTTGTCCGTCGGTTCCTAATTCACATGATCATGATGTCCTACCTCATAGACTTACAAATGGGAATCGAGAACAGAGCAAAGAAGGTAAACCTGCTGAAACCGAATCTGAAAGTGCCTGAACTGAAGATGTATCCCGAGAACGCACTGCTTCTAGAACCAAAATTTAGGATTGTTTACCTCAATGATCAGAAAGAAAAGAGGTTTCTCCGCTTCAGTCAGGTCGACAGATTCTGCGATGGTACACTCCTCAAAGTCTGAGACGCTCTTCGTAACATCATCACTTTTGAATCCAAAAACTGAAAAGTATCGTTTGTCCCCAATGCAAATGAGACAACCGTACGAGAAGCATTGGATGTGATTGAAGACCGCATTGACTACCACCGAGCCATCCGGACGTTCGAGATCCACTTTGCGCTCCGAAAGAGATACGTCGAGAACTGGCGCGAACTCGAACTTCAATTCAAAGGGGGAGATTGTTAGGGTCAAAATCAGGTTGACTAGAAGTTCAAGGGCTAAACTGTTATTCTTTATTTTGAGCCTTAAAGTGTAAACGGGCCATGGGCTTTCTAGCTTTGGGCCCATGGTATATAATGTTTTGTAAGCCTTAGTTTTAGGCTAGTTGTCATATTGAACTTTCATACGCTTTGTAATTCTCTCTGATTTGATTGAAAGTTATATGGATGACCAATTGAAATCAAACTGTGTGTTTTGCATCTATTGATTTCTACTGTTCGTTGCACTGATCTAGAACTCACATCTTCAAATCAAGCAGAATGAAAAAGGCACTTTCATTCACCAAGGTAAGTATGTTAAAGATGTGCTGAAAAAGTTCGATTTAACTCAAAGCTCAGCTATGAAAACCCCAATGGCACCGCTGCTGACACTTAACGTTCCTTTAGGAAAACCTGTTAATGTCACAGCGTACCGTGGGATGATCGGCTCTCTTCTGTATCTTACAGCTAGCCGTCCTGATATTATGTATGCAACCTGTTTGTGTGCACGATATCAAGCTAAACTTAAGGAATCTCATTTGATCGCTGTAAAGCATATTTTCGATACCTTAAGGGTACTCCTAACCTAGGTCTTTGGTATCCCAAAGACTCAGGGTTTGATCTAATCGCCTATTGGGATAGTGATTTTGCAGGATGCAAATTGGATAGGAAAAGCACCACAGGAGGCTGTCAGCTCCTGGGTGGAAAGCTGGTGAGTTGGACAAGTAAAAAGCAAAACTCAGTATCCACCTCAACCATTGAAGCTGAGTACATACCTGTTGGAAGCTGTTGTTCTCAGGTCTTGCGGAAATTCCAATCTATTGCGACAGCACTAGTGCCATCGCCATAGCAAACAATCCAGTGCTACACTCAAAGACGAAACACATCGAAATCAGGTATCATTTTATCAGAGATCATGTGATGAATGGTGATATAGAACTTCATTTTATCCCAACTGAGTTCCAGTTAGCTGATCTTTTCACCAAACCTCTTGATGAGACAAGATTCAACTTTCTCATCAGCGAGCTTGGAATGTTGAACCTGGAAGAGTAAAATCTTCAGTGGTTCACATTTGATCAGTGATAAAATGAATTTGTATAACCCTATTGATCATCTAACCTCTGAACAAATTGATTCGTTGATATCAAGGTATGTTCTTTTTCTTAATCGCTGACGTTCGCCTCAACATGCAAGATTTCAAAATAAATTACATCGTTGAATATCTCTTCCTTTCAGTGATACTTTGAAATTCTTAAACTCTCACTGATATTTCCATTAAGTGCTTCTCTATTTTAAAAATGTCCCTGAGCTTTTCAAAATCCTCAGAGACACCCTAAAATATGAAAGGACGTTTGTGACGTCATCCTCTGGATAAACCATGGCATGCCTTTTTGTCTGATACGTTCGCCCTTTTCGTTTCCTTGTCCAATCAGATTCAAGGGACGTGTCCGTGTCATCATGAAAAACTATTCCCGCTCTTAGTTTTTCTCTCTCTACTCTCACTATATAAACCCTTTTGAGTTTATATTTTTACCTTTTACGCGAACTTACTCTCTCAAGAAAGAACTCACTGTTGCATTTGAATTAATTTCTCAAGAACTTGTTCATCTTCATCTTCTACATCTCACACAGGTTAATATTTCTTTTATTTTCCATCAAATAAACTTGTTTTTGATCTTATTATTGTTTTTAAAAGATTAAACAAAGGAACTTTTTCAAAATAAAATCATTTTCTTCATGGTTTTATGAACACAATCTGCTTACAGATTGTTCTTCGAGTTTATAATCAAAATCTTAAAGTTGACATTTTCATACGTATTTCCAGAATCCTTTCCATAAAATAAAACTGGAAAACAAGAATTTTCACTATGTTTTGTACTTTTTTCAAAACTAGAAATCCCTAGTTTCCATTTCTTTCTCAAAATGGAAACTGTAAAACCCTAAAAACCCATATTTTGGAAACTTGTCCAATTTAAGAACTTTTCTTCATCTTCTTCATGTTTGTATATTATGAAAAGAAATGGCAACCACTGACGCTACCAACACTCAGTCTCCTACTACCTCTGACAAGACTGAAAATGTCAAAGCTCCCAACGTGAACTTCTCAATGGAACAAATCACATTCCATGGTAACAACCCCTATGCCCTATTCAACTTCCCCCAAGGAAACAGATCAATCATCTTGATGATGTTGTTAACTTCCTAAAGAGCTGTCATCTGGTGACAGCACTGACCATCAAACCCCCAGCCCACAAAAACCTCCTTGCCCAATTCTGGTACACTGCCAGAAGAGCTCAGGTGGCCTCCACTAAGAACCCTAAAAAGATGGTGGACGACATCCTCTTTGACACTGAACATGGGGAAGCAAAGATCCATCCCGGGGTAATCAGGTCTGCCCTCAACCTCCCTGGAAGCTCAAGGGAAAGACATTTCGTTTCCTTACCTGACGTCAAAACCGAGGCAGGCAAAGCTGAAATCATTGCATTTCTGGATGCAATGAAGTACACATGGAACACAGGGAGAGATGAACTCCCTGAGAAGAAGCTCACAACCATCCTCAAGAGCAAGATGTCAAGCGAGATGAACTTCATCTTCGCACACCTTATCAGCTGCATGAAAGCAAAAGTCGGGTCAACTGATCAGGCCTCAAAACCCCAACAGGCTATGGGGTATGCGCTGATGAAGGGGCTCCATATCGACTGGGCCAAGATAATCTTCGAGGACATGATGCTAAGGGTCGAAGAAACAAAGAGGTCAGCGAATGTCCCCTATCCCCACTTCCTCAGTGCTCTCTTCAAGCAAGCACTTGGGGATAAGTACCATAAGGTGGGAGACCTGAGGTTATCCCAGGTCGGCCCTAAGGTTCTCGACTTCAAGCCACTGCCAAACGAGGTACGTATTTCTACACTCTTACCTCTTCTCAGATCTCCTTCTTCTTCTACTTCTGCGGCTACCACCTCGGCAGCGTTCATCCAAACCGCTGGTTCCCAGGCCGCACCAACCACTCCTTCTCGAAAAAGGAAACAATTTGAAACCTCAATGGCATCCATAAGCCCAAGAAGATTTCAAAGGAGCAACCCCCAAGCCTTCCCAGGCTGAAGACTCAGTGTCTGTCTCTCTACAGAAGACGTTGGACGGTTTCGTGGCACGCTCCACCAGATCTGATGAACCAACCCCTTCTATACCCACCTCAGTGTCTCAGAACACTGAAGTTATCTTGGAACAGGACCTACCTCTCTCAGTACCTCCAAGTACTGCTGAAATTTTCTTCAGCGGATCCAACGCTGAATCTGCTACCCAATCCCTCTTCTCAACTCTTGTTCCTCCCACATCTCCTTTGGTCACTCCAAACTTCATAATTCCCCCACTCTCTACAACAAACGTCATTCACCTAAGTGACACAGTGGCTGATGATCTACAGCGAATGATAGATCAAAATGAAGGACCTGCGGGCTCTCAGCGTCAACCATCTCTAGAAGACGACTTCGAGCATTTTACTGGTCACCTACATTTCGATGACTTCACCAACCCACCCGCAGGTATACATAAAACTCCAAACACTCCTCTCTCTGGTCCCCCAACTTCTGAGCTTTCCTTTGTTCATAAGTTTTTCTCTATTGCAGGTCCTAATTTGGGCACCATCAACAACTCCCTCAAGGATTTGTCTACAAAGGTGGAATCTCTCACCACCACTCTCTCCTCAAACTCCTCAGCAGTTACAGACGCTGGGGACGCTCTAAAGAAACTCACCTCTGAGGTGAAAGAGAAGGCCTTCAGCGCTGATTTGCAAAAGCTAGAAGGGAGCCTCTATACTTTTGCTACCGCTCTCGCTGACAACTCCACCTCCATCAACACCTTAAACACCACCAACGGCAACCTCTCCAATAACTTCACCACACTGTCCAATGAAGTCACATCGCTGAAGACAATGATGGGCAACCTTCAGGGAGAGGTTTCGTCTTTGAAGACGGAGATGAGCGATCTAGGTAAAAAGGTCGACTCATCCAATGCTCTGATCCAACAGCTCTTGGATCGTCTCAACGCTCCCACTGTCCCTCTATCCCACTTCTCTCAGACTGGTCGGGAGAAAGTGGAGATGGTCGTGGACTTCATAATCCAAAGTACCCCTGCTATTTCTGGCCTAGAAGACAGAATGGCAGCGGTGGAAACCACTGTTGGGATCCCTGGCCACGAAGACAGGGACCCTAAGGATGCTGCTGCTGACACTACTACCTCCCCCATCCGTCATGTGGAAGAGGGGGAGAAGACTCAAGAAGACCTTCCCCATAACTCTGAGGGGGAGGGTATTATCTCTGAAAATGCTGCTAAACCTCAGGGAGATGAAAACCCTGAGGAAACCGAGAAGAGTCTCTCTCATTTTGAGGGGGAGGAGCTCGATGAAGAACTGGAAACTGCTGAAGTTCTTATCCCTTCTGAAGAAGAAGCCGAAGAAGAAGAAGACGAAGAAGATCTTGATCTTCATGATGACGAACCCTCATCATCCCCCAAAGATGATGATGATGATGATGACGATGATGATGATGACGATGATGATTCCTTCTAACCCAGAAGGAGTCCTGCTCTCAAAGGAATAGTTATCAAAGAATCAGGGGAGGGGACCACCAAAACTAAACCTGCAGCGACTGAAGCCGACAAAGGCAAAAACAAAGGCATCACTGCAGAAGACAATCTGACTATCCTTCTCAGAAAGCCAGTTTGTCAGGTAACATATATTTTCTTCCCTTACACTGCATCCTTCCTCTATCCTTTCTCAACCTCAGTTCTACTCTCCATAAAGCCTCTATACACTTAACCTCATTCTTTCTCGATCTCTTCTCCCAAATGATCTTACCTATGTGATCGTTTTGTTTCAGCTAGTCCTCTCCCCTGCTTGAGGGTCAAGTTGAAGCTCCTCCTGCTACAACTCCAATAATCCCAGCCCCGAGTGCTGATGAAATAATCCCGGTCCTAAATCTCGATGGGACTGGTGTCATTTTTGAAGAAGAAGAAGAAGAACAGCTCTCTCACGAGAAAAGACCTTCCTTGGTTCCTCAAACGCCAAGTGAAGAATAAATGAAAAGAAGAGAAGCTATGATTCAAAATCTAGAGGATCAACGCATCGCTCCCATTCATCTCAACATCCTATCTAAAGATGAAATCGTTGAATCCCTCAAAGCTGAAAAACTCTCCGCTGAACGAAAGAAGGCTGAAGAAAAAGACAAAGAATATGCCTTAGAGCTTGCTCAACGTTCAGTTGAAGATCCAGCCTTGAAGAAATTTCCTGTTGCTGTCCAAAAGAAACTGATGAAGGACGCACAGAAGACCCACCAGGAAAAGACCAAAGTCAGCGAAACCACACTGAAATGGTGTAAGAAGATGTGCCACTACAGACAACATGCTTCAAGGATAAAAGATGTAAACGTCAAAGGGAGATATGCTTTGAAAAATAATATAAAGGTATCGATCGTTCATGTCCAAGTAGTCAGAGAAAATGGCTACAACAGAACTTGCTACATGTCAGCCATGGACAAATTTGGTTTCGCTAAATGGTTGGAGATGAGAATAGCAATTCAAAGATCCCGCTAAACTTTCAAGACATATGTTAAACAAGAAATAAACAGGCTGGTCGACTTGGTAACCTCAGCGGTCAATATTCCTCCTCCACCAATTCAGAAGAAACAAGCTGCTCCAAAGAAGAAGAAAAATCCTTCCTCTCCAGGCCCGGCAATAAGAAACGAGACAGGGATTGATTTCTCTCGTGAAGCAGTTCTTGGCCCTGCCCCTGACCTCTTCGGACTCAACGTATCTCTACCTCCCGCTGAAGATTTCGTTCCTGGTAGAGTTATCAGCAATCCTTTTGGCATTTTCTTCTATGACTTCAATGGTCGCGAATGCTTTCAACGCATCTCTGAGTTATACAAAACTCCAATCGAATAACTCGGAGATTTACTCTACTGGTGCGAGTACAAACGCAGTCTTCTCGGATCACTCCTGAAACCCGACATCTACCGCGAAGCAAAGAAAAGAAGGGAACAGGGAGTCACTGTCCCTAATTGGATGATTCCAGAGACTGATACTCTTGATGAACTCATCAAGAAAGAACCTGAGTAGCTGATAGGATTTCTTTTTGTAATTCTTCTATCTTTATCAGCTTGTATCTTTTTGTACTTGAAATTATTATTTGTTGTACTTGTAATTTTTCCACTTCCCTTTGTAACTGATACGGAGTTTAATGAAAAATTTCAGCGAATGTACTTTACTCCATCAGTACTTAAAAAGATCACTGAAAACAGTAAATGAGACAAATATTTTATGAGTCCTTTTTATCCTTATGTTTTCTTACTTAGCAATTTTCTTTTATTGCTATGTCATAATCAAACAGGGGGAGATTGTTGATCCAAACCCTCAGTGATTTGATAATGACTCTGAGAAACACTTAGTCAAAATTGTAAGTAGACAATATGTATTAGTTTCTCTATCGCTGATAAGTACTAAGTCTATTCAGTACTGTTGATAGGAAACTTACGCTCTTTAAATTACACATTCAGCGAACACTATTCATCAGAAAGCCCTGAGCATATTCAGCCTTACTGATGATCGCTGATAGTTTAAGTTGTTTACTTATGATCCCTAAAGACAAGTTTCACGTCAACCAGTTCTGCGCTGAAGTCGAAGATCAAGCCAAAGAACCAGCGACAAAGTCTACTAATGAACTGATGCGGATATCAATGAAGCCAAGACCTGTCCACTCAACGTGAAGTTTCAAGTAGAAGACTTCAGCGAACGCTGAACTTTATCATTCGCTGATAAATAATCATTCAGCGAACGCTGATCATGAAGCCTCCTCTACAAGTAACTTCTGTCTTATCCCCTTGCACGCCTCTGTATGATTTTGTCAGAACGGACATCCTTTTGTCCAGAATCGTACAACCAACTCTGATTCTACACTGTTCATCATGCGGCCACTAGGTTGTCTACTGAAGTCAAACCATGCAACCAACCAGAGGCTGCCACGTGTAAAGTTGTACTGACATGCATTAAATGCATGCAATATATAAAGGAAACCCTAGTTCACTCTTGAACAACTTCGGGCATTCCTTATCTTTGCTAAATCTGTGTGTTAGAATATTTTCCTTAGTATTCTTATTTTCTCTCTATCTTATTTCTAGTGCAAGAAATCTTAGTGATTCTCATAGTTTGTTTAGATTAGGTTTATTCCTTAATCTTGTTCCGCAACAAACTGTAAATTGTTTGATACATATCAATAAACAATTTAGAAAAGTAAAAATCGTGTGTTTGTATTCAACCCCCCCCCCCCCCCTTCTACAAACTTGTATAATTCCTTTGGGACCAACAAGAAAAATAAGGCACGCATAGCTATCATCTAATTCTCATCATTCCTCTTAGGCCTTCTCCTTTCCTTTGTTTGAGCCTCCTACAATCAGCTTCCGTGAAAGTGGGATTAGATTTGAAAAGCGAGGGTTAGACCATAAGGTCTAGTGAGGTCCCTCAAAGTCACTTTCTCACAAAGGTTTAAAATAGTTTAAGAGCATTCCCAAACAGATAAACACTTTAAATAATACATATCCATCAGTAAGACGTCAACACATGAAATGGCACACTGAAGTCCCGCACATCGGTGACCACGAGTCAGTCTCATACTGCCTTATTTGGACCACACCCTCCAGGGCATATACGGGACACACCCCCCGATATGAGCACTGGCGGGACCCCGACTTAGCCGTATCATGTCCACTATCAAGTGTATGCATACATAAGATTTTAACTTCCCCAATCATAGCAATCAAACAATTTCATATACAGATGTTAAACTCGCAGTTTCATAACATATCATGCGTTTCAAAATAGTATTTAAATCTACTCATTTTTGGTTAGAAAGACTCACCTGCCCTTACTCGATATACCCACTTATAATTCAAATCCTTGAGCCGAAACCTATGTGGAAAGTAAAAATAAGAACGATAAGTTACTTAACCAAACCCTCCCAAATACCTAACTACATTTTCCCAGTCAGTTTCCCCACCATCCGAACTCTACTATCCGGACAGAACCATCCGGACTCTACCATCTGAATTCCACTTTCCAGAAAACTATCCGGATTCTACTTTCTGGAAAACTATCCGGTCTCTACTATCCGGATTCCACTTCCCGGAAAAAACTATCCGGACTTCGCCATCCAGATTCCACTTCCTGGAAAACTATCCGGACTACTCAATACCAACACTATCCGGAAACCTTGTCCGGACTCTATGCCACATCCATAAACGCACTAGTCTGGAACCCTCGTCCGGACTCTCAGGTTTTACTGCACACAGCCCCAAAACGGAATCCCCTTACATAAATGAACCAAATAAGAAGTTGTACAACGAGTATTAATTACACGAAACGTCCCAAATCGAGCTTAATCACCTTTAAATGATTCTCTCCTCCAAAACCAATTCAAAACTCCCAAAGTCCCCCAAAATATAACATTCAAGAATATCAATCGATAGAATGAGGGAGGGAGATGGAGACTTGATGCTTACCTTGAAAACTTGCTGACTTAGTTGACCTCAACTCGGCAATCTCTCCTGGACTTCCTTCAAACGTTGCAGATAGTAACTTGATTTCTTCTATTTGTTCTCACACAGCCGCTCCAAAGGAAAATTAGCAAGACCTAGGGTTTTGTGCCATTCCTTGTGGGTTTTATACCCTTTCACACATTTTTCATAATCACCCCTGAAGTTCAATAACTCCCCTTTTTCTCCATAGTGTTCTTACTTCGACATACCTAGGGCCTTGGTTATTATAATACTCCCCCCTCAAAAGAATTTTGTCCCCGGAATTCCTTTGTCGAAAAGGTGAGGGTATTTGGACCTCATGTCCGCTTCTACCTCCCAAGTCGCCTCTTGTCCCTTATGGTACCGCCACTGAACCTTTACCAATCTGATCCCTTCATTCCTCAATTTTCGGAACTTACAGTCCACAACCTCTACGGGTTCTTCTACATACGACAACCTATCATCGACACTGATATCCTCCAATGGCACTGCCACATCTGTCTCAGCTAGACACTTCTTCAAGTTCAAAACATGAAATGATGGATGAACTCCCTTCAGTCCCTCAGGTAAGTCCAACTTGTAGGCTACCTCTCCCACTCTTTCTAATATAACGAAAGGTCCCACATACCTTGGCCTCAGTTTTCCTTTCTTTCCGAAACGAATTACGTCCTTCCAAGGCGAGACTTTCAGCATTACCCTGTCGCCTACCCGAAATTCGATAGGTTTTCTTCTCTTATTTGCATACTTCCTTTGCTGATCCTACGTGACTCTCATTTTCTCACGAATTAGTTCTATCTTATCAGCTGCCACTTTCACAATTTCCGGACCTACTAGCTGTCTTTCCCCTACCTCATTCCAACATAACGGCATCCGACACTTGCGTCCGTATAATGCTTCAAATGGTTTCGCTTGGATACTCACGTGGTAACTGTTATTATACGAGAATTCTATCAACGACAAGTGTATTTCCCATGAACCTTTGAAATCAATCACGCATGCTCGGAGCATATCCTCTAACGTATGTATAGTTCTTTCGCTCTAACCATCCGTCTGAGGATGATACGACGTACTTATCTTGAGTTGCGATCCGAACTCTCTTTGAAGGCTTCTCCAAAACGATGATGTGAACCGACTATCCTGATCCGACACTATAGATCGCGGCACTCCCTGCCTCGACACGATCTCATTTACATACAACCTCGCCAACTTCTCCAACACATCCGCTTCCTTAATCGGTAGGAAGTGTGCTGACTTGGTGAGACTATCCACAATCACCCATATTGCATCATGACCCTTCAGAGTTCTTGGCAATTTCGTGACAAAATCCATGGTGATGCTATCCCATTTCCATACTGATATGTCCAAGGATTGGAGTTCCCCATATGGTCGTTGGTGTTCTTCTTTGACCTTTAGACACATCATACATCGTTCCACAAAGTGAGTGATGTCTTTCTTCATTCCTGGCCACCAATAAGATTGTCTCAAATCTTGATACATTGTTCGTCCTTGGGTGCACAGAATATCGTGACTTATGCGCCTCTTCCAAAATGCTCACTCTCAAGTCTCCCACTTTACGGACCCACACCTGGTTTTTTAGACATCTCAAGCCACTACTGTTGATAATTAGCGAGGATTCGACCCCCACAATTCGTTCGCCCTTCATATTTTCCTTCAACATTGCTACTTCTTGAAACTTCTTAATCTCGTCCAAGAGATTTGAAGTTGCCTCTACTCTGTACGCCACCCCTTTGGTCGGCTCACCTCTCTCCTTCTAACTTAACGCGTCAGCAACCACGTTCTCCTTGCCTGGGTGTTAGAGGATTTCACAATCATAATCGTTTAGTAATTCCATCCATCTTCTCTGTCTCATGTTTAACTCTTTCTGATCGAAGAGATGTCTAAGACTCTTGTGGTCAGTGTAGATTTGACACTTAACTCCATATAAGTAGTGCCGCCAAATCTTTACAGCAAACACCATTGCCGCCAGTTCATGTCATGCGTAGGGTAGTTCTTCTCGTGATCTTTCAACTGTCGAGACGCGTAAGCGATCACCTTTCCTCTTTGCATCAAAACACATCCTAACCCAAGCTTGGATGCGTCACTGTAGATTACAAATCCCTTGGATTCGTCGGGTAACGACAAAATTGGAGCGATGCTCAGACTTTAGTTCAACTTCTCAAATGCAGCCTCTTGAGCTTCGGTCCAAACAAAATTAACGTTCTTCCTCGTCAAAGCGGTCAATGGTGTGGCTATTCGAGAGAAGTCTTGAATGAACTTCCGGTAGTAGCCCGCCAATCCAAGAAAACTCCTTACTTCCGATGGCGACTTCGGCGGTTCCCAATCCTTAATTGCCTCGATCTTTGTTGGGTCCACTTTGATACCGTCCGCCGACACCACATGACCTAGAAACTAAACTTCTCTCAAGCAGAACTCACATTTTGAGAACTTAGCATACAATTTCTCATGTTTCAACAGTTCTAACACAACCCGAAGGTGTTCCTCGTAATCACTCTGAGATCGTGAGTAAACCAGAATATCATCTATGAAGACGATTACACACTTATCCAATAATGAACTGCAAACTCTGTTCATTAAGTCCATGAATACTGCTGGTGCATTGGTCAGACCAAAAGGCATGACTAGGAATTCGTAGAGTCCGTATCTTGTGCAAAAGGCCGTCTTAGGCACATCTTCCTCCTTTACCTTCAGCTGGTGATAACCCGACCTCAAATCTATCTTCGAGAAGTAGCTCGCACCTTGCAACTGGTCGAAGAGGTCATCAATTCTCGGAAGTGGGTACTTGTTCTTAACCGTCACCTTGTTGAGTTCTCGATAGTCTATACACATTCGCGTAGACCCATCATTCTTCTTAATGATTAGTACTGGCACTCCCCAAGGTGATGAGCTCGGGCGAATGAAACCCTTTGTCGAGTAACTCTTGCAACTGCGTCATCATTTCCTTCATTTCCGCTGGTAACAAGCGATAGGGCGCACGCGCAATCGATGCCGCTCCCAACATCAAATCGATTCTGAACTCTACTTGACGATCTGGGGGAAAACTCGTCAAGTCATCCGGAAATACTTCCGGGTACTCGCTCACTACCGAAACATCCTCTACCCCCTTCTTCTCTTTCTTAGCATCCAGCACATATGCTAAAAACCCAAGGTACGCCTTTCATAAGCATCGCCTAAGTTTCCTCATGGATATCAAACACGACTTCCTATCCCGACGATCCCCATAAACTACTGCTTCCTTCTTATCAGGCAAAGGGATACGAATCAACTTCTTATTACATACAATATTAGCGTCGTTATCGGCTAACCAATCCATTCCTATTATCACGTCGAACTCCCCCATACCTATCGGGTATAAACGTAACGAAAATAAATGGCCATCTATGTCTATGTGACACCCCTCATAGACCACCTTTACCCAGACTCGACTATCATCCGCTATTTCTACTTCAAATCCAAAGTTCAACCTCTTAGGTTTCACTCGCAAATTCTGAACAAAATTCGGCGACACAAAAGAACGATTAGCGCTTGAATCAAACAATACTTTAGCAAATGTCGAGTAAACAGGGAAAGTACCTGTCACCACATCCGGCGTATTCACCGCCTCCTCTGCAGACATGTGGAATGCCCTCGCCTTCGCGCGAGCAGGCTCCACCTTTCTGTCTCCGTCCCTTCTACCATTGCTACCACCATAGCTACCAACCATTCCCCTCTATAGCTGTGGGCAGTCCGTCTTGATGTGGTCTGGCGACCCGCATTGGTAGCATGATCTCGGACTACGGCAATCCCGTGCCATGTGCCCCATTTTCCCACACTTATTGCATCCTTCTTTATCTGACAAACATTCCCCTTTATACATCCTGTTACATTGACCACAAGGCCTCTCCCCCACTCTGGATCCTACCCGCAACTTGGGTCTAGGAGCATTCAGCCTCTTAGCGTCATGGTTAGACCCGTCCCATTTCCGTTTGTCACCAACTCTCTCTGCCATCTGCCTGTTCTTCTCCTTCTCTGTAAGTTCAGTTGTATCCACTACCGCTTGAAAGTAGCGGGATCCTTTACCTGGACTAGCTCCCTCATGCTGCTTTTCATTCCCCAAACGTACCTCTCTATGCTCCTCTCCTCACTAGGTACATACAATTCTGAAAATCGAGCCTTTTCAATAAACTTAGATGTGTACTCTTGCACTGTCATTGTTTCCTGTTCTAACCCC
Source organism: Saussurea involucrata (assembly GCA_033807775.1). Taxonomy (NCBI): domain Eukaryota; kingdom Viridiplantae; phylum Streptophyta; class Magnoliopsida; order Asterales; family Asteraceae; genus Saussurea; species Saussurea involucrata. Next base: position 107,457,293 of record CM066315.1, read on the forward strand.
AGAAGTTCTTTCTCAAGTTTCATAACTGCCGACAACGGGCAAAACTGAGCCTTGAACCTCTTAGTGAACAACTCCCAAGTGGTCGTCTTTGCAATATCTGAACCCTTACCACCAGTCTCAACATCCCACCAGAAGATGGCATCTACCTTCAACATAGACATGGCAAACAATACCTTATCTGTAACATACCCCGTCCACGTGGTCCGGAACGTATGATGTCACTAACGGGACTTAACATAAATAAAAAGCTAATCTAGAGTAAAGCAACTAATAAACTCCAAAAACCGATTACAACTTTTAAAGTATGATTTCCATCCCAAAATATTACATCTCAAAAAGGATTATAAACTTATAACACTTATATATTAAGACGAGTCTAAAAACTCCAAAACTTCACGCTCAATGTCAAGTCCCGTCCCCATCAATGTCACTTGGAACCTGTCGTGTCAGAAAAAGAAACACGACTGAGCATGGGCTCAGTGAATGAATTATAATATAAATTCAGAAATAACAATAATAATATCAATAACGAGCGGAAGACTTAAAAATTCAACTGAAGGGTGTTTTATAAAACTCAAGTCAGGAATTCGTTTAATTCAAAAGAGATGTTTAGTTATATTCAAAAGAAAGAATCTCAAGAACGATTCAACTTTAATTCAAAACATAATATAAATAAGTCCGTCAATTCCTGTTCAAGTGTTCGTGGGGTGGCCAAACCACACGAACTATTGGGCCGGCGTGCGGGCACACACACACAAGTCCCCCGTGAATTTAAGCACAGTCGCATGTTCTGTGGGTAAATATTCTCTCTAGGATCGATCCATCCGCCATGGAGCCAACAAAGTCGGCCTAGTTCATAGAGTCGGGTTAACGGAAGCCACTATTAGGCCTAACTCAGGTGGACCGAGTCCACCTGCAGGACGCCATGACTACAAAGCCGCCATAGAAGGCATCCCAAATAATGTGCCCATTAATTGGGTTGTTCTAAAATCATCAGAAATCAAACATATGCCACTTATCCGAATGGCGTTCATAAAAATCAAGTTCAATATGCTTCACAAAATTTCATAATCAATTCCATACGAGTCACATATCAATGAAAAGCAAAAAGGTTCAAACAAATGATTCAATAAACCAAAATCAATGTGTATGTGTGTGTATAATTGCACATTTGTTGGTCACGTTCGGTTGATTAATCACAAGGCGGTGAACCACCATTAGGAAGGGTCAACTACAGCAAATTGTTGCCCACGAATCAAAGGAAATGAAATCCATACCTTAGTCGAATTGAGATGTAACGCACGATCAAACGAGATTCACGAAGAAGTTGTACGAGTTCAAGTGCCTATTTAATGGTATTTAAGCAACTTAAATTTCAAAACGGACAACCCGATACACATTTCGAAACTAAACTCGACACACATTGCGGAACTGCACTTGGCAGCTCCTAAACCCTTCTTTTCGAGCATTTTTATCATACTTAGAGACCAAAACAGATTATAAGATCTTAATGAAAGCTATTCTATGACCTCTTACGGTTCTACCCGAATTGGATTCACCTCATTTGGATCATCTATTGATTTTATATGAATTTTATAAAAACACCGGACTGATCCCGAGTACACAGTGATCAGTCCCAAACACATGGTGTTTTGATTAATCTCTTAAGCTTAATCTTGAAACTTTATTCTCTTGAGCATTTAACCGAACACTTGGTGAGCAACTAACCGTATAAACATAAAACAAACCATTTTGATTCTAAACTTACCCTTTTTATTCCTACTTTAATTTTGACCAAACCAAACATTCTAAACATATATATCACCACAATAATTCAATCTAATTCATAGACTTAGTCAAAACATAATCATAAACTTATCTCAAGAGTACTAACACAAAAACTTAACAAATTAAGGAGAAAGTTATGCCTCTACGAAGGATTTGATGAGAGGATTCCGAATATGTAGTTGAATCTTGGATTACTTCACCAAATTAAGAAAAATCTTAGAGAGAAGAAAATAAGTTTTAGAGGGAGTGAGAGAGAGATGCAAGGTGGTGGCGTCATGGTGATGATGATAATGGATGAACAAATGTAGCTTACTCTCAAATATGAACTCTTGTTAGATATATATTTATTAATAATTTTTTTTATATATATTGAACTTTAGTTAATTGACGGTATCAACCCCTCAACTATATTTGATTGACATTCAAATATGATACATTTTGGGAAAGCTAAAGTTAACGTTTTTAAAACGGGGTATTACAATTATTCCCCCCCTTAAAAAGAGATTTCGTCCCCGAAATCGAATGTAGACAGGAAACATACATCGATTAAAGAACTCAGGGTACTCCCGTCGCATATGGTCCTCGGTTTCCCACGTCGCTTCACGTTCCGAGTGGTTCTTCTAGAGAACTTTTACGAAATGAATCACTTTAATTCCGTGTACCTCTCTCATCACGATCGAGAATCGCTTCAAGTTCTTCCCCGATAAGAAAGATCATGTTCTATGTGCTCCAAGGGTTATTCAATAACGTGTAAGGGATGATAGTTGTACCCACAAAATGAAGAGACATAGAACACGTTATGTATATAGGACAATTGCGGCGGTAGAGCTAATCGGTAAGCCGCAGCTCCAACCCTTTCCAGAATTTCAAAGGGACCGATATACCTCGGATTCAACTTTCCTTTGAGACCGAAACGTCTGATGCCACGAGTTGGGGAAACCTTCAACAATACCTTATCTCGTAAGTTCTCGAAATATAATCAAAATATTGATCATTAAATACTTAATTAAGGTATATTAATCTCCAAATTATACAAGCGCTGAGGTTATTACAATCCACCCAACTTTAAAGAATTTGGTCTTCCAAATTCATAATCTAAAGTCTCATAGTACCAATACTCACAAGTTACAATTTAATCTTAATGCAAGAGATAAAACACCAAAATTACTTCAAAGTCCTATTTATCATCTCAATTAGAATAACTCTATTTATAATAAGACAGTAACAAACTTTCCACCAAAATCATCAAAATATAACATATATCTTAGTTCTATGCACAACAAATAGCGCAAAAAAATCAAATTCTAATTCTTAACATTTGACTTGAGCAATCATATATCCCGAACTAAAAAGTCTTTAAATTTATTTGAATTGCATACCAAATATTCCATATTAAAACATCTATACAACTGATACTAAAATCACTAATCATTTGATAACCAATTTCTCAAAACCATAATGTACCGCCAAGTATATGTCATCCATATTCGAACTTATAAGGTATTCTAGCAATAATCATGCACCCTTAACTAATTCATCGAATACCAAAAACATTCTGACTATATCCGATTTTAGCCTTTCATACGGATAACCAAGTTTGATAACTATATCTATATCATTAATTCGAAAATTCTAAAACATAATCATTTAAGACTGCTAGACTACCAACCCACTTCCTAATATATACTCCTCGCAGTGCAATGCCTATAATATAAAAGAAACAGTAACATACTATACTCTTAAGCACAACATGTTAAGACTTAAAACAGCATATCACTTATAACACTATCGTCGAAGAAAATCAACAATCTAAACGATAATCCAAAATCACACTCATTACTCCTCATGTCAACTAGAGATCCATTTAGAAAAGAATATAACTCGACCATCACACTTCGGTTACACAATTCGTATATCATCTCCTAATCTCTAGAGTAATAACATAAAAACTTGATAAAGTAGGATGAAAGGTTGTACTAAAATTCAAACGTGTGCCCCAGGCTTTATGTAAACCTTCCCAAAATCGAGATGTAAATTTCACGTTGGAATACTTCTGTCAGTTTATCGATCGACCACGATTGTCGGTTAGGAATAAAATAAGTCGATTTCCTCAGTCGGTCAACCACTACTCTAATTTCATTAAGTCTTAAGGTTGTGCGGGGTAGTCCGACTACGTAATCCATAGTTATGTTTTCCCTTTTCTATATTGGAATGCTCAACGATTGGAGAAGACCACCCGGACGTTGATGTTCAATTTTAACTTGTTGACAAATGAGACAACGAGCTACAAATTCAGTGATATCTCGCTTCATTCCAACCCACCAGAAATGGGTCTTCAGGTCACGATACATTTTTGTTCTGCCCGGGTGAACGGAAAACATAGAATTATGAGCTTATGTCATAATTAGATCTTTAAGCTCCGAGTTATTTGGAACACAAAGACGATCCCAAAACCACAACACGTGATCATCATCGATTTTCAATTCTGAATTAACATTTTATTGTGCTTGCTGGAAGTTTGCCTACAATGTACTATCGTCTTGTTAAGTTTCTTTGATCCGAGAGATTAGAATCGGTTCTACCGTTAAACTAGATAGAATTTCCGTTTGCGAACTCGAATAGATTTCCAGTCCAAACCGTTTGATCACCAAAGCCAATTCTGTAGGAACAAGTAAAGAAGGAACATGTTCCACGACTTTACGGCTTAAGGCGTCGACGACTACATTAGCCTTGCCCGGATGATATTGTATCTGCACATTGTAATCCTTTAAAAGTTCGAGCCACCTCTGTTGACGCATATTTAGCTCTTTTTGAGTAAGGATGTATTTAAGACTCTTGTGGTTGGTGAAAACTTCACATGTCTCACCGTATAAATAATTACGCAAAACCTTTAGTGCGAAGATAACTGCATACAATTCGAGATCGTGAGTCAGATAATTGACCTAATAAGGTTTTAATTGACGTGAAGCATATGCGATCAGTTTTCTGTTTTGCATAAGAACACAACCGAGACCTTTCTTTGAAGCATCACTGTAAACTTGAAACTCGTCGGTGCCAGACGACAATACGAGAACATGCGCGGTAACTAATCGATGCTTCAGTTCCTCGAAACTTTATTCTTGTTCGGAACACCAATTAAATTTGACTCCTTTCCGGAGTAATCGGGTTAACGGTAAAGATATTTTAGAAAACCTTCGACGAATCGTCTGTAATAACCAGCCAGACCCAGAAAACCACGAACTTCAGATACGTTCGTAGGTCGGGGCCATTTAGTGACGGTTTCAATTTTTTTCCGGATCAACTTTGACACCTTCGGTGGATATTACATGCCCGAGAAAAGACACTTGATCAAGCCAGAATTCACATTTGGAATGTTTTGCGTATAACTTTTTCGTTCGAAGAGTTTCCAAAATGATGCGAAGATGTTGATCATGTTGCTCTCTAGACTTTGAGTATATCAAGATGTCATCAATAAACACGATAACAAAGTCGTCGAGATAATCTTTGAACACCCAATTCAAAAGATTCATAAAGACTGTCGAAGCATTAGTTAGACCGAAAGACATTACCACAAATTCATTGTGCTGATAGAGAGTTTTGAATGCGGTTTTTGGAATATCACAGTCTCGGATACGAAGTTGATGGTACCCGGACCAAAGATCAATCGTGGAAAAGTATTGTGCCTCTTATTATTGGTCGAATAGATCATCGATTCTCGACAACGGATACTTGATACGGGTCGTTAAGCTCTTGATAATCGATACAAAGACGCATGGTACCGTCTTTCTTTTTGACAAAGAGAACAGGAGCCCCCAGGGAGAAACACTGGGTCGAATAAAACCTTTCTTCAACAGATCATCGAGTTGTGTTTTGAGCTCCTTCATTTCAGTTGGAGCCATTCGATAGGGAGCCTTGGAAATAGGAGAAGCTCCCGGTACAAGATCGATGGTGAATTCGACTTCCCGTACTGGGTATTCACGGTAAATCGTCGGGTAACACATTAAGATATTCACAAATAACAGGTATGGATGCAAAAGTAGGGGATACCTGTTCGGGATCCTGTAACGAGGCTAGAAAACCTTCGTTGCTTTACCAAGTATATTGATTCACGGTAACAGAGGCTAAAGCACTAACATCTTCTTTTGGAATACCTCATAGGAAAATTGCCTCCGGTTTATCAACATCTCCAAACAATATTTGTTTGGCGTTACAGTCTATAGTTGCCCGGTGGTGTGACAACCGGTCCATACCCAATATCAATTCAAAATGATATATATGCTTTGGAAGTAGAGTGACCTACCATATGCGATCCCCAATACGCAACGAACAATTGGAAAAACGAGTTATCACATAGATTTCGCCACCAATACGGGTAGATATCATTGTTGGAATTTCGGTAATTATAATTTAATTCCAGTTTACCCGTTCCTATGTCTACCCAATCCTCACAGGTCAAGCCTATTTAGTCTACAAGTCGAAACCTATGCTCTGATACCACATTTGTAACATCCCCCGTCCACGTGGTCCGGAATGACTGATGTCACTAACAGGACTTAACATAAATAAAAAGCTAATCTAGAATAGAGCAACTAATAAACTCCAAAAACCGATTGCAACGTTTAAAGTATGATTTACATCCCAAAATATTACATCTCAAAAAGGATTATAAACTTATAACACTTATATATTTAGACGAGTCTAAAAACTCCAAAACTTCACGCTCAATCTCAAGTCCCGTCCCCATCAATGTCACTTGGAACCTGCCGTGTCAGAAAAAGAAACACGACTGAGCATGCGCTCAGTGAATGAATTATAATATAAATTCAGAAATAACAATAATAATATCAATAACGAGCGGAAGACTTAAAAATTCAACTGAAGAGTGTTTTAGAAAACTCAAGTCGGGAATTCATTTAATTCAAAAGGGATGTTCAGTTATATTCAAAAGAAAGAATCTCAAGAACGATTCACTCTTTAATTCAAAACATAATATAAATAAGTCCGTCAATTCATGTTCAAGTGTTCGTGGGGTGGCCAAACCACACGAACTATTGGGCCGGCGTGCGGGCACACACACAAGTCCCCCGTGAATTTAACCACTGTCACATGTTATGTGGGTAAATATTCTCTCTAGGATCGATCCATCCGCCCTGTAGCCAACAAAGTCAGCCTATTCCACAGAGTCGGGTTCACGGAAGCCACTATTGGGCCTAACTCTGGTGGACCGAGTTCACCTGCAGGACGCCATGACTACAAAACCGTCATAGAAGGCATCCCAAATAATGTGCCCATTAGTTGGGTTGTTCTAAAATCATCGGAAATCAAACATATGCCACTTACCCGAATAGAGTTCATAAAAATCAAGTTCAATATGCTTCACAAAGTTTCATAATCAATTCCATACGAGTCACATATCAATGAAAAGCAAAAAGGTTCAAACAAATGATTCAATAAACCAAAATCAATGTGTATGTGTGTGTATAATTGCACATTTGTTGATCACGTTCGGTTGATTAATCACAAGGCGGTGAACCACCTTTAGGAAGGGTCAACTACAGCAAATAGTTGTCCACGAATCAAAGGAAACGAAATCCATACCTTAGTTGAATTGAGATGTAACGCACGATCAAACGAGATTCACGAAGAAGTTGTACGAGTTCAAGTGCCTATTTAAAATATATTTTGTTATCACTCGCACAACATAAAACTCACATTATAATTATTGTAATACTGTAATTTGGTTTAATGGTATTTAAGCAACTTAAATTTCAAAACGGACAGCCCGATACACATTTCGAAACTAAACTCGACACATATTGCAGAACTGCACTTGGCAGCTCCTAAACCCTTCTTTTCGAGCATTTTTATCATACTTAGATACCAAAACAGATTATAAGATCTTAATGAAAGCTATTCTATGACCTCTTACGGTTCTACCCGAATTGGATTCACCTCATTTGGATCATCTATTGATTTTATATGAATTTTATAAAAACACTGGACTGATCCCGAGTACACAGTGATCAGTCCCAAAAACATGCTGTTTTGAGCCACTTAAAGTCAAAACGGGGTTTTAGGCCCTTCATAAGAATTGTAGAACACACTTAGGACCTTCTACTTGTAAATTTTGAGCTCAATCGGACTTACAGTTTGTGAGTTATGCGCTGTCGAAGTACCGGACCTGCACATACCGTAACGTCCGATTTTCAAACTTTTCCAATTCATTTCTTAATGATCCAAACTTCATTTTTACTCAATTAATCTCGTTCTAAATATAAACTAAGAGACTAATCGTCAAAATGGAGCTTAATGATTAATCTCTTAAGGTTAATCATGAAGCTTTATTCTCTTGAGCATTTAACCGAACACTTGGTGAGCAACTAACCGTATAAACATAAAACTCACCATTTTAATTCTAAACTTACCCTCATGGGCGAAGCCATGTAAGAACGAGAAGGTGCATTGGCACCTCCTCCCCTTTTCAAAAATAATAATTAATGTATTAATATTAACCAAAATATTTAACATTTTAATTTTTAATGGATTTGGCTCCTCCTACAATTATTTAGGCTCTACTAATAAGAATGACAAATCAGAAAATTGGTCTCTTGTTTGTTGCCGTCTCCTAATTGTAAAATCGATCGTGCTTTCACATAAAGAAAACAAATGACTCCTTGTTAAATCTATAAAGATCGAATATCATCAATATAAATATATGATTACGGCTGTGAACACAACGTTCAGCGAACCGTTCGGCGGGAAGTTCGTTTATGTTCGTTTATTTAATAAATGAACGAACATGAACACGTTTTTTTGTTCGTTTAGTTAAATGAACGAACATGAACAATGGTCTCGTTCATTCATTTATGTTCGTGAAAGTTCGTTCATTTATGTTCGTTAATGTTCGTTCGTGTATGTTCGTTTACGTTCGTTTATGTTCGTTTATGTTCATTTGAGACCGAAACGTTTGAGACCGAAACGTTTGATGCCATGAGTTGGGGAAACCTTCAACAATACCTTATCTCGTAAGTTCTCGAAATATAATCAAAATATTGATCATTAAATACTTAATTAAGGTATATTAATCTCCAAATTATACAAACGCTGAGGTTATTACAATCCACCCAACTTTAAAGAATTTTGTCTTCCAAATTCATAATCTAAAGTCTCATAGTACCAATACTCACAAGTTACAATTTAATCTTAATGCAAGAGATAAAACACCAAAATTACTTCAAAGTCCAATTTATCATCTCAATTAGATTAACTCTATTTATAATAAGACAGTAACAAACTTTCCACCAAAATCATCAAAATATAACATATATCTTAGTTCTATGCACAACAAATAGCGCAAAAAAATCAAATTCTAATTCGTAACATTCGACTTGAGCAATCATATACCCCGAACTAAAAAGTCTTTAAATTTATTTGAATTGCATACCAAATATTCCATATTAAAACATCTATACAACTGATACTAAAATCACTAATCATTTGATAACCAATTTCTCAAAACCATAATGTACCGCCAAGTATATGTCATCCATATTCGAACTTATAAGGTATTCTAGCAATAATCATGCACGCTTAACTAATTCATCGAATACCAAAAACATTCTGACTATATTCGATTTTAGCTTTTCATACGGATAACCATGTTTGATAAGTATATCTATATCATTAATTCGAAAATTCTAAAACATAATCATTTAAGAATGCTAGACTACCAACCCACTTCCTAATATATACTCCTCGCAATGCAATGCCTATAATATAAAAGAAACAGTAACATACTATACTCTTAAGCACAACATGTTAAGACTTAAACAGCATATCACTTATAACACTATCGTCGAAGAAAATCACCAATCTAAACGATAATCCAAAATCACACTCATTACTCCTCATGTCAACTAGAGATCCATTTAGAAAAAAAATAACTCGACCATCACACTTCGGTTACACAGTTCATATATCCTCTCATAATCTCTAGAGTAATAACATAAAAACTTGATAAAGTAGGATGAAAGGTTGTACTAAAATTCAAACGTGTGCCCCAGGTTTTATGTAAACCTTCCCAAAATCGAGATGTAAAGTGTGGGTCTCCATTGGAGGTAAACGATACAGAAGCGCCATGGAGACGTACAATTTCACGTTGGAATACTTCTGTCAGTTCATCGATCGACAACGATTGTCGGTTAGGAAGAAAATAAGCCGATTTCCTCAGTCGGTCAAGCACTACTCTAATTTCATTAAGTCTTAAGGTTGTGCGGGGTAGTCCGACTACGTAATCCATAGTTATGTTTTCCCATTTCTATATTGGAATGCTCAACGATTGGAGAAGACCACTCGGACGTTGATGTTCAATTTTAACTTGTTGACAAATGAGACAACGAGCTACAAATTCAGTGATATCTCGCTTCATTCCAACCCACCAGAAATGGGTCTTCAGGTCACGATACATTTTTGTTGTGCCCGGGTGAACGGATAACCTAGAATTATGAGCTTATGTCATAATTAGATCTTTAAGCTTCGAGTTATTTGGAACACAAAGACGATCCCAAAACCACAACACGTGATCATCATCGATTTTGAATTCTGAATTAACATTTCATTGTGCTTGCTGGAAGTTTGCCTACAATTTACTATCGTCTTGTTAAGTTTCTTTGATCCGAGAGATTAGAATCGGTTCTACCGTTAAACTAGATAGATATTCCGTTTGCGAACTCGAATAGATTTCCAGTCCAAACCGTTTGATCTCCAAAGCCAATTCTGTAGGAACAAGTAAAGAAGGAACATGTTCCACGACTTTACGGCTTAAGGCGTCGACGACTACATTAGCCTTGCCCGGATGATATTGTATCTGCACATTGTAAACCTTTAAAAGTTCGAGCCACCTCCGTTGACGCATATTTAGCTCTTTTTGAGTAAGGATGTATTTAAGACTCTTGTGGTTGGTGAAAACTTCACATGTCTCACCGAATAAATAATGACGCAAAACCTTTAGTGTGAAGATAACTGCAGCCAATTCGAGATCGTGAGTCAGATAATTGACCTAATAAGGTTTTAATTGACGTGAAGCATATGCGATCAGTTTTCTGTTTTGCATAAGAACACAACCGAGACCTTTCTTTGAAGCATCACTGTAAACTTGAAACCCGTTGGTGCCAGACGACAATACGAGAACAGGCACGGTAACTAATCGATGCTTCAGTTCCTCGAAACTTGTTTCTTGTTCGGAACCCCAATTAAATTTGACTCCTTTCCGGAGTAATCAGGTTAACGGTAAAGATATTTTAGAAAAACCTTCGACGAATCGTCTGTAATAACCAGCCAGACCCAGAAAACCACGAATTTCAGATACGTTTGTAGGTCGGGGCCATTTAGTGACGGTTTCATTTTTTGTCTGGATCAACTTTGACACCTTCGGCGGAGATTACGTGCCCTAGAAAAGACACTTGATCAAGCCAGAATTCACATTTGGAATGTTTTGCGTATAACTTTTTCGTTCGAAGAGTTTCCAAAACGATGCGAAGATGTTGATCATGTTGCTCTCTAGACTTTGAGTATATCAAGATGTCATCAATAAACACGTTAACAAAGTCGTCGAGATAATCTTTGAAAACCCGATTCATAAGATCCATAAAGACTGCTGGAGCATTAGTTAGACCGAAACGCATTACCACAAACTCATAGTGCTGATAGAGAGTTTTGAATGCGTTTTTGGAATATCACAGTCTCGGATACGAAGTTGATGGTACCCGGACCAAAGATCAATCGTGGAAAAGTATTGTGCCTCTTATAATTGGTCGAATAGATCTTCGATTCTCGACAACGGATACTTGATACGGGTCGTTAAGCTCTCGGTAATCGCTACAAAGACGCATCGTACCGTCTTTCTTTTTGACAAAGAGAACACAAGCTCCTAGAGAGAAACACTGGCTCAAATAAAACCTTTCTTCAATAGATCATCGAGTTGAGTTTTGAGCTCCTTCATTTCAGTTGGATCCATTCGATAGAGAGCCTTGGAAATAGGAGAAGCTCCCGGTACAAGATCGATGGTGAATTCGACTTCCCGGACTGGGTATTCACGGTAAATCGTCGGGTAACACATCAAGATATTCAGAACTAACAGGTATGGATGCAGAAGTAGGGGATACCTGTTCGGGATCCTGTAACGAGGCTAGAAAACCTTCGTTGCTTTGCCAAGTATATTGATTCACAGAAACAGAGGCTAAAGCACTAACATCTTCTTTTGGAATACCTCATTGGAAAATTGCCTCCGGTTTATCAACATCTCCAAACAATATTTGTTTGGCGTTACAGTCTATAGTTTCCCGGTGGTGTGACAACCGGTCCATACCCAATATCAATTCAAAATGATATATATGCTTTGGAAGTAGAGTGACCTACCATATACGATCCCCAATACGCAACGAACAATTGGAAAAACGAGTTATCACATAGATTTCACCACCTATACGGGTAGATATCATCGTTGGAATTTTGGTAATTATAATTAAATTCCAGTTTACCCGTTCCTATGTCTACCCAATCCTCACATGTCAAGCCTCTTTAGTCTACAAGTCGAAACCTATGCTCAGATACCACATTTGTAACATCCCCCGTCCACATGGTCCGGAACGAATGATGTCACTAACGGGACTTAACATAAATAAAAAGCTAATCTAGAGTAGAGCAACTAATAAACTCCAAAAACCGATTACAACTTTTGAAGTATGATTTACATCCCAAAATATTACATCTCAAAAAGGATTATAAACTTATAACACTTATATATTAAGACGAGTCTAAAAACTCCAAAACTTCACGCTCAATCTCAAGTCCCGTCCCCGTCAGTGTCACTTGGAACCTGCCGTGTCAGAAAAAGAAACACGACTGAGCATTCGCTCAGTGAATGAATTATAATATAAATTCCGAAATAACAATAATAATATCAATAACGAGCGGAAGACTTAAAAATTCAACTGAAGAGTGTTTTATAAAACTCAAGTCGGGAATTCGTTTAATTCAAAAGAGATGTTCAGTTATATTCAAAAGAAAGAATCTCAAGAACGATTCACACTTTAATTCAAAACATAATATAAATAAGTCCGTCAATTCCTGTTCAAGTGTTCGTGTGGTGGCCAAACCACACGAACTATTGGGCCGGCGTGCGGGCACACACACACAAGTCCCCCGTGAATTTAACCACGGTCAAATGTTCCGTGGGTAAATATTCTCTCTAGGATCGATCCATCCGTCCTGGAGCCAACAAAGTCGGCCTAGTCCACATTGTCGGGTTCACGGAAGCCACTATTGGGCCTAACTCTGGTGGACCCAGTTCACCTGCAGGACGCCATGACTGCAAAGCCGCCATAGAAGGCATCCCAAATAATGTGCCCATTAATTGGGTTGTTCTAAAATCATCGAAAATCAAACATATGCCACTTACCCGAATGGTGTTCATAAAAATCAAGTTCAATATGCTTCACAAAGTTTCATAATCAATTCCATACGAGTCACATATCAATGAAAAGCAAAAAGGTTCAAACAAATGATTCAATAAACCAAAATCAATGTGTATGTGTGTGTATAATTGCACATTTGTTGATCATGTTCGGTAGATCAATCACAAGGCGGTGAACCACCTTTAGGAAGGGTCTACAGCAAATAGTTGCCAACGAATCAAAGGAAATGAAATCCATACCTTAGTTGAATTGAGATGTAACGCACGATCAAACGAGATTAACGAAGAAGTTGTACGAGTTTGAGTGCCTATTTAAAATATAAATTGTTATCACTCGCACAACATAAAACTCACATTATAATTATTATAATACTGTATTTTGGTTCTAATGGTATTTAAGCAACTTAAATTTCAAAACGGACAGCCCGATACACATTTCGAAACTAAACTCGACACATATTGCGGAACTGCACTTGGCGGCTCCTAAACCCTACTTTTCAAGCATTTTTATCATACTTAGAGACCAAAACAGATTATAAGATCTTAATGAAAGCTATTCTATGACCTCTTACAGTTCTACCCGAATTGAAATCACCTCATTTGGATCATCCATTGATTTTATATGAATTTTATAAAAACACTGGACTGATCCCGAGTACACAGTGATCAGTCCCAAAAACATGCTGTTTTGAGCCACTTAACGTCAAAACGGGGTTTTAAGCCCTTCATAAGAATTGTAGAACACACTTAGGACCTTCTACTTGTACAATTTGAGCTCAATCGGACTTACGGTTTGTGAGTTATGCGCTGTCGAAGTACCGGACCTGCACATACCGTAACGTCCGATTTCCAAACTCTTCCAATTCACTTCTTAATGATCCAAACTTCATTTTTACTCAATTAATCTCGTTCTAAATATAAACTAACAGACTAATCATCAAAATGGAGCTTAATGATTAATCTCTTAAGGTTAATCATGAATCTTTATTCTCTTGAGCATTTAACCGAACACTTGGTGAGCAACTAACCGTATAAACATAAAACTCACCATTTTGATTCTAAACATACCCTTTTTATTCCTACTTTAATTTTGACCAAACCAAACATTCTAAACATATATATCACCACAATGATTCAATCTAATTCATAGACTTAGTCAAAACTTAATCATAAACTTATCTCAAGAGTACTAACACAAAAACTTAACAAATTAAGGAGAAAGTTATACCTCTACGAAGGATTTGACGAGAGGATTCCGAATATGTAGTTGAATCTTTGATTACTTCACCAGGTTTTTATGTTATATAGTAATAAACAAGTTAAATTAGTGTTATATATTAGTCAATGAGTCAATAGTAATAAGCAAGTTAAAATTCAATTTTAACTTCAGTCGTTAGTGACATCATAACATAATTTAACTTGTTAATATATAAGTTGTACCTTTCGTTGCCTTTGACTCACCAAGTTTGTTAATATATAACATAATTTAACTTGTTTAAAAGTACAACCTTTCGTTACCTTTGACTCACCAGCCACATACGGAGTCAACTGCGAGTGATCTCCCACTTCAGTCGCAGGTAAGCTAGACGCTTCAGTCCACGTCTCATTCCCACTCTTAGTTCGTCCATCTGGCGTAGAATTAACCTGGGTATCTAACAACACTTGCAGTGTTTCTTGCAGTTTGCCCATCTCAGAAGTAAACTTTTCCTCAGTCACAAATACTTGGTTCCGGTCTCGCCTCGGACTCTTCGACTGGCTTCCTCCTCCCACTGAGGTGGTACTTTCCTGGTGGAGCGGTTCACGCACTTCTGGTGCTCCCACACTCTTAGCCCGATGGATAGTCGACGCCTTCTTCCCTCCTTGAGTCACCACACCAGCTCCCTCCGCCTTGTTGGCAGCTCATCGTGGCGGTCTTCCCCGCCCTCTTCCACAGCCTCCACCCCTCCCACGGGTGGCCGCCCGCCTAAGAGGATCCACTCGTCCATCCTCCAGGACTTCTTCCACAGGGTCCTCACTACCCTATCATTCGTGTTCCTGTTGGGGTCTTCATAGGCTTTCCTAATTTCTCAGTTGTGATTTCTACCTCCACAATTTAAGTCTAGGCCCGTTCGGTCACCTAAATCTCTTAAACTATGGATCTGATACCAACTGTAACAACCCAACATTTAAAATAAAGCATACCATTAAAATAAAAGCAACCAGCCAAAACGGCCCTAAAAAATTTACTAAATGCAGCTATTACAAAATTTAGGTTTGCGAAACAACCTATACACAACTGAGATATTCTACCAAGTCTCGAAATAAAGAAAAATAAGGTATGCATAGCTATCATCTAATTCTCGTCATTCCTCTTAGGCCTTCTCCTTTCCTTTGTTTGAGCCTCCTACTATCAGCTTCCCTGAAAGTGGATTAGATTTGAAAAACGATGGTTAGACCATAAGGTCTAGTGAGCGCCCTCAAAGTTACTTTCTCACAAAGGTTTAAAACAGTTTAAGAGCATTCACAAACAGATAAACACTTTAAATAATACAAATCCATCAGTTTGACATCAACACATGAAATGGCACACTAAAGTCCCGCACACTGGTGACCACGTGTCAGTCTCATACTGCCTTATTTGGACCACACCCTACATGGCATATACGGGACACACACCCCGATACGAGCACTGGCGGGACACACCCCCCGACTTAGTCGTATCATGTCCACTATCAAATGTATGCATACATAATAATTTAACTTCCCCAACCATAGCAATCAAACAATTTCATATACGAAAGATAAACTCGCAGTTTCATAAAATATCATGCGTTTCAAAATAGTATTTAAATCTACTCATTTTCGGTTAGAAACACTCACCTGCCCTTACTCGATATACCACTTATACTTCAAATGTAATAGTCGAGTCTGAAAATTTAAGAAAACACAAGAAATGTGGGAGTAAAGTGTAACATTGTAATATGAGGGACCGCAGTGTAAATTCGTGGGAAGGTATAAAAACCTCAATTTGGGCACAAAACCCTAGGAATTGCCATTTTCCTTGTGACGGCTGTGGGGGTGGAAGCAGAGAAAAGAGAAATCGTTCTTCAACCTGTGTTCGGGGGAGAGAAGGGGAATTTCATCATCAAACAATCTAGGTAATCCTCAATCTTACCTTTTCATTTCTGTGTTGTGTATCGTCGATTTTAATTGGGATTTGGGATCATACTGGAGAATTTTGTCTTGGGAGTGGGCATTACGAGCAAGGTATTGGGAGACTGTGGATTGAGCCTCGTATGTTAGAGTTCCCGTGTTGCGTTGAATGCTCGCCTTTCGTTTGATACCCCAATACCTTAGTGATTGTTAGGGTGTTAGCGTCTGATCACAAAACCCTTAATTCCGGAAGTCGCTCTGGTTGACAGAATCCGGACTAGGAGTCCGAAAGGGATAATCCGGAATATGGTGATTCCGGATGGGATCCGGAATAGTTGATTTCTGGTATGGAATCCAGAGTGTTGTGGGAACCGGAATCCGGATTGGATCTGGTATAAGAGTGGAGTCCGGAACTGTGGTTTCGGATCCAGTAGTCCTTTTGAGCCAAGTTTTGGGGATCTGTTCAAGTATGTGAGTCTTATTATTCATAATCTTTTCAACCTCTTAGGTGACCCGTTTAAAAACCGGAAGCTAAGTGAAAAGTTTTGAAGCAAGGAAGACAGGTGAGTTTTTTTTTAACTGAACATGTGTTTAAAACATGATTTCTAAAGTAAGTAAGAGCATATGAATTGATATGTTTTATTTTATGAAAATACGAGTATGAACGTTTACTTGAGATGTATGCATACATTGTTGTTAGACGTAAATTGGCTAAGTCGGGGGGTGTGGCCCGCCAGTGCTCATACCGGGGGGTGTCCCGTTTATGCCGTGGGAGGTGTGACCCAGTAAGGCAGTGTGAGACTGACACGTTGTCACTTCTGAGTGACTTCAGTGTGCCATTTACAAGTGTGATGTTACTTGAAAGCTTTATTTAAAGTTGTTATCTATGAACGTTATGAACTGTTTTAAATGTGTATTATTGAACTGTTGTTTCTTGAGGGAGCTCACTAGACCTCATGGTCTAACCCTCGCTTTTCCAAAACTAAACCTTTTCAGGGAAGAGTAAGGAGCTGAGTTAGAGGGCGGATGCTTCTATAGATAGTGACTTCAACTATGCAGTGTAGACTTTTATTTAGTATTATTCCCAGTTGTGTATAGGTTGTTTCCGCTAACCTAGTTTTTGAGACATTTGTATGCAAATTTTGGGACCCATTGTTGGGAGGTTTTATATTCATGCTATGTTATGCTTCTATCTATGTTTGAGTTGTTACAATTGGTATCGGAGCCATAGTTTAAGGGATTTAGGTGACCGGACGGGCCTAGACTTAAACTGTGGAAGTAGAAATCACAACCGAGAATCATGAATGCGTTAGGAGAGCACTATAATAGGGATAAGACTAATAGGGTAGCGAGGACAGTCATGTAAGGTAGATTCGGGATTACACCTGGCCCATGTAATTGTGAATTTACAGGTACATGTATGTGCTTAAATTGCCTTATTATTCCGGAGCGGTAGTCTTAAGTAATTTATTTTGGTATGTTTCAGTAATGTAGTTTGTCTAAAAGAACTTTGAGGAGTAGATCGGTGCCGGTAGTGGGTACAAATCCGGTCGCGGAAGAGATTCGCGTGGAGGAAATTCTGAAGGAGGAACCGGTGAATCCTCCGAGATGAGCGGCCACCCGCGGAAGGGGCAGAGGCCGAGGAAGAGGACGGGGATGACCGCCGTTGCGAGCTACCTCTCAGGCAGTAGGCACGGGCGTGGCAACCCGAGGAGGGAAAAAGATGCCGACCACCCGTCGAGCTAAGAGTGTGGGAGCGTCTGAAGTGCGTCAGCCCTTGCATCAAGAAAGTACCACCTCGGTAGGCGGAGGGAGTCAGTCGGACAGCCCGAGGAGAAATCAGAACCAAGCTTTTGTGACAGAGGAAAAGTTTACGACTGAGATGGGTAAATTACAAGAGACCTTGCAAGCATTGTTGGAAAATCAGATCAAGACTACGTCGGAGAGACGAACTAGAAGTGAAAACGAGACGAGGACTGAGGCGTCTGGCCTACCTCCGACTGTGGTGGCAGATCATTCATCGTAAACTCCGTTTGTGGCTAACGAACCGAAGACAACGAAAGGGTGTACCTTTAAGATGTTTGTGTCGTGCAAACCTCCATCTTTCAACGGGGAACGCAATCCAGTTTTAGCTCTGAGATGGATATGCGAGATGGAGTTAGCTTTCGACACGAGTAAGTGTGCCGAGGAAGACAAGGTGTTGTTTGCCATGTTTATGTTGAAGGCAGATGCCATTTTCTGGTGGGATGTCGAGACGGGAGGTAAGGGTTCGGAGATCGCAAAAACAACTACCTGGGAACTGTTCACTAAAAGATTTAAAGCTCGGTTTTGTCCAGTGGCAGCCGTTAAAAAGCTAGAGGAGGAATTTTTGGGGTTGGAGCAAGGGACGATGACAGACCAAGAGTATACGTCAAAGTTCATCGAGAAAGCTCGATTTGCTGAATTGTATGTGCCTACTGAGGAGAGGCGCATAGAGAGATACATTTGGGGACTAAAGAGTAGTGTGAGGGAGTTAGTACAAGTGAAACGTCCGGTTACTTTTCAAGTTGTAGTAGATACTGCAGAACTCACAGAAAAGGAGAAGAACAGGCAGATGTCGGAGAAAGCCGGGGATAAACGGAAATGGGAAGGACCGAATCGTGATGTTAAGAGGCCGAGTGTTCCTAGACCCGAGCTGCGGGCGTGACTCAGATCGGGAGAGAAACCTTGTGGCAAGTGTAATCGGATGCATAAAGGGGAGTGTTTGGCGTATAAGGAAGGATGTTTCAAATATGGAAAGACGGGGCATATGGCACGAGATTGCCGTAGTTCGAGGTCATGTTATCAGTGTGGTTCACCAGACCATGTCAAGATGGACTGTCCACAATTGAAGAGGGGATTTGCTAGGGGTTATGGCAACAGTAGTGGAGGGAGAGACGGAGATAGAAAGGTGGAGCATGCTCGCGCGAAGGCGAGGGCTTTCCACATGTCAGCAGAGGAGGCGGTAAACACGCCTGATGTGGTGACAGGTACTTTCCCTATTGACTCGACTTTTGCTAAAGTATTGTTCGATTCGGGTGCCAACTGTTCTTTTGTGTCACCTAATTTTATTCGGAAATTGCAAGTGAAACCCAAGAGGTTGAACTTTGGGTTTGAGGTAGAAGTAGCAGATGATAGTCGAGTCTGGGTGAAAGAGGTCTATGAGGGATGTAGCATTGACATAGACGGTCATTTGTTTCCTTTACGTTTGTACCGTATGGGAATGGGGGAGTTTGATGTAGTTATAGGAATGGATTGGTTAGCGGATAACGACGCTAGCATTGTGTGTAATAAGAAGTTAATTCGTATTGCATTGCCTGGCAAGAAAGAAGTAGTAATCTATGGGGATCGGCGGGATAGGAAGTCATGTATGATATCTATGATGAAGGCTAGGCGATGTTTGGGGAAAGGATGTCTGGGATATTTAGCTTATGTGCTAGATGCTAAGAAAGAGAATAAGGGAGTAGAGGATGTGCGTATAGTAAATGAGTACCCGGAAGTGTTTCCGGATGACTTGACGAGTCTGCCTCCAGATCGTCAAGTAGAGTTTAGAATAGATTTGACGCTTGGGGCGGCACCGATTGCACGTGCGCCCTATCGTCTGGCACCAGCGGAAATGAAGGAGATGATGACGCAGCTGCAAGAGCTACTCGACAAGGGTTTCATTCGATCGAGCTCATCGCCTTGGAGAGCGCCAGTACTATTTGTTAAGAAAAAGGACGGGTCTATGCGGATGTGCATAGACTATCGAGAACTCAACAAGGTAACGGTTAAGAACATGTACCTGCTTCCGAGGATTGATGACCTTTTCGATCAGTTGCAAGGTGCGAGCTATTTCTCGAAGATAGACTTGAGATCGGTCTTCCATCAGCTGAAGGTGAGAAACTGAGAATGGGAGACGTGCCCAAGACGGCCTTTCGTACAAGATATGGACACTACGAGTTTTTAGTTATGCCCTTTGGCTTGACTAATGCCCAGCAGTGTTCATGGACTTGATGAACAGGGTGTGTAGTTCGTTGCTGCACAAATGTGTAATCGTCTTCATCGACGATATCCTGATCTACTCTCGATCTCGTAGTGATCACGAAGAGCATCTCCAGGCGCTTTTGGAATTGCTGAAACGTGAGAAGTTGTACGCTAAGTTCTCAAAGTGCGAGTTCTGGTTGAGAGAAGTTCAGTTTCTAGGTCACGTGGTGTCGGCGGATGGTATCAAAGTGGACCCTGCTAAGATTGAAGCAATTAAAGATTGGGAGACGCCAAAATCACCATCTGAGGTAAGAAGTTTTCTTGGGTTGGCGGGCTACTACCGGAAGTTCATTCAAGACTTCTCTCGAATAGCCACACCGTTGACCGCGTTGACGAGGAAGAACGTCAAGTTCGTTTGGACCGAAGCTCCAGAGGCTGCATTTGAGAAGTTGAAATAAAGTCTGAGCATCGCTCCAATTTTGTCATTACCAGATGGGTCTGAAGGATTTGTGATTTACAGTGATGCTTCCAAGCTTGGGTTAGGGTGCGTATTGATGCAGAACGGGAAGGTGATTGCCTACGCATCTCGACACTTGAAAGATCATGAGAAGAACTACCCCACGCACGACATGGAGTTGGCGGCAGTGGTGTTCGCTTTGAAGATATGGCGACACTACTTGTATGGAGTGAAGTGCCTGATCTACACCGATCACAAGAGTCTTAAGCATCTTTTCGATCAGAAGGAGTTGAACATGAGACAGAAGAGATGGATGGAACTATTGAACGACTACGACTGCGAAATCCTTTACCACTCGGGTAAAGCAAATGTGGTAGCTGACGCGTTGAGTCGGAAAGAGCGAGGAGAATCGACCAAAGTGGTGGCCTTCAGAGTCGAGGCGACTTCGAGTCTCCTGGACGAGGTCAAGAAGTCTCAAGAAAAGGCGTTGTTAGAAGAGAACATAAAGAGTGAAAGGATCGTTGGGATTACGTCATTACTCAGTGTCAACAGTAGTGGGTTGAGGTGTATGAAGGACTGGGTGTGGGTTCCTAGGTTGGGGAGCCTAAGAGTAAGCATTTTGGGAGAAGCGCATAAGTCACGATATTCTATGCACCAGGGGACAAATAAGATGTACCGGGACTTAAGACAGTTTTACTGGTGGTCAGGAATGAAGAAGGACATCGCTCACTTTGTGGAACGATGTGTGACGTGTTTGAAGGTTAAAGCAGAACATCAACGACCTTATGGCGAACTTCAGTCTTTAGAGATACCAGTGTGTGTTAGAGCATTATATTGTATTCAAGATTTATTGTAAAGTCTTGTAATAGTCAAACATTGTAAAGTCAAAGTCAAAGTCAAAGTAGCTTAAGTGAAAGTCAATGTAATTAGCTTTATTGTGTTGTAATTAGGAAGTATAAATAGGTTTTGTAAAGCTTAGTTTGTAAGCAAGTCATAAGAAAGTCATTAGATGAGATCATAATTGTAATATCTAGTGAGAGTTTCTAGAGAGAGAATCTAGAGAGAGAAAAGCTTTCATTCTTATGTAATATTCTAGATTTCTTAAAGATCAATGGATGACTTCATGATCACCTAATAGATCTGGTGTTAATAATTGGTATCAGAGCTTTGGGAGATCAGAATGTGCACAAATTCGTCAAATTCATGAAGATTTGAAGAAAACTTGAAGATTTTTTTAAGAAAATCTCCATTTTGAAGTTTTCAAGAACACAAATGGGTTATGCATTTCTTGTATGTTTTTTGATTTAATTTTGATTGCAAAGTGTTTGTCCATTATCTTAAACAAGTTTTGCATCATCAATTTCACAAAAACACAACAAGATTCGATCAATTTGAAGATTTTGATATTTTTGTGTCCGTTAAGTCTGTTAAGATAGTTTAGTTTTCGACCGATTTAGTCCATGTACTCTTAGTTTCAGGATCTGTCACTTTCAGTCCATGTAGTTTGTTTTTTAAATTTTGTCAGTTTCAGTCCAAGTAGTTTTAAGTTTTAGGTTTTTACACTTTCAGTCCCTTGACTTGTTAGTTTGTTAGAATTTTACATTTTTAGTCCTTTGAGTATTATTTTTTAGTTTTTGTCATTTTTAGTCCTTGTTTTTGTCGAGTCTTAGTATTTTTCAATTTTAGTCCTTATTTTTCGTATTAGTTTCATTTTTGTCAGTTTTAGTTCCTACATTTTGTATTTTTTTCAGTTTTAGTCATTTTTGTGTTTTTTTTATCCTTGTTTTTTTCATTTAATTTTCTTTTAGTTATTTTTGTTAATTCTAGAGTAAACTACACTTTTGGTCCTTGTGGTTTAGTGTTTATAACACATTTGGTCCCTACAGTTTAAAAATTACACTTTAGCCACTACAGTATGCTATTTCGTCCGGATTTGGTCCCTCGTCGTTAAGTCCGTTAAAAAATCTCGTTAGATGAGGGGTATTTTCGTCTTTTTCACTTTTACTTTATCTTTCATTAATAAATAAACTGTAGGGACTAAATGTGTTATACCATAATTATATGTTTTTCTTGAATATTCATCTTCCCCAAGTAAATCTCAAGAACACCATGATGATTGATGAACACCAAATCCAATTCAAAAACATTTAGCAAATCCTAAATCAAACCCTAAATCCAAACAAATAAATTAGTGTTCTTGTTAGGTTTAAATCAAACCCTAAATCCAAATCCAATCCAAAATTTCAATTTCAATTCCAAGAACACTAACAAATCCTAAATCCAAATTTGTTTCAAATCCCAGATCCCAAAATCTAAATGAAAACCCTAAAAATATCAATGAGCATAGACATGAACAAAAGAACAAAAGAGAGAGGGACGTAAATGAACATCATGATCCCAGATCTCGTTCTCCAACCCCTACCGTTGCCGGCCTACCACAACAACAACAAATCGGTGACGTCACCATCATCGATGGCATTAGCCTGCCTTACTTTTCTCGAAGCTTTTGTGGTCCTCGTTTTCATCAACGGAAGAAGCTAATGGCTGCTAAATCGATGTTATCGATGAACGCTAACCCTAACAGTGTGACGACAGATGGTCCTCAATTGGTTATTGATGTTTTTAGTTCTGATTTTCTTGTTGCTCATTAAATTGAAGTAGTAATAGTAGTAGTTCGATTCGATTCGATCACTTTGTCTAAAAAACCGCATTTCATTTTTGTAATTTCGCAAACAGATTTTCAATTTTAGATATGTTTCATCGGGGCGTTGGCTTGCGGATCACGATCTCGCTTGTTTTTCTCCATGGATTGGTTGCAGTTATGTTTGATCTAGCTATAACAGCATCAATAAAGCCATTAATTGTTCAAATTAATTTTGCTTGTTGGTAAGTAGTTTTTGTTTTCAGATATCTGTTTAAGGTTCAGTCATCAATGATCATGCTTCTATTTGTTGTTGGATGGATTGCTCTAAAAGTTTTTTTCAAATTATATATCAAAATGAGCGTAGAGAGAAGATAACATTTGTTTGGATTTAGGGTTTGATTTAGGATTTGCTAAATGTTTTTGAGATTGGATTTGGTGTTCATCAATCATCATGGTGTTCTTGAGATTTACTTGGGGAAGATGAATATTCAAGAAAAACATATAATTATGGTATAACACATTTAGTCCCTGCAGTTTATTTATTAAAGAAAAATAAAGTAAAAGTGAAAAAGACGAAAATACCCCTCATCTAACGAGATTTTTTAACGGACTTAACGACGAGGGACAAAATCCGGACGAAATAGCAAACTGTAGTGGCTAAAGTGTAATTTTTAAACTGTAGGGACCAAATGTGTTATAAACACTAAACCACAGGGACCAAAAGTGTAGTTTACTCTTAATTCTATCTGCAATTAATTCGTAACTGATATCTTTTTCTTTTGTTTTGCAGGTTTATTAATTAAAGTCCAACGTTTCCGCGTAAAATTTTCAGATTTAATTTTTGGAAGACAAATTTTTAATTTGTTTTTCAGATTTTATTTTTGAAATTTTTTCTTACTTTAATTGTGTTTTTCTGATTTTATATTTTTACGAGTGTGCACATAATTCTAACTTCTAAGCGAAGTTTCTCTTGACGATCACTCTATTAGGTAGTATTTTTTGGTATTTTTCATTTAATTTTTTTTATGTGTTTCTATTTTTCAGGATTATTTCAAAATCTTACAACCATGGCTAAATATGATAACGATTACATCTATTGTCAATATTTGAGGATAGAAGAATTACAAAGGAAGAATGCAGATCTTCAAGCTCAACTTGAAAAGAATGAGATTCTTGATATTTCAAACCTTCAAGACCAGATAAAAATGCTTAAAGAAAAACAACAATTCTGGAAAATGAAAATGTTGATCTAAAGAAACATATTTCAGAAATATCTTCCTCAAACGAAAAGTTTCTTTTAGAAGAACGCAATATCAAACATTCAAAAAGGATTACTAATCTTGAATCTCATATTGCAGATCTTGAAGCAAAGAGAGACAACTCAAGTCTGCACGATCAAATCAAGAAACTTCAAGAGAAAGTAACAACTTTTCAAAGAGAAAATGCTGATCTGAAAAGCATTGAAGATAAGAGAGATAAGGGGAACTCATATCTTCGAGATCAATTGAAAAGGTTTCAAGAGAAAGAAACAACTGTAAACAATGAAAACGCTGAGCTGAAAAGAAAACTTTGCTAGGGTCATTTATTGTTGAATTAAAGTTCAAAGGTCTGTATTGTAATTCTTTATTTTGAGCTTAGTTAGTGAACGGGCCGTGGGCTTGTTAACCCGGAGATCACTCTTAGTGATTCGTCTTCTGCTACAACCGACGATCAACCTCTGAACTCCTCGGAACTAGAAGTTGTTCAACCTTCGGCGAATCCTCCCCCATCTCCTCCAAGAAACCAACCTGCTACACTTGAAGCAGTTCAAGACCTACCTTCTGGTGATTATGTGGATTCGGACGCGTCTCACTCTACTCAACAGCTGCTTCCGCACACCACCAAGTAGACCAAAGCTCATCCCTTACATCAAATCATCGGTGATCCATCCACTCCTATTCAAACGCGAGGCGCTTCCGCCAACTTTTGTCTCTTCTCTGGCTTCTTAAGCAAGATTGAGCCGACGAACGTACGTGAAGCACTTGAAGATCCGGACTGGGTCATCGCTATGCAAGAAGAGCTCAACCAATTCGAGGCTCTGAAGGTATGGCGACTGGTCCCACGTCCAACCCATAAGACGGTGATTGGTACCAAGTGGATCTTCAAGAACAAGAAGGACAAGGACGAAATCGTTGTCCGCAACAAGGAGTGTCTCGTGGCCAAGGGATATCGACAACAAGAAGGGATCGACTATGACGAGACATACACTCCGGTAGCAAGGACATAAGTCATTCTTATGTTCCTCGCTTACGTCGTGCACAAGAATTTCATGGTCTTCCAAATGGATTTGAAGACCGCATTCCTCAATGGCGATCTCAAAGAGGAAGTATATGTGTCGCAACCAGACGGGTTCGTGGACGAAAAGAAGCCTGATCATGTCTACATCCTGGACAAGGCTCTCTACGGTTTGAAGCAAGCTCCACGCGCCTGGTATGATACTCTGACCAAGTTTTTGACAAAGTCGAAATTCACACGAGGTAAAATCGATTCTACTTTGTTTATCAAAAACGAAAAAGGTCACATAGTTCTAGTTCAAGTGTATGTAGATGACATAATCTTCGGCTCTACTAATCCCACATATGCTAAGAACTTTGCCAATCTAATGGGAGAATTTTTTCAAATGAGTATGCTTAGTGAGATGAATTTCTTCCTTGGTCTTCAAGTTAAACAACTGTCGATCGAGATATTCATAAACCAGGCTAAGTACATCCGGGATATTCTTAAGAAATTCCAGATGGAACAGTCCTCACCCATGAAAACTCCTATGGCACCCGGTACTAAGTTACACACCGATCTTAACGGAACGGATGTGGACACTAAACTATATCGGGGTATGATCGGTTCTTTGATGTATCTTACTGCGAGTAGACCGGATATCATGTTTTCAACATTTTTGTGTGCCCGGTATCAATCAAAACCTAAAGAGTCTCATTTAACTGCCGCTAAACGAATATTTCGTTATTTACGTGGTACTGCTGATCTTGGCTTATGGTATCCGAAGGAGACAGGTTTTGAGTTATCCGCTTATTCTGATGCAGATCACGCGGGCTGCATGATGGACCAGAAGAGCACCTCGGGACATATCCAGTTTTTGGGAGATAGCATGGTGAGATGGGCGTCCAAGAAGCAGCAATGCGTTTCAACGTCAACTGCCGAGGTGGAGTATGTGGCCGCCGAAAGCTGATGTTCACAAGTAATCTGGATGCGGACGCAACTCAAAGACTACGGCTTCACGTATGTCAAGGTGCCCATCTACTGTGACTCGAATAGCGCCATTGCCATATCAAGCAACCCGGTCTAACACACTAAGACCAAGCACATCGACGTTCGGTATCACTTCATTAAGAATCACGTCGAAAGAGGTACAGTCGAACTCTACTTCGTAAATAATGAGCATCAGTTAGCCGGCCTTTTTACAAAACCCTTGGACGAAAAACGTTTTAATACTCTTGTGTCCAAGTTAGGTATGCTAAATCTGAAGACTTAATCCGATTGTGTGCCCGTTACAAGTTCCATACATCTACGCGTAACTGTCTACTCATCCTCCGGTGTTTACACTCCCGATGATTGAGTATACACTTTCTCGCACTTGTATTCTACTTGTTCCAGTTACACAGTTAGCTTAAGTCTCTGTATTTATTTCATAGATTTCATTTGTTTCCTTTCTTTCTACGTGTGTTTCCTTTTCTTTCATATTGTCGTCTACTTTTTTATGTCTATATTTGTGCTTTCACGATGTGTTCATGTGTTCAGGGGGAGCACAAAGCAGTATTAGGTAAGTTTAATCATTTGTTGAGGGGGAGCGTCACACACACTTTTTCTTAAAAATGTTAAAAGTTTTTTTTGTGTGTGGACACTCCCGTGTGGATTTCAACTTATGTTCACCATTTGAGGGGGAGCGACACAGTGTTTTTCTTTAAAATGCTCAAAAGTTTTTTTTCTGTGCTGGACTCTCCAATGCACTATCCGAGGGGGAGCAAGGTTTTCCCCATGCTAAGTTTAAGGGGGAGCGAGAGCAGGTTCTTTTACAGTTCTAATTTTTGCAAAAATTTCAAAGAAAGGACATTTTTTCTGAAAAACCCAAAGAATCCGGACAGGTATCCGGAAACCATATCTGTCCGGATAGGTTTCCGGACCGGGTCCTTATCCGGGTTGGATAGGATCCCGGATACCACACCCGGGCTCTTGGCTCCCATATAAATAGCATCCGGGCTCTTTTGTTTCATTATCCGGATTCTATCGCAAAACCCTTCGAAAAACCTCTCAACTCTCTCTCTCGCTCGGACTCACTAATCTCTCTCGATTAACACTCGTGTTTCGTTCCAACTTCAAGTATGTTTTTCGAATCTTCATCTCGATCATGTGTAGTCAAGTACCTGCCCCTTCACACCACAAATCGATCACCAGTTTGGTCGATTCACTGCATCAGAAAACCCCTTATGGGTCCTTTCGATTTCGGGTCTTCTAGGTGTTATACGGATCGATTTTGATAGATGTACATATTTATCTGTGTCTAACACCATTTCATACATGCTTTACACCATGATTAGAACTCCATATCACTCGATTGAGGATTTTGGGTGTCGTCCGGACACATTCGTCGTGTCCGGAAACGTTCATTTGGATGATGTTTTATCCGGGAAATACCATAGTTTTAGATATTTTATCCGGTCAATCTCAACAACTGGAAACCTAGTTGTCCGGAAACCCTAGGGTTTCCGGTAAGTTCGACTACCGGTTTGTTGATGTGTCTGGAATCCTTTTATCCGGAAAACTCTGTCAAACGGAAACTGTTTTGTCCGGATTGTCTAATTTTATCCGGAAGCGTTCATGTCATCCGGATTCCTTTGGTGTCCAGATACCATTTGTCCGGAAAGTACATTTTGACCGAAAAGTTGTGCTTTCCATAGCTTTGTCCGGATACCTTGTGTTGTCCGGATAGTTTTGTCATTCCATTGCTTTATCCGGACATCTCAGTTATGTCAATTCAGTACCTAGCCTCTCACTGCCAGTCCTCGATCTGTCTCATATTGAGCCATTAATTGCAAAGGTACGCGCTGACACTCGTTCATCCGCCACGAATACTAACTATGTGTCTTTTACATATATTCAATGGCGGGTCAGGAGCAAAATCCACCACAACATCCGGAAGACCAAATTCCTCAAGAGGAATTTATAGACGAGGCAGCTGATAATGCCTTGGTCGAACCTGACCATGGCACCGAGATAGAGCCAAACAACCATCACCTGGACCCGACTCAATTCCGTCCACAACCACAACACCGAGTACTTGTGGACATCCTAATGCGTCACCCCTTCCATGAGGCCCTAACTGCTATAGCCGACGTCCCGCTCCTGTACGTTCTTCAAGTATGGCTTACTGTACGAGTCATCACGGCAGGCAATTCACAGACGATCACATCACAGATCGATAACCAACCGTTCACGCTCACACCTGACACCCTCCGCCGTCTACTTTCACTTCCGGAAGCTAACGCCGGCGGACATCAACGCTACGACCCCGCGGTCAATGGCGACACTCTGTGCGCTCAAGTCCACGCTCTCAGATACAACCACGACCTCATCCGTCCATCCGGGTTCAACCAAAAGTACCTGCCCCCCATCTGGTACACCCTGTTTTCAATTCTGAACAGATGCCTCTCATCGAGATGGAAGGGCATCGACCAGTGCACCGGCGACTTCCTTCGCCTATTTCATGCCGTGTGCTACAACCGCCACGTTGAAGCCGCAATGATCATCTGGCAAGAGTTGGTTTCCGCTATACGTCAAATTGGGGGAACTAAGCAAAAGAAATTCCTCCCGTACCCTCGTTTCCTTTCTCTGGCTGTGCGACAACACATGGACGAGAATCCAGCCATACCGCGACGCCTAAACCATCCGGTATGTCCACCTCATCACTTGCAATATATGGTTATTCACAACCCGTCCAATGCCGTAGCCATGCCAATACCTGAAGCCCTTCTGGCTCACGCCGATCCCACTGCACCGAGTGTAGTAGCTTATAGGGAAGCGTTAGGGAATCCCATGGTCCAGCCAGCGCCGGAGGGACCTGCCCAGGGACATAGAACTGAGGGACGTGAGGGTCCTAGGACTAGAGGAGGAAGGGCCCGGGCAACAGGGGCTCCCGGGCGGGGTGTCTTGAAAATACGTGGGAGGGGAACTAGTGTGAGTGGTGCAGTGGAATCGCGTCCTGGTTCTAGCCAGCAACCCATCATTCCTATCATCCGACCGACAGGTGAAGCCGGAGCATCGTCCTCATGACCGATGCTCCATCATGACCCCAAACCATATTTATCTGACCCGCCTTCACCCTCTCGACACGTTGAGAACGTGGAATCTGACTCCACGGAATCCGATACCGACCGCAACATTTGTCTGAAGTTAATACCTCACGATATCGGACAAAACCCGGATTTTACCGTCGGAATCCCACTTCACTCACCTACCACTTCTTCTCAACCCGCTATGGGAGACACTAGGGCACCCGAGGGAGTATTAGGTGATGAGTTAGATCATGTGAGAAGGAGAGAACTGCGTTCGAAAGCGAACAGGAAAGATTGAGCCGTAAAGATAAAGAGGCTCCTGAGCGAATCCAACCGAGCGATATCCGGGTAGCCACATCTACTATCCCGTCTCATTTGTTGGGACAGGATATTGAAGAAGCCTCCGTGGACCCAGCGGAGCAATTACACAACCCCCTCAGCCACTCATCCGTCTTTCAAAAGAAGGATGTTTCAGTCTCATACGGGGATCAAGTACAACTTCCACCGGTCTCTCACTCGGAGAGTACTGGTGTTGAAATAAGAGACCAGCAACCCCCGGTCTCGCCTTATTTTCGTGCACAATCGAGTATAAAGCCATTTGAAATTGAACATTTTTCGGCTAGGACACATGATGAGGAACACCAAATCGAGACTCTTCGTGACTCGATCGGAACGTCTGTAGTGTCTCCGTCAGGCGGAACACGAGGATCGGACGGAAATACTACCACAACTACCAAATTGCCATCTGTGAACGTAGGTGGCTCTACCTCTAAGGTAGATGCTTCAACGGGTAATCTAAGTGATCCCGGAGTTAAATTTCCCGACTTTGTGTCACCAGGGTCCCTGGACAGCACCCTTAAGGCTGTCCGCGAGGCAATGGAGCAGCACGTCGCCACCGAGCTCGACAAAATTAAAAGCTTAATCAAAGGTAAAGAGAAGATCCTTCACGCTGAAACCGCACCTACACCTCCACCGGCTCCTGTTCAGCCTATCTATACGGTGGACACCCTAAAGACAATGCTTCTCGCCCAACTGCTCCAACAATCCGAAACGGACGCCTCAACCAAAGCATACCTGCTATCTGTTCTGAAATCACAGGTCACTGGTCCTTCATCATCCATTACCACTCGATTGGATTCCATTGACTCGACTCTTAAGGACTTCAACCAAGCGCTTACAACGTTGTCCGAGAGAGTCCGTTCACTCGAAGATACCTACAAGAGTCAAGCAGGCGGTCTAAAGCGCAAGCACGATGACCAGGATGACCCTGATCCTCACTGAAACTCCAACCGTGGTTCAACAGGAACCCTCAACTGCGGCAACAACATCAGAAGCACCTGAAGCCGAGTTACCTTTAGCCGAGATGGTAATTGACATGGATATCTCGGATGATGAAGACCCGACGGTTGAAAAGCCGGAAGGAACAGAACAGGAACTGGTTACTTTTGACACATCAGTTGAGTCTACGATCAACCTGATAGATCCAGACTGCGAGACCAACCCGGAAACCGAAGATGCATGGTATGAAAAGCCGCCAGTGCCGCAAACCTCCAGGTTAATTTGGTCTTCCCTACTGATGAAGATGACAATATAGACTACGATCAGTTCCTGCTCCAGAATTTATATGGTACCCCCGTTCACTCTGCTCAACCCGTTGAAACTTCAACAAGACCCGAGACCACAATTGCCGATATTCCAACATCTCCTCAGCAACCGACAACTTCTGATCTCCCACCTCCTCAACCGCAACAAATCCGTTGGGAGAAGATCCCGATATTTATTCCTCACCTGGAGGAATCTCTGAAGAAGTTGTTCGTTCACAAGATACGCCCAATCGAGCCGACCTTCTTCCTTGGTATTTACTGCTCCAACCCCGAATACCAATGACGGTACCTAAGCGCAATGAAGCGGTGTCTGCCAGTTAGCCAAATCCGAACCAAGCATCAGATCACCGAAGTGCTCAACATCGAGTCAGGCCGAATTATGAAAGTCGTTTATCCTGTATTCACCGTCAGACGCGAAGATGGGAATGAATGGAGATTTTCTGAAGCCAACTTCCAGCACCTCCGACCGTTCGACTTTTATGCTATCCTGAAAGACCTCCGTACAAGAACTATCCGACCGCTTCCAGTTACAAAGGCGCTCAAAGCTGTTCGTCGATTCCTGGTCCGTACTATTATGATGTCTTATCTCACGGATTTCCACATGGTAATCGAGAACAGGGCAAAGAAGGTAAATCTGATCAAGCCAAATCTGAAAGCTCCTGAGTTGAAGATGTATCCCGAGAACGCTCTGCTTCTTGAACCAGAATTTAGGATAGTCTACTTCAACGAACAGAAAGAGAAAAGATTTATGCGTTTCAGTCAGGTAGACAGATTCTGCGACGACACGCTCTTCAAAGTTCAAGATGCTCTTCGAAAGATCATATCTCACGAGTCCGAAACTCGAAGGCTTTCGTATGTTCCCAATCCAGAAGAAACAACTGTTCGGAAAGCCTTGGAAATGGTTGAAGAACGCATCGACTATCGCCGTGCTATCAGAATGTTCGAGGTACACTTCGCGCTACGAAAAAGATATGTTGCAAACTGGCGCCAACTCGAACTTCAATTCAAAGGGGGAGATTGTTAGGGTAATTTGTTGTTGAATTAAAGTTCAAGGGTCTGTGTTGTAATTCTTTATTTTGAGCTTAGTTAGTGAACGGGCCATAGGCTTGTTAACCACGGGCCCGTCATATAAATGGTTTTCTAAGCCTCTGTTTTAGGCCTAGTTGTTCATTTTGCTTTCCTACTCTCATATTGTAAACTCTATGATTGAAAGCAATATATGGATGACTAGTTGAAATCATAAACATCTCTGCTATTATCTATTGATTTCATTGTTCGTTGCACGGATCTGGAACTCACAAACTTTCTCTTCTTGAAACCAATTTTTCAAAAGAAAAAGAACAATTTGAAAAAGTTTTCATACAGAAGTTGTCTGATTTTTCAAAGAAGTCTCAAGAGGAAAAGAAAGAGACTGAGCTAAAATGCATAAAACTGTTGAAACAAGTTTCCGACTATGAAAAAGTTTTATTCTTTGAAAAAGAAAAGCTCGAAAAAGAAAGAGCTGAATTTGACACTGAAAGAAAATATTTTGAAGTAAAAAGTAATGAGCTTTCATTGAAAGTATCTGATTTGAAGAAAGAACTTGATATAGACAGAAAAGGGCTTGAGAAGATGAAAGTTGAAAACTTTCAAGCAAAACGTGTGAAAGATGTTTTTGCTGATGAAAGAAAGATTTTTCAACATGAAATAAAGAAGCTAACAATGAAGTTATCTGGTTTATCAACAGATATTATGAAGGAACAGAAGATAAAATATGATCTGATTTTTAAAGAAAATAATGTTTTACTCAACAAAGTTAAAGAACTTGAAGGGATTGTCTTTAAGGTTGAGGTTTCAAAACAAGTTAGTCCTGACACGATTGTTCAGACTCCATTTGTTAACTCAACTAATTCTGAATGTTCGTTTAAGACAACTTCAAGTTCAATCTTTAAAAACATTTTTCAAAAGATTTTGACAGATCAAATGATTTCTCAAAGGATCAGATTCATCCTTCAAATCTCTTCTATATTCCTCTGTTCGATAAAATCAGATGATAATCCAAATGTGCTCAAAGTTGATAATTTTTCTAAGCCTAAAGATAATCAAATCTTCAAGAAGGTAAAGATGGAATGAAGAGTGAAATGTACAACTCCTACCAAAGAAGTGCCAAAATCAAAGGTTCCCACTCCAAATGCCAACAAGAACAATGCATTTCAAGGTACGTCTTTTGTCAAACCTGATTTAGTTTACTCTGTAAATCAATTAATCAGGTTAGCTCAAAAGAAAATTTGTTGTTCTTATTGTGGAACTAATTATTTTGTTCACAAAGATTATGCTTCGTATTGGGATGGTACTTGTAGGATTTCTTCAAAGAAAACTGCACCTAACAAACCAACAAACCAGGACCCAAGTTCCACTGGGTACCAAAATCTACTTAATCTGTTTTGCAGGTTTATCATGTGTAGTGTTGAATGTTATAAGTATAACAAACACATGACTGGAAAACAGAAGAAAAGTTGTGCAGAATTTTGAAGAAAACTATATGTGCTTTTAAGGGGAAGCACAAGAGATAATGGCTTCTGAATAATTCAGTTCAGAACCCGTACTTCAAAGTTTTTGACTTCTGATCATTTCAGATCAGGACACGTTCTTCTACGACTATGACTTCTGAACTTATCTTCAATCCTGATAATTCAGAACTCGTTTTAATGATTAAGAATATTTTGATCCAAGTCTTGTTATTTGTGCAGATTTTGTCAAGATAAGGATCTTTTGCACATGGTAAGGGGGAGCTTATAAGATTTTAAATCTTCTTATCATAATTTGAGGGGGAGCTCAAAAATTTCCAAATTGTATGTATCTTCTGATCTAAATCTCAGATTGTTTGAAAGAGGAACGTCTTTCAAGCATGAAAAACGTTTTTCCTTAAATGTTCAAACCACTTCTTTATTCTCAAACAGATTTTATGAATTTAGAAGTGTGATTTTAAATGTTTTTCATGGAAATCTCGGATTACTGTAACATCATTTCTGACCGTGTGTTTCCAATGATTAATACTTGTGTATTATCTTTTCTATATACTTTCAAGTATTCATACACACTGGTTCAGCTTCATATTGACTTTGTTATTACCATGTCTCTAAACAAAACATTTTTTTCGATGGTAATACTCCCGTTTATATTTCGAATTTTGTTGAGCATCATATTCATTTCAGCGTGAGAACTTCAACATTTCATTCAAAGATTGTTTATATTTGTTCATATAAACAAATTTCAATTCTTTGATACCCTATCCATTTTTTATTATCATTCAAGATATTTGATCTGATTGATACATTGTCAGATTCTCAAATAAGTCCTTCGAAGTCATTTCATTCATTCTTTATCCTTGTTTTGAGAAATCTTCAAAGCTCAAATGTTCAAATATTTTATGATCTTATTGAAGAGCATACATTGTGATGACAATGTCATTCAAATGATGAGATTTATTTGTTCAAACTAAACTGTTGAATAACATAAATTTTAGGACAATATTTCATGGGATCAGTGTGTGAACAAAAAAAACTTCTATGGATCCACGTTAACCAGTGTTTCCTACCCAAGAAGTT
Organism: Saussurea involucrata; assembly: GCA_033807775.1. NCBI lineage: Eukaryota > Viridiplantae > Streptophyta > Magnoliopsida > Asterales > Asteraceae > Saussurea > Saussurea involucrata. Next base: position 107,492,285 of record CM066315.1, read on the forward strand.
ATCCTTGAGTGATTGAGGGGTGAGGGGTCTACATCAAAGAGTGGGGGTGATAACTCATCCGGTTGAGTATCTCATTGTGTTGAGGTAAAATGTAAATGAGAGTTTGGGTAGAAGTGAGCGGATTAAAAACTGAAAGAGGGTGTGAGAACAGAGTTAAAAGAATAAGAGAACTCTTCACTAGCCATTTTCTGAGTCGGGAAGCCACATTACTGATTGTTTCACATTCTTTGGTGACCATCATTGAAACATGCAGTTAGCCCATGCCAACTCTTGCTTTAACCCCACCAGCTACTCATTTCTTTCTCAACAAAGAAATGTTTCATTTTTCTTGGGGACGCAATATATAATCTATATAATCTTCATTCGGAAGGTTTGGATATTGAAAAAGAAGGAAGTTTGCCCCACCTTCGCTCTTCATTCATGCACATTGAGTCCGTGGAAAGTTATTGCTGTCTCAACAGTTTACACGCTTTGAGCCTATATAATCAAGCATAAGTTTCTTCAATTCTTTCTACACAAGCACGTACACACAAGGAATATGTTTTCTTGTCATAACGTTCATAGAAATTCCTTTGTGTTTTTCGATGATTGAATGGAAGCCCTGGGGGAGTGAACATCAAAAAGCTCCTTTACAAAGTACATCTGTTGTACTAAGTGGCTCCGTGCTACTTACAGACATTTTAACTGATTCATCCGTTGTTTCAGGGTTACCACATTCTTTTGTCTGAATTTGAAAAGATTAGGATAAATTCTTTTGGAATTGACGGTTTATCAGATCAAAAAGGAGGAGAATGTTACTTGTGGTGAACAAAGTGCGTGCTGGAATTGATAAAGGTTTTGATGATCATGATGCTCACAATTATCAAAAAGGGGGAGAAATAATATACTAAAGAACAGGGGGAGAAATAATATATTGGAGAAAAGGGAGATTGGTCAATGACAGATTAAGGGGGAGAAATGATGTGCTAAAGTCAAGAAGACATTACGAGGTGTTTCGAGAGAGTTCGTTATTCAAAGATAATTTCAAGGTCAAAGAGATGAAGATACAAGGTTCAAGAAATCGTTTAAAGAGTTTGAGTTCAAAGCTTCAAAGTCTAAAGCTTCAAAGATTAAAGCTGCAAAGATCTGAAATTCGCGTTCAAGACTTGATAACCATTTATTGAAGATTGTATTGAAGAAGATTGACTTTTCAAAAGAGAATGACAAAGACTTTTCAAGTTTGACTGAAAATTCTTCAAAGCTGAGAGTTTAAAGAGTGTCAAAGCATCTAGTTCGACGCGAACTTGTGAAGATAAAGCTGTTTGAAGATTGTCTGAGCTTCAAAGTTCAAAGCAGTCAAAGTTAAAGTTTTGAAGATTAAGTGCTGAAGATTATATTGTATTCAAGATTTATTGTAAAGTTTTGTAATAGTCAAACATTGTAAAGTCAAAGTAAAAGTCAAAGTCAAAGTAGCTTAAATGAAAGTCAATGTAATTAGCTTTATTGTGTTGTAATTAGGAACTATAAATAGGTTTTGTAAAGCTTATGTTAGCCCCAAGTATACAAAATGTAAAAGTATTGAAAATATCATGAGTCAGAAGACCACTAGAGATCAAGCAGAAGACTAAGAAGAAAAACAAACAGAAGATCATCAGAGGTCGATAGAGCTCTGGCAGAAGACTTCTTATGTTCCACCAGAAGAACTGTTCACGCTAGAAGACCTTCAGAGCTCTGGCACAAGAGCTGTAGTGAATGAAGACCTCTGTGAAGCTTAAGCCTCGTAGCAATCTCTAAGTGTCAGTCACGTGTCCGTACTTTCCACGTCAACCCTAAAAGGACGGAGACACACTTTCCACGTGTCATTCCAGGGTTAGATAGTACATTGTCTTTCACTTTATCAGGCTATAAATAGAAGGGTAGTGGAGCGCACAATTGTAAGTTTAAGTGAGAATTACTATTAGAATTGTGAAAGCATATCACTGCACATTCTATTCCACTATCACTGTAAGAATTGTCACCTGAGAGATTTCAGAATACACACACAAGAAAGTGTTCTTGGTGTTATTCATATTATCAATATACAAGCAGCTTATTTAACTATTGTGTTATCATTTTACTGTTATATATTGCTATTGTTATTCTCTCATTGCTTCATATTTATATACACTATCACTCATAATTAAACAGCTTTATATAATGCTTCCGCTACCTTTGATCTTGTTGTTTATATGAGACAAAGTGAATCTGGGAACCTACAATTGGTATCAGAGCAGATTGATTTGCTTAAATCAAATCGATCCAATCTAACCAGGTTGATTCACTGTTCTTGATTGTGTTTGTTTTTAAAAGCTTCATAGTATACTTTGTTTTCCTGTTTAAAACCTGAAACTCCTTTGTTACGAGATGTTGATACATATTTAAGCTTTCCAGTAAGTTTAAAAATCTTCTCTACATTATTCACTGTTCCATTGGTTTACTGTGCATCTACTTTCCGTTTAAAACTCTTTTAAAATCTTTCAAAACCTTCATACTATGTTTTCTGTAAAGATGGCGAACAACAACATCAATGTTATCTATACGGCTGGTTCTCTAACCAAACCGCCTACTCTTCTGAGAGATGAATATCCTCAATGGAAGATTAGGATGGTTAACTTCTTCGATGCAATGGATAGAGACCTTATGCGATCAGTTACTGATGGACCATTCTAACCTATGGTTTTGGTTCCTCGTCTACCCGCAACAGAAACAACTGCTGAGGTTCCTGCTCACTCCAAAGTTAAAACCACTGGTTTTACCAGAGGAAGAAAAGCTCAAAATGGAAAATGACCTCAAGAAAGTTAGACTCCTGATTATGGCCATTCCAAACGATATTTTTCGAGAACTAGACTCCTGTGTTACTGCAAAAGAAATCTGGGATCAACTTCTAAACCAACTTGAAGATGGTATAAAAACCCAATAGAATAGAAGGACCCAATGTATTAATGAATACAATGATTTCAAAGCACTTCCTGAGGAAACCTTGCAACAACCCTACAACAGATTCAACGTTTTAATCAATAAATGTAAGAAATGTGGGGTTGTACGGTCGAAGGAAGATAACAATGTCTTATTCTTGAAAAGTTTAAATGACGAGTGGTTGAATCTATCTATGTCTCTACAAGCTAACCAGGATTTGGATGCATGGTCTCTTACTGATGTGTATGGAACTTTAGCTGCACAAGAGAAGGATGTTGTCAAGCAAAAAGGCAAATCCACCATTGCAGGCCCAATATCATTAATCTCTGACTCAAAAACACCTTCTGAAGGGAAATCCAACAGAGATAATGCTAGCAGAGACAAGAAGAATGAGAAATCTGTAAAGAAGAAGGGAAAGAAAAGTTTGATTGCAGAACGTGAAGAAGAGGAGAGTTCGTCAGATGATGATGCTGACATCAATGCTTTTGCCCAATCTCTTGCCCTAATAACTTAACAGTTTAACAAGAGATTTGGTAAGAAAATATTTGATAGGAGAGGAAGGTACGAGAGAGAAGAGAAAGAAGAAAAGAGAGGATATGCTGCACCTCACCACCAGAACAACAACAGAGTTGCACCAGAGCAAAGACAACAACAGAGATACAATCCACCAGCCCCTCAAAAGCAAGCTGATGCTGCCCAGCCCATCAACCAGAACGATGGAAGATATTTTCGATGTGGCAAATCCGGCCATTTCTCTGCAAACTGTAATGATAAACTGGTAAAGGACCAGGACTACTACAAGAACAAGTACAATTATAACTTCGGAGAGAGAAGTTGTGTAGTAGAAATGGAAAATTGGATCTCTGATTCGTCCTCTGATGACGAACCAGAGCATGCAAATTTTTGCGGGGTGGCTGTTGATGATGAGAGCTTGGAAGAAGTAAGTGATTGGATGACTGGGGAGATACCAGAAAGGTCAACAGAGACAAATGTGTCTCAAACAGAATGTGCACTTTCTGTGATAGATTCAAATAACAGCGCGCTGGAGATCAATAAACCTAATGCCAAGGTATGTACTACTTCTGAATCTAAATCTGACTCCGAGCTGGAGATGCATGTGTCATTACTTGCTGAAGAATTTCAACTGTTAAAACAAAAGCTTTCTGAAGAAAAAGAGTTAAGAAAACTAGCTCAGAAAGATCTGTCCTTCTACAAGAGAGAGAAGAATCTCTTGGAAATGGAGAAGGAGGAGATTTCTAAAGAAAAATCTGAGTTAGAACTTTTACAAAAACAGAAGGATGCACAAGATGTGCATATTAAAATCAACTCTTAAAAGGATACTCAAGGTCTGGGTTTCAGTGACCTTGATCCCTTCACTAGAAGGAACAAGACATCTCTATCCTCAACCTTTTGTGTTGGGAAGATCCAAATGCAAGATGATGTCATCACTGGTACTGCTGTTTTTAAAAGAGCTAAAACCTCAAATGTATCAAGAACCAGAAGACTTAATTTCAGGAATGTCAGCTATGACTCCTCTGGTCATGAAAAGGTTACAGAACCATCTTTAAAGTTTATTCATGATCAAGGAAAAGCTAAGATCACATTTCCTAATTCTGTCAAGAGTCTTGATCCCAAAGAAATTTTCAACTTTAACTCTTTTAAGGATCAGAAGTCTGTTACTTCTGTGGCTGAGTCCTCTGGTGTCAAAACACAGAGTGAGCTCAACCCTAAACCTCCAGTCTTCTCCCCTACCTCTGAGTCAATCAGAACATCCTTTGAAGAGGATATAAAAAGGGTTCTTGAAGAAAATGTTGCATCTGATGCTTTGAAACCCAAGCTAAAAAAGTTTAAGTCATGCACCATCAAACAGTTGAACTCCACCAGAGCAAATGATTCTAAGTTACCCACAGAGACTCACACCTCTGACAGAGCCACCAGAGACTTTCTAGACTCTGATTCTGACTCTGACTTTGAGGTGGATGAGCAGATTTTCTGTGCACAAGAGAATGTCTTACACAAACCTAAACATGCACTTGTTGGATCTGGAATTTTGAACACTGTCATACCTGTTTTTAAGAATCAATCCAGAATTCCACCATGTCCTGATTTCAAAAACAAGGGTATCAGAATTCTTTCTTCTGAGGAGTTAGAAGAGAAGAGAAGAGAAAAATCTAAAAGTATTCCTGTGAACCATACCTCTGTTCCATATGCATACAAACCTATCAGGTTTACTCCAGAACAAAATGGTAAATGGAAAGTTAATGACCAACCTATCCCTAATTCTGCAGTAAACCAAAGAAGAAATTCCTTTTGGATTAAAGAATCTCACCAGATGAAAAATGCAAATTTCAAAAAGGCAAATCTGGACAGAAAGTCTGTGAAAACATCCGATTCTATATATTTTCAATCTCAAAAGGAATATAATCCCCAAATGTTGAGAAGAAAAAGCAACATGCATCAATCATCTTCATGTTCTATCAAATGCAACTGCATTCAACCTCTGTTAAAACTACAAAACCATTTAAATGGTCCCTACTGCATTCTGAATCAGTCTTCAGAAAGGAAGAATCCTAAGACTAACCATCAGAATATGCAGAGAAAATTCTCTGGTACACCATCAAAGAATGGAAAGCCAGCAGGTAAATCAGTGAACACCCCCAAGCCTAACCAGAGAGGACCCATTATGCAATTGGTACCTAAAAAGAACTAATCTATCTTGCAGAAGCCTCATGTGCAGATCTGGTACTTAGACTCAGGATGTTCCAGGCACATGACAGGCAACAAAGAGCTGCTGACCTCATTCAGAGATAAAATGGGAGGTGCAATAACCTTTGGAGGTGATGGACAAGGACAGATTAAAGGTTATGGTGTTTTAACAAATGGAGGTGTTTAAGTATCAAAAGTTGCTTATGTTGAAGGTTTAAATCATAATCTACTTAGCATAAGTCAACTGTGTGATCATGGTTTTGATGTCAATTTTAAGAAGAAATACTGTTCTTTGTTGGTTTCTGAGTCTGGTCAAGAACTTCTTAGAGCCGACAGAAAAGGCAATCTTTACAAAATGAATTTCAATCCCAATCAAAGTTCTAATGCAGAAAAACTCTGTTTAGTTTCTTTGAATAAGGAAGATGCCTGGCTCTGGCATAAAGGATTTGCTCACTTAAACTTTTCAAACCTTTACAAGCTTGTGAAACTGAACTTAGTAAAAGGTCTGCCTTCACTTAAATTTGACAAAGACCATCTTTGTTCTGCCTATGAATTGTGTAAGCTGAAAAGGGCTTCACACAGAACAAAAAGTGATCACCATTGCCCTAGACCTTTGCATATGCTTCATGTGGATCTCTCTGGTCCAATCTATATGCAAAGTCTGTCTGGCAGAAAGTATATTCTTGTTCTTATAGATGAATATTCTAGATATACTTGGGTTAAGTTCATCAGAATAAAATCTGATGTCCAAAAGTACATATAGTGGTTTTTGCCCGCTAAACCCTAATATTTTAATCAATTTTAGCCCCCTAAACCCTAATACATTAATTTACTCAATAATCTCCAGAATGACCATCTCAATTATCTCTAGAATGTTCAAAAAAATGTTGAAATTAACAAAAAAATATTTGTTTTTTGTACATTTTTTTGAACATTGTGGAGATCATTGAGATGGTCATTCTGGAGATTATTGAGTGAATTAAAGTATTAGGGTTTAGGGGGCAAAAATCACTATATGTAAATGGGGTCCTATCTGAACGTTGACAAAAGACTGGACAAGGATGGGGAAGCTACGCCCGCGAAACATGAACACATTCTAGATAGTTCCAAAAACAAAAAATATTTTTTCTTGCCTTGGGAAGGGAAAAAGGGTTAATCGTTCGTTAGCGTCAATCCTGACATGATCCGTTTGGGGCTTGAACAAGATTCAATGCGAAACTCATGGGAAGTAACTGGGGTCTCCGCCTACAAGTCTCTACCAGGTAGAGCAAGTCTCTACCATTAAGTTAAGGTAATGCATGGCGGAACCTTGGCCAACTCTAAGGTAATGCATGGCGGAACCTTGGCCAACTCTATCGGCATTGGTTGAACTCGTACTTCGTGAGGCCCAAAAAGGGGCTGGGCAGTCAAGAGCTGATGTTGTACTTGTTCGCTCTGGTGGATGTAGTGATACCTTTAAACGATACAAAAGCCATTCTATCAACAATTTGACTCAAGACAATATGTCTTTTGTCAACGTTCAGATAGGACTCCATTTGAGAACTGTTAAAGGGGGTTTAAGAGCTCTTAAACCACCTTTAAGAGGCTCCTGTAATAACATCGTTATACCCCAACCGTGACACTAAATCCATACAGCTCGTTAACGAGGGTCTGCCCTCACTCAGTTCACCTCCCCTGTAGGTAAGGCGGAAGTTAATTGAAATTAATCCTCCACCTTACGTATAATAAATAAGTGAAACTTTCTGTTGCTAGACTCCGCTCGTGCTGTCGGGTTTTGCTTGGATAGCTGCATATAAGAATGTCAACCCTTACTCATTTCCCTCCAAAAGCCCCCTAAACCCTAATACTTTAATTCACTCAATAATCTCCAGAATGACCATCTCAATGATCTCCAGAATGTTCAAAAAAAAGTACAAAAAACATAAATTTTTTTGCTAATTTAAACATTGTTTTGAACATTCTGGAGATCATTGAGATCCTGCTAGTTTGATAGCATCAACAACAGCCTATATATAAGCGAGAATGCCTTATAAGTAACAGGCTTATTATTACTGATTCGGGCAATTCAGTAGCTACATATCGTGCTCCTCCCTGAGAAGCACTCTTTTTTTCTTTGTTGGCGCTCCCCCTCCCAAAGGGGGGAGCACAAAAGAACGATCGTTCATGCTTCTCCCCGAGAAGCACTCTCTTTTAAGGCAATAGTTATTAATCGATTTTAGCCCCCTAAACCCTAATACTTTAATTCACTCAATAATCTCCAGAATGACCATCTCAATATCAAGAGTTTCTGGAACCTCCGATCCATTCTAGATAGCCAGATGGAAGCAACTTCTAGTAGATTTAGAGATTCTAACGAGGTTAATCGTCCGTTAGCGTCAATCCTGATATGATCCGTTCCGTCCCGTCTTGTCTATCCTGACTTGTAGCTCGGAAGATCCCGGATGGGATTTTCTTGGAGCTACCTAAAAAAGTACATATAGTGATTTTTGCCCCCTAAACCCTAATACTTTAATTCACTCAATAATCTCCAGAATGACCATCTCAATGATCTCCAGAATGTTCAAAAAAATGTTGAAATTAACAAAAAAATTATTTGTTTTTTGTACATTTTTTTGAACATTCTGGAGATCATTGAGATGGTCATTCTGGAGATTATTGAGTGAATTAAAGTATTAGGGTGTAGGGGGCTAAAATCGATTAAAGTATTAGGGTTTAAGGGGCAAAAATCACTATATGTACTTTTATTATGATAAATTTGTTAAAAAGAATACAGGTTCTTCTAGGACTGAAAATCCAAAAGTTGAGAATTGACAATGGGACAGAGTTCAGAATGCCGAAATTGACTCCTACCTAAAAGAGGAAGGAATCTCCCAGAACTTCTCGGCTGCCAGAACTCCTCAACAAAATGGTGTTGTGGAGAGAAAGAACAGAACTCTGGTAGAAGCTGCAAGAACTATGTTGGCAGGATCTGCTCTTCCTATCAACTTCTGGGCAGAAGCAGTCTCAACAGCCCGTTTTACCCAAAACAGAGATGTCATTGTTAAGAGATTCAAAAAGGCTGCTTATGAACTCATCAACAACAGAAAGCCAAATGTGAATTACTTTCATGTTTTCGGCTGTAGATGCTTCATTTTGAATGACAGAGATCTGCTGGATAAATTTGATAAGAAGGCTGATGAGGGAATCTTTATTGGTTACTCTTTAACCTCTAAAGCCTACAGAGTCTACCATACAAGAACCAAAGTCATTCAAGAAAGTATAAATGTATCCTTTGATGAAAAATCATCAAGTTCCTCTGAAAGCAAATCACCAGAGGGGATACAGACTGAAGAGAAGCCCAACTCTTCAAAGACAAGGGAAGAGAATATCAATTTGATATTCAACGACTTCTTTGATGTGAGGATTCCTCTGAAGACACCACCAGAGGCAATCATGTTCAGAACTCTGTTGAACAGAATTTAACAGGTACATCTCTAACAGGTCCCTCAAATTCTTCACCATCTACTTCTCTGTCTACAGGTCAATTTCAGAGAAATGAGGGACAACAGTCAGATGAAAGAGAGCCTGAACAAGAGCCATCATCACCCCCTCTGACCAATATTGGAAGAAATTCCTTATATGAAAGCTCACCTTCTTAGAGCCCTGTTGGTACATCACTGAGCAATGAAGCCACTCTCCAAAGCAGTGTGCCTCAGAGCCCTGGTGCCAATCCTCAGAGCTCTGATGCTGACATACATCTTTCCCCACCAGAAGCACAAACTTCACCTGTTGTCCATGCCCCAATGACCAGATAGACCAAGGATCACCCCCATCATCAGATTATAGGTGCTGCTGAAGATGGTGTAAAGACAAGATATGCAACAATCAATGAAGCTTTCTTTATGAATTTCTTAAGCATGATTGAGCCAAAGAAAATTTCTGAAGCCCTAGAAGACCCAAACTGGATTGAAGCCATGTAGGAGGAGCTTCTTGAATTTGAAAGAAACAAAGTTTGGTCCTTGGTTCCACTTCCAGAAGATAAAACAACTATTGGAACCAAGTGGGTTTTTAGAAATAAGAAAGATGAGGATGGTGTTATCATCAGAAACAAAGCAAGGTTGGTTGCAAAGGGATACTGCCAAGAAGAAGGCATTGATTATGATGAAACCTTTGCACCAGTGGCTAGGCTAGAGGCAATCAGAATCTTCCTAGCCTATGCTGCTCATAAAGGTTTCAAGGTCTATCAAATGGATGTAAAATCTGCCTTTCTGAATGGCAAACTGCAAGAAGAAGTCTATGTCCAGTAACCACCAGGCTTTGAAAGCTCAGATTTTCCAGACCACGTATACAAGCTAGACAAAGCTCTGTATGACCTTAAACAAGCCCCCAAAGCCTGGTATGAAACTCTGTCAAACTTTATGTTGGTCAACCATTTCGTAAAAGGTACTGTGGATACAACCTTATTCTTTAGGAGATATAAAAATGATATTCTTCTGGTACAGATATATGTTGATGACATTATCTTTGGGTCTACTAGGCAAGAGTATTGTGACAGGTTTAAGGATTTAATGAAAAGTGAGTTTAAAATGAGCATGATGGGAGAACTTTCTTTCTTCCCCGGTTTACAAGTTAAACAATCCATCAGAGGCACCTTTATCAGCCAATCAAAATATGGCTCTGATATTTTGAAAAAGTATAAGCTCAATAACTCAAATCATATGAAAACTCCTATTGCCACTGGAGTTAAACTTGATCATGATCCTCAAGGTCAATCTGTGGATGTCAAGAACTACAGAGTCATGATAGGGTCACTTATTTACTTAACTGCAAGCAGACCTGATATAATGTTTGCAACCTGTCTTTGTGCTAGATTCCAAGCTAATCCTAACGAATCACATTTGTCTGCTGTCAAACGTATCTTTAAATATCTCAAAAGGACTCAATTTTTATGTCTCTGGTATCCTCTTAACTCTGGTTTTGAGCTTGTAGCATACACAGATTCAGACTATGGAGGATGTAGAAATGACAGAAAGAGTACTTCTGGTAGTTGTCAATTGCTATGAGATAAGCTAGTCAGCTGGACGTCCAAGAAACAAAACTGTGTATCAACCTCTACAGCAGAAGCAGAATATGTTGATGTTGCTAGTTGTTGTTCACAAGTAATTTGGATGAAAACACAGCTCAAAGACTACGGCCTGGAGTACAACAAAGTCCCAATTCTCTGTGACTCCAAGAGTGCAATAGCAATTACAGCAAATCCAGTTCAGCACTCAAAGACAAAGCATATCGATATAAGGTACCACTTTATCAAAGAACATGTTGAAAAAGGGTCAATTGAAATGTACTTTGTTTCAACTGACTTCCAACTTGCTGATTTGTTTACAAAAGCCCTTGATGAAAAGAGGTTCAATTTTTTAATCAGCAAGATAGGTATGCTGAACATGTCCTCCTAACTCTGTTGAAAATTCATCAGAGCCTCTGATGTTCATCCCAGAGCTCTGACAGAGTAGTTAGGTAGGTTACATTACCAGAGCCTCTGTTGTTAATCTCAGAGCTCTGCCAGCATAATTTTTCAATATTTTCTTCTTTGTGTCTCAACTCTGTTTCTTTGGAACTCCTTTGTATATAATCTTCAAATTCTTTCAAGAGTTGCACAAATCAAGAGGAAGCTAAAAAGATAAATCTTTCAAATAAGCTCATCATTTTAGGGGGAGCTTAAAAGGAAATTAAGAATTGTTTAAGGGGGAGCAAGTCAAAACATTTTTTTAAATCTTCATGACTTGGCTGGTTGAACATAAGGGAAAATCTTTTTGGAGGAAGGGAAAACCTGTTCTGATGAAAACCTTTTTGATCATGTCTAAGAACCTACCAGAACTCTGAAATTTCACCAGAGCCTCTTATGAAGTTCACCAGAAATCTCTGAGAGTTCTGTACTCGTTCTCTGACTATTCTCACATCAGATATAGGATTTGCAAATGATTTTAGGGTAAAGGTGAAACATCTTGAAAATCCAGGTCACTTGTAAGAGTAGACAACATCACTCAACAGAGGCAAGAATGTGTTGAGAGTTCCAACAGAGCTCTGCCACTTTTCTGCCTTAATACTTTCTCTGATAATGGTCATCAGAAGTGCGGGTTATTTCTAAGCCTCAACCACATGTCACTCACCAATCTCTAACCATGACGGTTATATATCAGAAAAGTTGTCAGACCCAAAACCCACGTGGAATTTTCTGATTGGATAACCAACCGTTAGCTGTTCCCACGTTCTACTGTAGAAGACGTTCCACTATCTGACAATCAAGTGCCTACAGTACCTACGATGGTTATCCATCCACATTCTTTTGAGTATAAATAGCCATTTGAATTACCCATTTCATTTCTTACACTTTTTGAGCATTCAAACCTGCAAACTCTTCCCTCCTTTGTGCAAATATCTTCTTTGTGTTCTTCAAACCTCTAAATCTGCAACAATGGCGACCCAAGCAAACTCTGCAGAATTGAGCAGAATCGTACCCGTAGACTAAATAGTGATCGCACCCTATGAATTTGTAGACAACAACTACAGATTCGATGCCAATCCTACAAACTTTCTACCCATTTACCATGTGTCTGTCGAGTTCTTTCGACAATCCGAAGTTTTCCAAGCCATAACCAAGTTTGATGATGACCTTCCACAACTCTATGTCCAACAATGGTGGACAACTTGCCAGTTCATCCCAGAAAGAAAAGGAATCATAGGCAATGTGGATTCTGGAAGATATGGAGGAGCGGGGACTGTTCGTATTCGTCCCAAAACTATTAGGCGAGTGTTTGGAATACAAACTCCTCAACAGTTAGGAGTTCCTGCATATGAAAAAACCCCAAAAGCCCCTGTTCTTCTCGCATTCATCAAGTTCTTGGGCTACAATGCAGATTTAACCAAAGTCAGAGAATTCAAAAGTGGTCATCTGCCACCAGTGTGGAACTTCATGTTCTCCACACTCAACCGAACACTGACCTGCAAGAGTGGAAGTCAAGACCAATCCAGCACTGAGATCCTGCAGATCATGTATGGCCTCTACTTCAACAGGCATTTTGACTATGCCACCATCCTGTACGAAGAACTACTAAACGCAGTAAACGTGAAGACGAATACTCTGGCGAAAGGAGGAGTTGTGGGGGAACACAGAAATCTAAAGCACATCAGATTTCCAAGACTCATAAGCCTCATGATAAGGGAAGCATTTCAGACTCTACAATTGACTCAACAGGGAAATCCAACTCCGGGATGGGTGATGTCGAAGTTCAAGCCTACAATCTCAGGTACGTACCCCAACACTAGGAGATTTCCTCAAACCCTGCTTTCTCTTATTCACCCCCAACACATTTCTATCCAAAACAATAGACATGTTGCCCAACCTCAAGAACCTGAGGTGGGATCCCCAGCATACATAGGTCCTGAGCCTTCTTTAGAGTCCACTAATTTGGTACAAGAAATGGTCAGACTAGAGGTAAGAGTACCCACAGAGGGGTCTACCTATGAAAATTCTATGGAGGAGGGAGTAAATGACAGAGCATCCCCTCTGGAGGCTGTCGCAAAGGAAGTAAGGGAAACTGCAGAGGGTGGAACAGAGAGTTCGTCCTCCTCTGGTAGTAGTGAGGAAGAGGAATCTGAGAGTGAGAGCTCTGAGTCTTTTGAAACCCTAGCCGAGGGAAATGTGAGTATAGAAAAAGATGTTCAAGTGAACACACATGTGCGTTTCCCTAGCCCCACTCCCAGTGCAAGCACTCCATCTATCCATGGTGATCTAGACCATATGGATATTGAACAAGAGGTGCACACCTCGATCCCCAACTATCCTAATCCACCAGAGGCAACTCTTCATGCCTCTGGTATGCACGAAACCGGGGAACCTCTTTTCGGTAATGATATACCATTGCCCCAGGATATCGATAGGACCCACACACACGATGATGCCTCTATGGCTCATCTTTCTAAGGAGGAACAACTTAGGTCCTTGGGTAATTTTTGTTTTACCCGTAGAGATTGCCTAACTCAGAGGCAATATGTAAGCCTAGTCGCACAAGGATTCGATTGCATAGATCGCAATGTGAACTCCCACGTTTACTTCAATCTCTCAGATTCTGAGGATGAGAGAGTTGAAGAGACCAGAACACCCAGAGATGTATCCCCTCAAAGGTAACATCAAGGACAGGGTGGAAATCCTCCAAGAGTCAACATCAACACAACTCTTGAAGGAGGCGCCTCTGAGCTCGAGGCAGAATTGAATCCATGTGTTGGAGACAATGTTACCACAAGCACCGGTAATATCACAAGAGCAGAGCTCAAAAGCTTCTGTGATAGTATTAGTAACTCCTTGAATGAGTATAAACTTATCAATGCTGCCAAAGAGGAGCTGATCCAGAAAGAGAAAGCTTCTCTGAAAGAAGAGCTGAAAGAGATACAAAACAAGCTGACAACATCCCAAAAATTCACTGATTGGGAAAGGACCAGAGCAGCGGAGGAAGAGAAGCAAAGCAAAGAAATCTCTGATCTGAAGACAACACTGGCAGAGAATCACAAAGAATCGATCCACAGAACTCTGCCAGTACCCTATATCATTCTGTCAGAGAACAACATCAAAACTCTGACAGAGATGATTAACACCTCTGTCAAGACTGCCATTAATGAAGCCATTGCACCAGAAGCCGACGTACCCTTCCCTGGCAGACAACCAATCGACAAAGCCTATATGGGAACTTTTAGAAAGATGGTGTTGAGCAGAATGATGATTGTTTCTTCAAAGTTCGTCCAGAATGCACAAGCAACAGAGAAGCACGTCCAAACTACTCTGGACTCTCATAAATTCAACTTTAAGAGTCAGATAGATGAAATCAGAGTTGTTGCGATAGAGGTAGAAGAGGTTCCGAAGAAGGCCGTTGATATGTTCACAGATGCCATCTTACAAACTGCCTCAAAGAAAAGACCTGCAAAAGAGAGCCCTGAGGTTGGACCGTCAAAGAAAAAGGGCAAGTTTGTTGACCCGGACTCTTCCAAAGCCTCTGCAGCATTCACTGATGATGAGGACGTAGAAGAAGCTGAAGAAGAGCCCTCAGACCAACAAAAGGGGGAGACTCAGACACCAGGGGAGACAGAGATAGTAGAGTTTGATTATATCTTCAAAGACAAAACGATCAAAGCTCCAGCAGAAACGTCAACATCTCAACCCCCAGAGATCATAATTCTGGATACTCCTCCCCAAACCTAAATGACTGAACCAGAGAAAACTGAACCATTCTCTGCTGATGATCAATCAAACCCAAACCAAAACCAAGTTCAAGAAACCCAAACTGCAGAAGAGCCAGAAAACCAAACTGACACCATGATGGCTAAAAACCAACCTGAAAACCAACCTGAAATTCACCCACGACAGAACCCTGAATCCCAACACACAGATCTACCTGCACTAGAAGAGGTATTCTCATATCTCTATGCTAACAGAGATACTATCCCAATAACCTCTGTACCCATAAACCCATACCTGAACCCCATCAGAGCCAACGGGTTAACAGATGAAAGGCAAAGGTTTATCAGAACCAAATCTAATCTCAACAAAGCCATCAATTCATCTTTTGTTTTCAATAAAATTCTGAAGATAGAGCAGAAGAAGTTTGCCTATGACATAATTTTCTATCATGTCTACACAGTGGAGTCAGAAGACAAGAAGATAGAAACTTTCAACGACAATGACCTTGTGCTTCTGAACCCCTATGACCTGCTAACTCAGCATGCCTACTGCGTCAACTACAGCGACAAATACAAAGGCGCAAAAATTGCCTTGGTTGAAGTTCAGTACGCTATGCAAGAGCACATCAACCTCAGAACGCAAATCGACTTTCTGCTAGGCATAGAGTTTGAGCTTGAGAAACTGGCGATTGGTCCTCCAAATGAGAACCTTGAGGGATTTGCGCACCACAGAACAGAAACTCTTGTTGGCAACCCAGCAATTTTCATATGCCGACAGAAGGGCATCAAGAAAGCCATAAGAGCAGAAGAATTCCACAAGTACTCAAGTGAATCGCTGCAGTATCTCAGAAACATCATTCTAACTCTTCCAATTGAAAAAACGTCCAGACGACATAATGAACAGTTACATTAATCAGATAGACCTCATGTTAGAAGTCAGAGACTTAATTAGAAGATTTGATAGAATTCTTAGAGGAAACTATTATGATTAGTATACTAGTTCTTTTGCATTGTATTGTAATCATCTTAAAAGAATAGTATCAGTTTCACAGAGGATGACTTTCTCCTCTTTGTCTTTTATTTATTTATCTCTGTAAATAGCTTAATTTGTATTTTCAATACATAGGGGGAGATTGTTAGCCCCAAGTATACACAATGTAAAAGTATTGAAAATATCATAAGTCAGAAGACCATCAGAGATCAAGCAGAAGACTTAGAAGAAAAACAAACAGAAGATCATCAGAGCTCGACAAAGCTCTGGCAGAAGACTTCTTCTGTTCCATCCGAAGAACTGTTCACGCCAGAAGACCTTCAGAGCTCTGGCACAAGAGCTCTGGTGAATGAAGACATCTGTGAAGCTTAAGCCTCGTAGAAATCTCTAAGTGTCAGACATGTGTCCGTACTTTCCACGTCAGCCCTAAAAGGACGGAGTCACACTTTCCATGTGTCATTCCAGGGTTAGATAGTACACTGTCTTTCACTTTATCAGGCTATAAATAGAAGGGTAGTGGAGCGCACAATAGTAAGTTTAAGTGAGAATTATTACTAGAATTGTGAAAGCATATCACTGCACATTCTATTCCACTATCACTGTACGAATTGTCACCTGAGAGATTTCAGAATACACACACAAGAAAGTGCTCTTGGTGTTATTCATGTTATCAATATACGAGCAACTTATTTAACTATTGTGTTATCATTTTACTGTTCTATATTGCTATTGTTATTCTCTCATTGCTTCATATTTATATACACGATCACTCATAATTAAACAGCTTTATATAATGCTTCCACTACCTTTGATCTTGCTGTTTATATGAGACAAAGTGAATATGGGAACCTACAGCTTAGTTTGTAAGAAAGTCATAAGAAAGTCATTAGATGAGATCATAATTGTAATATCTAGTGAGAGTTTCAAGAGAGAGAATCTAGAGAGAGAAAGTCTTTCATTCTTATGTAATACTCTAGATTTCTTAAAGATCAATGGATGACTTCATGATTACCTAATAGATCTGGTGTTAACAGTGTGGAAATGAGATACCATAACCATGGATTTTGTTACGAAGTTACCAAGGACTCCGAAGGGTAACGATGCGATATGGGTGATTGTGGATAGTCTCACCAAGTCTGCGCATTTTCTACCAATCAGGGAGTCAGATCCATTGGAGAAGCTAGCACGATTGTATATTAACGAGATCGTATCAAGGCATGGGGTGCCGCGATCAACAATGTCCGATCGTGATAGTCGGTTTATGTCATCATTTTGGCGAAGTCTTCAGCGAGAGTTGGGTTCGCAGGTGAAGCTGAGCACAACATATCATCCCCAGACGGATGGTCAGAGCGAAAGAACTATTCAAACGTTAGAGGATATGCTCTGAGCCTGTGTAATTGATTTCAAGGGTTCTTGGAAAGTACATCTACCTTTGATAGAGTTTTCGTATAACAATAGTTACCACGCGAGCATCCAAGCTGCACCTTTCAGCGAGAGTACGGACGGAAGTGCCGGACGCCGTTGTGTTGGAACGAAGTGGGAAAAAGACAGTTAGCAGGTCCAGAAATTGTGCAAATGACTGCATATAATATAGAGCTAATCCGCGAGAAAATGAAGATCGCGCAAGATCGGCAAAGAAAATATGCAAACAAAAGAAGGAAACCTATCGAGTTCCAAGTGGGGGACAAGGTAATGTTGAAAGTCTCGCCTTGGAAGGGAGTAGTGCGCTTCGGGAAGAAAGGAAAGTTGAGGCCGAGATATGTGGGGCCCTTTATTATTATGGAACGACTTGGTGCAGTAGCCTACAAGTTGGTCCTACCGGAAGAATTAAAGGGAGTTCATCCAACATTTCATGTTTCAAACATGAAGAAGTGTTTAGCCGAAGCAGATGTGGCCATCCCATTAGAGGATATCAACATTGATGAGAGGTTGACTTACGTAGATGAACCGATAGAAATTGTGGACAGTAAGGTTCGAAAATTGAGGAGCAAGGAGATCAGATTAGTAAAGGTTTAGTGGCGGTATCATAAAGGACAATAGGCAACCTGGGAGGTAGAAGCGGACATGACGTCCAAGTACCCTCACCTTTTTGACAATGGAATTCCGGGGACGGAATTCTTTTGAGGGGGAGGTATTGTAATAACCGAGTCTCAAAATTTAAGAAAACACAAGAAATATGGGAGTAAAGTGTAACTTTGTAATTTGAGGGACCGCAGTGTAAATTCGTGGGAAGGTATAAAAACCTCAATTTGGGCACAAAACCCTAGGAATTGCCATTTTCCTTGTGACGGTTGTGGGTGTGGAAGCAGAGAAAAGAGAAATCATTCTTCAACCTGTGTTTGGAGGAGAGAAGAGGAATTTCATCATCAAACAATCTAGGTAATCCTCAATCTTACCTTTTCATTTCTGTACTGTGTATCGTCGATTTCAATTGGGATTTGAGATCATACGGGAGACTTTTGTATTGGGAGTGGGCATTCCGAGCAAGGTATTGGGAGAGTGTGGATTGAGCCTCGTATATTAGAGTTCCCGTGTTGCGTTGAATGCTCGCCTTTCATTTTGATACCCCAATACCTTAGTAATTGTTAGGGTGTTAGCGTCTGATCACAAAACCCTTAATTCCGGAAGTCGCTATGGTTGACAGAATCTGGACTAGGAGTCCGAAAGGGATAATCCGGAATATGGTGATTCCGGATGGGATCCGGAATAGTTGATTTCCGGTATGGAATCCAGAGTGTTGTGGGAACCGGAATCCGGATTGGATCCGGTATGGAACCGGAATCCGGATTGGATCCGGTATAAGATTGGAGTCTGGAACTGTGGTTTTGGATCCAGTAGTCCTTTTGAGCCAAGTTTTGGGGATCTGTTCAAGTATGTGAGTCTTATTATTCTTAATCTTTTCAACCTCTTAGGTGACCCTTTTAGAAACCGGAAGCTAAGTGAGAAGTTTTGAAGCAAGGAAGACAGGTGAGTTTTTTTTAACTGAACATGTGTTTAAAACGTGATTTCTGAAGTAAGTAAGAGCATATGAATTGATATGTTTTATTTTATGAAAATGTGAGTATGAAAGTTAACTTGAGATGTATGCATACATTGTTGTTAGACATAAATTGGCTAAGTCGGGGGGTGTGGCCCGCCAGTGCTCATATCGGGGGGGGGGGGGGGGGGGGGGTGTCCCGTTTATGCCATGGGAGGTGTGACCCAGTAAGGTAGTGTGAGACTGACACGTTGTCACTTTCGAGTGACTTCAGCATGCCATTTACGAGTGTGATGTTACTTGAAAGCTTTATTTAAAGTTGTTATCTATGAACATTATGAACTGTTTTAAATGTGTATTATTGAACCATTATTTCTTGAGGGAGCTCACTAGACCTCATGGTCTAACCCTCGTTTTTCCAAAACTAAACCTTTTTAGGGAAGCTGATAGTAAGAAGCTCCGGTAAGAGTAAGGAGCAGAGTTAGAGGGCGGATGCTTCTATAGATAGTGACTTCAACTATGCAACGTAGACTTTTATTTAGTATTATTCTCAGTTGTGTATAGGTTGTTTCCGCCAACCTAATTTTTTAGACATTTGTATGCAAATTTTGGGACCTATTATGTTTGGGTTGTTACATCAAATCCTTGAGCCGAAACCTATGTGGAAAGTAAAAACAAGAACGATAAGTTACTTAACCGAACCCTCCCAAATACCTAACTACATTTTCCCAGTTAGTTTCCCTACCATCCGAACTCTACTATCCGGACAGAACCATCCGGACTCTACCATCTGGATTCCACTTTCCGGAAAACTATCCGAATTCTACTTTCCGGAAAACTATCCGGTCTCTACCATCCGTATTCCAGTTCCCAAAAAAAACTATCCGGACTTCGCCATACAAATTCCACTTCCCGGAAAACTATCCGGACTACTCAATACCGACACTCTCCGAAAACCTTTATCCGGACTCTGTGCCACATCCGGAAACGCACTTGTCCGGAACCCTCGTCCGGACTCTCGGGTTTCGCTGCACACAACCCCAAAACGAAATCCCCTTACATAAATGAACCAAATAAGAACTTGTACAACGAGTATTAATTACACGAAACGTCCCAAATCGAGCTTAATTACCTTTAAATGATTCTCTCCTCCAAAACCCATTCAAAACTCCCAAAGTCCCCCAAAATGTAACATTCAAGAATATCAATCGATAGAATGAGAGAGGGAGATGGAGACTTGATGCTTACCTTGAAAACTTGCTGACTTAGTTGACCTCAACTCGGCAATCTCTCCTGGACTTCCTTCAAACGTTGCAGATAGTAACTTGATTTCTTCTATTTGTTCTCACACAGCCGCTCCAAAGGAAAAATAGCAAGACCTAGGGTTTTGTGCCATTCCTTATGGGTTTTATACCCTCTCACACATTATTCATAATCACCCCTGAAGTTCAATAGCTCCCCTTTTTTCTCCATAGAGTTCTTAGTTCGACATACCTAGGGCCTTGGTTATTACAAAGAGCATGAAATTCTGGTTTTTCTTATATAGTTTGTTTGATTAAAATATTAGTAATTTTTAAGATAAATTATCTTCAACGTTAAGCGGGGTACAAGTTTTTTTATTAAAAAAGAAATTAATAAAAAGTCAAAGATAGTAGGTGTGAGTTTAAATTATTTTTTTTTACCTCTAACCACCTTAATTAATAATTATAATTAAAAACTCTATTTAATATGAGTTGTTGGATCAATATAGATGGAGTGACCGAGATTCGTCCTCACATGCACTATGAAAATTGAGTATTCATTTGAACTCCCCCCCCTCTCTCTCTCTATATATATATATGTATATAATATTTTTAATATCATTTTTATTTTAAATATTTTGTTCATTTTACCAATCAGCTAGTTATATGGGTTTTTATGTAATATAAGACCAACAATTTATGCATGACGATCATTATAATTAAAACTTTCATATTAGAAACCGACAAAGTTTATTTATATGCCTGATTCAATATTATATCTATCGTTTTCATTAATTATACTGCTTAAATGGATTTATAATTCAATATACAACGTATATATTTTCAGTATAGCAATTTACAAAGATTATAATAACATTTTTTGATTTGAAAAATGATAACGTGTTTTACTTTTTAGTCGTTAGATCACAACAATCGAAAAACATCATTCATGAATGGTAGAAATATCAAATAATTATCGAATGTCATATCTTAATGAGTTGAAAATTTTATATATCGTGTTTGTATAAAAGATCAAAATACATTTACTAAAATTTGTAATAATAAGAAAATACATATAACAATAACGTGCTTATTCATGGATATTTTTAAAGAGATCTCAAATATACTATCATTTCCAGAATTCCATTAAATAAAAGTAATAATATATAATAATTTTATACATATTATATATATCAAATAATTAATACTTATTGGTTAAGTATATTAGAGGGAGGTTCAAGGAAAAAGCTCAAAAAAATGGAAAACTAAGGAACACCTTGGTAGTCTTTCATCTACACGGCATGCATTTGTGCATACAGGTAAATTAAGTTGTTTTTTGGTTTTTATGCACTTGTGCATTATGCATTTGTGCATATACACATGTGCATATTACAAATTATCTGTATGCACAAATGCATACCGTCGAGATGAAGGGCTACCAGAATGTTCCTTACTTTGACGTTTATTTGAGGTTTTTCCTTGAAACTGACCCAAATATTTCATTGGATAACGGATACCTACTATATGTATATCTAAGCAAACATCATTGCTATAAAAATAAGATTTCATTACATAAAGTTACCGACTCAAATTTGCTATAATACACGATATTCGCTTCATGCAGCATCAGCAACAAAAAAACAAACAAACAAACATGAAGGAATTTTTTTTGGATAAAATGTATGGTTTAGATAACGATGGTATGAGACGTTTTAGAATGGATAAGTCTCAATCATTGAATTTGTATATAATACATATAGACATTTAAGGATTAAATACTCATAAATAAATTATTTTCTTTGTCAACAAAAATAGGTCAAATCCGATCTATATATTTAAACCATCAGATCAGACATTCAATAAGGTTTAAATCTGACGAAGGAATCAAACCTATGAACCATATGATTTATAACCGTTGGAACTAGTGTATTTGAATAAAAGTCGCAATCTAATGAAAGCTCTCAGGGAATCTTGGGATTCTTACTGTTATCAAATTTTCATACTCCTTTGAATTATTCCATGCACTTAATATCCGACATATCTATCTTTCACAAATGTCTATAACGGGTAACTGTTGTATAACTTATACTTCTATTTTAGAATATATAAATAGGATTTTTACTAGTAAAAGTCTTATAACTATCTGTATTGTTCCAAGAGTAAAGAGACTTCACTAAAATCGAAGATTAGTTGAAGAATGTTCAGATTGTCACCAACGCGGATTGGTTTGTCGTCTAGACAAAAGAAGATCAATACAAGATACACTCAGTACGTAATCTGACAAATACTACTACTCGCAAGCCGAGTTTGAAGTGCAAACTTAGTCAACAAGTTTGGTTCACCAACTCTTTCTCACTCTCATCCTAAAGTATGGGAACATGCTAAAGTGTGTAAGTATTAAGTATGTCCCAAAGTATTATTTTAATATTTGTCAATACATTATTGTTCTCTATGTATACAAACGGATGGGAAGGGTTAACACTCATCAACTCAAAAGGCTGAAGTGAAAAGTACAAGCATGAATAGATTAGCAAATCCGACGGAGACACATGTTAAAGTTGACGGAGAATATTTAATGCAGTGAAGGCTATAAAATGACTTAATTGTGTTAACTTGCAAATCACCCATTTAGAAAAGAAACTTCTTTGTGAAAAGCTTCAAAGTAAATTTGGCGTCAATATCTGAGAGATAACTTTATCTCTCGGATCTAAAAGAGAAACCTTTTTCTTTTCTCTTTCAGTATGTGTAAATTTGTCACCCCGGATAGTTTAGGATCGATGTCGTGTATCCTAGTTTCAGCACATTATCTCTAATTTTATGTTTGAAATAAACTAAAATTAAAAAGAGCAAATTTATTGTGTTTGTTTTCAACCTCCCCCCCCCCCCCCCTTCTATAAACACTTTCTGTGTGAGTCCTTGTGGTCCAGCACCAACAAGTGCTATCAGAGAGGTTTGTTTAATCTCATAAAGAAGATCTGAAATGTCTTCCACAAGTCTCAACAGAAAACGTCTATCTTCTCTCAATCGGATTTTGAAAGATGAAGCTCATTTTACAAAATCAGACAATTTCACAAAATCCGAAATTCTTCTCTCACCTGGTTTTTAACAGATAATTATATTGTCATGTCTTCTTTTTTAACATCAAAAGTTCCAAGACTTTCAACATGAAAAATTTGTCTTCTCTTTGTTTGACAGAAAAAGGACAAGCTTGGATGGACATCTTAAGTTATCCAAGGAATACAAAGTCAAATGTATGTTTTATGGGAATTCTTTCAGAATTATCTTCATCAGATAAAAGGAGATGTTGTTGATCAAAATTCTCTTAGTGATTTGATAATGACCCATGTACTTAGTGAAAATTACATTAACAAGTATTTGGTCATTTTAGCATCAGCGATCAGCTACTGAGTTTGTTCAGTGATTGCTGAGTGCATCTCATGTAAACTGTTATATGTAATCCCTAAAGACAAATCCTCACGCTGAAAGAAACTCATCAGTTGAAGTCGAAGATAAAACCGATGATAAGACAAGTCTACTAATGATCTGTAGTGGTACTTAGTGAAACCAAGACAAATCTACAACGCGTGACATATCAAGTTCAAGCTTCAGCAAAAGTTGATTCATCATTAGTGATCTTTGATCATTGATCATCAGCGATAGTTGATCATGAAGTTTGTGAATCAAGATTTGTTTTTCTTATCCTCTGCACAATCCGTACGAAGGTACAAAAGCAAACTTGCTTTTGTGCATAGTCGTACACCCACTCCCTGCCACCACTATTCACAAATACGGCTAAAAGCATGGAAAGGATAAAGTCAAGATCATGAAGCCTATAGGAAATGGACACGTGCAGTGTACCTTCTGTCATGCATTAAATTCATATGGTATCACTAGTACAAAAATGGTCAAAAGTGACGGTTAAAAACCGTTACCGTAGGTATACGGTTACGGTTTTCGTGGACATTAAAAACGTCACCTATGTTGCCGTCACTTTTGATACACTTTTGGTTACGTTTATAAAGCGTTACCAAATCATGCCAAAAACCGTTACCATAGGTTAAAACCGTCACGTTTGGTATGTACAAAACTGTTTTTGTAACATGACCTACAATGACGTTTATTTTTCAAAACTGTTTCTGTTTATTTTTCGTCACCGTAGTATGATGTACGATGACACTTCTTTTTCCAAAACTGTCACCGTAAGATGTCGTGTAATGAAGTTTACTTTTTAAAACCACCACCATAACATGACGGACAATGACTTATTTTCAAAACAGTCACTGTAGAATGACGTACGATGACGTTTAATTTTTTAAATCATCGTTTGACGTACAGTGACGTGTATTAAACTATCACCATATCATGACGTACGGTGACATTTGTTTTTAAAAAATGTCACCGTAACATGATACAATGCGACATTTGTTTTTTAAAACCGTCTCTGTAACCTAATGTACGGTGATGTTTATTTTTCAAATTCGTCATCATAACATGACTTACGATGACATGTAGTTTTCAAAACCGTCATTGTAGCATGACACAACATGATGCTTATTTTTCAAAACCGTCACCGTAACCCCGTATACGCTTACTTTTAATTTTTCAAAACCGTCACCGTAGAATGATGTACAATAGCGTTTATTATTTAAAATCGTCACCATAACATGTCATATGGTGACGAAAATGTTATCAAGCCGTTACTGTAGAATGGCTACGGTGACGTAAAACATTCAAAACCGTCACAATAACATAACATATAGTGACGTTCATTTTTCAAAATCGTTACCGTAGAATGACATATCGTAACATACTCAAAACCGTCACCATAACATGACACATGGTGACATTAATTATTCAAAACCGTCAATTTAGCTTGAGATATTTTGATGCAAGTATTTTGATATCGTTACCAAAGCATGACATACGATGACGTAATTTTTTCAAAAACCCTAGACATACACTAACTTTTGGTGACACAAATTTTGCGAAACCGTTGCCATAGAACTTGGTGACTTTTGGAAACGGTTTTCAAATAAACGTTGTTATACATATTTTAGATTTCGGTAACGGTTTTTTATAACCGTTACGACATAAAGTAACGATTTAGACAAAAACAGTTACTAAAAGGTCTTATATAGCAACGTTTTTTAAATACCGTCACAACACACGACAATGGTTTTTCAAAACCGTCATAAACCGTTATCTTAGAGAACCTTTTATTAACGTTTTTATCTAAAACGTTTCTTTATGATTCTAGGTTTTTTGTAATAGTAACATTTCTTATAAAAACTGTTACTAAAACAGTTCTCTAACTTTTTATGTGACTTTTTGTAACGGTTTTTTATCAAACCGTTACAAACCAATTTTTTATAACCGTCACAAAAAGTCATTTTTATACTAGTGTATAAATAGGAGTGAAGCCCTTCATTTTGAAGGATCTCATCTCCTTAGTGCATCTTTGCAGAAACTATCTTTTGCAAACCTTCTTCTCTCTATTCCTCTTAGTGCAAGAAACCTTTGTGATTCTTAGTTTGTTTAGATTAGGTTTACCTTATCTATTTCCGCAACATACAGTAAATTGTGTTTTTATTTTTCTCATTAATCAATAAACAAATTTAAATAGTATAACTTGTGTTTGTATTCAATCCCCCTTTTACAAACTTAACCCTTGTAGAATCCCCTTTGTGATCAACATGTGGTATTAGAGAAGATTGTTTATTCTTATAAACAAGATCTTGCTTATATCTCTCTTCCTTGCTATTTTAATTATGACACTCAATACAAATACAAACTATTATGATAATGGTTCTCTTGCAAAATCTCATCGGTTTAACAAAGACAATTTTTCTCATTGGAAAAATCGAATGAAACTTTTTCTAGAAGGTGTAGACCCTACTATACCTCATTACGTTAAAATTGGACCCTTTGTTCCATTCATCATTGTTGCTCCTGTTCCTGCCACTGCCACAACTGTATCAATCTTGGAAAGAGAGGTGGCCAAGGAGATCCATCAGTGGACTAATAAAGACAAAAAGAAAATGGCTCTAGATGCTAAACCTAGAACCATAATCTCTATGGCACTCCCTGATTAGGGTTATCACTCTGTTATGAACCTCAAAACTTCTAAAGCCATGCGGGACACTATATGTGTTCAATATGAAGGTACATCTGAACTACAAGAATCAGAAGATAAATCTGGTAAGACAATATGAAAGTTTCATTTGTGGTAAGAATAAAACTTTGTCTGAAGTACACCAACACTTTAATTGCATATTAATTGATTTAAGGATTGTTTCTACGACCTACTCTGACTCCGAGACTCTAACAAAATTTGTGGAATGTCTTTCTGAAAGCTGGGACAGTTATTCAATGTGTCTCAAGCTATCAAAGGATCTTAAAAATCTTTCCTTAAGATTATGGCATTTTGCTCAATCATGAGCAATTTTGTCAACTTAAGAAGAATCTTGTCAATGATTCAATAGGTTCCAAAAGCACACATGTTGCTTTAGTATCTTCAGAGAGTATTCCATCTTAGCAAACCTATGACACTATCGCCGAGTTAGAATCTGACTCAGATGACTTCTCAAACACTGAACTTTCAGAGTTTGATGAGTCTCTATCATTCTTGACAAACTCCTTTAGGAGATTTGCAATAGTAATTTCAGAAGAAATAAACCTCTTGCTATCACTGACAAACCAAAATCAACTCCTGTTGACAAGGCAACTACCACTTGCTATAACTGTGAAAAAGGACATTTTGCTAGTGAGTGCATGTCAAAGAAAGTCTTCAAACCTTCTTCATCATCATCTAGACCCAGAGATGAAAAATACCTAAAGTTGGAGGAAAAATATCAAAATTGGAAAAACTACAAGAGAAAATGTACAGGTCTAATCGCTGAAGAACATGATTGGGCTGAATCTGAGGAAGAATCAGATTATGATGAAGAAGATGCGGCCAACCTTTGTTTGATGGCCTAGATCTCAAAGTAAAAGAAGAAGCTGCTGATACTTCTTCCTCCTCTACTACTTCTCTTGTATCAATCTCTTCTGATCCGGTTCTCACGAAGCTGATAGCGTGTATCGATTCCCTGTCTTTTGACTTATATAACGCCTTAAATGCTAAAACTCAAGTTGAACAACAAAACTTAGATTTAACATAACCACTTAAAAAATGCCACTTAATGATCCAAGGACTATCTAATATTGAAGAAAGTTTAAAGGATCAGGTGTATGTAAATGAACTAATTAGCATCGAGCGCGAACAAGCTATCGCTGATTTGAAAGATGAGAAAGCCACTGTTGAAGGATGGTGCAAGTCCTCAACTACGATCACTGAGATAATTAGTGCTCATATCCCTGTTCATGATAAAAGTGGTCTTGGTTTTGAATCTGAAAAAGATGAACATAACAGAGATCGTTCCATGCTTAAATTTGGAATGTTTGTCTTTTCTATCCCTGACACTTCTTCATCTCAGTGCTTTCTTCTTCTTCTTCTGTTCCTATTTATGAGGAAATCCCTAAGAGTTCCGAACTCTTGGAGAAAGGCAAGTCCATCTCCCATGTTCCTTAGAAGAGTACTAAAGTACCTAAGCTGAAGAAAATTCCTTCTAAGCCTTCAGCGAGTCAACCCTCATCCTCCAAAGCTAAGACCTTTGAACATGTTCAGAGATCTACTCCAAGGATAAAGGTTGATGTCAAGCCTAAGAAATTTGAAGAACTAAAAGTTCCTCCGAGATCTGAAGTTAAGGGCATTCTTGGAGTTGGACCAGCTCGCTTAAATCTTTCTAATCTTATGATTTTGGTCCTAAGTCTACTTTCTTCTATAGGAAAAGTTATCATTGTCGACTTACTGACCATATTGCTAGTAAGTGCCCCACGGCCACCAAAGCTGAGAAATCAGCTAGAGTGAAGATGAATGCCACCAAGGTAAAGAAGGTCACCGAAGATGAAAAATCTGCCAAGGTGAAAAATACTGCTAAGGTTAAGAAGTTAACCAAAGTGAAGGTTACCACTGAAGCTAAGTCATCAGATGTTGTGAAGATCACTACACTTTCCATTTCCACTAACAATTGTGGACCCATTGTAAAGTGGGTACCATTTTAAACTTAATCTTCCTTAAGATTGCAGGACTCGAAGGGTATCTGGTATCTATATACTAGATGCTCTCGACACATGACTGGTCAAAAGACCCTTCTCTCTGAATACAAGGAAGAGAAAGGTCCCCCGGTGACCTTTAGTGAAACGAAAAAAGCTATACCCTAGGGTTTGGTGTATTCACAAATGGTACAACTACCTTCAGAAGAGTCGCTTACGTAGAAGGACTGAAACACAATCTTCATAGCATCAGTCAGCTACGTGATAAAGACTATAAAGTATGTTTTACCAAGAAAGCATGTTCCATCACTGAAAGAAGGAAAACTTGCTCTCAATGGTTATCGTATCGAAAATGTTTATGTTATAAACATGATTCCTCAACCACTGAGAACATTTGTTTTCTATCGAAAGTCTCCTCAGATGTCAGCTGGCTATGTCATAAGAGGCTCTCAAATCTCAACTTCAAGACACTAAATAACCTTTCAAAGAACGAGCTAATCACCGGTTTACCTCAACACTCACACGCTAAGGAATCTATTTGTTCAACGTGTGAAAAAGGAAAGCAAACCAAAGATAGCTTCAAGTCAAAGCACGTTTCATCAGTAACATGTCCTCTTCATCTACTCCTTATGGATTTATTTACCCCTGTCAATATACAATCCATAGATGGAAAGAAGTACACTCTAGTCATAGTAGATGAGTACTCACATTACACCTGAGATGTTTGTCAGATCTAAGAGTGACATTACAGATGAGATAAGTTCATTTGTTAGAAAAAGGGAACTTCTCAACTACTTGACAGTTCGCTCAATAAGGAGTGATTATGTGTAATACCCCGGGTAAGTCCGTTAGATAATTTAACTATAAGATTTGATGTTCAGGGTAAGTTTGAGATTAGTTGTAAGCTTAAGGGTGTTTTGGTATTTATCGAATAGTTTAAAGCCAAAAGTGTAAATTATCACATAATACCTAATAGGTATCAGAGCAGCCTCAGTTCTAAAAATAGAAAGCGTTTGAGAGTGTGTGGAGTCGAAGAAAGCGAAAGAAGAAAGTTACGGTTCGAGCATCGATTGATCGGGTTAGAGTCGATTTTAAGGTAGTTTCCTTTATATTTTGTGTTTGTAATCATGAGTAGAAGATATCTATCGGTTTAGAAAGTTTGATTTTAGTTATTTGTGTTAGTTTCAATTGAATATGACAAATTGGAACCGACTGTGTTCTTGAGAGTCCCGGGGAAGTCCCGGTAGACTCCCGGTCATTTCAACTCCCGGTAGTGTGGAGTCCCGGTATAGTCGACTCCCGATAACATGAACTCCCGGTATTATTAACTCCCGGTGATCGAGACTTCCGGTACTGAGAAGTCCCGGTACTGGAGAGTCCCGGTACTGGAGAGTCCCGATACTGGAGAGTCCCGGTACTGGAGAGTCCCGGTACAGTGGAGTCCCGGTGCAGTGAGTCCCGGTAGTTTTGGTAGTGTCCGGTTATAGTTTCTGATTGTATTTTTGGCAGTGAGACCCCGCAAGGGCGTTGCCCCTTGACCCCATCCGCTATCCGGGTAGCGGAACCCCCGTGATAAGTCGCTGAAGGGAGAACTGTTGAGGATAAGATTTTAGTAGACTTTATGTGTTTGACTAGTAAGGCGATATATGTATTTTAAATTGTTTCAGATTCTGTGAACTTTAAATAAAAGATTGGATTTCTCGAGAAAAGCTTAGAAGGAAATTTGATAACCAATCGAGGTGAGTTTTACTTTAAAAGTATTTTTAACTGGAATACATATACGTATTGTTTGGGAATGTGATAATTGGTGATTATGTGTTTATATATGTGAATTATAATATATTGAGGTATTATATTTACATGAGTATTATAATGTGTTATAATACGTTGGCCGGGCTTAGGACCGGTGTGTTTGGCTATAGAATCTGTATAACGTTGTTTGGCTGTAGATGTTGTACAGCGTTGTAAATTTATTAGTTGGCTGGCAACCAACTAATATGGCCAGGAGAAATGAGAAGGGAAGGTATATGTTGTGTGAGTTCAAATTGATATATTTGATAGTGCGGTGTGATTTATATAAATAAAGTTTATATAAACAATTTCAAACTAACAGGGATTTATCTCACTTAGACCATTAGGTCTAACCCTCATTTTGTTTTAAAATATGTATTCCAGGTGGCGGATCGGGTAAGAGCAAGTAATTAGAGTAATCGATGGATGGCTTTTGTGAAGGATTATATGACGAAGATTTTGGCATGTTTAGCAGTTGTATTACAATATTAAATGTTATGTATGTATTTAGTACAAAGTTTGTAGTAGAACGACTTCTGCTAATTGTAAAAGACTACGGGACCGTACTTGTAATTTGATGTCTCTTTTGTTATATCAATGTTATGTTACATTATGTGATTTGTTGTGTATATGGGAATTGGGTTGTTACATTATGAAACTGAATTTAAAAAACAGTTCTCTTGATAACTTCTTTGAGAGTAAGGGTATATCTCACAATTTCTCAGCTGTGAGAACACTACAGCAGATGGAGATATTGAAATTAGAAATCGAACAATCATTGAAGCTACTCAATATATGCTCAGCGAGTCACATCTAACTACTCAATTCTGGGTGGAAGCTATCAACACTGCATGTTTTACTCAAACTTGATCATTGATCGTTAAGCGATTCAAGAAGACAGCGTATAAACTCTTCCATGGAATAAATCCAACTCTCAACTTTCTTCACATCTTTGGTTGTCGATGTTTCATTCTAAACAACAGAGATAATCTGGGAAAGTTCGATCCCAAAGCTGATGATGGAATCTTCCTAGGATACTCTTCAGTATCCAAAGCCTTTAGAGTCTTTAACAAATGAAGAAAAATACCATAGAAGAAACCATCTATGAGGAATTGAATCAATGTTATAAACATGATTCCTCAACCATTTTATGAATCTCGCACAACAAATTCAAGACATATTCTTCAAAATGAGGAATTGAATCAGTGGATGTGTTCTCACTTTGGAGAACCTGAAGCATCATTCAACCCTAATCCTCAAGCTGACTCATACAATGCTGATGATGATCCTGTTGGCATTCCTAGCATGCAGACAAGTAGAGCTAAATCCTTGTCATGGATCTAAGCTATTCCCATCAACACAATACCACCATTTGAACCTTCCGTTTCTGAAAACCCATCAACCTCTGTTCAACAATCAGTAAATGAAGTTCTTTCTAAACCTCAGCAACTGATGCCTAATGATACAAATGCTAAAGCTTCATCCTCAACACCTTCGGTTATTACCTAAGAATTGGAATCTCAAAGTCCTGCTTAAAGATGGACAAGGAGTCATCCAATAGAACAAATACTTGGAGATCCAAACGCAGGTACTCAAACTTGACGTGGTTCAGGTAATATCTATCTTTTTGTAAATTTCATCTCTCTTGTTGAACCTAAAAGAACTGATGATGCCTCCAGAGATCCAAACTGGGTCAGCGCAATGAAAGAAGAGTTGATTGAGTTTGAAAGAAACAAAGTTTGGAATCTTGTTCCCAGATCATTTGACAAAACTATTATTGGCACCAAATGGGTGTATCGAAACAAGTTAGATGAACATGGGACTATAAACCGTAACAAGGCTAGACTTATTGCTCAGAGATACATACAAGAGGAAGACATAGACTATGATGAAACCTTTGCCCCTGTGGCCAAGCTCGAAGCAATTCAATTATTCCTAGCCTATGCAGTTCACAAAGACTTCAAGGTACATCAAATGGATGTCAAGTCAGCATTTCTAAACGGAAAGCTGAATAAGGGAGTCTTTGTTAAACAATCCCAAGGGTTCTCAGACCCTAAACATCCAGATTATATTTCAAAACTAGATGAGGCTCTCTATGGATTAAAACAAGCTCCTCGTGCTTGGTATGATACCTTATCCTCTTATCTTATCGCTGAAAATTTTGAACGTGGAAAGATTGATAACACTTTGTTTTTCAGAAAGGTTAAAGGTCATATCATACTTGTTTAGATATATGTCGATGACATTATATTTAGATCCACTAACCCATCTATGTGTACTCGATTCGCTGAACATATGAAAAAAGAATATAAAATGAGTATGATGGGTGAACTAACATATTTTCTTGGTCTTCAAATTAAGCAAACCGATAAAGGTACATTTATTCACCAAGGAAAGTATGTTAAAGATATGCTGAAAAGTATGATCTTACTCAAAGCTCGACTATGAAAACTCATATGGCCAATTATCTTACACAAAACAAGGACCCAAATGGGAAACCTGTTAATGCCATGGCTTATAGAGGAATGATTGGCTCTCTGTTATATCTGACAGCTAGTGGACCTGATATCATGTATTCTACTTGTTTATGTGCACGATATCAATCCAAACCCAAAGAATCCCATATGATCGTTATCAACTGAATCTTCAGATATCTGAAGGGTACTCCCAACCTAGGTCTCTGGTATCGCAAAGACTCAGAGTTCGATCTAAACACCTCTTCAGATAATGATTTCGCATATTGCAAACTGGATAGAAAGAGAACCACTTGAGGCTGTCAGCTTGTAGGTGGAAAGTTGGTAACTTGGACAGACTATGATCTTCAACTATCAAGGAGTCCTATCTATTGTGACAACACTAGTGCAATTGCAATTGCCAATAATCCCGTGTTTCATTCAAAGACCAAACACATTGAAATTAGATATCATTTTATCATAGATCATGTGATGAATGGAGACATTGAACTTCATTTCATACCTACTGATTATCAACTCGCTGATATCTTTACCAAACCTCTTGATGAGACAAAATTCAACTTTCTCATCAGCGAGCCGGGATTGCTAAATCTTGAAGATTAGTTCTTCAAATATTAGGCATTACATCAGCGATTGACTTTCAATGCTTCTAATTCACATTATAATCTCTTACTCAAATGCTATTTGACAATCATGTATGACCATTTATCTCTCTTTACTATAGATCTTTTCTGTAATACCCCGGGTAAGTTCGTTAGTTAAAGTCTCGTTCCGTTAAATTTTTTTAACTCTATAATTGATATTTAGGGTGAGTTTAGGTGAATTTATAAGATTAAGGTATATTGGTCATTAGTAAAGAACTCAAGGTCTAAAATGGAAATATAGTTTGATAATATCCCTTTTAGATATTCAGATATTTCAGAATCCAAAAACCTAAGTGTGTGTATGTGTGTTTGAGACCAAAAGAAGAAAAGAGAAGAAGTAAAGCTAGGGATTCATTTGGTTGGCTTGAAAGTGATATTGAGGTATGTTTCCTTTTCAAATTATGTGTGTTAATTCTATTAGGAAGTATCTATCGGATTAGAATTAACACATCTGGTTTGGGGGATGATTTATGTCGATTTCTGGGTCAAAATTGAAGACACCGACAGAGGTGTCCGGACACAGTATGAAGGTGTCCGGGTGGTTTTGTTGGTGATGTCCGGGTAGTGTTCTAAAGGTGTCCGGACGAGTCTTTTATCCGGGTAAGTTCCTTTTTCCTATGTTTTCCGGATAGAATTGGATACCGGATGGTATCCGGATTACTTTGGTGTCCGGATGACGTCCGGATTGTATAGGTTGTCCGGAAAAGTCATGCTGCCCGGAAAAGTAGTGTTGTCCGGATAACTTGTGGTATCCGGATACTTTAGCTGTTTGACCAATTTTGTGATTTCGGATACTTTTGAATGTCCGGATATAGTTTCCAAATGTATTTTGAGTTAAGTTGTTCCAAAAACTTCCGGGGGGGCCCCCAGACCCCGCAAGGGCGTTGCCCCTTGACCCCATCCGCTAACCGGGTAGCGGAACCCCCGTGTTAAGTCGTCGTAAGGGAACAATTGAGGATAAGAGTTTGATAGGTTAATTAGGATTCTCAGTTGCTAAAGAGTCTTATGTGTTCTATATGGTAAAGAGATATTGTATCTGATTGTTATAGATTTTGTAAAGGACTGAATCTGTGGAAAAAGGCTTGGAAGCATTTTGTTAAGCTAACAGGTGAGTTTTACTTCAAAATATTTTAAACTGGAATACATATATGTGTGGAATGGATATATGATTAAGGTGTGAATATTATGTGTTTATAATATAGTAAGATATTATATTCCTATGTGCATTACACTACACAAGTGCACATTAGTCGGGTCCGGTGTGCGGACCGATGGGTAGCCGGGTTCCGGTGTGCGGACCGGTGAGTAGCCGGGTTCCGGTGTGCGGACCGATAACGTTGATTATTTATTAGTTGGCTTGCTACCAATTAGTATGGCCAGTTGTGGAGGAATAAGGTGGGATGAGATGTACGGGTCTTGAATGGTATTGATATACGTGTAGTGTATGGATGTATATGAAAAGTTTTATATAAATGGTTTTGATACAAAGGTTTACTAAACTGACAGGGATTTCCTCACTAGACCATTAGGTCTAACCCTCATTTCTGTTTTAAAAATATGTATTCCAGGTGGCGGGTCGGGTAAGAGCAAGTAAATAGGACTCTTGATGGATAGCTTTTGTGAAGATGTTGGTTATGAAGTTATGGATGTATTTTGTACTTAAGACTTCGTTATTAGTCAGCATGTAATTTAATTTGAAAAAGTTTGTACTGAATTACTTATTATGTTTTGCAAGACTATGGGACCGAATGTGAAATACGATGTATCTTTTGATCATTTTATAATATAAAATGTATGTTATTTGTATTTATGGAAACCGGGATGTTACATTTTCAGCGAGAAGCTTTTTCAAAATAAAATGAATCATTGATTTTTTTTAAGTGATAAAAAGCTTTTTCAAAACATTTTCTCATCGCTGACTTTCCTATCAGTGATATATTTCTTCAAACTCGCACTGAATTTCAAATCAGTGGTGCCTTAAGAAAATGAATAGACGTTTTTTTATGACGTCATTTTTTTTGGATAAACCATGACACGCATTTCTCTGACACATGACGTCCGTTAAAATTCCGTGTCCAATCACATTCGTGGGACGTGTCCTTGTCATTATTACCTTCTCTCTCCTCCTTCCATATATATACCAAATTCTTGCCATAATTTAAATTTTACGGGCACTAAAATCTCTCATGGCAAGAATTCTCTATACAAAGAACACCAAGAACACACACTCGTTTCATACACTAATTTCGATCCTTTTTGCACTCTTTAAACAGGTTTGCATTACATTTTCTTAATATTTTATCTTCTCTTGATTAAAAACACATTTGAATCTAACTTTTTTTACCTTTTTTTAAAAGCATGTTTCTGAATCTTAATTTTGCTTTGTAAAGATCAAACAGATTGTTTTCTTCAAAAGCTATCATCTACTTCATGATAAGTTTTCAAAACTCTTAAACTCTTCAAAGTATTTCCTTGACATTACTTCCGCATTTGGAAATATATGTTTTGATCAAAATACTTATTTCTTTTCTATATATCTTTTATATTGATCTTCTTTCTCTTTTTGGAAACCGGTAAAAACCTGAACTTTACCCAAACTTCCAAAAGAAGCTTTTCTTTTAACGCCGTTAAAATGTTCGCATAAATGGCATCCCTAGTTGCAAACTTGATCGCTGCCTCCAACATGAAGTTCAACCTCTCTGAAATTGACTTCAAATCCATCAACCATCAGGCTTTACTCACTTTTCCCAGGGATAAACCATCACTTCATTTGACCGAAGCATCTGAATTTATGAAGCAAAACCCAATTCACTACGCCCTGATCGTCTACCCTCCAGGATGCAAGTCCTTAGTACAACAATTTTGGCTAAATGTTGAAGCCACGACCAAAACCCTACCATCTGGAAAGAATGTATCAGTCATCCACTTCAGCACTGAACATGGCCAGGGAGATATTGTCCTGTCAGCGATCCGCAACACCCCAACCTACCCTCAGCCAAAGTCTACGACTCTCCACCCTCTGATGCTGACATCATTGAAGTCCTAGATGCAATGAAATATGACTGCGAGATGTTAAAAAGACAACCAAAGAAGTCTCTGACCAAGATTGTGAAAAAAATGCATGCCAACTGTCATGGGTTTTTGATAGGAAATAACCCTATTTTAGACGTAAATTTCAATTTTTGAGCTAATTTTAGTATCCCATTGAGTCATTTTTTTATCATTTTTAGTAGTTACTTAAGAAAATAAAAGATTAATACTTCCGGGTATTAATTTAGTTAAAATCACGTGAAAATCGCACCAAAATTCTAATTTTATAATTCGTGTATTTTAGGTCACAAAAAGACGGTCGCTTGGAGTAATTTACAACTAAGAAGAATGCGGATTGCAAATTTGGACGCAAACGAAGACTCCAATTTTTGAAGACCGGACTTGCGTTTTTGGATAGTCTCTCATTTGGGCCGGCTGAAGACTTTTGGGCCGAATGGCATTTGGGCTAGTTTGCAAAACTCTTGGGCTAAAACATTTGGCATTTTTTTATGGGCCTTTGGTTTATTGGATCTTGGCCCATGGGTTTTTCTTGATGAACAAGAATTTTACTACCTATATATATATATATATATATATATATATATATATATATATATATATATGTGTAGTAGTTGTTGTTAATTAGACATCATCCATTATATAGTTTAGTTACTAGTAATTTGTAGCAGTAGTTATAGTGAGCTTTGAGCTTACGGTTGTCACAACCGTAGCTCTTGCTCACCGCTTGAACCAATCGGGTTCGGCAATAGTTAGTTTCTATATAATACCGTTAACGTTTCGTTTATCTTAAATTCTCGTTGGTTGCGTATTCGCTTTTGTTAGTTGTTACTTTTGGTTACCATCGATTTCATTCTCCTTTTACTACCTACGGTTTGTTCTTGATACCATCGATTTCCTTCCCTTTTTACTGCTTACGGTTTTGTTCTACTAGTGATCATCGAATTCCATCTTCTTAAATCACTTACGGTTTTGTCACAAACTAAACCTTCGATTTCTATAAATTGGTTATAATTCAATCTCGTTACCATTATTAACCGGAAGTCCGACTAATCATTTCGGGTCCCCAATTCCAATTGGTTCACGGTTAATTGTGTCTGACGTCTTTGCTTGAATTTCCAAGAAATATAAATCCATTCTCTAGTTACTATAAGCATTTTAATGATTCAAGTGTTCGGCAATTAATTTTACAAGCGAATCGTTTTAATTAAATCTTCGTTAATTAACCTTCGGGCTTTTTAAGTAACCAAATCCATAGCTTAACGGTTGAAATTATATTTCAACCGTAACCGGTGGTGGTTCACTTAAGGATCCCTTTCGCTTTAATTCTACATTTGAAACAAGATTTCCCATGCAATATTCCAAAGATGTCGTTAACTTTTCAGTCGAAAATTCATGTTTCTACTTTACTGTTAATTTACTTACCGCATTTTAGATTTATGCACTCTAATTATTGCAATTTACATTTTATGTCATTTACTTTATGCAATTTAATTTCAGTGAACTTTAATTTACGCACTTTATTTACTGTCAGTCATTTCCTGCAATTTACTACTTGCTTTATTTTCAAGAGCGGTTACTTGCATAACAAGTTACGTATTCCCGAAAAGAATTATTGTGAGTTGTTTTATGCATTGTCCATCTCCATTAATTGATTTCCAAGTTTGTACACCTTTTATAATTATAAACCGAACGATGATGGGCTAAGTGTCCTAGTTCGGGGTACAAAGTGTAGTTGGGACCGAGACCGATAATAAAATAAAGAGGTGTATCGTATGGCATGATTGTCCAAAGTTATTTAAATCAAGGTTATATTTTGTGGTGGATCACAATTGACCAATTGCAACTGGTTCGTTGTATCATAAAGTATCGGACTCTTGAGATAACTAAGGAATGTTGTCTCATCTTTTGATCTAATTATTTATTTTATCCCAATGGATCTTTATACCATGTGCTTTTCTTTATAATTGATTTTTGTCATTAGTTGTTAACCAAACCTCCAAACAAATATTATCTTCCAATTCGTCATTTGAAACTCGATTTTACAAACCGGACATTTAAAGAAGAACTTTTCCACGCTTCCCTATGTGATCGATATTCGGTACTTTGTACCATTATTACTTGTTTTGGGACGATAATAGGCCAAGATGTATACTTGCGTCAAGGTTTATTTATAAACACTTTTTAAAGGTGTGATCAACACAACAACAAGTTTTTGGCGCCGTTGTCGGGGAAGCACGCTAGAAGTTTTTCTTTTTATTAGTAAAGTTTATAAAAGCAAGTTTTTCTACCATCATTTTGAAAAAGAAAAAAATAGTGTATGCCAAGATTGCCTCACGGTGAATTTTTCCAATTTGATCCCGACATTGAAAGAACGTTTAGACAACGAAGAAGAATCCAAAGAGCTAACTCAATCTTAAATTCTACCGAGATGTCTGAACACGAGTCTATGTCAGATAATGAGGAGGAAGTTCCCGAGTTCAATCTAGATGGGCATCCCAATAATCGAGAAAATCCAAAAAAATCCGCCAATAATAAGTAATCTTGATGATGAGGAACAAAACATTTTTCGATTAGCTAAATCCAAATATGGTGGTATCATGTGTTACGTTGTTCCTGTTTTAACTCAGTTACACTTAGGAATTCTTAAACCAACACTGTAATACTGCCACTTTGAATTAAAGCCGATATAGTTTCATATGTTACAAACTAATGGCCAGTACGCTGGTTTGGCATCTGAAGATCCTCATTCTCATTTACGGTCTTTCATGGAAATTACATATTCTTTTAAGTTTCATGGTATAGAAGATGATGCACTGAAATTAAAACTTTTTTCATACTCATTAAGAGACAGTGCAAGGTCTTGGTACAACTCGAAGAAACCAGATTCTATAGTTACATGGGCCCAAATGGCGGAAAAACTTTTAAAAAAATATTTTCCACCCACAAGGAATGCTAAGTCCAGAAACGAAATTTGCACTTTTAAACGAATGGATGATGAAGCAGTTCCTGATGCATGGAATAGGTACAAGGAGCTTTTGAGAAAATGCCCGCATCATGGCATTTCATACTGCATTCAGTTAGAGACTTTTTACAGTGGTTTAAATATTACTGCAAAACAAATGCTCGACGCTACTGCAAATGGAGCTTTCACATCTTGTACCTATAATGAAGGATATGATATCCTTGAGAGGGTTTCTAACAACAATGGTCAGTGGGCTGATCCACGTGCATTGCCACCTAGAAAGACAGTAGGAGTGCAAGATCCTGATGCTTGAAATATAGTTTCTCTCGCAAGTTTAAAATAAAAATCTTAAACTTGAATCTTCATACGTTTTTCTAGAATCCCTTCCCTAAAAGGAAACTAGAAACCCATCTTTCTACACTAGTTTAAATTCACAAAACTAGAAAACCCTATTTTACCTTTTTCTTCCCTAAAAAGGAAACTGTAAAAACCCTAAACCCAAAAACCCTTATTTTGGAAAAATCTTTCCATACTAAGAAGTTTCTTCATCCTCTTTCTATTTTTGGTTCATTGCTCAGAAATGGCATATACCAACGCTGCTGCTACAACCAATACTGCTACCAACATTGCTACTCGACCTACAACCATGGTCAAGTCCTCAAAGATGACTGGTGAACTACACCAGATCACACTCGCTCCCAACAATCACCTGGCCCTACTTGACTTCCCTAAGAATTTCCAGCACCCACCTTGCTGATGCGGTCGCATTCCTGAAACAATGCCCACTACACACCGCCATGACCATCGCACCTCCTGCACACCGCCATCTTCTACAACAATTCTGGTTCACCGCTGAATGAACCACTCAAACCTCCACTCGCACCGGAAAAGAATTCACTGTTATCGGTTTTCAAACCGAATATGGCCAATGTTGTCTCTCTCTTGTAGCGATTCGTGCTGCATTAAAGCTCCTTGAACGACCATTTCAATCCCTCCCCAACCAACCAGAAAATGATGA
This sequence comes from Saussurea involucrata, assembly GCA_033807775.1. Taxonomy (NCBI): domain Eukaryota; kingdom Viridiplantae; phylum Streptophyta; class Magnoliopsida; order Asterales; family Asteraceae; genus Saussurea; species Saussurea involucrata. The sequence continues at coordinate 107,532,375 of CM066315.1, forward strand.
AGAGCTGATAAACTTCCTTGATCTTATGAAGTACGTATGGGACAAGAAGGGGCGTACTGACGAAGACGACAAGCACCTCACCAAAATCCTCAAGGCCAAAATGCCTGTTAAACTGAACTTCATCTTCGCCCATGTCATCTCATGCATGACAGCGAAACTGGGCTCCACTGACCAGGCAAGCAAGACTCAGCTTGCTATGGGGTACTCTCTCCTGAAAGGGCGTAAGGTTGACTATACCAGGATCATTTTTGAAGACCTGATGGAGAAGGTCGAAAAGCCTGAATGGGATCTGAAGGTTCCCTACCCTCGCTTCATCTCTGCCCTCCTTTAAATGCTGATTGGGGCACATTACCCCTAACAGGGAGATTACAAACTCTCCCAATTTGGTACAAAGGTCCTCAACTACAAACCGATTGCAGGCGAGGTAAGTCTCTTTTACCTTCTCTCTCTCCTCAAAACATCTTCTACTTATGCAGCTCCCTTAGCGGCCAAACCCACCGCTGACACCTAAGCTGCAACGTCCAAGTCCTCAAAGAAGAGGAAACCCTCTGACACCCCCTTGGCACCCATAAGACCAAGAAGATTTCGAAGGAGAAGCCCCAGCCTTCTCAGGGACTCGATTCAGCGATTGCCTCTTCACATGCAACGCTTGACACATTCGTGGTACACTCCACCACAACTGCTGATGCTATCCCCTTAGCCATTTTAGAGGCTCAATTCTCTGACACTTTTCTAGTGACTTCCCCAACATCTTCCGTGCCTCAAAGCACTGAAGAGGTCTCCATCAGTAACGCCAGTGTTGAACCTACCACAATATTCTCAGCCACCGCTTCTTCTCCACCTCTTTTGGTCATCACCACCGGTTCTACTGCACCAGCATTCTCGCTGACGGACACAAGTGTTGCACTGTTGCACAACCTCATACAGCAGAACTCCACAGGACCTGTTGGGACTAGCATCCCTGTTACTTCTGTCTCTGAGATGGACTAAGACATGGAGTATTGGGGTGGCAATAAAGATTTCCATCATTTCTCCAACCCAACGAGTATCCAAACCTTATCCTCTATCTATTCTGAACCACCAACTTCTTTTGAGCTTTCTTTCGCTCATAAGTTGTTTTCTTTTTCAGGTCCTAACTTGGGCACAATCACCACATCCCTCAAGGATGTGAGTGATAAAGTGGTTTCGCTGACTAACAACCTCTCCACCAACACAACGGCGGTCAACGATGCTAGAGAGACGCTGAAAAGGATTGCCACCTCTCTCGACAGCAAAGCTTCTAGCGATGTTGTTTCTAGGCTGACTGAGAAGGTGAAGACACTTCAAGGGGACGTGAACAACAACTCTACATCTATTCAGTCCCTGACCACCAGCGTTGCCGATCTCTCCAATAACTTCAACACCCTCTCCTCCAACTTCACCAGTCAAAGCGGTGAGGTTGGTACGCTGAAGACATGGCTCACAGGGCTCCAAGGTGAGGTAAGGAACCTTGACACAAAGGTAACTGATTCAAACTCCTTGCTTACCAAGATCCTTGAGCGCCTGGAGGCTCCCAACATCCCTATCTCCTTTTTCTCTCAGGATGACCGCAACATGTTAGGGATGACAACGGACTTCGTTATCAAGGCCACCTCTCTCCTCCCTGGCCTAGAAGACAGGGTTAGAAATCTTGAAAAGAATCAGGCCTCTGGTTCAGGTGCCCCTGGCCATGAAGACAGGGCTCCTGACTCTGCTGTTGCTGCCAATAATGCTCCTCCCTCCCCGCGTTTTGATGAAGAGGGGGAGAAGAACCAAGAATACCTTCCCCAAAACATTGAGGGGGAGGTGAATACTGAAGACCCTTCCCTTGCTGAGGGGGAGGGAACCGCTGAAGATCTCTCAATCTGAGGGGGAGAAAAGCGATGAAGAAAAAGCTTCAACTCCACCCTCCTCTCCCTGGGTGCAAGAACCTGTCGAGGTTCTCTCTGATGACGAAGACAAAGTAGAGGAATGGGAGGTGGATTCAAGATGACGAACCATCATCTCATCCTGACAATAAGGATGATGATGATGATGATGATGATGATGGTGAAGACTTTTGGTTCTAACCCACTGCTATCAGGGTTTCGGAACCAAAAGGCATATCAATAAATGAAGCAGGGGAGAAGACCCAAAAGTCTCCTGCAAAGAAGACTTCTCAGGGCAAGAACAAAGGCCTTGCTACTGAAGGCAACTTGGCTATCCTTCTGAACAAGCCAACTTGTCAGGTATGTTACTCTCTCTTCCCTTACACTGCTTCTATTCTATATCCCTTCACTACCTCTATTCTCCATCACCTGAAACCTCTAAACACTTAGCCAATTTCTTTATCTATCTTCTTCTACCTTCAAAAGATCTAACTCTCTAATCTTTTGATTCAGCTAGTTCTCTCCCATGCTTGAGGATACTGTTGAAGCTCCTCCACAACCACTGCAAATAATCCCAGCTACCAGAGCTGATGACTTATCAATAATCCCAGTCTTTGTAAATGAGACTGATGAACAAGATGAAGAACAAGAGCTGATCTCGCACCCCAACAGACCTTCTCGATTGCTTCAACGATCAGAAGATGATGAATTAAAGAGAAGAGTGGCTATGATCCAGCGAATAGAAAATCAGCGGCTCATCCCTCCAACCGGCCTTAACTTTTTGACTGCTGAAGAAATCACTGAAAGCCTTAAAGCTGAAAAACTCCGTGCTGAACAACAACGGAACATGCTGAAAGATAAAGAGTTCGCTCTTCAAGTTGCCCAGAGTTCAGTAAGAGACAAAAAGCTGAAGCAATTTTCTCTTAGAGTCCAACAAGAACTTCTCAAGAAGGCTAGAGAAAAAAAGAAAAAGAAGTCAGATGTTAGTGACACCACTCTGGATTGGTGTAAGAAGAAAGTTGACTTCAGGTACCTGGCAAGTAGTATCTTGAATGTCAACATCAGAGGCAAAATAGTCAGAGGTGCATCAGTGATAGACATGACGGTGATCAGAAAAAATGGAGACTCAAAGACCTGCTACTTATCAAAAATCGAAACTTATGGATTTGATGAATGGTTGGAATTCAGGGTGGCTATTCAGCGATCAAGATCAAGCTTCAAACTTGTCGTTGAAAAATTCATCAACAAGCTGATTGATCAAGTCGCCTCAGCAGTCGACCTACCTCTACCTCCTGCACTTCATCAAAACCAACCTCCTAAAAAAAGAAAGCATCTTCATCTTCAGGGCCTGCTATCCGAAATGAAACAGGGATTGAATTTTCCCGTGAAGCAATGCTCGGTCCCCCACCTGATCTATCAGCGCTCAACTTGTCGCTGCCACCCGGTGAAGAATTTAAAGCCGGTGAAGTGGTCAGTGAACCTCTGGGAATTTTCTTCTATGACTACCTTGGTCACAAGTGCTTCCAACGCTGGTCTGAGTTGCCCATCACTCTAGTGAATCAACTGAGAGACCTAATTTATTGGTGTGATCCATCCAAAATGGGAGTCTTCCTGAAGCCTCAATTCTACCGTGAAGCCAAACTAAGAAGACAACAGGGAGAGAAAGTCCCTGACTGGATGATTCCTAAAACTGATACCCTTGATGAACTTCTCTTCAAGGATGAACCCACTTAGCTGATAGGATCACTTTTGTATTCTTCTATCTTATTAGTTGTATTCTTTTTGTACTTGTAATTTTTCATTATACTTATATTTTTTCAACTTCCCTTATAAACTGATTACGAAATTTAATGAAAAAATTCAATGAAGTACTTTACTCCATCAGTACTAGAAAAGATCCCGGAAAACAGTAAATGGGACATGTATTTATGAGTCCTCTTTATCCTTATGTTTATAACTTAGCAATTTTCTTTTATTGCTTTGTCATCACAAAATAGGGGGAGATTGTTGATCCAAACCCTTCAGTGATTTGATGATGACCCTTAGAATTAATTAGTGAAAATTATAAGTAAACATTATGTATCAGAGTTTCACCATCAAAGAATATATACTAAGTCTGTTTAGTATCGCTGATGAGAAACCATTGTTCTTTAATTATACTTCAATGATAAATGTACATCAGTAAGACCTGAGTATGTTCAGTCTCGCTGATGATCGTTGAATGTTCATTCTGTAAATGTTTGCTTATGATTCCTGAAGACAAGACCTACGAAAAAGTGTTCACAACGCTGAAATCGAAGACCAAGCTGACGAACAAGTGACTAAGTCTACTCATGACCTGATGCGGATATCAGCGAAGCCAAGACTTATCCAGATTACACGATGTTTCAAGTAGAAGAGTTCTGCGAGATCTGACCTTCATCGTCCTCCCTGATGAAGATCAACTCAGCGATCACTGATCATGAAGTCTGTTCTACAAGGAACATTTGTCTTATCCCCTTGCACACTTTTGTATGATTTGTCAGAAGGACATGCCTTTGTCCAGGATCGTACAAACCACTCTGCCAACTACACTGTTCATCATACGGCCAAAAGCATGTTTGCAAAAGTCAGATTCATGCAACCAACCAAGTGCCGACACGTGTAAAGTTATCCTGACATGCATTTAATGCATGCAGTATAAATAGGAAATTCTACTTCATTTCTGAAATGCTCGTCCATCCCTGAACTTCTTAGTGCCAAGAAAAACTATTCTTAGCTTTTCTTAACTTCTTTCATTCTTATTCTAAGTGCAAGAAATCTATGTGATTCTCATAGTTTGTTTAGATTAGGTTTATACTTAGTCTTATTCGGTAGCAAACTGTAAATTCTTTGATTATATCAATAAACAATTTAGAAAGATAAAAATTGTGTGTTTGTATTCACCCCCCCCCCCTTCTAAAAACTTGTATAACCCTTCGGGACCAACATCTCTGATATCTCTGAACTATCTCTGAACTATCTCTGAACCTTGAGACTTAGCATATTTTCAATACTTTTACAGGGATACTTTGGCCTAACAAAAGGATTTTATCATTTTGTTAGTAATCATATTTCACAAAATGACGTATAACGATAAATGCATGCATTAAAAAATAATTGTACCTTTTTTATAGTAAAATCTTATTTCACTAGTCGAATTTAGAATTTTAAAAATCCAATTTTTTTAAATTTAGGTTATGACCAATTTGGCTTTTAATTAAAACGATTTAATTATAGCTTCCAATTATAGCGTTTGGTAATATTTAACACTCAATTTAATTTAACAAAACTCATTAGAATTACGTTTCATAAAATCAATATTTTCCCAAAACTCATTTTAGTTGTATTTTTTCATAAAATTACACCAAACTTCGATTCTATACATTTCAAAATGTTTTCTAGTATGCGAAATCCTATTTAATTTCAACCACACATATATCTCAACATATATAAAAAAATGTAAATAAAACACATGTGCATGACCAAGATTTTATTTCTAATTGGGTTTTGTGAACCAACACAAAAGGACCGAGTCAACCCTAAAGGTCAAAAAATATCCAAGGCATTTCGTGATGATATTTGAGCTCCCAATTGACTCGCCATCCGGGAAAATAAATCTGACCCTCATCGACATCTGAGAATTAGAAGTCCCAAGCTCCTCTCAATCAGTAAAAGAATCTAAAGCTCCTTTCATTCAAAAGAAAACGTTTGAAGCTCCTTTCATCCAGAAGAAAGAATCCCTAGCTCCTTTCATCCGGAGGAAAGAATCCATTAATTGCTCCTTTCATCCGGAGGTGTAACATCCCAAAAATACAACGGGACATACATAACATTAAATCATAACATTTACAAATCTGGGTCCCAAAATTTCATTACATTAAGATTTTATTTCTAATTGGGTTTTCTGAACCAGCACAAAAGGACCGAGTCAACCCTAAAGGTCAAAAAATATCCAAGGCATTTCGTGATGATATTTGAGCTCCCAATTGACTCGCCATCCGGGAAAATAAATCTGACGCTCATCGACATCTGAGAATTAGAAGTCCCAAGCTCCTCTCAATCAGTAAAAGAATCTAAAGCTCCTTTCATTCAAAAGAAAACGTTTGAAGTTCCTTTCATCCAGAAGAAAGAATCCCTAGCTCCTTTCATCCGGAGGAAAGAATCCATTAATTGCTCCTTTCATCCGGAGGTGTAACATCCCAAAAATACAACGGGACATACATAACATTAAATCATAACATTTACAAATCTGGGTCCCAAAATTTCATTACATTACTCTAAAACTGAGGTTGGCGGAAACAACCTATACACAACTGAGAACAACTACGACTACAAGTGGCACCGACACTGTCTTTAACTGCATCTGTACTCTATCCTGCGCTTGCTCACTTACCTGAGCCTCCTACTATATGCTTACCTGAAAAGGTTTTAGTTTTGAAAAGCGAGGGTTAGACCATGAGGTCTAGTGAGTTCCCTCCGTAAACAGTGTACGTCAACATTGTAAAAATCATTTTATAAAACACCTTAACATTCTTCACATAATCATTCAACCATGGTACTGCACAGTGTTTAAGGATCACATAGGTAGTCACATATCCGATTAGGAAGGAAACGAATTCCCTCCTACAAGCTTCTCACATATCCGAGTAGGAAGGAAATGAATTCCCTCCTACAAGCTACTCACCTATCCGAGTAGGAAGGAAATGAATTCCCTCCTACAAGCTTCTCACAACAGCCCAAGGGATCATCGGATCCCGAGGTACTCAAATCCCATTGTGCAGACCGACTCCACATAACATACACATAGCTCGACATAATCATGAAACATGAATTCCGTGTAACACTTTATAATTCATTTCACCTTGCTGAATAATCTTTTCCTTAAAATGTACTTTTCATGAGAAAACATACGTAAAAGCTTGTAAATAAATCATGCTCGTAAACACACCATGATAAGTAAAATATTAAACTTTCATTTACGTAAAAATCATGTAAAATAACATGACATTTCCACACAATCACTTTCTTTGAAAAAACACGTAAAATCACGTATTTTAGTTAGAACAACTCACCTGATGCGCTTACTATCTTTTCTTAATCTGTTCCTGACTTCCAATCGATTTACTTGAGAATTGAATGATATGCAACTGCTCAGATTCCTAAACCAGCTGTCCGGACACTATCCGGATTTGACATATCGGATACCTGCAACTTACCGGATACGGCTAACTTATCGGGTCACATCCTATCCGGGTACTTTCATTTACCGGGTACTTTCCGGACACACCACTATCCGGACATAGTGCTTTCCGGATGCAACACACTTTTCCGGACACAATACTTCTTTCCGGACACTACTTACCGGGTACTACACTTTCCGGGCTCTTCATCCGGAACCCCATCTTACCCGGTAAGACAACTCGTCCGGAAACCACACTATCCGGACACGACTACACTGGAACTTTATCCGGGAAACTCCCATTGTCCGGACAGGGCGACATCCGGAAACTTACGAGCTGTGAAAACCCACACTACCCAAAATGATTAGAACTTGCGATTTTGCCATAACCTGATTAGACAAACACTTGGGTTCATCCTCCAAACATAAACACCCATTTATTCCACTTTTTACCTCTAATTCGGTTCATAACAATCAAAACCAGATGATACTACTTTAAAGGTATTTAGGTGAAGAACACATTGATCCCTAATATTTTCACACCAAAACCTTAGACCAAACAAAAGGAAATCATGAAATAGCAAGGGAGAAAGTTCAGGACGAGATTACCTTCACGATTCCCTCTTCAATTTGATTTTTCCCAAAATGTTTCTTCTCCTCTTTACTTCTCTCAGCCGCATTCAACAATTCCTTAGGATGAGAATCAATTAAACCTAGGGTTTTATGCCTTTAAATACCTCCACCAAATGCCTCCTTTGGTCCCTCCTTTTTCCTTTATTACAATATGACCACTACATCTTATTTCTTCACTTTAGATGAAACCCGGTTGTTACAACACTCCCTCCTTAAAAGAATTCCGTCCCCGAAATTCCTCATGGGAAAAGATGCGGGTATCCTGCCCACACCAAAACTGACACTTCCTAAAGATAATGCCACTTCTGACTCTGTCAGCCACTTCATTAAATTTGAAAGATGGAACATTGGGTGCATTCCCTTCAGTTCTTACGGTAACTCCAACTCATAGGCTACTATTCCTACTCGATCAATCATGACAATAGAAGATTAAATAAGGCTTCCCATGTATCTTTACTTCCTTTAAGGAGGAACTTGGCGGAATCCCCCGCCACAACACGAGATTCTTTTACCCAGAGTTCCTTCATCGGATTACAAGCAATTCTAGATTACTTCTCCCAACCAACAATCGTCTATGCAGATAACATTTCCCTTTCTCGGACCACCTAGACCACAGTTTGTCAATCATCTCTCACATCCTCACCACTTCACCACTCCATACTTATACGTAACTAAGAGTAGGAACCTCCAAACCCATCGTTGAAGGGTTCACCTACTCGAATTAAACTTATCCTGAAGCACATCAATTCCTCGCTGATTGCCACGTTCGTTCAGTCATATAAAACATAACTCCGGTTATCCTCATTCAATTGGGAGGAGTAACCATGGTCACACCATACTCTTCTCACTAGCCTAATCACTGCACGACCAATTCGTTTAAACATTTCTCACAAAGTCACTAACTTAACTCATTTAATTGTCTTATCCACTTCTTCCCTGCACAAAATCATACACAATTCCCTTCCTCAATACTCTTTCCAAAAGTTCGCACACTTATCAATGACAATCAACACAACACTGCACCTTTCCGCATTACTGTCAAGCTTACTACTTCCAATTTACTCACTTATTCCGACATACTATCTTCACCTCCCCATGTTAGCGTGGAGCACTGCCCACCAACATTACTCGTCCCTCTCTTCTGACAATTCCCAAGCTGAAAATACTTTCTCGTTACTATACATAACCAAACGGTTGCACTAAAATTCTAACTTAAGGCTTTCGACCAAATCACCTCGAACTGACACCAGTGTTTGTTATTACTACACATTCTTTGATCTTCAACTATTACCTTCTCAGATAATCCTTTCACCCATAGGAACAATTCTCAATCATTAAAGATTTTGCATCTACTACACCACATTTTGAATAACCCATCCATCATCTTCAAGAATATACTTACTTAGTGACTCACATAGCCAGAAAAACGCTTGGTTTCTCCTTTGGGTAACCACCCATGGTCGCTCCGACATTCTAATCAGATAATGGTCGTGTCACAACTCCAACTTACAAACCACGTGCTCCAATGACTTGATTAACAAATCGCACACCTCGTCCGAAAACCCCGAAAAGACTTCCATATGTTGCTTCCTCTTTCTAACATCACATCACACGCTGGCTGGCACATTTAACTTGGCAATTGATGCCACTACTCGTCCGTACATTCTCCACCCATAACATCTCACTGCAGACCAAGTCTCCCATGGTCATTCGTACACAACTCAAACTTACCCTCATGTTCTCCCGCATAAATAACCGAGTCTATCTCACTACTTTATCTCTCCCCAGCTCTAGTTGAACCACAACTCACGAGTTTCTGATTAACTCTAACATACTCGTTTCTTGCTAGCTCTTTGCGATTCCAAACCATTACATAAACAGGGCACATTTCCTCACAGATCGACATAACCTATACACTCACTTTGTTTGTGCTAAATACTTCATCCTTTACGAACCATCCACCTCGTAAGTAAAACGCTTATCTAAAACAGCGGCCTTTCACTATCTTGACACCCCTACGAGGTGGTCCTTCAACTTTCAACCTTCTGTTTCAAGTCTTCGGCCTCATCCACTTTCCACAACTGCCGACTTCAACGTCAATAGTTGACCTGTTGATACTTCTGTAACACCTTAGGCATATCCCACATCGGTCGTGGACAGGAGAGATGCTGGGTATATTAGTAAACCTTGGCCTTACCAGACACAACGCGTTTTGGGGAAACAAGCATGCAGGTTCCTTGGGAACTCTGTGGTTAAGCGTGCTTGGGTGGGAGTAGTACCAGGATGGGTGACCTCCTGGGAAGTCCTTGCGAAGTCCTTGCCAGGTCGCCAAGAACAAAGCCGTGAGCCAGTAGGGCAAAGCGGACAATATTGTGTCGTGGTAAGGGGGTGTTACAAATGGTATCAGAGCCACTCCTGTGCCGTTCGAGATGTGGGGCAAACCTCATCGAGGACGATGAGTCCCTGAGGGGGGGTGTGTGTAACACCTTAGGCATATCCCACATCGGTCGTGGACAGGAGAGATGCTGGGTATATTAGTAAACCTTGGCCTTACCAGACACAACGCGTTTTTGGGCCACAAGCATGCGGGTTCCTTGGGAACTCTGTGGTTAAGCGTGCTTGGGTGGGAGTAGTACCAGGATGGGTGACCTCCTGGGAAGTCCTTGCGAAGTCCTTGCCAGGTCGCCAATAACAAAGCCGTGAGCCAGTGGGGCAAAGCGGACAATATTGTGTCGTGGTAAGGGGGGTGTTACAACTTCCTTAACCTATTCTTCAACAAGGGTCCCTTACTGAACCTAATCCTTCCAATATATCATAATCAAATTCACATCCCATCGTTCTCATTTCAAACTTACTCGTGCAACATCAATATTACAAGATCACATTAAAACTCTTATTCGACGTAGAGGATATTTCATTCCTACTTCACCACACTACTCATAACGAGTTGCTAATACCAACAACTTGATGACTTCTAGTCCTTCACCTGAACACAACCGTCCCTCGTCAAAACTGTAATTCCAGTCACCGCACAAGGGTACAGACCCTCATACAACCGACACTAAAGTCCACTTCCGACTCTTCCACTGCTCACCTCTCCTCTTGAACACAAATACCAAAAATACAACCATTCTCCCCTGACTTGTCCAACACCTCTCCACTCTAGGAGTTCTTCTTTAGCTTAAAAATGTAGTACTCTACGACCTAGTGAGTTCATAGCCTTCATGCATGACAATGCAGTAAATAAATATTTTTGCACCTTTCATCATTTTAAATAAACAACATTTGGAAACACTTGTGTACACATGACCCCAACATTCTCATAACTCCAATGCCCTGCACAACGATCTCGAGAATCGTTTGCATGCAGCTTTCCGTAAAACTTAATCTTACTTAACCGAAAATATGTTGTTACGACAGAAATATATTGGATGAAAATCTTTTCATACGACAAAATTCTGAAAGGAATCACTGACGGGAAGTAAACCAGTCGGTTCTTACACTCATTTATATAACTTCAACATGTCAATACTCATTTTGGTTATAAAAGTTTTGCATTCAGACGTTTTCTTGACTTTCTTTGCAACAATTTAACTTATCATGAAAAGAGTGGAATATTTTGCAAATCATAAACCTCAAGACTTCATTGTGAGATGTAAATGGATTTGCATTTTTCTTTAAACATACGCTTGCACATGTCGACTCATATCCGATCAAATTTGATATTTACACATTTACTTTACTTATGAAAAATCTCATGTATACATATACGAACTCAATGCATGAAACTCTACTTGCAATTGAAGGTTACTCACTCAAACAAGGTCAATCATTTTACTCACGCAACTTATCATTGATACTCTACTTTCGACCAGTGGTCGCCCTCTCGGCCTTGCAACAACTTGCTATACATACATTCAACGGTCCACTTACTCAACCATTTCATACTATTTTCGTCTTGATCGATTATCACACATTCTACCTCAACACGCTTTCAGTCCTCTACAGAAATCTCTCTTCAACGATCCTGCCACTGAACAACTCGACTAAAGAGTCAGGGCTCTAATCCTCTGCTCGCTCTTGAATTGACACTTCCAAGATCTCGACACTGTCCTTCCTTACCACCCGAACTGATCTATCCCACGATTTCTAGAACTGGGACTCTCCAGAAACAGGAGTCTTACTCAAAATCAATCATTCATCCTCTTCGAATCCACGAAGATCTACCTCTAGACGACTCATAATATGGCAGATTAAGCACATACATGTACCTGTAAGTTCGGAATTACACTGGCCAGGTGAAATCCCAAACTTACCTTACATGACTGTCCTCGGTACCCTATTAGTCCTATATCTGCTATAGTGCCTTCCTAACGCATTCCCTGATTCTCAGTTGTGATTTCTACTCCTAAAGTTTAAGTTTAGGCCCGTCCGGTCACCTAAATCCCTTAAACTATGGCTCTGATACCATTTGTAACATCCCAAAAATACAACGGGACATACATAGCATTAAATCATAACATTTACAAATCTGGGTCCCAAAATTTCATTACATTACTCTAAAACTGAGGTTGGCGAAAACAACCTATACACAACTCAGAATAACTACTACTACAAGTGGCACCGGCACTGTCTTTAACTGCATCTGTACTCTATCATGCGCTTGCTCACTTACCTGAGCCTCCTACTATATGCTTACCTGAAAAGGTTTTAGTTTTGAAAAGCGAGGGTTAAACCATGAGGTCTAATGAGTTCCCTCCGTAAACAGTGTACGTGAACATTATAAAAATCATTTTATAAAACACCTTAACATTCTTCATATAATCATTCAACCATGGTACTACACAGTGTTTAAGGATCACATAGGTAGTCACATATCCGAGTAGGAAAGAAACCAATTCCCTCCTACAAGCTTCTCACATATCCGAGTATGAAGGAAATGAATTCCCTCCTATAAGTTACTCACCTATCCGAGTAGGAAGGAAATGAATTCCCTCCTACAAGCTTCTCACAACAGCCCAAGGGATCATCGGATCCCGAGGTACTCAGATCCCACTGTGCAGATCGACTCCACATAACATACACATAGCTCGACATAATCATGAAACATGAAATCCGTGTAACACTTTATTATTCATTTCACCTTGCTGAATAATCTTTTCCTTAAAACGTACTTTTCATGAGAAAACACACGTAAAAGCTCGTAAATAAATCATGCTCGTAAACACACCATGATCAGTAAAATATTAAACTTTCATTTACGTAAAAATCATGTAAAATAATATGGCATTTCCACATAATCACTTTCTTTGAAAAAACACGTAAAATCACGTATTTTAGTTAGAACAACTCACCTGATGCGCTTACTATCTTTTCTTACTCTGTTCTTGACTTCCAATCGATTTACCTGAGAATTGAATGATATGCAACTGCTCAGATCCTAAACCAGTTGTCCGGACACTATCTGGATTTGACTTACCGGATACCTGCAACTTACCGGATACGGCTAACTTACCGGGTCACACCCTATCCAGGTACTTTCATTTATCGGGTACTTTCCGGACACACCACTATCCGGACATAGTGCTTTCCGGATGCAACACTCTTTTCCGGACACAATACTTCTTTCCGGAAACTACTTACCGGGTACTACACTTTCTGGGCTCTTCATCCAGAAACCCCATTTTACCCGGTAAGACAACTCGTCCGAAAACCACACTATCCAGACACGACTACACTGGAACTTTCTCCGGGAAACTCCCATTGTCCGTACACTACTATCCGGACACTACTATCCGGACAGGGCGACATCCGGAAACTTACGAGCGGTGAAAACCCACACTGCCCAAAGTGATTAGAACTTGCGATTTTGCCATAAACCTGATTAGACAAACACTTGGGTTCATCCTCCAAACATAAACACCCATTTATTCCACTTTTTACCTCTAATTCGGTTCATAACAATAAAAAACCAGACGATACTACTTTAAAGGTATTTAGGTGAAGAACACATTGATCCCTAATATTTTCACACCAAAACCTTAGACCAAACAGAAGGAAATCATGAATTAGCAAGGGAGAAAGTTCAGGACGAGATTACCTTCACGATTCCCTCTTCAATTTGATTTCTCCCAAAATGTTTCTTCTCCTCTTTTCTTCTCTCAGCCGCATTCAACAATTCCTTAGGATGAGAATCAATTAAACCTAGGGTTTTGTGCCTTTAAATACCTCCACCAAATGCCTCCTTTGGTCCCTCCTTTTTCCTTTATTACAATATGACCACTACATCTTATTTCTTCACTTAAGATGAAACCCTGTTGTTACAAAAGAATCCGAGGATCCTTCCATCCGAAAGAGGAATCTGAAGTTTTTTACATCCGAAAGGGGAACCCGAAAGCTTCTTCCATCCGAAGCTCCATCTTGAAGTCTTGTTACAAATTTTAAAGAAATTAAATACAAGATCTAATCTAGTACTTTTACATTCTAAAAAACTAACAAAACTACTTATTATTACAAAGACCATGAAATAATATTACAAACATTAATCACAAGGGGTAAAAAACTTGACATGCACCCACAAACAACATATAAACAATTTTACATAAAAAAACAATCATTACAGCCAAAATCCCGAACTGTACGAGCTTCTTCCAAAGCTTACGGCTTTCTGGATGTAGATAGTGATATATATATATATATATATATATATATATATATATATATATATATATATACAGATGGATCTTATATATATGGTATAATGAAGTACCACACGGACGGATATATAGGGATCAAAACCAGCCACAAGAAAAATGTTGTAATTCAAAAATTGCTAGTCCAAAAGAAAATCCATATCTTTTTTAACAAAAGAAAAATGTCCATTTCTTTTGATCAAGAACAAAAAAGAAAAGTTTTCTAAGCTATGCATGATTGCCTCTAATACCGCCGATGGGATTTGTAAAAAGATTTAAAATAAAATTATCAAACATAGCAACAGAAGGAAAAGAAAAAAGGTACAACGATTTCATAAAAATCTTCTGTTAGCTCCAATTTCTACTATGAATATAAGTATTGAAAAATAGGCTAAGTTTTGACACTGACAGAGGTTCTGCCAAGACACCGATAGAAGATCAAGTGAAGACTAAACTGAACTCTCACAGAGGACAAGGCCACAGAGCCTCTGCCAAACTTGACAGAGCCTCTGTGGTAAGAAGACTGAAGACTTAGAAGATTAGCTGAAGATCAACACAAAAACGATCGTGCCTCTCACGATTTCTGCTGTACGAAGATTCTGAAGATCATTCGTACAAGGCGTGCCCTGACAATTCCACGTGTCAAACTCTGATGGGTTTCAGCCTTTGCAGAATTGCGGCGCACTATGTTAACGTTGTACCAGTGGCAGTTTAACGATCGTGTCTTGTACCTTTAGTCCTTTATGTCTAGAACTTGTCCCCTGATAAATAGTATAAATAGAAGACTCATGTTGAGCTCTTCTATTAAGCTTTGCACAACACACACATCCTTAAGAGCATAATTCTTGTTTAATCTTCGGTGTTTTTGGTGTTCTATTTATATCAATATAAAGTGGGTTATTGAGTTAAAACTTGTGTTATTTACATCTCACATATTTGATATTGTGTGTTCTTCTACCTTAAATATCTTATTAGTTCTCTAAAACGCTTCCGCACATCATTCTGTTTTGAACTAATAGATATTATCATCATTGTTAAGTAAAAACGGAACCAACAATTGGTATCAATTCCATCCTTTATTATCTATATCAAGAGATCCGCTCTTACAATGATGCTTGGTAGAAACTTGGTTAGACTTTGACCAGTTCTTCATATATTCTAAACAGACTCTGTTTTTCTGCCATTCTCGACCTGTTCAACCTTGGTAAACCTGCAAAATCTGTTTTCTAGGTTAAAACTCTCCATTTTAGTGCATCGCTTAAGGTTTTCTAGCTTGTAACCTCTTTTCTGAAATCTTGACCCATCATCTGAAAATCTCAGTTTATACTCTGTTTTCTGGTATTTTCCAAAACCATTCAAAATGGCAGCGAACACCAACAACTACTTTTCTGCCGGTTCTTTAACAAAACCACCCACTCTACTCAGAGATGAGTACCCTTAGTGGAAAATACGAATGATTCATTTCTTCGAGGGTACTGACAAATAAGCTCTTCTCTACATCCACAATCCTCCTTTCGTTCCTATGCTCTCTGTACCACGTGTACCTGCAACAGACGACACTCCAGAGATTCCTACGCAAGAGAAACCTAAGTCAAAAGATAAATGGTCTGATCCTGACTGGGCGAAATACGAATTGGCACAGAAGGCTAAACGAATTCTGATAATGGCCATCCCCAATGACCTCTTCCAATCCCTAGATGCGTGTGAATCTGCATACGATCTATGGAATGAACTGAAGAAACAATTGGAAGGAGGGGCTAAAACTCAGAAAAATTACAGGGCCCAATGTATCAATGAGTATTACTCATTCAAAGCTCTGCCGACAGAGTCTCTGCAGTCTACGTATGACATGTTTAACTCCTTGATAAACAAGTGCAAGAAGTTTGGGATCCACAGAACTTCAGAAGAAAACAATGTCATGTTCTTAAAGAGTCTAAATGAAGAATGGCTCCAACTGTCTATGTCCCTACAAACAAATCAGGACCTAGACACCTGGAGCCTATCAGATCTTTATGGAACATTGGCAGCTCAAGAACCCCAAATCGCCCAGGCAAAAACTCAGACTGCTGGGCCTCTGGCACTTGTGGGGAAGACTACAGAGGCAAAGGAGAATCCTAAGAAAGCTGTGGAAGAGGAAGAAAAGAAGGAGAAAAAGAAGAAAGTGATGATTGTCGATAGCTCTGAAGAGGAGGTGATAGAAGAGGAGGCAACGATGGCCTCGATAGCTAAATCATTAGCTTTGCTGACAAAGGAGTTTAGAAGAGGAGTATACAAGAAGAAGGGGTATGAACGTGATGGAAGGGATGACAGAGGAGAGAAGTATGAGCCAAGTAACCAAGGAAGAGATGGTTCAAATGACAGAGGTGAAAGAGGTGATAGAGGTGGTGACCGACAGAGGTCGGACGACAGAGCTGGCAACGGTTCCCAGAACCAGGGATGTTTCAATTGTGGCAAGCCATGCCACTACGCAACTGATTGCAGAAGCAAGCCAAACCGCCCTCAGAGGGACTCTGCTTTCTATAAAAAGAAGGCAGATTATTATGCTCAGAAGTCGCTGATGGTGGAACAAGAGAATTGGCTGTCAGATGAATCTTCTGACGAAGGCGACAACAAGAACGCCTTGTTTTGTGGAATGGTAGAAGTCAGCTCATCAGATTCTGATAGTGAGGTATCCACTTCTAACTCTTCCTCTGACGATAATGAAGCTGTGTTGCTTAAACTGACCATTGAATACAATAATCTCAAAAAGACTTGTGAGAGTACTCAAAAGAAACTTGCATTCTTTGAGAGAGAAACAAAACTTCTCACTCAAGAAAAGGCAAAAATATTTCAAGAAAAGGAAGAGATTGAAACTAATTGGAACAAAAATCTATATCCTTTGAAAGAAAAGATTATAGAACTCAACTCTGCCTTAAAAGCTAAGTCTAAAGAACTTATGGATATTGATAGCGACAAAATGAACATCCTTGCTCTTAAACATTATGTAACGTCCCAAAAATTTCAATAAATTTTGACTTTAAAAATAGGCATTTTAATAAATAAAACCTTATTAAATATCCAACACCGTTTCGTTTGCAATTCAATAATAAATAATCTCAGTAATAATAAACAGCGGAAAATAGATTATTTAATAATAACTCTAATCTCATGATTATGAAAACTCTTCACGCGCGCCAGTGTGTACCCGTCACGCCTTGGAGCCACAAGCACCTGAAACCACATTAAAATAGGAAAGGGTAAGCACAAGGCTTAGTGAATTCAAACCATAAATAGGATCGCAATTATATCAGCATCACCCTTAAACAGCTAGTTATCGCAACCAACTCATGCCATGCAATCACGTCTTGCACCCAAATTTATATATATATACCAAATAAACCAGCACATATATTTCTTGGAACATCCATCAAGAAAATATATCATAATTAATAATAAGCCTTATACTTCTTGGAACGACCATCAAGAAGATATAATCACAACTCATTATACAAACACATATACTTCTTGGAACAACCATCAAGAAAATATATCACCATTAACAATAAACCTTATACTTCTTGGAACGACCATCAAGAAGATATAATCACAACTCATTATACAAACACATATACTTCTTGGAACAACCATCAAGAAAATATATCACCATTAACAATAAACCTTATACTTCTTGGAACGACCATCAAGAAGATATAATCGCAACTCATTATACAAACACATATACTTCTTGGAACAACCATCAAGAAAATATATCACCATTAACAATAAACCTTATACTTCTTGGAACGACCATCAAGAAGATATAATCGCAGCTCATTATACTACACATATACTTCTTGGAACAACCATCAAGAAGTACATCAATCACAGTTCAATATATATACACAATTATATATACCCCATAACACAATAATTATCAGCTAACAATCATAACTATCACACTCGAGCTATAGTAACACAAATATAATTCCCATCCTATTTAGTGAGAGAACTCACCTCAAAAGCAAAGCTTATGTCCTCAGCAGCAACACGAACCGGCCAACACCAGCTCACCTTTTTCCACCTAGATAAGTGATATCAAACGTTACCACGAAGTCCTAGCCCAAATTCACAACTACTAGATTACAAGATACAAATTCCAGCTTTTACTCTAAAAACACAGGTCTGTTCGGGACCTGTTTAACCCCTTATAAACTGATAAACCCAGAAATATTATTCCATAATCACAAAGTCACATGTCTTAGGGTTCCAGGGACATATCGCACGTGCTCTAACGATTTTTCTACAATTTACTATGGATTTTACAAAACCGACTTGCAGAACAGTGAAAAAACAGGACCTTTCAGTACAAAACAACAATTTGACACTAGCTATGGTCCGAACTGGTTTTTCCGTAAAACATATGAAACTTACTAGACTCAGAATGGGAGCTTTTGGCACTGATTTCACCCCAATACAACGTTCCTATAAAAAGTTATGGCTTTCCCAAAAACAGTGGCAGAAACTGTGTAATTCACATGAAATGACAAATATTGATTATAAATCCATTAAGTCATAGCTTAACCCAAACAGACCCGAATGAACCTTTGAGGATGCAAACAAATAGGGTATTCTAAACGCAAGTAAAAACAACCCCAAAACATACAATCAACAACCACAATGAGACCCCAAAATTTTAGCGTGGAAAACCCCTCAAAATCGAGAGTAAAAACCACGGGACTACTAGAGCCGCTTCAAATCCACTACCACCAATATTAGCGCAATACAAAGTCTTCTCTAGATTATACTAAAGGCATACAAAACCATCATACACTTGGATATAAGCACATCAAGATGTATGGAACCAAAATAGAGCAAGAATGGAGAGAAATCACCACAAGGTTACTGCTGTGCAGAACCCAACGAAACCATGACCTACGGACCTCAAAACCACGATCCCACCGTCCAGAATGTTGAAGAAGATGTCGTGAAGCTGCTCACCAAAAGTCACGACGATCCGACCGTTCAATCTCCGGGAAACAGAAGTTTTCTGCAGCTAGGTTTACAAATACGAAAAATGGAGCTCTCTCACTTTTTCTTGTTTCTCTCTACTCTCTCTTTTGTTGCTACTCTCTCTCGGCCGAACTCACCAGAGAAGGGGAGGGAGGGGCCGTAGGGTTTTTCCTTCTCCCTTTCTTTCCTCTTTTCTTCCTTGCCAAGCCACGAAACCAACACCCTCAAAATGAAACATGAAATCGGTTTTGGGTTGTGCATGGGCCGAAATGTACATTGTTTTGGCCCTTTAACAATTTGATCCCTCAACTAATTCTATCTCGCACTCTAACCAACGATTTGACATAATTAACTATTAGGTCCAATTCGTCTAACCCCGTTAACGGAAACCACGTTAAATAAAACTTAAGAGAAAAGAATTAATAAAAAGAAAATACATATTGGGATACGGGCTTTACAACTCTCCCCCACTTGGATTAGACTTCGTCCTCGAAGTCTAGGCTAGCGAATAACTCGGAATAGTTCTTGCGCATCTTCGCTCCGGGTTCCCACGTCCACTCGAACCCCTTTGGTGCTGCCACTGGACTTTCCTCAACTAGAATCTAAATTTCTCACCCCGTCTAGAATTTCTCGAATACTTTTCTTACTACCAAAACTCCTTCAAGGACACTGAAATTATGACCGAAAGAACACTCCAACAACTGGATTCATTCCTAGCCAAACGACTTCGGTTGCCTCCCAACCTTAGATGTTCCATACATCCCGATTCAACTTTCAAGCTCTAACCATTCTAAAGGTACTCACCAATATACCCTACAGGATACTCGAATCCGATCATTCCTACCATTACTGCCGATTACTTCCACGAGTTCTATAGGCTCCCAAAATTTATTTCACACGAATCATCAAACCAGTAAATTTATAAACACACACGAAAGTCATTCCACCATAACCATTCATCACAAGTGAGCATTTCAGGGTTACTACTACTATCACCATAATTACCTTAAAATCGGCTACAATTCTCCGATTACACTAAAGGTGTTTGGCCTCAAGCCCAAAAGTCGACACCTAAATATACCACTTACCTCAAAAAGGTTACTGCGCATTTATTCTCTTAATTACAAAGGGCATCATTCCCTTAACCGATACTATTCGACCTACAATACCAACACGCGTGGAATACCCAACCTTCCACCGTCGACGTATTTTCCACACTCGTTCTACGAAGCCAGGTTACACCGTATCGAGGATACACCTTGACGTCTACCTCCCAGGTAACGCCTCAAGGCCCAGCACATCGTAACTACCTCCCAGGTAAGTGCTCAAGACTATATCCTCCTAGTGTCTACTGGAAAGTCAAGGTCATAACACATGAATACCGGGGTCCCACCCCGAGATACCCAACCGGCCATTACTAACGACTGACTAACGTGTCTAAGGATCTAATGCAAAACAGTCTACCAACAACATGCCTATCTCGGAATGACTTACTCACCCAAACATGAAAATATTCAACGTGCAATAAATGCAAAACTGTGCAACAAAACAACCCATCAACAAGACTCCACATCGAGTCATTAAAACCGTGCAATTGACCCATGACTATCTCAAAGTCAAAACCGAGCAAAATGCTCCACGCTTGCTAGACCCATAAGTCGGTCAAAAACGCGGTTAAATAAAGTTTAAGCAAACAATACTCTAAAATCAACATTAGTCCCAAACTCAACACGGGTTAAACAAAAGAGTTTTTCCAAAAGGACTCGCACGCTTAAAATTCTCAAAATGACACATAACACTTAAAAGCGCATTTCCCAAATGGTTTACAAAATCGTTTACAAAATATTTTCAACGTCAAGATTTTTCATTTCAAAAAGACCGTATGCAATAAAACTACTATTACCAAGTCGGTAGTTACGCAAAAATGGACACGCTCATCTCACACAGAAAAATCATGTTGAAAATCATTCCATTTCTGTTCAGTTTACTTACAAAACACAAAGCGTAATGAATAATTTCTTTAAAAAAATGGACCGTCACGGTTCTAGTATGGATTGACTCATGACATGTACTCAAAGTAACCGCTCGACCTTACACCGAGTGCGACAAAAGTGTGCACAAAATTTCAAAATCAGTTCCACGACATTTGACCCCAAAATTCCTCTTTTTCAACATAAAATGTCGTGGCACAGGGTTCACCAACAAATCTTACGCGCGTCGGCTAGTCATACAAAACGATGAAACGGTTTACAAATATATTTTTGTTAAAACACAACTGTCTCGTGTAAGTTTCAAACTTAAAGATAAAAACCAATCCGTTTCCATCATTTGAAAATATCAACTAAAACCTCATAAAATCTCAAAAGGTGGGGTTCTTTAAATTGATTTCCAAGATTTCCCCAAATGGTCACATAAACAAATAAGATATGCACCTCGTGAAATTAAACCCACACGACTCAACATGCCGTAAAACAAAACTTATTTTAACCAAATCACTCAAATAGCTTTATACAGACATCGTGGAATGTAACTTTCTGCCTCAACTCTAACATATGTGGAGGAGTTCCAATGTTAAAGTCACAAGCCGTAGTCACTTGCCCAACATTTAAAACACCATAAAACACGGATATCATCTTGCCCGCAAGAACCGTGGGGAATAGTAAAATAAAGCAAATTCAAACAAAGTTTGCAACTACCGTGATAAAACGATTTCATGCACTTTCAAAACCATAATTCAAAATCTTGTGTGTGTGCTGAACATTTCGCAACATTCCAAAACACCATCCATAAAAGGATTTGAAATACAAGAATTTGTTAATGCAATCTATTTCAAAATCAAACTTTGTGCATGACTTAGTCGGCATTCTACGCCTCGACTCCTACTCCTCCAAATCTCTCCGGTCCACTAACGTCATCCGGACATTTAAACCTTTTAGGGCAAGTTGGAAAATTACGTCAAATAATCCTCAAATCTATGTCGGCTCAATAAGCCTATGATTCTAGCACAAACATCCATCTTGACCCGAAATGGTCTACCTAAAACAAATATCGTCCTTAATGTCACTCCAAGAGATTAATACTAGAATCGTCCTTTTATTCCAACGACTACTAGATTAGAACCTTCATCACTACCCCCCAATGATCATCACATCAAGCAATTAAAGTACACACTTGCACTGGCAGTTTTACTATAGTTGTTCCTCCTTGTGATGACTATTTTGGGTAGACATTACAACGAGTTATTAGCACCCAATAACTCACACTAACAACGCTCACGCTCAACTCCTTGGATTCCTCGTGACTTTCCTCGACTCGAACATTGATCCTGTGTTTCCGATAGTAGGAGCTCTACTACTACCTTCCACACCTATCATCAC
This sequence comes from Saussurea involucrata, assembly GCA_033807775.1. Classification (NCBI taxonomy): domain Eukaryota; kingdom Viridiplantae; phylum Streptophyta; class Magnoliopsida; order Asterales; family Asteraceae; genus Saussurea; species Saussurea involucrata. Next base: position 107,555,152 of record CM066315.1, read on the forward strand.
TCGTTTCGAGTTCCATCCGATGTGTCCAAGTAGTTCCTTGCCGAAAAACTATACACATATGCCCGCGCCGACATATGTACACACTATTCCTAGCTCCCAAGGAATTCCACCCAATTCCACCACCCTTGCTATGACGAAATCCCCACTAGTCATGACGAGTCGCCTCGCGAATGCACAGTCGCACACAGTGTAAAACCAGATAGACATTCGAATATAAGATTCTATCCTACAACAGTTGGACTCAAACAAGAGCTGCGCAATAGAACTAAATCCGACATCCTAAGGCTATTCGGTTCCTACCGCATACAACCTATAGTGCATTCACTTAGCAACCTATCAAGGCTAGCTTAAACTCCTATTAGCAAGCAACAAACATGCAGTACAATGTAATAAGCACCAAGCAATCTAGCATACATACTCATATATAAACACTCTTCCCAGCTCACTAGGAATTTCATCTCATCCCACTACCCTTGCTACCACGGAATCCCTATTAGCCATAACGAGTTGCCTCGCGAATACCCAGTCGCATGCAGCGTGAATCAAATAGACATTCGAATACAAGATTCTATCCTAGAACGGTTGGACTCAAACAAGAGCTGCGCAATAGAACTAAATCAAATATTCTAAGGCTATATGATTCTTACTGCATACAACCTATAGGGCCTTCACTTAACAACCTACTATAACTAGCATTGATTCCTACTAGCAAGCAATCATCATACAGTACAGTGTAAACAACATATGCAATCTAGCATGCATACCCTATGATCTAGAAAGCGATAAATACACTAAGTACTGTACCTTTCCCCTTTGGCTCCGGCTGACTGTACATATTGCGCCCTCGATCACCGTTTCTCAAACGGGTTTTCCTTTCTTTTATTTTCCAAAAATTTTAAGAGAACAATTTCATAGCCGCAACTTGAGATCAAACACACCGAGATGTGTTTGATTCACTCAAGCTGTGCTCTGATACCATCTGTAACATCCCAGACCAACCGTACCAGATATTTTCCGCTTTGTCCACACACCTGGACTCACGGTTTTAAAACGCGTCTGATAGGGGAGGTATCAAGTCCCTCTTATAAGGCAACCTTAGTTCTCCTCCCCAACCAATGTGGGATCTTACAATCCACCCCCCTCGGGAGCCCAGCGTCCTCGCTGGCACACCAGTCCGGTTCCCGGCTCTGATACCAAGTTGTAACGTCCCAAAAATTTCAATAAATTTTGACTTTAAAAATAGGCATTTTAATAAATAAAACCTTATTAAATATCCAACACCGTTTCGTTTGCAATTCAATAATAAATAATCTCAGTAATAATAAACAGCGGAAAATAGATTATTTAATAATAACTCTAATCTCATGATTATGAAAACTCTTCACGCGCGCCAGTGTGTACCCGTCACGCCTAGGAGCCACAAGCACCTGAAATCGGTCGTGGACAGGAGAGATGTTGGGTATATTAGTAAACCTTGGCCTTACCAGACACAACGCGTTTTGGGGCCACAAGCATGCGGGTTCCTTGGGAACTCTGTGGTTAAGCGTGCTTGGGTGGGAGTAGTACCAGGATGGGTGACCTCCTGGGAAGTCCTTGCGAAGTCTTTGCCAGGTCGCCAAGAACAAAGCCGTGAGCCAGTGGGGCAAAGCGGACAATATTGTGTCGTGGTAAGCGGGGTGTTACAAATGGTATCAGAGCCACTCCTGTGCCGTTCGGGATGGTGGGGCAAACCTCATCGAGGACGATGAGTCCCTAAGGGGGGGTGTGTGTAACACCTTAGGCATATCCCACATCGGCCGTGGACAGGAGAGATGCTGGGTATATTAGTAAACCTTGGCCTTACCAGACACAACGCGTTTTGGGGCCACAAGCATGCGGGTTCCTTGGGAACTCTGTGGTTAAGCGTGCTTGGGTGGGAGTAGTTCCAGGATGGGTGACCTCCTGGGAAGTCCTTGTGAAGTCCTTGCCAGGTCGCCAAGAACAAAGCCGTGAGCCAGTGGGGCAAAGCGGACAATATTGTGTCGTGGTAAGCGGGGTGTTACAAATGGTATCAGAGCCACTCCTGTGCCGTTCGAGATGTGGGGCAAACCTCATCGAGGACGATGAGTCCCTGAGAAGGGGTGTGTGTAACACCTTAGGCATATCCCACATCGGTCGTGGACAGGAGAGATGCTGGGTATATTAGTAAACCTTGGCCTTACCAGACACAACGCGTTTTGGGGCCACAAGCATGCGGGTTCCTTGGGAGCTCTGTGGTTAAGCGTGCTTGGGTGGGAGTAGTACCAGGATGGGTGACCTCCTGGGAAGTCCTTGCCAGGTCGCCAAGAACAAAGCCGTGAGCCAGTGGGGCAAAGCGGACAATATTGTGTCGTGGTAAGGGGGTGTTACACATTATTTTCAAAAGGAAAGAGAAGTCCTTCATCAAGACCTACTGAGAAGAGACATTTTAATAAAAAAATATCAAGATGCTCAGATGGTTTATGAAAAGATAAACACACAAATAGGGAGACGAGGAATTGGCTTCTGTGATATTGATCCATACACTGGTACCAAAAGAGACAAATCTCTGTCTTCACTATTTCATATTGGGAGCACAAGAAAACCCGGTTTTCCAAACTTACTCTCTGTAAGCAAAAGGCGAAAAGTATCTGGGGAACCTCACCAGAGGAAACCTCTGAAGATGATAAATGTGTGGTTTGAAAACACAGATCTATCATCTTCAGTCTCTGTCAAAAGAGAATCCAAACCCAAGAAATATCTGAAAACTCAAGATCAGATAGGAATCTTCAAGTTTGGTGACCCGAGACTCAACCCCAGGTTGCCTTTGTCTGCACTATAGATTTTGAGAAGAAACTATCGGCAGAGGCACCTGAGTTCTTGCCTGCTTCCACAGAAGAAAAACTAACTCATATTTCTGAAAAGGAATTATTGGAAATCGGTGAAAACAAATTTTATGAATGTCCCAGTTCTTCCAATAATAGCCACAATCTCTCTGAGGAAACCTCGATGAACACTTCTGTTGACTTAGAAAATATCCCCGAAAGAGAGAAATAAAGCGAGTATAGCACTTGCTCAGAAAATCCAGCCTCTGTCGACAGTGACTCAACCTCTGCATATGAGGAAGACCCATCCTCTGACGATTCTGAGACTGATTCAATTGAATCAGGAATAGTTCCTTGTGAAGCAGAGGGACTTAAAATTCCCTCTGAAATTCTTAACAGAACAATTACTTCTAAGGAAATAATCACAAGTGCTCCTATTTGCCCGGAGTTTGTGGACAAGTGTGTACAAGCCAAAACCTTTTTGGAACCTGAGAAAATCAAACCTGAAAAGGAAAAATCCTCTATCTATTCAAAAGATGCTAAACCTTTTGGGCCTTTCAAAGAAAAATTAACTTGGCAACAAAAAGGTAAGTGGGTTGAAAATAACAAGTCTTTTACTTCTGTGACAGTGAAACCTGCAGAAGTTCACCATAGAAGAAGGGGACCACAGAAGGCTACTCCAACCAGAGAATTTTCAAAACAACAATCTAGTCAGCCTAGATCTCTTTGTAATAAGAAGTCTAGTGCTAGGGTAGATTGTAAAATTAAAGCCTTTGTACCCTGTTTTAATGTTTTCAATGAAAAGTTCAAGAAAATATCTTCGCAAATTCATTATTGTCATTGTTTTGATCTTATGTTTTAATTGAACCAACATTTCTCAAGTCCTCACTGTTTCCTCTCTTTGCCCAAAAAGAATGCTAAATTCAAGGGAAAGAAGAAACAAAATGGTTCTTCAACAGAAGATAAAACCAAACCCAAGGATGCTAAGGCAACCGTGAAGACCTCTGACAAAAAGGGACCCATTTGGATATGGGTACCTAAAAATCTCTGATTGTCTTGCAGAAGCAGTATGTGCCGATCTGGTATCTTGACTCCGGGTGCTGGCGGCATATGACTGGCGACAGAGGTTTACTATCCTCTTACAAAGATAAACTCAATGGAGGATTTGTAACCTTTGGGGACAACAAGAAGGGATACATTAAAGGCTACGGAGTCATCAAAAAGGAAAAGGTTGAAGTATGCAAAGTTGCTTATGTGGATGGCCTTAAGCACAATCTTCTAAGTGTTAGCCAACTCTGCGATACTGGCTTTGATGTTATGTTTAAAAGAACTTACTGCTCTCTACAAAGAGAAGATACTGGAGTAGAGCTTCTGTGGGCTGAAAGAAGGGGAGATCTATATCTCATGAACTTTAGCGTCAAGAACAAAGAAGACAAGCTCTGCTTTGTTGCTTGTAAAAATGAAGAAGCCTGGTTATGGCACAACAGGTTCTGTCATCTGAACTTCCACACTCTAGACAAGCTTGTGAAACTTGATCTTGTCAAAGGTCTGCCGGATGTTAAGTTCAACAAAGATCATCTGTGCTCAGCATGTGAAATGGGCAAGCTTAAGAAGACTTCCCACAAAGGAAAGACTAATGTGTCTTGTCCTAGGCCTCTGCACATGCTTCATGTCGACCTCAGTGGTCCGATTGCTACGCAGAGCCTAGGAGGCAAGAAATACATACTAGTGGTGATCGATGAATACTCAAGATATACATGGGTAGAGTTTGTCAGAAAGAAATCAGATGTTCCTAACACTCTGATAAACCTAATGAAGAAAATCCAGGTTCTGTACGAGTGCAAAATCCAAAAGTTGAGAAGCGACAATGGCACAGAATTCAAAAACTCTGTCATTGAAGCTTATCTCACAGAAGAAGGCATTTCACAAAACTTCTCTGCAGCACGTACTCCTCAACAAAATGGCGTTGTTGAACGAAAGAACCGAACGCTTGTAGAGGCTGCGAGGACCATGCTCACAGCATCTGGATTACCAATCTCTTTCTGGGCAGAAGCCATATCAACAGCATGTTATACCCAGAATCGATCTGCCATAGTCAAAAGACACATCAAGACACCCTATCAATTGATCAATAAGAGGCGACCCAACATCAAGTTCTTTCATGTATTTGGGTGCAAGTGTTTTGTTCTGAATGATAGAGAAGCTAGAGGAAAATTCGATGTGAAGGCAGATGAGGGAAAGTTCATAGGATACTCTGCCACTTGAAAAGCCTACAGAGTATATCTTCTGCGGTCTCGATCCATAGTGGAAAGCATACATGTCTCTTTTGACGATTCCTTTCAAAAGACTTCTGAACAAATCAGTTCAGAACTCGGTCTAAAGAAGGAATACTCTGGCATCTCAAAAACAAGAGAAGCAGACCTAAATCTGCTATCTGAAGAGATGTTCCACGACGATACCGATCCCTCTGCTGGAGCTGTCCGGGCCTCTGGAGAATCATCTTCTGCCAACCAGACTGAGTCAGGTATTTCTCTAACTGGTCCATTAAATACTTCATCCTCTTCTGTCAATCATGCAGATGCTAATGCCGAGGGGGAGCGAACAGAAGATGACACAATCAAAGATACAACAACAGAGGAACTGGAAACACCAACTCCAGCTACAACAGAGGAACCGATACCAGAGGATAATGATTCAGTCTCTATCGCATCAGAGGAATCAATTCCAACCCTAATACCTACACAAGCTGAAGAACCAAGTTCAAGAGAAGTACCTTCTACCACAGAGGTTGTACAAGAATAGCTAGATGCAGCCTCAAAAGCTCAACTAAATGATGCTAATGACCATCTTCCAAGAACGACAAAGTGGACGATGAACCATCCTCAAAACCTAATTATTGGTGACCCTTCTGATAAGGTCAAGACAAGATCAGCCACGGCTAATTTTTGTTTCTTTACAAATTTTATCAGTGTGATCGAGCCTAAACGGGTTTCTAAAGCCCTTGATGACCCAAACTGGGTAGATTCTATGCAAGAAGAGCTTCTACAGTTTGAAAAAAACAAAGTATGGACCCTTGTTCCTCTACCGAAAGGGAAACAAGCAATAGGGACTAAATGGGTCTTCAGAAACAAAAAGGATGAGGATGGGGTGGTCATTAGAAATAAGGCGAGATTGGTGGCCAAGGGATATCGCCAAGAAGAAGGCATTGATTACGATGAAACTTTTGCCCCTGTCGCACGGCTCGAAGCAATAAGAATCTTCTTAGCCTTTGCAGCCCACGGAGGTTTCAAAGTCTTTCAAATGGAAGTAAAATCTACCTTTCTAAATGGTGAAATTCAAGAAGAAGTATACGTCCAGCAGCCACCAGGGTTTGAAAACGCCAAGTACCCAAACTACGTGTATTACCTCGACAAAGCTCTGTATGGACTAAAACAGGCTCCAAGAGCATGGTATGAACGCCTTTCAACCTTTCTTCTCGACAATAATTTCAAAAGAAGTACAACAGATAATACTTTGTGTTATAAAAGAAAAGGTGATGAGATTTTACTTGTACATATCTATGTGGACGATATTATTTTTGGGTCTACAAATGCAAATCATTGCACTGATTTTGAAAAACTCATGCAGATTGAGTTTGAGATGAGTATGATGGGAGAACTGAACTTCTTCCTAGGACTCCAAGTCAAACAAACATCAGAGGGAATTTTTATAAATCAAGCCAAATATGTCTCTGACATTCTTTCAAAATTTAATCTCTCTGATGCCTCTGTCATGAAGACCCCTATGTCAACTGGAAATAAGTTACACTCAGATCCAGGTGGAAAATCTGTAGAGTGCAAACTCTACAGAGGCATGATTGGGTCTCTGTTATACTTAACCGCGAGTAGACCTGATATAATGTTTGCCACATGTCTCTGTGCACGGTATCAAGCCAATCCAAAGGAATCACATTTTCTTGCTGTAAAGAGGATCTTCAGATACCTAAAGGGCACCAAAAATCTTGGCCTCTGGTATCCGAAGAACTCTGGCTTTAATCTTACTGCTTACTCAGATTCAGATTACGGGGGATGCAAACTTGACCGAAAGAGCATCTCTGGGAGTTGTCAATTCCTAGGAGGTAAACTAGTCAGCTGGACTTCAAAGAAGCATAATTGTGTATCGACATCTACGGCAGAAGCTGAATACGTTGCTGCTGCCAGCTGTTGCTCCCAAGTTCTGTGGATGAGAACTCAGCTCAGAGACTACGGTTTCAATATCTACAAGATACCATCCTCTGTGATTCCAAAAGTGCCATAGCGATTTCAGCAAATCCAGTACAGCACTCCAAAACAAAGCACATCGATATCCTACCACTTTCTGAAACATCATGTTGAAAAAGGAACAATTGAGATGTACTTCGTAAACACTGAATACCAGCTTGCTGACTTATTCACCAAAGCACTTGATGAGAAAAGATTTCTCTTCTTGGTGGGTAAGTTAGGTATGATAAACATGAGTTGAGACCTCTGTAAGTAAGACTTGATCTTCTTGTATATATGTATATATAATTCTTCTGTATGTAAATTCTATTAATCACCGAAAGTTCTGAACCCGACAGAGCTTCTGTGGGATCGCTCAGAACCTCTGACGATGCCCACAGAACCTCTGGTGAGTTTGACCTATGTACTGTGCATTACTTACCTCATTTTATCCAAGCATAGGTCAAGGGGGATCAGAAGGAGACCTTGAATTAGACTACAGAGGGTGCCAATTCAAGGGGGAGCCAAAGAAGAATGGTAGTTAGTCAAACCCACAGAAGCCAGGTAATTTTACCGTGCAAAGGTAAGTCAAAAGGAAAATGTCTCGCACAAAATCTTTTTCCAAAACAGTTTTTCCAGACACCAAATTTCAAATATGTCCTAAAACAATGTTTAAAACAGTGAAAACTTTGGATGATCAAAATGTTTTATAAATCGTTAATTATTAGAAATTTTCAGTCATAGAGCCTCTGTTGGCTTTGACAGAGCCTCAAAGCCTCTGTGGATGAAATTTTTGTGCTAACGTTCCATCGATCCTCTCCAATGAATTTTCAAACGTTTTTGGTAAAGGTGCAAGCTAAGAGGAGACATTAAAGATAGGTTTCAGAATCACAGAGCTCACTCCACTACAGAGCCTCTATTGATTCTGACAATTTACTCTTTATGGAAATTCTGTAAAAGCAAGATATTTACTGCGAGTGACAGACCCCAGACAGAAGAAATACCCACGCGCCAAGCATTAATGGGTCGTGCACGACGTCTAATCGTGCTCTGACACATATGACATGGCAACTTTCATTGGGCGTGCGTGCCACACGTTTCTTCTGGAAATTGAACCCAGCTGTAAAACTCGAGTGCGGACCCCAAGCCAACATTTAATTCACTTTTACCACAAAATTCTATTCGTTTTCTACCCTGCTATATAATCCCGTTTACCTTCATTCCTATTCCTTTTACGCATTTTTCTACTACATTCTTCTCCGGCGAACCTTGCAAAAACCTGCAACTTCTCCATTTCTACTCTTTTCTTCAAGATTAAAGCAATGGCTTCCACCTCCAATGCTCCGGCAAACTCCCCAACCCATTCAAAACACTCTCAGAACCCAGACTTAGCCGAAAATATAGACCAAGACAACTCCAGTGAGTCAGTTGCATTCACTCCGACCACCCATCTGCAAAACTTCCTGGCCCATGAACATTTTGAATGTGCTCTTCCCCTGAAACCAAATAATCATTATCTTGTTCCCTCGAGAACTGCATTTGGGGAGGAACATGCTATTCTTCTGAACATTCTGGAAAACCATTACTTGTTCCCCCTATTATCCAAGAATGTGAAGAAGATACCCGCCAGATACCTTTATCAATTCTGGCAGAGTTGCCATTTTGACTCAGAGGATAGACAAATCAAGGGTTACATTTCTAAACCTGACCAATCTGAATACCTAGAACTCAAGTTCAACAGAACAATGTTCTCCCTTGAGTTTGCTCTACCTACCAGAGGTTTTCTGGGTATAAAGAAGTATGCAGAGGAACCATCAGATGAAGACCTCTGCAGATTTGCAGAAATGTTGGGGGTACAACACACAGCTGAAGAAACGAAACGACTTCAGAAGAAACAGGTTCCCACCTCTGTGGAATACTCTCTTCTCCATTCTCAACAGATGTCTAACTGGGAAGGTGGGCAGTCCAGACCAAACTTCTCACCAAGTCATGGCTATAATGTATGGGGTGTACTACGATCTACCTCTGGACTACGCCACCCTAATGATGCAAGAAATGATTAACACCATTGACCGTAGAATCTCCTTCCAAAAGGCCAAAGGAGTCACAACTGAAGATCTTCCCCCACTACAATTTCAGAGAATTCTAGGTGTCCTACTAGAACCTCTGCTACTCTTGGAAAAATGGCCAATGGAGGGCCCAACTGTAAAAACCTACCCTCTGGCAAGAAATGCCCCAACAGAGCACGTGGATGGCTACAACTTCTGCAGACCTCTGCCAACCAAACTTTTGGCTTATGCAAACGATGAGGGACTTAGACTAGAGTATATACGCGATCACAGGACTCCAGAACCGAGTCCAGTGACACCCCCGCGTCTAGGAGCCCAAATAGAAGACCAGGTAGTGGAAAGAATGAGTGATGAGAAGTGGGCAGAGGCCTGGGTAAAGCAAGAGCAAATACAATCTCGATTCCATCAACAGAGGAGCCAGCTCGAACACTCTGCCTCAAAGAAAAAATCCTCTACAACACATCCCAAGAAGAAGAAAAAGGCCCCCAAATCAAAGAAAACAACAGAGGGCACTTCTTCTAGCATCCAACAACCCCAACAATCACCACCACATGCAACAGTGGTCGAATCCTCTGCACCCCCCTCTCCTCCGAAAGAAAAGAAAAAGAAGAGAAAACACAAGTCTTCTGAGGAGGGTGCCCCCAAACCCAAGAGGAAAAAGATCAAGAAGAAATCAAAGAAGTCCCACACTCCCCTGTAGACTATCGCAGAGGAAACTGAAATGCTCGAAGAAACCGGAGAACAACCTCTGCAATCCCCAACTCCTATCCACTACGCAGAACAGGGTGACTTCAATGACTTCCTCCAACGCCCCAATATTACAGATTCCCTAGACACTTCTGGGTGGAACGCATAAGCCCTCTCCACTCAGTCAACAGAAGCACCAGATTTCAGAATCTCTGAAATTGACTCGAGCCTGGATACAAATGATCAAACCCCTAAGGATATTCAGAGTGCGACACCAGAAGTACTACAGAACCCCTTCCTCCATCTCGGATATGATGTTCTAAGGAGAAGTCCAGAGGAAGAGGAAGCCACAGAAGACATGGTAGACTATGTGATAAAGACCGTTGAAAGAAGCCCAGAAGTCATCCAGGAACAAACGCTAGGACCTTTGCATCCACTTGTCCAAAGCCTAGTTGGCTCTCATCCATGCTATGATTCCTTAGCATCTAGGATAGAAACCCAAGAAGCAGCCACAAAGGAAATGGTTGATTTTGATCAGATAGAGGCTAGCAGAGAAACTGTTAGGTTAGGGTGTTTAACAGAAGCTGAAGCCCGAAAAGATGCCGAAGAAGGTAGTGGCACACAACCCCAACCAACTCCTAGTGCAACCCACATGTCTATTACCGCCAGTCTAGTGGCAGAAGGTAATATTGAACAAGAGCAGCACGGCTCGATCCCAACCCAAACTGACCGGACAGAGGTGACTCTTTCTACCTCTGTACCAATCTTAGCCGGGGAAACCATTCCGAGGGAGTCCTCTCAAAAGGACTCACCTTTAGTTCGTGATCCATCGCCCCAGATCACATCTGACAACCCTACAGAGGAATTCGTTTCCTCTGACACGCACACACAACTAGGTCCAAACAGCTCTTCAGATGAGCTTAGAGTGCACAACGACGAAGGGACTCTAGACAAGTCCCCAAGTCAACTTAAGGATACTCTTGTACCCACCTCTAGAGTGGATCAAGACAATGTCCTTAACATAACCTCTATAGAGTTTGAGGCTCAAAAGGCCCCTGCTCAAGGATTAGAGGGAAGTCCTTCCGTTCTCAACATAAAAACAGGAGCGAAAGAAGGCGTCTCGGGAACAGAGACTCACTCTGGTGATAGATCTGTTCACCCAGAGGTTACACCAAGTACACATGTATCAAGGGATGAGTTCCAAACACTTGTCACCTCTGTGGACAATACGTTAAAAGAGTTGAAAAGCTCTTTTGATTCTTTTGCAGATGTTACCACGAGGGCCTTTTCCGATATGAACACCAAAATGGACAACTTGTCCATAGAGGTGCAAAATTCTCTAGCCCATATGAGAATAGCTGCGACAACCTCTGCTGCCGACACGGCCTCTGAATTCGAGAAGGCCACAACCTCTGCCTTCCAAAGCTCTGTGAAAGACCTCCTACAAAAGTTGAAGAAAGAACCTACCCCAATCTCTACGAGCATTACACCAGAAGACCTGAAGAAGGCCTTAGAGCAAGTACAAGAGCAAACAACAAGGGAAACTCTGGCCATGAAGCCCTCTGACTACATGACCAGAGCTCAGCTCACAGAACTCAGGCAAGGGGTAATCGACCAGGTCACAGAGCTCATTAAATCCTTTACTGCTGCCAACGCAAACTATGTCAAAGATTTAAGGGCAAGTGTGGGCAAAATGCGCTTCAACACAGAGGCAGAGGTCCACAACCTTCTTGGCCTCTGCGATGATCTATGCGCAAAAATGATAGCTGCAGGTGCCACTCCTCCAAAGAAACCAGAAGCATCGTGCAGGGCAGAGGGTACTAGTGATAAGGGTCATGATGACTCTGATGATGATTATGACGATTCATCAGATCATCCTGAGGGGGAGAAGACAAGGGAGAAAGCTGCAACCTGAGGCTCCACCAATTTCAGCAGAACCTGTTTCCCAAGCTCGTCCAACTCAAACCCAAGGAAGAAATCAACAACAGACAACAGAGGCAACAAACACCTCTGTGGAAACATCCCCTGAAGAAATACAAATCCAAACCCAAGTACCTGAAACCAATCAAGAACAACAACAGAAGACCACAGAGGCAACACCCACCTCTGTGGAAACAACCTCTATATTCGGAGAAGAAGTGCCAACCCGTGAACAATTTCAAATCTTGACATCCTCCGAAGAAGACCAACCACACAAATCACTTATACCAACAGAAGATAAACCCCATTCACCAACACCAAAAACACCAGAAGCTGAGAAGACGAAATCTTCATCTCCCACACCCAAAACCAAACCCAGAACCAAAACCATTGCTCACAAAAAAAAAATATCTGAGCAAATCAGCATAATCCTCACCAACCAAACCCACATCCCCAATCAAGACCTCAGAAACACAAGTATCAAAATCAACAGAGGCAACCCCCACAAAACCTACAGAAGCACCATCATCCAAACCCTGAGAAACTTCAAAGACAAAACCCACAGAGGCAATCCCATCTCTACAAGAAGATCTACAGCCGAAGGCAAAAGACAAAGGCAAGGGAATATTGACAGAGGAACCACAACAGAAGAAGCCAAAGCATCAACCCACAGAGAAGCTGATGAAAAGTGCCTTTGATGCATATGTGACACCAAAGCCAGAAGAAGAAGACTAGGCTTTCGGTGTTACCCCTCTGTCAAACATACAAGTTCTGGATCCGAAGGCAAAGCCCACAGAAGATCGAGTGAAGCAAATTAAAAAGCAAATGGATGCTCTGCGGTGACCCATGCCTCCACCTGGTGCACCTCCACGACAAATGGAAGAAGTGGTGTACAGGTACCTATACAACAGAACTATCAGAGAACCTCTGCCACCATCCATTCAAGACCCCGAATTCCGTGCTGAGCTCGAAAACATCTTCACCAGAACAACTCCCAAGCCTGTCTACCAAGTCTACTCAATCTCCAAGATCGACCAGGTCATATACTGTAAGTTCCCTCAAACCAGAACCACACCTAAGGTCTCCTACAACATATATAAGGTCAAAAGAGTGGACAGATACGTGAACTAATTCTCAGATGCTGACCTTAGAAATCTAAGCCCCTACGACCTACCCGACCTTCTGAACTGGACAAAACAGAACTTCACAGCAGGAGATGCAGTTCGAAGGGCATACAGGGTGATCAGAAAGGCCATGCGCGAGAAACTTCTGCTATATAGCCTAGTTGACTTCCAAGTAGGATGAGATCTCGGAGTGAGAAACCTAAGCCTTAGACCACCAGAAGATGACTGCCCATCCTCTGCCACACCAAACTCGATCATAACATTCCCAAAGTTTGGGTATGTCTACCAAGACCCTGCGGGAAAGTCAAGATTGTTTCTGCAGATGGACTGCCAAAAGTACGCAACAAGTACTCTCACAGAATTTAGAGCCAACCTTGTAGAGCACAGAGGAACGGAATTGATGGGCACAGCCTCCGCCGATAGACTGATAGTGGTCATCGACTCGGTAATCAACTTCAGAACCCTCTACATCAGAATCTATCATGAGCTTAAAGAAGTAGGACTCGACAACAGAAGTTTCAACGACTTCTAAAACGCCAATGTGATCAAATGTAAATGCCTCTGGCATAATCTTATATGAAAAGAAAATAGTTTATAGAGGTAAAACACCTCTTGTCGTGTTCTTAGCTTAGAGAACCTTACACCTTTCAATTTTTTATTTTTCAATACTTAGGGGGAGATTGTTAGCTCCAATTTCTACTATGAATAGAAGTATTGAAAAATAGGCTAAGTGTTGATACTGACAGAGGTTCTGCCAAGACACCGATAGAAAATCAAGTGAAGACTAAACTAAACTCTCACAGAGCACAAGGCCACAGAGCCTCTGCCAAACTTGACAGAGCCTCTATGGTAAGAAGACTGAAGACTTAGAAGATTATCTGAAGATCAACACAAAAACGATCGTGCCTCTCACGATTTCTGTTGTACAAAGATTCTGAAGATCATTCGTACAAGGCGTGCCCTGACAATTCCACGTGTCAAACTCTGATGGGTTTCAGCCTTTGCAGAATTGCGGCGCACTATGTTAACGTTGTAACAGTGGCAGTTTCACGATCGTGTCTTGTAACTTTATTCCTTTATGTCTAGAACTTGTCCTCTGATAAATAGTATAAATAGAAGACTCATGTTGAGCTCTTCTATTAAGCTTTGCACAACACACACATCCTTAAAAGCAGAATTCTTGTTTAATCTTCAGTGTTCTTGGTGTTCTATTTATATCAATATACAGTGGGTTATTGAGTTAAAACTTGTGTTATTTACATCTCATGTATTTGATATTGTGTGTTCTTATACCTTAAATATCTTATTAGTTCTCTAAAACGCTTCCGCACATCATTCTGTTTTGAACTAGTAGATATTATCATCATTGTTAAGTAAAAATGGAACCAACATCTTCCAACAAGGATCTCATGCATGAAAACTTAGAAAAACAAAACACCACTATAGAGTGTTTAGATCTACAACATTTGATGCTTGAACATTGATTTAGGGTAGAGAATAAGATTATATCCTCCTGCCAAAGTTTTATTTTTTCACTTAGAAAATAAAACTCAAGTATTTTATCTTATCTTTAGCTCTAAAAAAAACACTTTTGAATCATTTTACAAAAGGAGAGAAGGTAAAGAGAGAGAGAGAGGGAGAGGGAGAGGGAGAGGGAGAGGGAGAGAGAGAGAGAGGCTACATGACTACTATGCATTGTCCCCTTTACATTTTATATTAAAAAGAAATATTTTTTAGTGTATTTGGAAAAAGCCATGTACACTTAGAAATCAACTAACTAGCAACCTAAAACCAATCCTGATTTTATTAGTTAGTTATTAATTGTTCCATATACATTTCATATCAAAATATAAAACTGATATAATTAATGTTACACATAACAAATTAAGTATACATTTAAATCAAAGGAAATAATAATATGTATCATATACTTATTATACTTAAACACAAGTCAAGATATATATAAACTGCATAATATATATTTTATCTTTATCAGAAATTATTATTTTGACTAAATAGTAATTTGTATGTAAGCTGTTTGGGATGAAATTAATTGAATGACATTCGATTGTACGATTTGGGTCAATTTGTTTGTATGTGTGTGACCATTTAGGATAGTATGGTGTCATGGACATACAAATGCAACAATTTTAACACATAATAACACACGTTAACACATCTTGCCACACCTTAACATATGTTGATGAACAATGATGAAGCAATGACATAATGGCACATGGATTAAGATAAACGTCCGCAGGGTATGTCCTACGAGTTCTACCAGTTTTAAAATTTCTACCTACAGAAGAGATAGAGTTCCCTTCTTTTACAAACCCAATAATATATACAAACATCTATACAAGTTTTCATGTGCTCTTTTATATGTGGCGTATTACTTCAACAACGACACTCGGCAATTTTCATGTGTTGTACAAAAATGATATGTACATTTTGCGATTTTCTTTAAAGGAAAGTACACCAAACAGTTGTGATTTCCAAGTAACTCGTAGAAGATTAATTAGCATAAAATTAACCATGTTGTGGGTTCCTAAATTAATCTACTAAAAATTCTTGCCCTCATAGGTTTTCTCGAATTGCCAATCTTTAGGAGCAACATTCGGGCATTCTACGACGCTACCATCACTTGCGTGAACTTTAAAACTGAGTGATTGACCCGTCAAAACAGTGCCAATGTTCCATTTTTGACCCCAATTTCTACTCATTTTATGCCACTCTCCTTCGTCTCCCTTTACTTCCACACCAGTAACGTCGCCTGCCCCTCCAACGTTCCACACTAACACAAGCAGGAAATGAGGATTCCCGCTTATTGTGAACTTAATTCCTCCTTGCCTGAGGCACGGAACCCTACAAAATTAACCAATAAGATAAATTAATTAAGAGTGAATTACATTGGTAGTCCATGTGGTATGCTTAAAATTTTGATTTGATCCCTAAAATAAACTATCTACATTGATAGTCCTTAACTTTTCAATTTCATAACACTCAGGGTCCTTAGAGTTAACACCGTCAGTTAACAACTATTATGAGGGTTTAATCCGTCTTTAGCCAAAGTATATAGACCAAAAACGTTATCCACTCAAAAGTAGTTGTCAATCACGTTTTTAAGAAATCCGAATCACGTCGTTTTCTTAAATTTTTTATTAATCACTTCTTTTTCTATTCATTTCTAATAAAAATACTCTACATCTCAATTCCTCAAATTTCTTAATTAAACTACATATCTAATAAAATTTTATACTAGTTTTAACGAATTATAAGTTGTGAAAGTTATTTCTATGTTAGAAATTTTTTGTTCACAAAATTATCTTTGGGATAAATATTAAATTATATAAACAAAGTATTGAAAGTTTTGTACATTTAATATGAGATAGTTATATATTACAAATTGTTGTTAGAAAAAGATTTATGTTCTAAAAGTTCAAATATTGTGAGATATTATTAAATTGAATTATCAAATAATTTGGAATAAACTAAAACGATTAAATTGATAATATTTTAAAAAAATGTAATAACTAAAAGGATTTTATATGGTTCTGGGAGATAAAGAAAAAAATTATTTATACGTCAAACTTTCTATATTTTTGGATAACAATGTTTTCTCTATAGTTTCTCGTACCCATTATTCGTGTAGAACTTGGCAATATATTTTCTTGATTGTTTGATAATCGACGTTTTTAATCTTTAATTAATAATATGTATTTTTAGTTTGTTATTACTTATTTGTAGACTTGTTCGGTATTAAAAATATCATCTCAATCCTACTTAATTTCCAATACGTAACTTAAATATATCAATGTTAATCCAAAAAATATGTCAACTTCTCATGATTTTCTTTGGTTTTCTAAATTTAGGATTTTAACGTAAAAGTAATTTTGTCAATTTAATAATTTTTAAATAAATATAAAGATTTCTATTCAAAGTATGCATATGTCTAATATGCACTTTAACATAAGAACTTGATTTATGATTAGAGAGGTAAAAAAATTTGATTATTTTTTTTTAGAAAAAGGCATCATTCACAATAATTTTGAAGAGGATTACACTTTTGGTACCAATAGTTTGGCTAAAGAAAATAAGTCATTTTTAACGGTTGTTAACTGGAGGTGTTAACTCAAGGGACCTTGAGTGTTATAAAAATGAAAAGTCAGGGACTATCAGTATAGATAGTTTGTTTTAGGACCAAATCCGAAATTTAGATAAACCATAGGGACCACCAATGTAATTCACTCATTATTTAATCATTATATATATAATTAAATATATAACTCACGTAAACATCATGTACGTATGTATGCAAACAAGATAATATATGGTTGCAATGCATAGTATTTGGAATGCTTATTGTTTCATGAAAGTATCACGTTCATCTGATACATTGCATGAACCGTTATGTACATCGACAAATTTTGTAGAAATTCGAAGAAATCATGTAAATTCATTTCGAGAATCAATGAAAATTCAAGTGTAATGGACGGTTTAGATGAAGGTTGCACAGGTTGTAACCTTTTAATGGGTTGTAAAATAACCACAACCTATATATATATATATAGAGAGAGAGAGAGAGAGAGAGAGAGGTGGGTTCAAACGAGAACGCTAACTATTTACGAGAAACACGAGAACGGCCGCCCATGTACAAAATCACATGTGATTCACAGTACAAAATCACATGTGATCCGCGCGGCTTGCCACGCGACTTGCAAGTCGCGGCCCAAACCACACGTGTCCAGAATTTTAATCACATATGATTTTGTATGTGAATCACATGTGATTTTGTTCATGAGCGGCCGTTCTCGTGTTTCTCGTAAATAGTTAGCGTTCTCGTCTGAACCTTTCTCTCTCTCTCTATATATATATATATATGTTCAGGGGAAACCTTAAAAAAGGAAAACTGAGGAACATCCTGCTAGCCTTTCATCTGGATTCTGGACGGTATGCACTTGTGCATATAGGTAATTTGTAACATGCACATATGCATAAAAACCAAAAAAAACAACTTAATTTACCTGTATGCACAAATACATACCGTCCAGATGAAAGGCTACCAGGGTGTTCCTTAGTTTTTCCATTTTTTCGAGGTTTTCTTTTGAACCTCCCTCCCTCCCTCTCTCTCTCTCTCTCTCTCTCTCTCTATATATATATATATATATATATATATATATATATATATACACACGCTCACAATATATATATAGGTATGAGATCATGTGAGAAGTGTTAAATTTGGCGAGAAGCATGAGAAGTTGTTATCGACCGTTGGATAAGAAATGAACGAACATTAGGATGAGATGCACTGATCAATTCCCTTATAAGCCACAATTCATGGGAGGTTATTTGATTAAAAGAGATCAACGGTTTAAAAGCACTTCTCACACTTCTCACCAAAAATGACACTTCTCACATGATCTCATACCTATATATATACTGTATTGGTTGGGTTCAGGTAAGAAGTTCACATGAAAAGCGTGAGAAACGGTTATCAACTGTTGGATGAGAAATAAATGCACATTAGGATGAGATGCACCGAGATGTATCGGATCAATTTTCTTCTAAGCCGCAATTCATGGGAGTGCATTTGATTAAAAGTGACATACGATTCAGGCCACTTCTCACGTTAACCTAAACTTCTCAGACCAACCTTCGCCTATACTGTATTATTGTACATGTAGGTACCTTCGATACTGAACAGGAGTAATCCCAGCCTTGTATTCGGCAAGCAAAAGAAACGATGGTTTAGACAAGTCGAAATGCTCTCTGGGTGGGTTGCACCAACCGCCATCGTCGTTTGATTGAGCGGGATTTGGCGGGCAGAAGTTGGTGGCGGTAACAGTGATGGGTGCACCGTCCGGTTTGCACCATTGACTGTTGTTGAAACACTTGATTTCATAACAAGCACCACATGTTTGGCCGTCATGGAACATAACTGTGCTCAAAGCCGCGTTATGATCACCATATCCTTCTTTCATCACATCCGCATAACCACAAGCTCCCCCTACACTTACAAATTCAGAATATATACATATATATATATATATATATATGACATACAGAATAAACTACTACATACATATCTCAAAAACCATTAAAAAGAATGCTTGATGATTCATTATATATGTATAAATTGAATCCAATGGTTCCATCCTATTTATCTTTTTTGTCCAACCAATCTAATATAACAGAGCCCTAAGTCCTTTTTTGTGAGTACTATAATTTGTCTTTACCGGCTCTATGACCGGACTATGCTAATATTAAATGTATAGAAAAGAGAAACAGTAGCTTATTATATGTATTAAATATTATATTAATATAGATAATGTTATGATTGCTAAATATAGTTAGTGTTGGAGATGGATGTAATTTTGTTTAGATATTTAAACTTTTTATATTCTATTAAAGGAAAAATTATAGCATAGGTTCGAGGTATATGTAATTTTTTTTTTTTAGATATTTTGACTTTTTATACTTTATTAGAGGAAAAATTATAGCATAAGTTGGAGATGCATTTTTTATACTTTTATGGTTGGATTGGATATGAAAACAACTTCATTTTTTGTGTTTCTAGTATTGGGTTGGAGCCACGGTTTAATAAGACTCTTAATTTTACCTTGTATTATTCAAGATGAGAAGTAAATGGAGACCCTCCAAAATTTTGGTTGTACAAAATATTATTTATAAAATATAAACGGATCGAAGGGACATGTCCGACCTACTTTTTGTTTTGTCCATCTTTCCTCCAATTTTTTGAGAATGGTTGTTTAATTCTGCTTAAAGGGCCAAATCCTGCATTCATTATCATTATAGAATTCCCAAACGACTAACAGAGGGTGCCTTCATCCGAGTCGATGTTGTTTTTTAAGAAATTAACATAGCTAGAACGAATTTTTTTGGCTGGAAATACGGGTACGTACCCATGGACTCTATTCCATCATGCTCTCCATAAAAAGTGGCATGAGCTTCCTTCCAAGCACCATGATCAGACTGGGAGTGGAGGATAGTGGTGAACGTTTTCGGATTAACGCAGTTGGCACAATTAGCATTCTGCAAAATAACAATAAGAAGCAACCAACATGAGCATATAACAAACTCCAACGCCATTAGGATATATTGAATTTTTTTGGGTTTTAAATTCTATGATATATACTGATTGGAGATCAACATTACTGGTTTCTTTAACTTGTATCTATTTGTGGCGATGACTAATTACACATAAAAAACGATGGATTTCAGTTACTTGATGACAGTTTGTGGCTATCGTTAATTCGTTAATCCAAAAAACGAGGAAAATAGAACATGTGCAACAGGTTAAAACTGAATTCATGGATCTACTTTTTTGACTTTTTATTCGGAAACAACATGCATGTAATAAAAAGTTAAGAGATATATATTTTGTCAAGTATTTCAAACATTCCAACAAACCCACTGCCTTATAAATATCCTATATAATACATTGTTTTATAAGATCTAAATTATAAAAATAAAAAATAAGTCTTATTTATAAAATATTTTAATGGGATAACAAGTTTTTAAGAACACTTTAAATACAAAGCATCACATTAGATATTTGGTAAGACACTTTTAATAAAGTGTCCAAAAAACTATCTTCTTATAGAACATTTTTTTCAAAAAAATATCCTATAAAATACATAATATGATATTTTATTATAAAAATATCTTTAAAAAATTATTATGGCGTCTAAAAACTTATTACGACGACTTTAGATGGATTTTTAACTTTTTTGGTCTTATGAATTAAGTCTTATAAAGTAGTATAATAAAACGTTTAGAATTTTTTGACGTCCTATAAAAAACCAATCTTATTACAGTGAAAGAACAGCCTAGCTACTCTTTCTATTTTCGCTTCCTCTGTTCGATTATCTTTGCGCTCTAGTTTATCTTTCTCTATTCCAAGTTATAAGTTCCTCTAGGTCAATCATTGTACGACAAAATAGGTTATTTTCCATTTGACCCACATGCATTCAAATAAAGTATTTAACTAGGCATGACAACGGGGCGGGGATGGGGCGGGTTTTACAATCCCCGACCCCGGCCCCGGTCCCTGGCGGGTACGGAGATTAGCATCCTATCCCCGGTCTCTTCTCTAGTCAAACCCTGGTTCCCCGTCCCCGGTCCAAACCCGTTCCCCGACCCGGTCAATCTTGGGATTTAAGCAAAAAGGGGATTTGATTAATCTAAATATTGGGTTTAGATCGAGTACTCAAGTTCATCTTGGAATTGTATTAGTTTAAACTTGAAATTCATAAAACTATGTCATATCGAACCTTTTCACAATTTTTGTGAACTCTAAAACCCTTGTGTGAAGACATTCATTGCTGTCTTTGTTTATCACCGGTAGAAAAAGCTTAAAAGAGATGGTAATCATATATCCATATTAACATCAATTTTATGTTGCATGGAACTAGTGGGTTTCATATTTGATATAGCAATTATATATATATATATATATATATATATATATATATATATATATATATATATATATATCTCCTGATTTTAGAGATTGGGTGTATAACCTAATTAGATTAGTCGTAAACAACACTACTGTTAGTGCAAGATTTGTCTTCAAGATTTAATGTGTATTTGTAATATTTGTAAATAGACAATGTCAAAGTAAAGGTTTGAGAGTCAAAGTCAATGTACTTAGAGTGTTAGTCAAAGGGGTATAAATAGGATGTTTGTAATAGGAAATGTAAGAGAAGAGCATAGACGTGAGATCATTGTGTGGAATAGATGGATGACTTTCTAGAGAGAGAGTCTAGAGAGAGAAAGTGGATCTAACTCTATTCTTGTATTCCTTCTCTCATCTATCAAAGATCTAAGTGTTCTTATCATTGTTACTTGATTAGATTGGCCTCACAAGTGGTATAAGAGCTTAATCAGATCGATTTGTGCATCGAATTAAGAATTTTTATCAATTTTTGGAAGAAAATTGAAGTTTTTGGAGTTTTTGAGTTTTTCTAGAAAATCTTCAAGAATTTTGGAAAAACATTGTGTTTTTGGTTTGATTTACTTGTTCATATCAAGTTCAAATCAATTTCGAACAAGTTTCAATTCACAAGTTTGAGCTTTAAGATCTAAAATCAATTTTTGAAAATCAAAAATTTTCAAGTGTTATTCGATATTTTTTTCATGTTTTGATTTGATTTTCAAGGTTTAAAGATGTTTAATTTGATTGTTTTTGTTATTACAGGTCAACGTTTATGTTGATTTCGAGCATATTGGAATTTTAGATTCAAAAATCGATAAGAAATCAGTTGGATCTTAGATCTGAAAGTCGACGGTTTGCATCGCCGGAAAAACGAGTTTTATCGGAATACTCGTCGGAGTTATTGTTTCTTATAGGGCCCAAAATACAAGGTAAAAAGGGCTAAGCCCATACAACTAT
Source organism: Saussurea involucrata (assembly GCA_033807775.1). Taxonomy (NCBI): domain Eukaryota; kingdom Viridiplantae; phylum Streptophyta; class Magnoliopsida; order Asterales; family Asteraceae; genus Saussurea; species Saussurea involucrata. Next base: position 107,577,433 of record CM066315.1, read on the forward strand.
CTAAAAAGCCCAAATACAATAATAAAACTTATACAAGAATTTTTTATAAAAACATTCAATTAAATTAAGGGCTAATTTAAGATAACACATATACATAATAAAAGACGTTAAGTTATTGATGTAACCAAGTGATATAGTAGATACCTAAGTTATGATGATTACTAATAGTTTCCATTTATAATTTATTTTTATTTGTAAAATTTAACCCATTTTCTATAGTAACTAGTTTTTTCATATTGACTTATGTTTTGCAAAAGTTTGTCAGACAAAATAAGTCAACTCTATAATTTGCCATAGATTGTTGGGGGAAATCAAGCATGGTCTGAAAACACAATAATAACTCAGAGAAAGAACTGAGATTGTGTATGAGGTCGTTTTCCTAAAACAATATTTCAACCCTGATCTACTTGGGTATCGAGAAGTTTGGTCGACGATAATCTCATTTTCATTTTTGATTTAGATATAAATCAAAACTTTAAACATAGAGAAGTTGTAACGACTTGTACATTAGAATCGAGAATGAATGCACCTTTAGAAGTCATCAGTTATTGGAATTAACTAAGCAATTATTGAGCAGCTACGAAACAGTATTTGTAATAGTTCAAAGAGATGAAATACATTTTGAATTCAAATATAACATTCTAAGGTCTTTGCCTACAAAAGTGAAGGCTTTCTGGGACTTTACCTTCTAAAGTAAGTTAAGAAGGTGATTTGCCTTCTAGACTTTCGAGAATAAAATTTTTAGAAATCATATAGATTTCTAAACCAAGCCAAGCCTTTTGATCTTACCTGCTGAAGTATATAGACTTGGTCATTTTAAAATTTATATAGACTTTTGGAACTTACCTTCTTAGAAAGGGATCTAGACTTTCCAGAATAAAAATTTCAGAAACCATATAGATTTCTAAACCAAGCTAGGATTTCTGATCTTACCTTCTGAAGTGTCTAGACCTAGTCACTTTTTGAAATTATATATCTTTCTGAACTAGAATCAAACTTCGCTATTCCAAAAAGGATGTAGATTTACACTATACTCTAACCTAACAATTTTAGAAGGCATAAAACTATCTGAACATTTCTTTAGAATAACACTAAGTGTATATCGTTTCTAGCCAGGACCACGACCAAGATGTGCAAGCGTAGTGGTGTGGCAAATAGTCTACAGTGATCAACGCAAGTGTACATTCGTCACTATGACCGTCGCTTCAAGTAATAGATTGGTAAGAACCAATATTGTATCCACAAGGGATTGCTGAATCAAGACATTATTATTTTCATGAACTTCCTTTTACAAGTTTCGATTACAGAAGAAACAAATTAGTTGGGTTTTTTTTTGTGAGAATCACTTTCATAAAAATATTACGTTAAAAAGGTAAGATTCACGTATGGTTTTTGGTGAGCACAAGATCAACGGGTAGAGCTCATTATACTACATGTGAGTGGACACTCTCTTCCGAGAGGCCAAGTCACAACACGTACTAACACCTCTTGTCAAATTCCTATAGTTTAACTTTATAATATTGTCAGTGGTGACCCTTAATGAACCTTTATCAGGTTCGGAGGAATATGCAAGGAAAAAAACTTTTATTGTCTTTAATACACCAAATAGCTTTCCCACTGCTCCACGGACGAGAGTCGATCCCATTGTGCATGTAAACCTAGTTCGTATTGGTGTTATAAGAACTTTCTTAAGTTTCCTAACGTCACCCAAGCTCGTGCCACTACATGTTACCCATCTCTGGGTTGAGGAATACGCATTAGACATATTCAAGTTATCAGATTGTTCGCATCATATTGGGAGTTATCCAACAAAAGATGACCAAGATGTAAAAGTTAAACATATATAGAATACTCACGCACTATACATAAATTATGGGTACTTTTCACACCTATATTTTAAAAGATGTTTAGTTCATACTAGCAAGGTACAATAAAACATTGAAACATAAATTGCAAGAAAACGTTTTGAGAGTTTCAGATAACTATGATTTATCAAATAAGAACTTGATTAGATGAGAGAAATGTACAAAATAAGAATTAGATCTAGTTTCTCTCTCTAGACTCTCTCTCTCTCTCTCTCTAGAGTCATCTCTCTAAACACACACACAATACGTATGCTATTCTCTAAAGTCTTACCCTCACAATCCCTTACACAAAGGTATTTATACCTTTGACCTTTTTAGCCAATACCCTTGACTTTACCAATTACACTTATTACAAGACCTTTGACTTACAACTTTGACTATTACAAATGTATATAAATCTTGAATACATTTTCGTACTAACATTCTCCCCCTATGGATTCAAGATTTAAAAAATTTATGACGGCAGTCTTCAACTCTGTAATCTTCAGATCTTCAACACTTTAAACTCTTTGACGAATCTTCAGATAAGCTTTATCTTCAAGAATCCACTTTGACAGCTTTAAACTTTATTTGTCTCTTTAAAGTCAAATAGTCATCAAGTCTTGAAACATGAACTTCATATCTTCATAGCGTTGATCAAAGTATTGAAATAAAAACTTCGTATCTTTGAATCTTCGTATCACTGATCTTTGCATCTTTGAGCTTTGACAAATTTCTTCAGTCTTGGATCATGAACTGGCTTTGAGCTTTAACTGGCTTTGAGCTTTAAATCTTCTTGATTGATCTTTAAATTTGAATTGTCTTGATGAATTGTATTTGTATCTTCAAACATCTCATCTTCTTGAACTTCTTGAATTGCCTATCTTTGACTTTGGCAAATATCTACTTGACTCTCGGAAATTGAAATCTTCAAACTATCTCCGCCTTTTCTTTTGTTTGATATTTCTCCACCTTTTTATGATTGTGAGCATCATGATCATCAAAACTCTTTTCAATTTCAGCATTCTCTTTTAGTACAAGAAACAATCTCCTCCTTTAGATCTGTTTAACCGTCAATTCCAAAATATTTGCATCTGAATCTTTTCAAATTCAGATAATATGAAAGTTGTAACACTGAATCAACGAATGAGACAGTTAAAATGCCAGTAAGTTGCACAAAGCCACTTAGTACAATGGATGTACTTTGGAAAGGAGCTTTTTGATGTTCACTCCTCCAGGGCTTCCATTCAATCATCGAAAAACACTAAAGAATTTCTATGAATGTTATGACAAGAAAACATATTCCTTGTGTGTACGTGCAAGTGTAGAAATGATTGAAGCAACTTATGCTTGATTATATAGGCTCAAATTATGTAAACTGTTGAGACAACAACAAGTTTTCCACAGACTCAATGTGCATGATTGAAGTGCGAAGGTGGGGCAAACTTCCTTCTATTTCAATATCCAAACCTTCCGAATGAAGATTAGATAGATTATATGTTGCGTCCCCAAGAAAAATTGAAACATTTCTTTGTTGAGAAAGAAATGAGTAGCTGGTGGGGTTAAAGCAAGAGTTGGCATGGGCTAACTTCCTGTTTCAATGACGGTCACCAAAGAATGTGAACCAATCAGTAATGTGGTTGCCCGGCTCAGAAGGTGGTTGGTGCAGAGTTCTCTTATTCTTTTAACTATGTTCTCACAACCTCTTTCTGTTTTTAATCTGCTCACTTCTAACCAAACTCTCATTTACATTTTACCTCAGCACAATGAGATTACTCAACCGTATGAGTTATCTCCCCCACTCTTTGATGTAAACCCCTCACCCCTCAATCACTCAAGGATAATTTCTTTGGTAGGAAACACTGGTTAACGTGGATCCATAAAAGTTCTTTATGATCTCACACTGGTCCCCATGAAATTTTGTCCTAAAAAGATGTGTTGTTCAACAGTTTAGCTTGAACAAATATAAATCTCAGCATTTGAATAACATTGTCATCAGAATGTATGCTTCTCAAGAATTATCATGAATATTTGAGCATTTGAACTTTGAAGATTTCTCAAAAACAAGGATATTGAATGAGTAAAATGAATTCGAAAGACTTGTTTGAGAATCTAACAATGTATCGATCAGATAAAATATGAAAGATAATCATGTACGGTTAGGGTATCAAAGAATTGAATCTTTTGTTTATATGAAAAAATATAAACAATCTTTGAATGAAACGTTTAAATTCTTACGCTGAAATGAATATGATGCTCAACAAAATTGAAATACAAACGGGAGTATTACCATCGAAAAATGTTTCATTTTTGAGACATGGTAATAACAAAGTCAATAAGAAGCTGAACCAATGTGTATGAATACTTGAAAGTATAGAAAAGATAATACACAAGTATTAAACTATGGAACACACGGTCAGAAATAATGTTGTAATCCGAGATTATCATGAAAAACATTTAAAATCACACTTTTAAAATTATAAAACCTGTTTGAATTAAAGAAGTGGTTTGCACATTTAATAATATGTTTTTCATGCTTGAAAGTCGTTCTTCTTTCAAACAATCTCAAATTAAGTTCAGAAGATACTTACAGTCATATGTGTAAGCTCCCCCTCAAATCATGATAGACTGATTAAAAATCAGATAAGCTCCCCTCAAAATCTGCAAAAGATCTTAACGACACAAAATTAGTACATTTAACAATCAAAGTTTAAAACAATGAAGCACGAGTTCTAAACTGATGTGTTTAGAAGTCAAACGTTGAAGAACGAGTCCCGGTCTGAGTTACTCAGAAGTCAATTATCTTGTATGCTCAGGTTCTAAACTGGGGTGTTTAGAAACCATAATTGTGTATGCTCCCCCTACAAAGAAACATACAAAAAGATTTATCAATAAGCACTAATATATCAAATATGTAGAATCTCTCCCCCTGAAATTATGCATATATTTCAGCATAGGTACTCTTCTTCAAATTGCACACTTCCCTTCTATTTTTTAGTCATGTGTTTGGTAGTAATTAGGCATTATGCACTACACATGATGAACCTGCAAAACAGATTAAGTTGATTTTGGTACCCAATGGAACTTGGGTCCTGGCTTATTATGTGCAGTTCTTTTTGAAGAAATATTATAAGTACCATGCCAAAATTGAACATTTTCTTTTTTGATAAAATCATGAGTTCCACAATAAGAACAACAAATTTGCTTTTGTGCTAACCTAATCAAGTGATTTGCAGAATAAATAGGATTAGGTTTAGCAAAAGACTTACCTTTAGGAGCATTGTTCTTCTAGTTCACTGCAGGTGGAGGAACAAATGATTTTGGTGCATATTTTTCATGAGTTGATCCATACCATCTTGACTCTTTTGAAAACATGATATTCTGTAGGCTTTGAAATAGAAGCATCCGAATTATCAACAATATGAGTATAAAAGAGATTGGAAGGACGACTCTGACACTTTGAAAAATCCTTTGATTTGTCAAATTTATTTGAAGAAACATCTTTATAGATTGAACTTGAAGCCGTCTTAAACGAATATTCAGAATCAGTTGAGTCCACAAGTGGAGTCTGAACAATCGTGTCAGGAGTAACTTGTTTTGAAACCTCAATTTTAAAGATAATGTCTTCAACTTCTTTAACTTTGTTGGACAAAACATTTCTTTCTTTGGACATCAAATCAAATTTTCTTTGAATATTAGATTTAACCTTTTTCTCCATCATACATTCTGTAGCTAACTCAGATAGCTTTCTTGTCAATTTCAAAATCTCAGCCTCAAAATATTTTCTTTCAGTATCAAAATCGTTTTCTAAACTCTTACTTTTATCTGATATTTCATCAAAGATGCCAACATTCTTTTTCTCAAAACTTTTCCTTTCTTTCTTAAACAATTCTTCTTTTCATCAAACTCTTTTCTGTCATTCTCAAACACCTTTTCCAACTTAGATATTTTTAAAGAAAGCTCAACATTCTTTGCCTTAAAGGATTTTCTTTCGACGTCAAACTCCGCTTTTTCTTTCTCATGCTTTTCTTTCTCAAGAAAAAACACTTTTTCAAAATCAGAAACTTGTTGTGAAAGTTTTAAACATTTTAGCTCAATATCTTTCTTTTCTTCAAAACACTTCTTAGAAAATTCAAAAAATTTCTTTTCAGACTTTTCTCTTTCACTGTTTAAAAGAACAGTTAGCATGACTTCCTTTTCTATCTCAAAAGCAATCATGTCTTCATTTCGGATGTCTTCAATCTTGCTTTCGAGATCAATAAGCTTTTGTTCAAGAACCAAAGGTGGGAAATAGGTTTTTCCTTCAAAAGCAAGTTTTGTTTCATTATCCTTTGCTTTCTCAACAGCATAGCTTTGGAAATAATCATTAGACAAAGTTTGTTTCCAATTCCAAACTATTGTCTTCCTATTTTCCATTGCGTAGACAAAAGGATCTTGCAATTTAACTGTTCTTTTTCTTTTTTACTTCCTCTTCAGCTTCATAATTTCCACCAGCCATTTTAAGCCATTTGATTTTATATCAAGGATCCTCTGATGGAAGTTTAAGTCATTCAAACTTATACAAAGTTGGAGATTTGGATAATGCAATCTTCAAGTAATGAGGATTGTCAAATCCCAAACCCCACTTTGCATTATAGTATCTAAAAAAATTCGGCTTGTTGAGATGAATCGTCTGTTCAGTATGACCAATTTTATACAATTTTTCTTCTAGACTGCTTGCCTTCTCAGTAAATTCAGTATTTATCTTTGTAAGCATGCAAGAGTGTTAATCCAAACCCTCAGTGATTTGATAATGACTCTTTAAGAAACACTTAGTGAAAATTGTAAGTAGACAATATATATTAGAGTTTCACTATCGCTGATAAGTACTATGTCTCTACAGTACCGCTGATAGGAAACTCATGCTCTTTAATTTTTACATTCAGCGAAACTGTTCATCAGCAAGCCCTGAGCCTGTTCAGTCTTGTTGATGATCGCTGATAGTTTTAGTTGTTTACTTATGATCCCTGAAGAAATGTTTCACGTCAATATATGTTCTAAGCTGAAGTTGAAAATCAAGCCCAAGAACCAGCGACAAGTCTACTAATGAACTGACGCAGATATCAGTGAAGCCAAGATTTGTCCACTCAACGTGAAGTTACAAGTAAAAGACTTCAGCAAACGCTGAACTTTATCACTCGCTGATAAAGAACTACTCAGCGAACGCTGATCATGAAGTTTCCTCTACAAGTTACTTTTGTCTTACCTCCCTTGCACGCCTCCGTACGATTTGTCAGAATAGGACATCCCTTTTGTCCAGGATCGTACTACCAACTCTGATTGTACACTGTACATCATACGACTACTAATGTTGTCTACAAAGGTCAAACCATGCAACCAATCAGCTGCTGCCACGTGTAAAGTTGTACTGATATGCATTTAATGCATACAGTATATAAGAAGAACCCTACTTCAGAAATGAAGTGCTCGGCCATCTTCTTCTCTCTACTACTTTGTGTTATAATATTATACTTAATATTCTTATCTCCTTTCTTTCTTATTTCTAAGTGTAAGAAATCTTAGTGTTTTCTTAACTTGTTTAGATTAGGTTTATTCCTTAATCTTATTCCGCAACAAGTTGTAAATTGTTTGATAAATATCAATAAACAATTTAGAAAAGTAAAATCTTTGTGTTTGTATTCAACCCCCCCCCCCCCCCCTTCTACAAACATGTATAACCCATTCGGGACCAACAAGTGGTATCAGAGCAGATTGGTTAATCTCGTAAACAAGATCTTGCTTATACTAATCTTTTCTCTTCCTTGCTATTTCTCATAATGGCTACCAACACGAACACAAACTATATTGACAATGGTTCTCTTGCAAAACCCCCTAGATTTTCCAGAGATAACTTTAGTCTGTGGAAAAATAGGATGATACTCTTCTTAGAAGGTGTAGACCCTACTATGCCTTACTATCTCGAAAATGGCTCATATATTCCTGTTAGGATTGATCCTGAAGTTCCAGGCACTACTACTAGAGCTGCCATTCCTGAAAGAATCATTCCTAAGGAACCTCACAATTGGTCTGAAGAAGATAAGAAGAAAGTGGCTATCAACACTAAAGCCAGATCCATTCTTTCTATGTCTCTTCCTGACGAGGTCTACCATTCCGTCATGAACCTGAAAACCTCCAAAGCCATGTGGGACACAATCTGTGTTCAATATGAAGGTACGTCTGAAGTCCAGGACTCAAGAAAGATCAACCAGGTAAGACAGTACGAAAGCTTCATTTGTGGTAAGAATGAATCTCTCTCTGAAGTACATCAGCGGTTTAACTATTTAATTATTGATCTGAAAACCGTTGGTAAGGAATATTCTAACTTTGAAGTTCTGACAAAGTTCCTAGAATGTTTACCTTAAAGCTGGGACAGTTATTCAATGTGTCTCAAGCTATCAAAGGATCTAAAATCTATGACCCTTTCTACCTTATATGGCACTATGCTCAATCATGAGCAGTCGTGTCATCTTAAGAAGAATCTTGTAAAAGATTCCAAGAGCACATATGTTGCTTTACTCTCAAAGTCACCTTCCACTCAGCGATCTACTATCACTGTCACTGAGTTGGAAACTAACTCTGAATGCTCATCAGATGTTGACTCTTCAGAACTTGATGAATCTATGGCACTCCTATCTAATAAGTTCAGGGGATTCGCCAAAAAGAATAATTTCAGAAGGAACAAACCCCTTGCACTCACTGACAAGCCTAAATCATCAACCCCTGTTGATAAGGCTACTGCTACCTGCTTTAACTGTGAGAAAGTAGGACACTTTGCTAGTGAATGCAGGTCAAAGAAAGTCTATAAACCCTCAGCTTTCTCTAAGAAATCCTCTAACCCCAGGGCTAGAGATGACAAGTATCAAAAGCTGAAAGAAAAATATGCAAAGCTGAACAGCTTTAAGAAGAAAGGCAAAGGCCTGATGGCTGACTTTGACTGGCTGCCTCTGATGAAGAAGACTCATCTGACTCGGAAGATAATGATGAGGCCAATCTCTGCCTCATGGCAAAAATCGAAGAAGAGGAAGAAAATTCTGACATTCCCTCTACTTCATCCTCTACTACTAAGGTATCAACTTCCTTCTTTACAAATATTTCAGATATTGATGAAGCTGATAGTCTTCGAAAAATCGATCTCCTGACTATGAGTTTATATGATGCCATGAATGGCAAAACTGATGCTGAAAATCAAAACCTTAATCTCGCTGAACAACTTAAAAATTGTCACCTTCAAATAGAAAAGATTTCTAAAATTGAAGAAGATTTAAAAGATCAGGTTCATATAAATCAACTAGTCAAAATCGAACGCGAAGAAGCTATCGCTGCATTAAAAGCTGAAAAAGCTACTGTTGAAGGATGGTGTAAATCCTCAACAACGATCACTGAGATTATAAAGTCTCAGATACCCCTGAGTGATAAGAGTGGACTTGGTTACAAAGCTGATACTCTAGAACCAACCACTGATCGTTCCATGCTCAAATTTGGAACTTTCGTATCCTCAGTCCCTGACACTTCCTCATCTCAGTGTTCCTCTTCAAAAACTCCCATCCCTGAGGAAAAACCTACCTTAATCTCTAAAGGTAAGGGTAAAGAAAAAGTTTTCAACCAAAAACCTCAGAAGGGTACCTTTGTAACTAAGCTGAATGCTTCTAAAGCTTCAGTGACTTATCCCACTACTTCTAAGAACAAGATCCTTGGATTCATTCAGCGATCCACTCCTAGAATCAGAGTGGATATTATTGGTAAGAAATCTGAAGAACTGATTGTTCCTCCTATTTCCAATGCCAAAGGTATACTTGGTGCTGGCCCTGCTCATTTAAAATTAATGGCTAAGCATGCAAATGTTCCTAAAGCTACTTTTAGCTATAGGAAATGTTATCACTGTGGACTTAGCGATCACATTGCTAGTAAGTACCCCACAACCACCAAAACTGAAAAGTTAGCTAAGGTGAAGATTAATGCCCCCAAGGCAAAGAAGACCACTGAGGTTAAGAAGTTAACCAAAGTGAAGAATAATTCTGAAGTTGAATCTTCAAATGCTGCGAAGATTGCTGAACCTTCCACTTCTTGTACCACCACTGATAAGTGTGGGCCCATGGTAAAATGGTTGCCCAAGTCAAACTAATCTTCCTTTGTTTGCAGGTTAAGAAGGGTATCTGGTATTTCGATAGCGGTTTCTCTAGACACATGACTGGAAAGAAAAACCTGCTCACTGGATACAAGGAAGAGAAGGGTCCCTCAGTGACTTTCGGTGGAAACAGAAAAGGTTATACCCGAGGGTTTGGTGTACTCTCTAATGGTAAAACAACCTTTGGAAGAGTCGCATATGTTGAAGGACTGAAGCACAATCTTCTAAGCATTAGTCAGCTTTGCGACAAGGATAAAAAAGTAATCTTTACTAGGGAATCATGCTTTGTCACTGACAAAAAGGAGAAGATAGCTCTCAGCGGATATCGTATGGAAAATGTTTACGTCATAAACATGGACTCTACAACCACTAGAACTCCTGTTTCTTCTCAAAAGCCTCATCAGATGTCAACTGGCTATGGCATAAGAGGCTCTCCCATCTCAACTTCAAGACACTGAATACTCTTTCTTCAAAAGAGTTGGTTACTGGTCTACCTCAACACTCATACGCTAAGGAGTCCTTATGTTTAGCGTGTAAGAAAGGGAAACAAACTAAAGCAAGCTTCAAATCTAAGCAAGTTTCCTCAGTGTCATCTCCTCTACAACTCCTCCATATAGATTTGTTTGGCCCTGTTAACAAACAATCCATCGTTGGAAAGAAATATACATTGGTCATAGTTGATGAATTCTCTCGCTATACCTGGGTAATGTTTCTCCGTTCAAAGAGTGACACCCCTGAAGAACTCATCACTTTTGTCAGGAAAATGGAAGTCCTGAACAACATGACTATTCGCTCAATAAGGAGTGATCATGGGACTGAATTCAAAAATAGTTCTCTTGATTCCTTCTTTGAAAGTAAGGGTATTTCTCACAACCTTTCCTCAGTGAGAACACCGCAACAAAATGGAGTCGCTGAAAGAAGAAATCGAACTATCATCGACGCTGCACGATCAATGCCCAGCGATTCTCATCTACCTACTCAGTTTTGGGCAGAAGCTGTCAACACTGCTTGTTTTACTCAAAACAGGTCGCTGATTGTCAAAAGATTCAAGAAGACAGCCTATGAACTCTTTCATGGGAGAAAGCCTTCAATCAGCTTTCTTCACATCTTTGGATGTCAGTGTTTCATACTGAACAACAGAGTTGCCCTTGGAAAGTTTGACCCTAAGGCTGATGATGGAATCTTTCTTGGATATTCTTCAGTCTCCAAAGCCTTCAGAGTCTTCAATCGAAGAAGACAAACTGTTGAAGAAACTATCCACGTCACTTTTGACGAATCCCGTTCAGCGAACTCTAGACCTTCTGTTGATACTGAAGAACTGAATCAATGGATGTTTTCTCAACTTGGTGATTCAGAAGATGTTCCCACTCCTCCATCTCATACTCATCCCGCTGAAGATGATGATCCTACTATCATCCCAAGCATGCAGACTAGTGAAGCTGAAACATCATGGGTCTCAGCTGTTCCTATAAACACTATACTTGCTTCTGAACATTCTATCTCAGATACACCATCTACTTCTCAGCAATCAGTGAAAGAAATGACATCTGCACCTCTTCCTCTCTTGGCTGATATACCAGAAGTTGTTGAAGCCTCATCTTCAGCTCCTCCATAAGTTCAGATTGAGTCAGCAAATCATACTCCGGCTCAGCGATGGACTATCAATCACCCTATTGAACAAATTCTTGGTGATCCAAATGCTGGTGTTCAGACTCGACGAAGTGCAGGTAACATTTGTTTATTTGTTAACTTTATTTCTCTGATTGAACCAAAGAAAACATATGATGCCCTCCAAGATCCAAACTGTGTCAGCGCTATGCAAGAAGATCTGACTGAATTCGAAAGAAACAAAGTTTGGAAGCTTGTTCCTAGACCATCCGACAAGTCAGTGATAGGCACTAAATGGGTCTATCGAAACAAATTGGATGAACATGGATCTGTAACCTGCAACAAGGTTCGTCTCGTTGCTCAGGGATACAGACAAGAGGAATGTATAGATTACGACGAAACATTTTCTCTAGTAGCAAGACTCGAAGCCATTCGTCTATTCTTAGCATACGCTGTACACAAAGACTTCAAGGTTTATCAAATGGACGTTAAGTCAGCATTCCTTAATGGAAAGCTGACAGAAGAAGTCTACGTGGAACAACCTCCAGGATTCTCAGATCCTAAGCATCCAGGTTATGTGTATAAACTGGATAAGGCACTTTATGGCTTAAATCAAGCTCCTCGTGCATGGTATGATACTCTCTCCTCTTATCTCCAAATCGAAAAATTTTAGCGAGGTAAAATCGATAAAACTCTCTTTTTCATGAAAGTAAAAGGTCATATTATTCTGGTTCAAATATATGTCGATGATATTATATTTGGTTCCACTAACCCTGACCTTTGTACTCGTTTCGCTGATAGAATGAAAGCTGAATATAAAATGAGTATGATGGGTGAACTAACATATTTCCTAGGTCTTCAAATCAAACAGAATGAAAAAGGAACTTTCATTCATCAGGGAAAATATGTTAAAGATATGCTGAAGAAATTTGATTTAACTCAGAGTTCAGCTATGAAAACCCCTATGGCTCCACCGCTGACACTAAATAAGGATCCTTCTGGAAAACCTGTTAATGTCGCGATGTACCATGGGATGATCGGCTCTCTTCTGTATCTTACAGCTAGCCGACCTGATATTATGTATGCAACCTGTTTGTGTGCACGATATCAAGCTGAACCTAAGGAATCTCATTTGATCGCTGTAAAGCGAATCTTTCGTTACCTTAAGGGTACTCCCAACCTAGGTCTTTGGTATCCTAAAGACTCAGGGTTTGATCTAATCCCCTATTTAGATAGTGATTTTGCAGGTTGCAAATTGGATAGGAAAAGCACCACAGGAGGCTGTCAGCTCCTGGGTGGAAAGCTGGTGAGTTGGACAAGTAAAAATGCAAAACTCAGTGTCCACCTCAACCGCTGAAGTTGAGTACGTAGTTGTTGGAAGCTGTTGTTCTCAGGTCTTGTGGATGAGAAATCAACTGTAACACCCTAAAATTCAGGGCTAATTTAAACCTTAATTTATAATAAGACTTAAACTTAAACTTCCAACTTTATAACTGAGCAGAGAAATATCTATGAGGTCATATTCACAAATATTGAATTCTTCAAATAACCTATTAATCTAATCATGTTACTATAATCAGATTAACTAGATTATCTAAGCAATCCATCAAAACCTCAATAATCATTATCTCCTCCGCTAATCCAAAAGCTCTCGTCCCACATCCCTTTTACTTTCCCGAGCTAGCACCTGGTAAGAAAACATCATTTGAAACGATTAGGCTAACGCCTAGTGAGAACATTCGGTTTCAAAATAATATTTGTACAAATCAATGTAAACAAGGCATAACAAACCTGGTTTACCCTTTTTCTTACCACACACATAACCATCCTTTAATAACAGGTTAAACCTAGTTCCATGACTACGACCTGACAATAAGCCAGTCATTTCTCATGTTCTAGAGCCGCACTACGAATCTTCACAGATTCTAGATTAATGCTCTTATCTAAGAAATTGCAATATACACATGCCCATTTCTAGATTAATACCCATATCCAAGAAATCGCAATATCCACATGCCCATTTCTAGATTAATACTCATATCCAAGAAATCGCAATATCCACATGCCCATTTCTAGATTAATACTCATATCCAAGAAATCGCAATATCCACATGCCCATTTCTAGATTAATACTCATATCCAAGAAATCTCAATATCCACATGACCATCCCTTCTTTTCTTAGAAATCGGGAATTCCGAATAAATCTACGTCTATTCCACAATTTCCCAAACACTAGGCCTATGGATCCATACCACCTATTTGTACTCGTACAGGTATTTACTTAATATAGATTCCTCATAGCAATCAATATGAGCAAATCATAATTATACCCCATAGATTCCTCATATCATTAAGTATGAGCAATCACATTTATTTCATATAGATTCCTCATATCATTCAGTATGAGCAAATCTCCTTATAAATCTCTCGTATCATTTCGTATAAGCAAATTACATTTAATATGTCAATTCCTTATAACATAAATCTAATCATCAATATTATCACTCACAATCCTTGATATAAATTTTATCGTAACACACTTGCCCAATAAATCCAATAGTTATAACTCGTACAAGTTATTGCTATAAATCATTTTCCAACGTCTTAAATGAACTTAAGCAAAACCGTCAACTTTAATAATAGATTTTACTTTATAAAATCATTCTTTCACAATCCATCCAAACAGTTCATTTATAAAATACACCTTACCATCTTTTAAAAACATTATAAAAAGGTAAGGTAAGAATGAACTCACCTGATAGCAGTAGTATCACTCTAACTTTTCCTTCTCAAAACGTATGAACTTTCGTCACCAACTCCACAGAGATCTGAAATACTCAAATACATAATGTACTAGTATTAATCTACTGTACAAGACCCTTAAAGACTAAGAATCCTAAAATAACCAAAATTATCAACACTTATCGCAACCAACTAGCTACGATAAACCTTGTCGCAACCCACTATTGCGATAACTCCCACTTGTCGCAACCAACTGTTGCGACATAACACCTTATCGCAATCTACTATTGCGATACAACCACTTATCGCAACCATCTGTTGCGATATTGCCCTCTTGTCGCAACCCAAAGCTTGCGATACTCATAACTATCACAACTATCATAACTGTCGCAACCAACTATGGCGACATTCATAACTATCTCAACCCACTGTGTTCATACTTAACCCAGAAATTTATAGATTTAAGCCATGTTTGTTTCAATAAATTTGCAGATATGTTCAATATTACTAATATAACATATCTATCAACCCAGATTTCCATAATCATCACAAATAATAAAACCCATTTTTAAACTCATACAAGCTTTTAATCACATAAAAAGGAGATTTATGTTAAGAAGAATACCTTTGATTCTTCAACTTGATTCGTAAAACTCCAGCTGAAATTACTTGTTTTATCTTCTTCTGCTTGCTTTATTTCATTCCTTCTTGATTTCTCTATCTCTCTCTCTCTCTCTTCTCTATCTTTGCCGTGAACAACACCACACACACACATACTTATGATGTTCAAAAATGGCATGAAAGAAGGACACCTCACCCTCTAAATGAAAATGAGGCGGTGATGGTGTTTTGGTTTAACCACATTACCCAAACAACCCCTCCAAGTATCAACACTTGGCAACTTTGATCCCTCCAATTATAGATTAAAATTAAAGTTTACCCCATATCTTATAATTCCACAAAACAACTAACGTAACTTAATCGGGGATAAACTCTAAAATTAATCTATCACGATACAAATCATAATTTATCAAATAATTATACTCAATTATTTAATAAACCCATACATCATCTTTTATAAAAATCGAGATGTTACATCAACTATTGGACTATGACCTTCAACTCTCCGAAATTCCAATTTATTGCTATAACACTATGTTAGGACACTGAAGTTGTCCTTTATAATAGAAAGTTTTGTAAAGCAATAGCTGTGTTAAAGGGCTTATGCTTAATTGTTGTAGCAAGTAATGAAGACTATAAATAGGTCTTTACTTGTAGTTTGTAAGAAGTGAATTCATTAATACAAGATGTAGATCTCTAATCACTTTGTGTTCTCTCTAGGTTAGATTTCTTTTTCAATAATGTTATTCATCATGTTGTTACACAATACTTGGATTGTATGAAGATCATGGACCTAACACACTAGTGCCATCGCTATAGCCAACAATCCAGTGCTACACTCAATGACCAAACACATCGAAATCAGGTATCATTTTATCAGAGATCATGTGATGAATGGTGATATAGAACTTCATTTTATCCCAACTGACTTTCAGTTAGCTGATCTGTTCACCAAACCTCTTGATGAGACACGATTCAACTTTCTCATCAGCGAGCTTGGAATGCTGAACTTAGAAGAGTAAAATCTTCAATGGTTCACATTTGATCAGTGATAAAATTGAAATTGTATAACCCTTTCAATCACCTACTCTCTGAACAAAATTGATTCGCTGATACCAAGGTATGTTCTCTCTTACTCACTGACGTTCGCCTATGAATGCAAGATTTCAAAACAAATTGCATCACTGAATATCTCTTCCTTTCAGTGATACTTTGAAATTTCTAAAACTCACTGATATTTCTAATCAGTGCTTCATGTTTTCAAAATGTCCCTGAGTTTTCAAAATCCTCAAAGACATCCTAAAATATGAAAGGACGTTTGTGACGTCATCACAACGGATAAACCATGGCACGCTTTTCTCTGACACGTTCGCCCGTTTCGTCTTTCTTTGTCCAATCAAATTCATGGGACGTGTCCGTGTCATCATGAAAAACTTTCTCGCTCATAGTTTTTCTCTCTATACTCTCACTATATAAACACTTTGCGTTTATATTTTTACCTTTTACGCAAACATCATCTCCTTCAAAGCAAGAACACTCTGTTGCATTCAAAATATTAACTCAAGAACCTGTTTATCTTCATCTTCTTCAACATCACAGGTTAATATTTCTTTTATTTTGCAACTACTCAACTTGTTTTTGATCTTATTCTTTTTTTTAAAGATCAAACAAAACAACTTTTTAAAATAAAATCATCTCTCTTCATGATTTTATGAACACAATCTTCATGATTGTTCTTCAAGTTTAAAACAAAAATCTTAAACTTGTATCTTCATATGTTTTTCTAGAATCCTTTCTTTAAAAGGAAACTGGAAAATAAGACATTCACTAGATTTTGAATTTTTGTCAAAACTAGAAAAACCCTAATTTCTATTTCTTTCTCCAAATAGAAATTACACAACCCTAAAACCCTTATTTTGGAACTTTATCCATTTTAAGAAACTTCTGTTCATATTCTTCAATCTTATATTATAAATAGAAATGGTATCTACTACTGAAGCTCCTACCGCTAAGTCCCCCACTGCTGAAAGTGTTGAACTCCAAAAAGCTCCTCAGGTTACTTTTAAACTCGAGCAAGTTACCTTTCAAAGCAACAACCCTTATGCTCTCTTCGACTTCCCTCAAAAGAAGAAGGTCACACACCTTGATGACGCTGTAAACTTTCTCAAAATTTGTCCTCTATCGACAGCTCTAACCATTGAACCCCTGGCTCATCGATATCTTCTAGCTCAGTTCTGGTATACTGCCAAAAGAGCTCAGGTACCCTCAACCAAAGACCCAAAGAAAATCTTGATGTCATTCTTTGTGACACCAAACATGGAACTTCCAAGATCACCCCTGGTACTATCAGGCGTGCCCTGAACCTTCCTGGTAGTTCCAAAGAAAAACGCTTTGTCCCTCTGCCAAACCCCAAAAACCTAGCTGATAGGGAACCACTGATTGCATTCTTTGATGCAATAAAGTATGTATGGGAAACAGGGAGAGATGAACTCCCTGAGAAGAAGCTGACCGCCATCAAGAAATTGAAAATGCCCAGCGAGATGAACTTCATCTTCGCTCACTTGATCAGCTGCCTGACAGCGAAAACTGGGTCAACTGACCAAGCATCACAACCTCAGCGGGCTATGGGGTATGCACTGCTGAATGGCCTTCACATTGATTGGGCATCAATCATCTACAACGATATGGTGCTCAGGGTGGATGCGGCTGATAGACCAACAACTGTTCCATATCCCCGATTTGTCAGTGCTCTCTTTCTAAACGGACTTGGGAACGAATACCCAAAAGTGGGTGACCTGAAACTCTCTCAGGTTGTCCGTAAGGTGCTCGACTTCAAGGCCCTGCCAAACGAGGTACGTCTTACTACTCTCTTATCTATTCTCAATCCTCCCACTTCTTCTACTTCTGCAGCTACCACATCGGTACCAGTAATCCCCACCGCTGATACCCAGGCTGCAACTCCCACTCCTCGAAAGAGAAAACACTCCTCTACCTCTCTTAATGCTCAAAGGATCAAGAAAACCGAGGAGCAACCCCCTAAGCCTTCCCAGACTGACGACCTAGCGTATGTCTCTTTACAGACTACGCTGGATGGTTTCGTGGAACGCTCCTCCACAGCTGATGAAGCCACCCCTTCCATACCAACTTCAGCGTCTCTAAACGCTGAGATTATTAACTTGGAACAGAACCCCCCCTCCCTCAGTACCTCTAAGTACTGCGGAAGTCATTCCCAGCGGATCCAACGCTGAACCTCTTACCCAATCCCTCTTCTCAACCATCACTCCTCCCACTCTCTCTTTGGACACTCCACCTATTTTCCCCCCATTTTCTGCAACAAACGTCATCCTCCACGATATAGCTGCTGAAAATTTACAGAGGATGATGGATACAAACATAGGACCTGCAGGCACTTCTCAGCGTAAAGGTACACTGGAAGATGACATGGAAACATTGACAGGTCATCGAGACTTCGAGGACTTCATAAACCATCCCGCATGTATACACATAACTCCAAACACTCCTCTCTCAAAATCCCAAACTTCTGAGCTTTCCTTTGTTCACAAGTTCTCAACTTTTTCAGGTCCTAATTTGGGCGACATCAACACATCGCTCACGGATCTATCCAACAAGGTGGAATCTCTCACCACCACTTTCTCTACAAACTCTTCAGTGGTTACAAACGTTGGAGAGGCTCTCAAAACCCTCACTGATGAGGTAGCATTGGTCAACTTGCTACTACTCTCGCTGAAAACTCCACTGCCAGCAACACTCTCACCACCAACTTCTTAACTCTGCCCAACGAAGTCACATCGCTGAAGACAGTGGTTGGCAATCTTCAGGGAAAAGTGTCAACTCTAAAAACAAATGTCAGCACTGCCATCGGTCTACTGCAGCAAATCCTTGAACGCCTGAATGCTGCCACATGTGCTCCATCTCACTTCACTCAGGCTAATCGAGAAGACCTTCAAAAGATCAGTCCTACTATTTCTGGCCTAGAAGACAGAATAGTAGCGATTGTTGATCCAAACCCTCAGTGATTTGATAATGACTCTTTGAGAAACACTTAGTGAAAATTGTAAGTAGACAATATGTATTAGAGTTTCACTATCGTTGATAAGTACTATGTCTCTACAGTACCGCTGATAGGAAACCTACGCTCTTTAAGTTAAACGTTCAGCGAAACTGTTCATCAAATTAAGCTCTGAGTCTGTTCAGTCTTATTGATGATCGCTGACAATTTTAGTTGTTTACTTATGATCCCTGAAGACAAGTTTCTCGTCAATCGTATTCTACGCTGAAGTCGAAGATCAAGCTCAAGAACCAGCGACAAGTCTACTAATAAACTGATGCGGATATAAGTGAAGCCAAGATTTGTCCACTCAACGTGAAGTTACAAGTAGAAGACTTCAGCGAACGCTGAACTTTATCACTCACTGATAAAGACCTATTCAACGAACGCTGATCATGAAGTCTTCCTTTACAAGTTACTTTTGTCTTACCTCCCTTGCACGCCTCCGTACGATAATGTCAGAAAGTACATCGCCTTTGTCCAGGATCGTACTACCAACTCTGATTCTACACTGTACATCATGCAGCTACTAAGATTGTCTACAAAGGTCAAACCATGCAACCAATCAGCTGTTGCCACGTGTAAAGTTATATTGTTATGCATTAAATGCATGCAGTATATAAGAAGAACTCTACTTCACAAATGAAGTGCTCGGCCATCTTCTTCTCTCTACTTTCTTTGTGTTAGAATATTATTAGTAATATTCTTATCTTCTTTTTGTCTTAATTCTAGTGCAAGAAACTTAGTGTTTCTCATAACTTGTTTAGATTAGGTTTAATCCTTAATCTTGTTCCGCAACAAGTTGTAAATTGTTTGATAAATATCAATAAACAATTTAGAAAAGTAAAATATGTGTGTTTGTATTCAACCCCCCCCCCCCCCCCCTTCTACAAACTTGTATAACCCTTCGGGACCAACAAGTGGTATCAGAGCAGATTGTTTAAACTCATAAACAAGATCTTGCTTATACTAATCTTTTCTCTTCCTTGCTATTTCTCATAATGGCTACCAACACAAACACAAACTATATTGACAATGGTTCTCTTGCAAAATCCCCTAGATTTTCCAGAGATAACTTCAATCTATGGAAAAATAGGATGATTCTCTTCTTAGAAGGTGTAGACCCTACTATGCCTTATTACATCGAAAACGGCCCATATATTCCTGTTAGAATTGATCCTGAAGTTCCAGGCAATGCTACTAGAGCTGCCATTCCTGAAAGATTGGTTCCCAAGGAAATTCATATGTGGACTGATGAAGATAAGAAGAAAGTGGCTATCGACACCAAAGCCAGATCCATTCTTTCTATGGCTCTTCCTCACGAAGTCTACCATTCTGTCATGAACCTGAAAACCTCCAAAGCCATGAGGGACACGATATGTGTTCAGTATGAAGGTACGTCTGAAATCCAGGACTCAAGAAAGATCAACCTGGTAAGATAATACGAAAGCTTCATTTGTGGTAAGAACGAAACTCTCTCTGAAGAACATCAGCGGTTTAACTGTTTAATTATAGATCTGAAAACCGTTGGTAAGGAATATTCTAATTTTGAAGTTCTGACAAAGTTCTTAGAATGTTTACCTAAAAGCTGGGACAGTTATTCAATGTGTCTCAAGCTCTCAAAGGATCTAAAATCTATGACTCTTTCTACCTTATATGGCACTATGCTCAATCATGAGCAATCGAGTCATCTTAAGAAGAATCTTGTAAAAGATTCCAAAAGCACAACTGTTGCTTTACTCTCTGAGTCACCTTCAACTCAGCAATCTACTATCACTATCACTGAGTTGGAAACTAACTTTGAATGCTCATCAGATGCTGACTCTTCAGATCTTGATGAATCCATGGCTCTCCTATCTAATAAGTTCAGGAGATTCGCCAAAAAGAAAAATTTCAGAAAGAACAAACCTCTTGCACTCACTGACAAGCCTAGATCATCAACCCCTGCTGATAAGGCTACTGCTACCTGCTTTAAATGTGAGAAAGTAGGACACTTTGCTAGTCTAGGCTACTGCTACCTGCTACTGCTACCTGCACAAGTGCCATCGTTATAGCCAACAATCCAGTGCTACACTCAAAGACCAAACACATCAAAATCAGGTATCATTTTATCATAGATCATGTGATGAATGGTGATATAGAACTTCATTTTATCCCAATTGACTTTCAGTTAGCTGATCTGTTCACCAAACCTCTTGATGAGACAAGATTTAACTTTCTCATCAGCGAGCTTGGAATGCTGAACTTAGAAGAGTAAAATCTTCAGCGGTTCACATTTGATCAATGATAACAATGAACTTGAATAACCCATAATTATCACCTACTCTCTGAACGAAATTGATTCGCTGATATCAAGGTATGTTTTCTCTTACTTGCTGACGTTCGCCTAGAACTGCAAGATTTCAAAACAAATTACATCGCTGAATATCTCTTCCTTTCAGTGATACTTTGAAATTTCTAAATCTAACACTGACATTTCTATTCAGTGCTTCATGTTTTCAGAGATGTCCCTGAACTTTCAAAAACCTCAGAGACATCCTAAACATATGAAAGGACGTTTGTGACATCATCACAACGGATAGACCATGGCACGTTTTCTCTTACACGTTCGCCCGTTTCGTCTTCCTTGTCCAATCAAAATCGAGGGACGTGTCTGTGTCATCATGAAAAACTTACCCACTCATAGTTTTTTTCTCTCTCTAACTCTCACTATATAAACACATTCGATTTATATTTTTACCTTACGCGAACTTCATCTCCTTCAAAGCAAGAATTCTCTGTTGCATTCAAAATATTAACTCAAGAATCTGTTCATCTTCATCTTCAACATCACAGGTTAATATTTCTTTTTTGTTGCAACTAATAAACTTGTTTTCGATCTTATTATTGTTTTTAGAAGATCAAACAAACGAACCTTCTTAAAATAAAATCATTCTCTTTTCATGATTTTATGAACACAATCTGGAAATAGATTGTTCTTCAAGTTTAAAACATAAAATCTTAAACTTGTATCTTCATATGTTTTTCCATAATCTCTTCCTTTAACAAAATATGGAAAACAAATGCTCATTATGTTTTGTATTTCTTTTTCAAAACAAGAAAAACCCTAATCTTCATTAAGACATCTTTGGTCTGAATGAAATGTGCAAAACCCAAAAACATCTTATTTGGAAAATCTTTCCACATTAAGACATTTTTGTTCATCTTCTTCATGTTTACATGTGATAAACAGAAATGGCATCCTCCACTGACGCTCCTACTACCCAAGTCCCCTACTGCTGCTGAGGTTACTGTAATCACCAAAGCTCCTCAGGTTACCTTCAAAATCGAGAAAGTTACCTTTCAAAGCTACAATCCATATGCTCTCTTCGATTTCCCGCAAAAGAAGCAGGTCACACATCTTGATGACGCTGTGAATTTTCTGAAGACATTCCCTATCTCCACAGCTCTAACCATCGCTCCTCCAACCAATAAACATCTACTAGCTCAGTTCTGGTATTCTACCAGAAGAGCTCATATCACCTCTTCCAAGGACCCAGAGA
Source organism: Saussurea involucrata (assembly GCA_033807775.1). Taxonomy (NCBI): domain Eukaryota; kingdom Viridiplantae; phylum Streptophyta; class Magnoliopsida; order Asterales; family Asteraceae; genus Saussurea; species Saussurea involucrata. The sequence continues at coordinate 107,600,024 of CM066315.1, forward strand.
AGAAAATCGATGTCATTCTCTTTGACACCGACCATGGTACTTCCAAGATTACACCTGGTAATATCTGGTGTGCCCTAAACCTCCCCGCAGCCACAAAAGAAAAACGTTTTGTCCCTCTACCCAATTCCAAAAACTCAGCTGATAGGGAAACCTTGATTGCGTTCTTCGATGCAATGAAGTACGTATGGGACACAGGGAGAGATGAACTCCCTGAGAAGAAGTTGACTGCCATCAACAAGTCCAAAATGCCAAGCGAGATGAACTTCATCTTTGCTCATTTGATCAGCTGCCTGACAGCGAAAACTGGATCTTCTAACCAAGCTTCTCAACCCCAATAGGCCATGGGATACTCACTGCTGAAGGGTCTCCACATTGATTGGGCAAAAATCATTTTCGATGACCTGATGCTCAGAGTGGATGCAGCTGACAGACCAACATGTGTTCCTTATCCCAGGTTTGTCAGTGCCTTCTTCGCAAATGGCTTGAAAAAAAAATACCCAAAGGTGGGCGACCTGAGGCTCTCAAAGGTAGGCCCGAAAGTTCTTGACTTCAAGCCCCTACCAAACGAGGTACGTCTTTCTAAACTCTTATCTCTTCTTATACCTCCAACTTCTTCTACTTCTGCAGCTACCTCAGCGTTAATCCCAACTGCTGGTACCCAGGCTGCACCCTCCACTCCTTCTCGAAAAAGGAAACACTCTACTACCAAACTTGATTCCGAAAGGATCAAGAAAACCAAGGAGCAACCTCCCAAGCATTCACATTGTTAGGGTCAATTTATGTTGATTTAAAGTTCAAGGGTCTGTATTGCAATTCTTTAATTTGAGCTTTGTTAGTGAATGGTCCGTGGGCTTGTTAACCACGGGCCCGCCATATATAATGTGCATTAGCCTTAGAAAATAGGCTAGTTGTCTCATTTGCTTTCCTACTTTGTATTGTAATTCTCTCTCAATTGAAAGCTAATAGGGATGACCAGTTGAAATCATAAACTATATTGTTTTACATCTTTTGATTTCATTGTTCGTTGCACGGATCTGGAACTAACAATTGGTATCAGAGCAGACGGACAGATTCGATTCAAAGTTCTTTTATTGATTTCTGGTAAGTTTTGACTTTTTCACGTCTGTGTTCTTCTTGAAAATTCAATTCTTTGATTCTGGTAAAATTGATCAATTCTGCTTATTGGGTATTGTTAGCATTATTGTTTTGAGCGATTCTGCAAATTCTCATAACCTAATTCGATCGTTTGAGTGGTTTATTAAGCAAATTAAGTTCAAAAGTTTTGAGGGTGTTCTTCACTAAAAATCAAATTTTTACCATCAAAACTTGTTGTTTTTGCTTCAAAATCGATTGGGTTAGTGTTATTTTTGTGTTTGGTAATGTTTCTAATCTCTCAGGAACATTTTTTAGCAACCCTAATCGAGTTTCAATCGAATTGAAAGAGGCAGCCGCACTTTTCGGATACACAGCAGCACTTTCCGGACAGTTACAAAACTTTCTGGATAATTGTGTTAATCTCTTTCCGGGTACGTCTTCTTTCCGGGTAAGTCACTTAATTCCTATTCTTTCCGGGTATTTCGCTCCGAAAACCCAAAGTATCCGGTAACAATTTTATCCGGACAACTTTGAGTATCCGGTAAAGAGTTGTTATCCGGACAACATCAAGTTTCCAGGAAAGACCTTTTATCCGGAATCTCATCCTACCAGGTAAGTCCATCATCCGGTAAGTATTGTTCTATTTTGTTTCACTCGGACACTTTTGCCTTCCGGTAACTTCTACTTATCCGGAAACATTAAACTGTCCGGACTCTTCTATTTTATCCGGACACTTCTGTTTGATTTGAACTGTTTTCATTTAATTTTGATCCGGACACCTCCAGATCAGATATCTCATACGGATTCGTATCCAGTGAGTTCAGTTTGTTGAAATCTTACCAGTTCCTAGTTCAAATCTGTCATAGAACCTGCGTTAGGACTCCACTCTTAGTGCCTTGCGTTAGGTTTACACTTTGAATCAATCAACTCGTCTGACGATCACTCCGTTGCAACAAAGATGTCTTCGCGTGACGCTCTTGTAATCGGTACCGACACCAAACCACCTTGCCTCTATCAAGGTGAGTACAGCCAGTGGCGAGATAGATTCATGATTTTCATAGAGTCCAAGGACAACTACGAGTATATCAAGAGAGCTCTTAAACACGGTCCAATCGCTTGGCCAAAGAAGACCATAGCAGCAACTGCAACTGCTGAAGCTCGTACTGAGGACAAGACTCCCGCCGACATGAACGAAGATGAAAGAGGCATGATTGAACGTGAAAAGCATGCAAAGAGATATATTGTTCAAGCCCTCCCCAATACGATCTACACTGCCATTGATAGCTACAAAGACACAGCAAAGGGCATGTGGGATCAAGTGGCCAGAATGATGCGTGGGAGCGATATCGGAAATCAACTGAAGATCAATAGCGCAATAACCAAGTTCGATGGTTTCAAGCAGCGCACCGGCGAGTCTCTCACCCAGGCCTATGAACGTTTCTGCTTACTTCTTAATTTACTGAACAAGAATAAGATCACTCGCTCCAACACGGAAAACGCGCTCAAGTTTCTCAATAATCTGCTGCCAGAATGGAAGGTGTTTGCTTCTCATGTCAAGCACAACAACTTGATAGAGAACATTGGCATCAATGAACTTTGTGAGACGCTTCTTCAAGACGAAGATGAAGTGAATGAGCTTCTGAGCAAGAAGAAGACTTAATCAAAACCAGCTGCTGATCCTATTGCACTCATGTCCTCCAAGAAAGGGAAATCTTCGAGCCATCACTCCGAACGTGCTCAAAAGCACAACTCTTCCGAATCTGAAGAAAAGGAAGACGGTGATTCTAATGATGAAGTATCTGACTTCAAGAAAGCGATAGCTCTGCTCACTAAATCTTTCCAACAACAGAAGTTTTATAAAAAGCCTTCGTCCAATAATCAATGCTACTCTACCTCCTCCAACAAGCGCCACGATCATCAAGACAAGTCAGGTATGTGATTCTTGCCAAAAACATTTCTTGAATCAAATGCAATCACTTGTTGAACAGGCAGATTCCTTTAAGGCCACCACTAAAGAACAAAAGCTTGAGATTAGTTCTCTAACCGAAAAGCTAGATGTTCAAACGAGAATAACAGAAAAATATAAGTCTGAAAATGCTAATTTAAAAGATAAATGCAAAAATCTTTCAATAACACCTAAAGACTTAAGGGCCAAATTATCTGATCTTCAGTCTCAGTTTGATCAGTGTATGAATGAGAAAGAAGAAATTGTTTATCAATGTTCCTCTCTTCAGATTCAGCACAAGGAGTTTGTTGCTAAAATTCTTGATCTTGAAACCAAACTCCACAAAAGGGGTCAAACTGATCAAACCATCTTTCTGAATAAACCCAAAGAGTTCACCTATTTTAACCAAGAATGGGGAATCGGATATGATAACCCACACTATTTGAAAAAGGGAAGATACCAAACTCCTACTTTGTATGATTTTGGTTGTTTTGGATTAGATAAAAAGTATCTGGAATATGCAATTCAATGGACTGGTCCTCTTGAACCTGAAAAGGAAAAGGAAACCGAGGAATATAAGCGCACACACAAACGAGGGATACAACTTCCATTTTGTTATGAACCTTTAAATTATTCTTATCAAAAGAACAAGAAGTATCTCTCGAATGACTACTTCGATGGCTACAAGGTTGTAACGCCCAAGGATTCCTCTAAGAAGGATGAGGTCGAAACAACCAAGCCCAAGATTGAGACGGGTGAGTTTAAACTCTATGTTCCCCCTCTCATCTTGGAAGCAAAGATAGTCGAGTTGGAGGAGTCACTCGAGAAAGAAAGGTCAAATTTTCAAAAGGAAAAGCAAGCGCTAATCTCTGAGCTTGAGAAACTCAAATCTAAAAAAACAGAAGTTGTGTCAAATGAAGAAAAGGAAACTCTTCAGTGTGAAATCAATAAGCTCTCATCAAGACTGTCTGACATGACAATAGAAACGATGAAAGAGCATATGATAAATAGTCAACTCCAAGTTCAGCTCGACTTGCTCCAAACTGCGAAGCAGATTTCACCTGAACTGTCCTCTAACTCATCTGACACATCCTCGTGTAAAGCTTTCATAGGAAATATCTCTTAACAAGAAAGTAAAATTTCTCAAGATGAGTGTGTTGAAAGGAATTTAAACTCTGATTTTTCAAATGCTTTCGCACCGAATTCCCCAACGCACACTGACACTAAGTGTTCCTCGCCTTCCTTGACCAATCCAAGTCCTGAAATTCCGGAGGTCGATTTTTCACAATATATGAACTCTGAAGGTAATTCTGATGGAGAGTTTGAGTCGTTCCCTTTCGACAAACCTCTTCCGAGTCATACTGATTTTCTGTCTCTAGTGGTAAATCGACCGGTCAATTTTCTAAAGGGTACCTGTTCTAACACCAAGGCCCCAGCTGTGATTAAGATTTCCAAACCTAAACCAGCTTCTCAAAACCAATCACAACCGAGGCAAAAGACCGAGCGATTGCCTATCAAAAATATTGTTTCTTCAAAAGTCACTGACCATCCTGTTAATGTGGGCTCAGATAAACCCGGCCAGCCCAAACAAGATAAACCAAAGAAGCTAGTTAGGGAATATATTGAGAAAGAGGCATCGAAGTCATTTAACATTGTTTTCTATCCTAGGATGCATAAGCATGATTGCGCATGGAATCATAGGAATAATTTTGTTAAACGAGATGTTAATTTTCCAATTAAACTCTACTCCATTCAGCAATTGATTCAATTATCGCATGATTGCTTATGCTGTTCTAGTTGTGGTTGGAATGACTTTGATGATATCAATAACAATGATTGGTTTGGGTCATATCACATGTATAATCATACACCCAAACGCAAACCCCGTAATAACAAGAGAAAATATCATAAACAACGGGGTTCTCAAACAGAGGTTAAACCACAACAGGATACCAAACCCATTCCAAAACGGGTTTCTCCCACTGAGGTTAGACCGGAACTCAAGGGGCAACCTGCTACAAAACCTGTTCCTCCAAAAGGTGTAAATTCTACACCTAAGAGGCAACATGTGCCAAAACCAGTTACTCCAAACGGTGTACAATCTTCACCTAAGGGGAAGTCTGAGTCAAAGCAAGTTCCTCCTCGAGGTGCCAAACCTAACCCTCCCGGACCCAGGCAAATCTGGGTACCAAAGGTCCGCTAATCTTGTTTTGCAGGACGGTCATGTGTGGTTCTTACACTCTGGATGCTCCACGCACATGACCGGAAGGAAGGAGCTTCTCACGATCTACAAGGAACAATATTACGAAGATATGAGGTTTGTATATACCTATTTTTTCACGAGCTGCTCATGTGTTTACGGGGAGCATGATCAGCTATCAGGTAAGTTCGTTCTACTATTGAGGGGGAGCGTCACACACAGTTTTTCTTCCAAATGTTAAACAGTTTTTTGCGTGTGTGGACACTCTCGTGTGGATTTCAACTTATGTTCATCATTTGAGGGGGAGTGACACAGTGTTTTTCTTTAAAATGCTCAAAAGTTTTTTTTGGTGTCGGACTCTCCAATGCACTATCCGAGGGGGAGCAAGGTTTTCCCCATGCTAAGTTTGAGGGGGAGCGAGAGGAGGTTCTTTTACAGTTCTAATTTCTGCAAAATTTTCAAGGAACGGTCAATTTTTGTGAAAAAGACAAAGAATCCGGACATGTATCCGAAAACCCCATCTTTCCGGATAAGTTTCCGAACCGGGTCATTATCCGGGTTGGATAGGATCCCGGATACCACACCCGGGCTCTTGGTTCCCATATAAATAGCATCCGGGTTCCCTTGGTTTACATATCCGGAAAATTACGACCTAAAACCCTAAACCCTCTCGACATATCTCTCTCGCTCGGCTTTCTCGATTTCACTCGTACTCATCGTTTGTAGCTCCGATAATCAGGTATGTGGTTGATTTACTCATCTCGATCAGGTTTAATCAAGTATATATCAAATCACACCACAAATAGACCACCAGTTTGGTCGATTCACCGTATCCGAAAACCCCTTATGGGTCTGTTCGATTTTGGGTACAATCGGTGTTCTGTAAGCCGTTTTAGATTACTTAGTGTGTATATCTGCTTATATCGACTCTAAGTACCTGTTACACAATGGTTTGTATGATCGACTCGTTCGATTTATATTTTGAATGTCGTCCGGACACCTTCATTATGTCATCCGGATACATTTGTCCGAAAACCATATGTTGTCCAGAAAGGTTTGCCATTCCATCCTTTTATCCGGATACCCCAGTTGTTTGTCAATCCTGTACCTGTTTCATCACTGCCAGTTCTCAATCTATCTAAGATTGAGCCCATTTAATGCAAAGGTACGCGTCGACACTTCGTCACCCGCCTTCTTTACTAACTTGGCTTCTTTTACATATATTATGGCGGATCAAGAGCAAAATCCTCCACAAAACCCGGAAGAGCAACAAATCCCTCAGGAGGAGCTCATAGATGAGGCTGCAGATAAAGCCATGGTCGCACCTGACCATGGCACGGAGATAGAGCCAAACAACCATCACCTGGACCCAGCACTTTTCAGACCACAACCACAACATCGGGTGATTGTGGACATCCTTATGCATCACCCTCTCCGTGAGGCCCTCACCGCCACTACAGACGTCCCGTTGCTGTACGTACTCCAAGTATGGTTCTCCGCACAAGTTCGCACGGCAGGTGACTCACAAACGATCACTGCACAGATCGATAATCAACAGTTCACGCTCACACCGGACTCCTTCCGCCGCCTACTTTCACTTCCTGAAGCCAACGCCGGCGTACATCAAGGATATGACCCCGCGGTCAACGACGACACACTTTGTGCTCAAGTCCGCGCACTCGGGTACAATTTCGGCCTTCACCGTCCATTCGGGTTCAACCGCAAATACCTGGCGCCGATATGGTACACTTTGTTTACAATTCTCAATCGTTGCCTTTCATCGAGATGGAAGGGCATCGACCAGTGCACCGGCGATTTTCTGCGACTCTTCCATGCCGTGTGCTACAACCGCCATGTTGATTTTGCCATGATCATCTAGCGTGAGTTAGTCCAAACAATTCGCCAAATAAGAGGTACCAAGCAGAAGAAATTCCTCCCTTACCCGCGTTTCCTTTCGCTAGCCGTGCGTCAACACATGGACGCAAATCCTGCAATACCACACCGACTAAACCATCCGGTATGTCCTCCTCATCACTTACAGTACATGGTTATTCGCAACCCGTCAAACGCGGTAGCCATGCCCATTCCTGATGCCCTTCTAGCACACGCCGATCCCACTGCACCAGGAGTGTTAGCTTACAGGGAAGCGATAGGGAATCCCATGGTCCACCCAGAACCGGAGGGACCTGCCCAGGGATATAGACCTGAGGGACGTGAGGGTCCTAGGACGAGAGGTGGAAGGGCCCGGCCAGCAGGTGCTGCCGGGCTGGGTGTAATGATTGTTCGGGGAAGGGGTACTAGCGTGAGTGGTGCAGTAGAATCGGGTCCCAGTTCTAGCCAACCCCAAGCCGGAACATCGTCATCTCGACCGATGCTCCACCGTGACACCACGCCATACATAACTGAACCGCCTTCACCACCCCCATCAAGTTGAGAACGTGGAATCTGACTCCACAGATTCCGATACGGACTGTAACATACGCATGAAGCTAATACCTCACGGTATCGGACCAAATCCAGATTTTACCGAAGGCATCCCACATGACTCACCTACCACTTCATCTCAACCAGCTAGGAGACCTGAGGGAGTATTAGGTGATGACTTAGATCAGGTGAGAAGGAGGGAACTGCGTTCGAAAGCGAACCAGGAAAGATTGAGCCGTAAAGATAACGAGGCTCCTGAGCGACCCCAACCGGTAACACCTTAGGCATATCCCACATCGGCTGTGGACAGGAGAGATGTTGGGTATATTAGTAAACCTTGGCCTTACCAGACACAACGCGTTTTGGGGCCACAAGCATGCGGGTTCCTTGGGAACTCTGTGGTTAAGCGTGCTTGGGTGGGAGTAGTACCAGGATGGGTGACCCCCTGGGAAGTCCTCGCCAGGTCGCCAAGAACAAAGCCGTGAGCCAGTGGGGCAAAGCGGACAATATTGTGTCGTGGTAAGCGGGGTGTTACAAAATGGTATCAGAGCCACTCCTGTGCCGTTCAGGATGGTGGGGCAAACCTCATCGAGGACGATGAGTCCCTAAGGGGGGTGTGTGTAACACCTTAGGCATATCCCACATCGGCCGTGGACAGGAGAGATGCTGGGATATTAGTAAACCTTGGCCTTACCAGACACAACGCGTTTTGGGGCCACAAGCATGCGGGTTCTTTGGGAACTCTGTGGTTAAGCGTGCTTGGGTGGGAGTAGTACCAGGATGGGTGACCCCTTGGGAAGTCCTCGCCAGGTCGCCAAGAACAAAGTCGTGAGCCAGTGGGGAAAAGCGGACAATATTGTGTCGTGGTAAGCGGGGTGTTACACAACCGAGCGATATCCGGGTAGCCACATCTGCTATCCCGTCTCATACGTTGGGACGGGGTATTGAAGAAGCCTCCGTGGACCCAACGGAGCAATTCCACAACTCCCTTATCCACTCATCCATCTCTCAAAAGACGGATGTTTCAGTCTCACACGGGGATCAAGCACAACTTCCACTGGTCTCTCATTCGGAGAGTACTGGTGTTGAAATAAGAGACCAGCAACCCCAGGTCTCGCCTTCATTTCGTGCACCATCGAGTGTAGAGCCAATTGATATTATACATTCTTCGGCTAGGACACATGATGAGGAACAACAAATCGAGGCTCTTCGTGACCCGATCGGAACGTCTGTAGTGTCTCCGTCTGGCGGAACACGAGGATCGGACGGAAATCCTACCACAGCTACCATTTTGCCAACTGTGAACGTAGGTGGCTCTGCCTCTGCGGAAGATGCCTCAACGGGTAATCTAAGTGATCCCAGAGTTATTCACCCAGACTTTGTGTCACCAGGGTCCCTGGACAGCACCCTTAAGGCTGTCCGCGAGGTAATGGAGCAGCACGTCGCCGTCGAGCTCGCCAAAATGAAGAGCTTAATCAAAGGCAAAGAAAAGGTCGTCGAAGCTGAAACCGCACCCACACCTCCACCGGCTCATGATCAACCTATTTTTTCGGTGGAAACCCTCAAGACGATGCTTTTGGCTCAGCTACTCCAACAATCTGACACTAACGCCTCAACCGAAGCAGACCTGATAACCGTTCTGAAATCCCAGGTCACTGCTCCTTCATCATCCATTACCACTCGTTTGGATAGCATTGACCCGACTCTCAAGAACTTCCAACAAACGATGACAACGCTGTCCGAGAGAGTCTGTTCACTCGAAGATACCTGCAAGAGTCATGCAGGCGGTCTGAAGCGCAAGCACGATGACCAGGACGATCCTGATCACCGTGAGGGGGAGAAACGACTAAGATCTACCGAGACCGCCTCTATCCTCACCGAAACGACAATTGTGGTTCATCTGGAACCAGCAACTGCGGCAACAACAACCGACGCCGAACCTGAAGCCGAGTTGCCCTTAGCCGAGATAGTAATAGACATGGACATCTCAGATGATGAAGACCCGACGGTTGAAAAGCCTGAGGGTTCAACACAGGAACTGGTTAATTTCGACTCATCAGATATGCCGATGCTGGATATGATTGACCCAGACTGCGAGACCAACCCGGAGACCGAAGATGCATGGTATGAAAAACCCGCCAGTGCCACAAATCTCCAGGTTAATTTGGTTTTCCCTACTGATGAAGATGACAATATTGATTATGATCAGTTCCTGCTCTAGAATTTTTATGGAACGTTCACTCTGCTCAACCCGCTTAAACTTCAACAAGACCCGAGACCACAACTGCCGATATTCCGATATCTCCTCTGCAACCGGCAGCTTCAGATCTTCCCCCTCCTCAACAGCAACAAATCCGTTGGGAGAAGATCCCGATATTTATTCCTCATCTGGAGGAATCCCTGAAGAAGTTGTTTGTTCATAAGCTACGCCCGATCGAGCCGACCTTCTGCCTTGGTATTTACAACTTCAACCCCGAATACCAACGCCGGTACATCAGCGCAATGAAGCGGTGTCTTCCAGTCAGCCAAGTCAGAACCAAGCATAAGATCATCGAGGTACTCAACATCCATTCAAGCCGCATTATGAAAATCGTTTATCCTGTATTCACTGTCCGACGTGAAGATGGGAATGGATGGAAATTTTCCGAAGCCGACTTCCAGCACCTCCGACCGTTCGACTTCCTGGCAATTCTGAAAGACCTTAGTACAAGAACCATCCGACCGCTACCTGTCACAAAGGCGCTCGAAGCTGTTCGTCGATTCCTGGTCCGTACTATTATGATGTCATATCTCACGGATTTCCAGATGGCAATCGAGAACAGGGCAAAGAAGGTAAATCTGATAAAGCCGAATCTGAAAGCTCTTGAGTTGAAGATGTATTCCGAGAATGCTCTGCTTCTACAACCAGAATTTGGGATTGTCTTCATCAATGATCAGAATGAGAAGAAATTTTTGCGCTTCAGTCAGGTAGACAGATTCTGCGACGGAACGCTCTTCAAAATACAAAATGCTCTTCGCAAAATAATTTCCTATGAATCAGAAAATCAGAAGGTTTCGTATGTTCCTAACTCGAATGAGATAACTGCACGAAACGCTTTAGAAGTGGTTGAAGAACGCATCGACTATCGTCGTGCTATTAGAATGTTCGAGATTCATTTTGCGCTTCGTAAAAGATATGTTTATAACTGGCAAGAGCTAGAGCGCGAACTCGAACTTCAAATCAAAGGGGGAGATTGTTAGGGTCAAATTATGTTGATTTAAAGTTCAAGGGTCTGTATTGCAATTCTTTAATTTAAGCTTTGTTAGTGAACGGGCCGTGGGCTTGTTAACCACGGGCCCGCCATATATAATGTGCATTAGCCATAGAAAATAGGCTAGTTGTCTCATTTGCTTTCCTACTTTGTATTGTAATTCTCTCTCAATTGAAAGCTAATAGGGATGACCAGTTGAAATCATAAACTATATTGTTTTACATCTTTTGATTTCATTGTTCGTTGCACGGATCTGGAACTAACACACATGCTGAAGACTCCATGACTCTTTCTGTACAAGAGCCGCTGGATAGTTCCGTGGTACGCTCTGCCACAACTGATCAAGCCACCCCTTCCATACCAACTTCAGCGTCTCTAAACGCTAAGGTTATAAACTTGGAACAGAACCCCCCTCCTTCAGACCCTCTAAGGACTGAAGAAGTAATTCTCAGCGAATCCAACACTGAACTTCTCACCAACACCCTCTTCTCAACCTTCACTCCTCCCACCGTTTCTTTGGTCACTCCATCTATTCCTCCCTTCTCTACAACAAAGGTCATTCATCTGGGTGACTCATCTGCTGAAGAACTACGGCGGATGCAGGATTTAAATAAAGGACCTGTGGAAACTTCCCAGCGTAAAGGTACACTGGAAGACGACTTCGAAACGTTGACAGGTCATCAAGATATCGATGACTTCATCAACCATCCCGCAGGTATACACATAACTCCAAACACTCCTCTCTCAAAACCCCAAACTTCTGAGCTTTCCTTTGTTCACAAGTTCTCAACTTTTTCAGGTCCTAATTTGGGAGATATCAACAACTCCCTGAAAGGCTTGGAAACGAAGGTGGAATCTCTCACCACCACTCTAACTGCAAACTCTTCAGCGGTTACAGACGCTGGAGATGCCCTCAAGAAGCTGACCACCGAGGTCCAAGGGAAAGCCTTCAGTGCTGATCTGGAGACGGGGTGGATGGTAGCATTGGTCAATTTGCTACCACCCTCGCTGAAAACTCCACCACCAACATCACTCTCTCCACCAACTTTACAGCCCTGTCCATCAAAGTCACATCGCTGAAGACAGCGTTTGATAACCTTCAGGGAGAGATATCTACCTTGAAGACGGATGTCAGCGCTCCCACCGGTCTACTGCAGCAAATCATCGACCGCCTGAATGCTGCTACTTGTGCTCCATCACACTTTACTCAGGTGGATTGAGAGGATCTTCAGAGAATCACTCCTGCTATATCTGGCCTGGAAGACAGATTAAGTAGGATTGAAACCTGTGTTGGGATCTCTGGCCTGGAAGACAGGGACCCAATGCACACTGATGTTGCTGCTACTGCTGATATTCCAGTTTCCTCCCCCATCCATCATGTGGAAGAGGGGGAGAAGGATCAAGACCTTCCCCATAATGTTGAGGGAAGAAGAAAAATCTTGAAGACCTTCCCCATAACTCTGAGGGGGAGGGTATTGTTTCTGGTGTTGCTGCTGATAAACCTCAGGGAGATGAAAACCCTGAGGGAACCGAGAAAACTCCCTCTGAATTTGAGGGGGAGTAACTCGATGAGGATACTGAAGCTGCTGCTGATGTTACCGAACCCTACACTGACGAGGAAGAATCTGAAGCTGAAGAAGCAGAAGATGATGAAGACCTCGATCTTGAGGACGAAGAACCATCATCATCCCCTAAAAACGATGATGATGACGATGATGATGATGATGTCAACTTCTTCTTCGTCCAGCCCAAGAAGGTCCCTACTCAAAAAGGGATTATAATAAATGAATCATTAGGCGAGGGGACAAAGACAAAGCCTGCAGCGTCTGAAGCTGACAAAGGCAAGAACAAAGGTGTCTCATCTGAAGACAACTTGGCTATTCTTTTCAGTAAGCTGGTCTATCAGGTAACATACACTATATTCCCTTACACTGCATCCCTCCTCTATCCCTCCTCAACCTCAGTTCTCCTCTCCATAAAACTTCTAAACACTTAACCTCATTCTTTCTCTATCTCTTTTCTCCCAAATAATCTTACTTAAACGATCGCTATGTTTCAGCTAGTCCTCTCCCCTGCTTGAGGATCCAGTTGAAGTTCCTCCTACTGCATCAACAATAATCCCAGCCACAAGAGCTGAAGAAATAATCCCAGTCTTAGATTTCATTGAGACTGATGAAAACAGCTGCTCTCTCACAACAAAAGACCTTCCTTGGCTCCTTAAACGCCAAGTGAAAAAGACCTGAAGAAGAGAGAAGCCATGATCAAACAGCTTGAAGATCAGCGAATCATCCTTCCTCGATACAAAGTCAATACTCCTAAGTTCAGACTATCAAGAAAGGAACTCGCTGAACATCTCAAGGCTGAAAAACAACTCGCCGATCGAAGGAAAGCTGAAGAACAAGATAAAGCCTACGCCATCCAGCTTGTCCAACAATCAGTGAACGATCCTGATCTGAAGAAGACTCCCATTGATGTCCAACGTCAATTGTGGAAGGACACCAAGAATATCGTTGAAGAAAAGACCAAGGTATCTGATTCTACCTTGGAATGGTGCAAAGAAAGACTGCACTATCGATCTCGGGCTGCCAGAATCAACAAGGTGAACACCAGGGGAAGAACGACCATAGGTGTTCCTGTCGTTGAAGTTGACATATTCAGAGAAAATGGTACCAAGGAAACCATCTATGCTACTACGATCAAGAAGTACGGTGTCTCTGAATGGTTGGAGATGCGAATAGCCATTCAGCAATCTCGCTCACAACATAAAAGCCATGTCGAGAAAATCATAAATTCTCAGATCGACTTGGTTTCATCTGCTGTGGATATTCCTCCTCCTCCTCCAAATCCAACTCAACAAAGAAGGGCCTCTGCAAAGAAAAAGTTAAAACCTTCAGACTCAGGTCCTCCTATCCGGAACAAAACATGTATTAGCTTCTCACGTGATGAAGTACTTGGTCCTGAACCTGATCTCTCAGCGCTTGACACCTCCCTGCCCCCTGGTGAACGCTTCATCCCTGGAAAAGTCCTAAGCAAACCTTATGGTATCTTCTTTCACGACTATGATGGACGAGAACACTTTCAACGCATCTCTGAGCTTCCCATCACTCCCATTGAACAGCTCAAGGATCTCGTCTATTGGTGTGAATTCAGAAAAGATCTTCTCGGACAATACATGAAGCCTCTGATCTTTACTGAAGCAAAGAACAGACGGGATCTCGGAGAAAATGTCTGTTGGTCCCGAAGGCCTATACAAGTTTGTAGAAGGGGGGGTTGAATACAAACACACAGATTTTACTTTTCTAAATTGTTTATTGATAAATCATTAACAATTTACAGCTTGTTGCGGAGACAAGATTAAGGATAAACCTAAATCTAAACAAGTTGGAACACTAAGGTTTCTTGCACTAAGAAAGATAAGGAAATTACTAATAATAACCTATCTTGAGATAAGAGATTTGAACTTGTCCAGAGTTAGCAAGTTACTTCAAATGAAGTGAGTTCATCTCTTTATATACTGCATGCATTTAATGCAAGACAGTATATACTTTACACGTGTCATCAGCTGGTTGGTTGCATGTCATTGACCTTGGTTGACAACCTTAGTAGCCGTATGGATGAATAGTGTAGTATCAGAGTGGTTGTACGATTTCAGATATTCGGAGGTTCTTTTCTGACATTTCGTACGGAGGCGTGCAAGGGTGGTTAAGACAAAAATACTTTGTACGGAGGACTTCATGATCAGCTTTCGTTGATTCAGTGATTATCATTTACTATTCAGCAGATGATAAAGTTCAGCGATAGCTGAAGTCTTGTACTTGATACTTCACGTTGAGTGGACAAATCTGAGTCTTCGTTGATCCGCATCAGTTCATTAGGAGACTTGTCGCTGGTTCTTGAGCTTGATCTTCGACTTCAACGTAGAACCTTTGTTGACGTGAAACTTGTCTTCAGGGATCATAAGCAAACAACTAACTTATCAGCGATCATCATAATGACTGAACAGACTCAGCATATTAATGATGAACAGTGTTCGCTGAATGTTTAATTTAAAGAGCGAGAGTTCCTATCAGCGGTACTGGAAGATCTTAGTACTTATCAGCGATAGTGAAACTCTGATACATATTGTTTACTTACAATTTTCACTAAGTATATAAGAGAGGGTCATTATCAAATCACTGAGGGTTTGGATCAACAATGTCCCTGACTGGATGATTCCCTCTACAAGAACCCTTGATGAACTTCTCATTAAGGAATAACCTATTTAAGCTGATAGGATTTCCTTGTAATTCCTCTATCTTTATCAGCTTGTATCTTTTGTACATGTAAATATATTTGTTGTACTTGTAATTTTTCCACTTCCCTCTATAACCTTTACGAAGTTTAAAGAAAAATTTCAGCGAATGTACTTTACTCCATCTGTACTCAAAAGATCCTAGAAAACAGTAAAAGGGACAAATATTTTATGGGTTCTTTTTATCCTTATGTTTTCATACTTAGCAATTTTCTTTTGTTGCTATCTCATAATCAAATAGGGGGAGATTGTTGATACAAACCCTCAGTGATTTGATAATGACTCTTTGAGAAACACTTAGTGAAAATTGTAAGTAGACAATATGTATTAGAGTTTCACTATCGCTGATAAGTACTATGTCTCTACAGTACCGCTGATAGGAAACCTACGCTCTTTAAGTTAAACGTTCAGCGAAACTGTTCATCAAATTAAGCTCTGAGCCTGTTCAGTCTTATTGATGATCGCTGACAATTTTAGTTGTTTACTTATGATCCCTGAAGACAAGTTTCACGTCAATCGTGTTCTACGCTAAATTCGAAGATCAAGCTCAAGAACTGTTAGGGTCAATTTATGTTGATTTAAAGTTCAGGGTTTAAACTGTAATTCTTTATTTTGAGCCTTATTAGTGAACGAGTCGTAGGCTTGTTAACCACGGGCCCGCCATATAAATAGATAGCTTAGCCTTAGAAAATAGGTTAGTTGTCTCATTTGCTTTCATTCATTCGTATTGTAATTCTCTCATATTGAAAGCATAATACAGGGATGACCAGTTGAAATCATTACTCATATTGTTTATCTATTCGATTTCATAATTGTTGCACGGGTCTGGAGCTAACAATTGGTATCAGAGCAGACGGACTACATCGATTCAAAGTGCAAAATTCGATTTCTGGTAAGTTTCTTGAAAAATACGGCTGTGTTCTTACTTGAATATCAAAATGTTGATTCTGATTAAATTGATCGATTTCGCTTATTGGGTATTGTTAGCATCATTACTATTAGTGATTCTGCAAATTTTCACATCTAAATTCGATCATTTGAGTGGTTTCTAAGCAAATTAAAAGTCAAAAGTTTTGGTTGTGTTATTCACTAAAAATCGAATTTTTATCATCAAAACGTGTTCTTTTTGCTTCAAAATCGATTTGGGTAGTGTTATTTTTGTGTTTGGTAGTGTTTCTAATTTTTCCGGAACATTTTTGAGCAACCCTAGTCGATTCCTAATCGATTGGAAACCCACAGCCGCAGTTTCCGGACATAGCAGCCGCAGTTTCCGGACACAGCAGCCGCGGTTTCTGGATAACTCCCAAGTTTCCGGATAATTGCGTATTCTTTCCGGACACGATCCAACTTTCCGGGTAAGTTCTCTAATTCCAATATTTCCGGGTAAATTGTTCTGGAAACCCAAAGTTTCCGGTAAAAATATTTTATCCGGACAACTCGAAGTTTCCGGTCAATCCGATTCTTTCCGAACCAGTTCATCCGGAAAGCCTATCATCCGGAAAGCATTTTCATCCGGAAACTCCAATCATCCGGTAAGTATTGTGTTTACTTTTATCATTCGGTAACTATTGTCTTCCGGATACTCTTTGTTATACGGATACTGTAGTTTGTCCGGACACCCTCATTATCCGGACTCTAACATTCGGATTCCTGTTTTTCCGGATTCTCTATCCGGAAACCACCTGGATCACATATCCGGGTGCTTTCCGAACACTAGTTTTTTAAATTTTTTCTCGGGGCGCTGCCCCCAGACCCTGCAAGGGCATTGCCCCTTGACCCCCGTGCTAAGTCGCAGGAGGGGGACATTTAAGTATCCTTGATACTGTTTCACTTTGAATCGAACCATCGTCCGACGATCACTCCAATGCAACTGAAGATGTCTCCAGCTGACGAAGAAAAGGCAACGACAAGCCAGGTATGTGATCCTATCCAACAAGATTTCATGAATCAAATGCAATCACTTACTGATCAGGCAGATTCCTTTAAGGCCACCACTAAAAAGTAAAAGCTTGAGATTAGATCACTAACCGAAAAGCTAGATGTTCAAATGCGAATAACAGAAAAATACAAGTCTGAAAGTGCTATTTTAAAGGAGAAATGCAAAAATCTTTCAATAGCACCTAAAGACTTAAGGGCCAAATTATCTGATCTTCAGTCTTAGTTTGATCAGTGCATGAATGAGAAAGAAGAAATTGTTTATCAATGTTCCTCTCTTCAGATTCAGCACAAGGAGTTTGTTGCTAAAATTCTTGATCTTGAAACCAAACTCCACAAAAGGGGTCAAACTGATCAAACCATCTTTCTGAATAAACCTAAAGAGTTCACGTACTTTAACAAAGAATGGGGTATCGGATATGATAACCCACATTATTTGAAAAAGGGAAGATGGTATACACCAACTTTGTATGATTTTGCCTGTCTTGGTTTAGATAAAAAGTATCCGGAATATGCCATTCAATGGACTGATCCTCTTGAACCCGAAAAGGAAGAGGAAACCGAGGAATATAAACGCGCACACAAACGAGGAATACAACTTCCGTTTTGTTATGAACCTTTAAATTATTCCTATAAAAAGAACAAAAAGTATCTCTCAAATGACTACTTCGACCCATACAAGGTTGTTACGCCCAAGGATTCCTCCAAAAAGGATGAGGTCCAAGTAACCGCAACCAAGACTGAGACGGATGAGTTTAAACTCTATGTTCCCCCTCTCATCTTGGAAGCAAAGATTGTCGAGTTGAAGGAGTCGTTTGAGAAAGAAAGGTGTGTTTTTCAAAACGAAAAGAAAGCGCTAATCTCTGAGATTGAGAAACTCAATTCTGAGAAACTTGAGAATCCACAACCGGTCAAAACCGAAACTGTGTCGGATGAGGGACAGGAGATCCTTCGGTTTGAATTCAATCGACTCACGTCACAACTGTCCGCTTTGGCAACAGAAGTGATGCAAGAGAAAGTGAGTAAAGGTCAACTCCAAGAGCAGTTTGACCAACTCCTATCTGAAAAGAAGATTTCACCCGAACTTTCCTCTAGCTCATCGGACACGTCTACGTGTAAAGCTTTCTTATGAAAAACTTTTTCAACACAAGACGATCAAGATTCTCAAGATGAGAGTGTTTTAAGGAATTTGAACTCTGATTTTTTATTAGCTTCCGCACCAAATTCCCCAAAACACACAAGCACAAGGTGTTCCTCGCCTTCCTCGACCGATCCAAGTCCTGTAATTCCGAAAGTCAATTTTTCAGAATATATGAACTCTGAAGGTAATTCTGAGGGAGAGTTTGAGTCATTCCCTTTCGATAAACCTCTTACGAGCCATACTGATTTTCTCTCCCCCGTAGTCAATCGACCGGTTAACTTTGAAAAGGGTACTTGTTCTAACAACAAGGCCCCAGCTGTGATTGCGGTTCCCAAACCTAAGCTTGTCTCTCAAAAACAATCACAGACGAGGCAAAAGAACGAGCGATTGCCTGCCAAAAATCATGTTCCTTCAAAAGTCACTGACCGCACTGTCCCTGTTGTTTCGGATAAAACCGGTCGCGCTAAACAAGAAAAACCAAAGTGGCTAAAGAAGGAACCTGTCGAGGATGCTGCATCAAAGTCGTTCAATATTGTCTTTTACCCGAGAGTGAACAAAAACGATTGTGCTTGGAATCATAGGAATAATTTTGTTAAAAGAGATATTAATTTTCGGATGAAAATTTACTCCATTCAACAATTGATTCAATTATCGCACGATCGTTTGTGTTGTTCTAGTTGTGGTTGGAATGACTTTGATGATATCCATAACAATGATTGGTTTGGGTCATATCACATGTATAATTCGACACCCAAACGCAAACCCCGTAATAACAAAAGAAAATACTATAAACAACGGGGTTTCCAATCAGAGGTTAAACCACAGCGGGAGACCAAACCCATTCCAAAACGGACTTCTTATACTGAGGTTAGACCGGCACCCAAGAGGCAACCTGCTACAAAACTTGTTCCTCCAAAAGGTGTAAATTCTACACCTAAAAGGCAACATGTGCCAAAACCAATTACTCCAAACGGTGTATAATCTGCACCTAAGGGGAAGTCTGAGTCAAAGCAAGTTCCTCCTCGAGGTGCCAAACCTAACCCTCCCGGACCCAGGCGAATCTGGGTACCCAAGGTCCGCTAAACTTGTTTTGCAGGACGGTCATGTGTGGTTCTTAGACTCTAGATGCTCCACACATATGACCGGAAGAAGGGAGCTGCTCACGATCTACAAGGAACAATATTGCGAAGACGTGAGGTTTGTCTATATTTGTGCTGTCACGAGTGTTCATGTGTTAAGGGGGAGCACACAGCGGTATCAGGTAAGTTTACTCAATTATTGAGGGGGAGCGTCACACACAATTTTTCTTAAATGTGTTAAAAGTTTTTGTGTGTGTGATTTCACCACATGCTCAGTTTGAGGGGGAGCGAGAGATCCATCTTTTCAAAATTCTACAAGTTTCATATCTTTGAAAAATGGAATTATTCTTTAAAGTGTAAAAGTGTCCGGACACCCATCAGTCCGGATGACTTTCCGGACCGGATGGGTATCCGGGTAGGACTATCCGGAATTCCTACTCTGTTCGGAAACACCCTTTGCCCGGATACTTTGTTTTGACCGGAAAGGTTTGCCATTCCATCCTCTTTCATCCGGATACCATGTTTGTCCAGAAACTCTATTTGTCCGGGAAGTATGGTCTGTCCGGGATGTTCTACATATCTTCATTATGTCCGGACTCCTCTGTATTTGTCAGTTCAGTACCTATTTTGTCACTGTCAGTCCTCAATCTGTCTCAGATTGAGCCATTGAATGCAAAGGTACGCGTTGATACTTGTTTATCTGTCTTGTTTACTAACTTTGGGTCTTTTACAGATATTCCATGGCGGATCAACAACCTCAACAAAATCTGACGGGGAGCGTCACACTGTTTTCTTAAAAGTCTAAATGTTTTTTTTGAGTTGATGTCTCCCAAGTAAATAACACTCTCAATCCGAGGGGGAGCAAGTCAATCCCCATGTATGTTTTGAGGGGGAGCAGGATTATATCCGTACTATGCATATGCCTGAAACCCTACCTGTGATAGCATATAGCCAAGAGTTAGGGAATCCTATGGTCCAGCCAGCGCCGAAGGGACCTTCCCCGGGACATAGAACATGTGAGAAGGAGGTAGTTAAGGTCGAAAGCGAACCAAAAAGATTGAGCCATAAAGATAACGAGGCTCCAGAGCGACCCCAACCGAGTGACATCCGGGTAGCCACATCTGCTATCCCGTCTCATACGTTGGGACGGGATATTGAAGAAGCCTTTGTGGACCCAACGGAGCAATTGCACGACCCCCCTCATCCCCTCATCCGTCCCTCAAAAGACGGATGTTTCAGTTTCACATGGGGAAATAGCACAACTTCTACCGGTCTCTCATTCGGAGAGTTCTGGTGTTGAAATAAGAGACCAGCAGTCCCCGGTCTCGCCATCATTTCGTGCACAATCGAGTCTAGAGCCACTTGATATTTTAAATTGTTCGGCTAGGACACAAGAGGTACAACACCAAGTCGAGATTCTTCGTGACTCGACCGGAACGTCTGTAGTGTCTCCGTCTGCCGGAACACGAGGATCAGACGGAAATCCTACCACAGCTACCATCTTGCCAACTGTGAACGTAGGTGGCTCTGCCTCTCAGGTAGATGCCTCAACGGGTAACCTAAGTGGTCCCGGAGTTAGTAACCCATACTTTATGTCGCAAGGGTCCCTGGACAGCACCCTCAAGGCTGTCCGAGAGGCAATGGAGCAGCATGTCGCCGCCGAGCTCGCCAAAATAATCAAAGGCAAAGCAAAGATCGTCGAAACTGAAACTGCACCTACACCTCCACCGACATTCGTTCAGCCAATCTATTTGGTGGATACTCTGAAGACGATTCTTTTGGCTCGGCTACTCCAGCAGTCTGAATCCGACGCCTCAACTGAAGCAGACCTGATATCCGTTCTGAAATCCCAGGTCACTGCTCCTTCATCATCCATCACGACTCGTTTAGACGCCATTGACTCGACTCTCAAGGACTACAATCAAGCGCTCACAACGCTGTCCGAGAGAGTCCGTTCCCTCGAAGATACCTGTAAGAGTCAAGCAGGCGGTCTGAAGCGGAAACACGATGACCAGGATGATCCTGATCACCGTGAGGGGGAGAAAAGATTAAGACCTACCGACACCGCCCCTATCCTCGCCGAAACGACAACCGTGGTTCATCTGGAACCAGCAACTGCGGCAACAACAACCGACACCCAACTTGAAGCCGAGTTGCCATTAGCCGAGATAGTAATCGATATGGACATATCAGACGATGAAGACCCGACGGTTGAAAAGCCCGAGGGTTCAACACAAGAACTGTTCAACTTTGATTCATCAGACAGACCGTTACTGG
The DNA here is from genome assembly GCA_033807775.1 of Saussurea involucrata. Lineage (NCBI taxonomy): Eukaryota > Viridiplantae > Streptophyta > Magnoliopsida > Asterales > Asteraceae > Saussurea > Saussurea involucrata. The sequence continues at coordinate 107,621,662 of CM066315.1, forward strand.
ATATAATCGATCTAGACTGTGAAGCCAACCCGGAGACCGAAGATGCATGGTATGAAAAAGTCACCAGTGCCGTAAATCTCCAGGTAAATTTGGTTTTCCCTACTAATGAGGACGACAACATCGACTATGATCAGTTCCTGCTCCAGAATATTTATGGTACTTCTCCCGTTCACTATGCTCAACCCACTAGAACTTCAACAAGACCTGAAACTACTACTGCCAATATTCCGACAACTCCTCTGCAAACGACAGCTTCTGATCTTCCTCCCCCTCCTCAGCAACAAATCCGTTGGGAGAAGATCATGGTACTTATCCCTCATCTGGAGGAATCTTTGAAGAAGTTGTTCGTCCACAAGCTTCGCCCGATCGAGCCGACCTTTTGCCTTGGTATTTACAACCTCAACCCCGAATACCAATGGCGTTATATCAGCGCAATACAGCGGTGTCTTCCAGTCAGCCAAGTCAGAACCAAGCATCAGATCACAGAGGTACTTAACATCCATTCAAGACGTATCATGAAAATCGTCTACCCAGTATTCACTGTCCGACGTGAAGATGGGAATGAATGGAAATTCTCTGAAGCCGACTTCCAGCACCTCCGACCGTTCGACTTCCTGGCTATTCTGAAAGACCTTCGTACAAGAACCATCCGACCGCTTGAAGTTACAAAGGCGCTCGAAGTTGTTCGTCGATACCTGGTTCGTACCATTATGATGTCATATCTAACGGATTTTCAAATGGCTATCGAGAATAGGGCGAAGAAGGTAAATCTGATAAAGTCGAATCTGCAAGCTCCTGAGTTGAATATGTATCCCGAGAACGCTATGCTTCTAGAACCAGAATTTGGGATCGTCTTCATCAATGAAAAGAAAGAGAAAAGATTTATGCGGTTCAGTCAGGTAGAAAGATTCTGCGACGGCACGCTCTACAAAGTTCGAGATGCTCTTCGAAATATCATTCAGCACGAGTCTGAAAATCCAAGGGTTTCGTATGTTCCTAATCCAAATGAAATAACTGCTCGGAATGCCTTGGAATTGGTTGAAGATCGCATCGACTACCGCCGTGCTATCAGATGGTTCGAGATTCACTTTGCGCTTCTCAAAAGATATGTCTACAACTGGCGAGAGCTAGAGCGCGAACTCGAACTTCAAATCAAAGGGGGAGATTGTTGGGGTCAATTTATGTAGATTTAAAGTTCATGATTTAAACTGTAATTCTTTATTTTGAGACTTATTAGTGAACGGGCCGTGGGCTTGTTAACCACGGGCCCGCCATATAAATAGATATCTTAGCCTTAGAAAATAGGCTAGTTGTCTCATTTGCTTTCATTCATTCGTATTGTAATTCTATCATATTGAAAGCATAATACAGGGATGACCAGTTGAAATCATTACTCATATTGTTTATCTATTCGATTTCATAATTGTTGCACGGATCTGGAACTAACAAGAACCAGCGACAAGTCTACTAATGAACTGATGCGGATATCAGTGAAGCCAAGATTTGTCCACTCAACGTGAAGTTACAAGTAGAAGACTTTAGCGAACGCTGAACTTTATCACTCGCTGATAAAGACCTATTCAACAAACGCTGATCATGAAGTCTTCCTTTACAAGTTACTTTTGTCTTACCTCCCTTGCACGCCTCCGTACGATAATGTCATAAAGGACATCCCCTTTGTCCAGGATCGTACTACCAACTCTGATTCTACACTGTACATCATGCGGCTACTAAGGTTGTCTTCAAAGGTCAAACCATGCAACCAATCAGCTGCTGCCACGTGTAAAGTTATATTGTTGTGCATTAAATGCATGCAGTATATAAGAAGAACTCTACTTCAGAAATGAAGTGCTCGGCCATCTTCTTCTCTCTACTTTCTTTATGTTAGAATATTATTAGTAATATTCTTATCTTCTTTCTGTCTTAATTCTAGTGCAAGAAACTTAGTGTTTCTCATAACTTGTTTAGATTAGGTTTAATCCTTAATCTTGCTCCGCAACAAGTTGTAAATTGTTTGATAAATATCAATAAACAATTTAGAAAAGTAAAATCTGTGTGTTTGTGTTCAACCCCCCCCCCCCCCCCCTTCTACAAACTTGTATAACCCTTCGGGACCAACAGTGATTGAAACCTTCATGGGGATCACTGGCCTGGAAGACAGTGATCCAAAGACTGTTGATGCTGAAACTGATATTTCCTCCCCCATCCATCATGTGGAAGAGGGGGAGAAGAATGAAGAAAGTCTTCCCCATAATGTTGAGGGGGAGACAACTGCTGCTGCCATTGAAAAACCTCAGGGAGTTGAAAACCCTAAGGGAACCGAGAAATCTCCCTCTGAATTTCAGGGGGAGCAACTCGATGAAGCTAACGCTGATGTCACAGAACCCTATGCTGATGAAGAAGAATCTGAAGAAGAAGCAGAAAACGATGAAGACGTCGATATCGCTAACGATGAACCATCATCATCACCAAAAGATGATGATGATGACGATGATGATGATGACGTCGACTTCTTCGTTCAGCCAATCAAAAGAGCCCCTGCTCTCAAAGGGATAGTCTTCACTGACACTTCAGGGGAGGGGACCAAGAAAAAGCCTGCAGCGACCGAAGTCGATAAGGGCAAAAACAAAGGCGTCGCTACAGAAGGCAATCTGATGATCTTGCTTCGAAAGCCAGTTTGTCAGGTACAATATCTTATCTTCCCTTACACTGCATCCCTCCTCTTTCCCTTCTCAACCTTAGTTCTCCTCTCCATAAAACCTCTATACACTTAACCCTCATTCTTTCTCTATCTGTTTTCTCCCAAATGATCTTACTCAAATGATCGTTATGTTTCAGCTAGTCCTCTCCCCTGCTTGAGGATACAGCTGAAGTTCCTACTACTGCAACTATAACAATAAATCCAGCTCCCATCGCTGAAGAAATAATCCCAGTCTTGGATTTCACTGAGACTGATGAACCTGAAGAACAACTGCTCTCTCACAACAAAAGACCTTCCTTAGCTCCTCAAACGCTAAGTGAAGATGAACTGAAAAAGAGAGAAGCCATGATCAAACAGCTTGAAGACCAGCGAATCATCCTTCCTTGTTACAAAATCACAAGAAAGGAGATCGCTGAACACCATAAAGCTGAAAGACAACTCGCTGAACGAAGAAGAGCTGAAGAAAGAGATAAAGCTTATGCTATCGAGCTCGCTCAACGTTTAGTGAAAGATCCTGATCTAAAGAAGACTCCCATTGATGTTCAACGTCAATTGTGGAAGGACGACAAAAAGATCATCGAGAAGAAGACCAAGGTATCTGACTCCACCTTGAAATGGTGCAAAGAAAGACTGCACTATCGATATAGGGTCGCCAGAATCAACAAAGTGTACATCGGGGGAAGAATGTCAGTCGACGTTCCAGTTGTTCATGCCGATATTTTCACAGAAAATGGTACTAAGGTAACCATCTACGCTTCAACGATCAGCAAGTACGGTCTCTCAGAGTGGTTGGAGATGCGAATAGACATTCAGCAATCACGCTCACAATTCAGAGACCATGTCGAGAAAGTTTTAAATAAATAGATCGACATGGTTTCATATGTTGTGGATATTCATCTTCCTCCTCCTACTCCAGTTCAACGAAGAAGAAGGCCTACTGCAAAGAAGAAGACAACTCCTTCAGACACAGGTCCCCCTATCCGAAATGAAACCGGAATTGGCTTCTCACGCGCTGAAGTTCTTGGTTCTGAACCTGATCTCTCAGCTCTCGACATCTCTCTGCCCCCTGGTGAACGCTTCATCCCTGGAAAAGTCTTAAGCAATCCCTATGGTATCTTCTTTCACGACTACGATGGACGAGAATGCTTTCAACGCATCTCTGAGCTACCTATCACTCCTATCGAACAACTCAGAGATCTCATATATTGGTGCGGATTCAGAGATGATCTTCTCGGATACTTCATGAAACCCCTGATATTCAAAGAAGCAAAGAATAGACGGGATCTTGGTGAAAAAGTCCCTGACTGGATGATCCCTACCACAAAATCCCTTGATGAACTTCTCATTAAGGATGAACCTGAATAGATGATAGGATCACCTCTTGTAATTCTTCTATATTTATCAGCTTATATCTTTTTGTACTTGTAATTATTATTTGTTGTACTTATAATTTTTCTACTTCCCTCTGTAATCTTTACGAAGTTTAAAGGAAAATTTCAGCGAATGTACTTTACTCCATCAGTACTTAAAAAGATCCCAGAAAACAGTAAAAGGGACAAATATTTTATGAGTTCTTTTTATCCTTATGTTTTCATAGTTAGCAATTCTATTTTGTTGCTATGTCATAATCAAATAGGGGAGATTGTTGATCCAAACCCTCAGTGATTTGATAATGACTCTTTAAGAAACACTTAGTGAAAATTGTAAGTAGACAATATGTATTAGAGTTTCACTATCGCTAATAAGTACTATGTCTCTACAGTACCGCTGATAGGAAACTCATGCTCTTTAATTTTTACATTCAGCGAAACTGTTCATCAACAAGCCCTGAGCCTGTTCAGTCTTGTTGATGATCGCTAATAGATTTAGTTGTTTACTTATGATCCCTGAAGACAAGTTTCACGTCAATATATGTTCTGTTGATCCAAACTCTCAGTGATTTGATAATGACCCTCTCTTATATACTTAGTGAAAATTGTAAGTAAACAATATTGTTCAGAGTTTCACTATCGCTGATAAGTACTAAGATCTTACAGTACCGCTGATAGGAACTCTCGCTCTTTAGATTAAACATTCAGCGAACACTGTTCACCATAATACTCTGAGTCTGTTCAGTCCTTATGGTGATCGCTGATAAGTTAGTTGTTTACTTATGATCTCTGAAGACAAGTTTCACGTCAACATAGGTTCTACGATGAAGTCGAAGATCAAGCTCAAGAACCAGCGACAAGTCTCCTAATAAACTGATGTAGATCAGCGAAGACTCAGATTTGTCCACTCAACGTGAAGTATCAAGTACAAGACTTTAGCTATCGCTGAACTTTATCATTCGCTGATAAACAATGGTAAAGCGCTGAATCAACGAAAAGCTGATCATGAAGTCCTCCGTACAAAGTACTTTTGTCTTAACCACCCTTGCACGACTTCGTACGATATGTCAGAAAAAGAACCTCCTTATTGTCTGAAATCGTACAACCACTCTGATACTACACTGTTCAAACATGCGGCTACTAAGGTTGTCAACAAAGGTCAATGACATACAACCAATGAGCTGCTGCCACATGTAAAGTGTAAACTGCCATGCATTAAATGCATGCAGTATATAAGAAGAAGAACTCACTTCATTTTGAAGTAACTTGCTAACTCTGGACAAGTTCATCCTTCTTATCTTGAGATAGGTTATTATTAATAATTTCTTTCTCTTTCTTAGTGCAAGAAACTTAGTGTTCCAACTTGTTTAGATTTAGGTTTATCCTTAATCTTGTTCTGCAACAAGCTGTAAATTGTTAATGATTTATCAATAAACAATTTAGAAAAGTAAAATCTGTGTGTTTGTATTCAACCCCCCCCCCCCCCCTTCTACAAACTTGTATAGCCCTTCGGGACCAACAAGTGGTATCAGAGCAGATTTGTTTAATCTCATAAACAAGATCTAATCTATACTAAGATTTCTCTTCCTTGCTATTTCTGAAAATGGCTACCAACACAAACACAAACTATATCGACAATGGTTCTCTTGCGAAACCCCCTAGATTCTCCAGAGATAATTTTAATCTATGGAAAAATAGGATGCTTCTCTTCGTAGAAGGTGTAGACCCTACTATGCCTTATTATCTTGAAAACAGCCCATATATTCCTGTAAGAATTGATGCTGCAGTTCTAGCCGCTGAGAATAGACCTGCTATTCCAGAAAGGCTGATTCCTAAGGAAGTTCATATGTGGACTGACGAAGATAAGAAGAAAGTGGCTATCAACACCAAAGCCAGATCCATACTATCCATGGCTCTTCCTGACGAAGTGTACCATTTCGTCATGAACCTGAAAACCTCAAAAGCTATGTGGGACACAATCTGTGTTCAGTATGAAGGTACTTCTGAAGTCCAGGACTCTCGAAAGATCAACCTGGTAAGACAGTACGAAAGTTTCATTTGTGGCAAGAATGAAACTCTCTCTGAAGTTCACCAACGTTTTAACTGTTTAATAATAGATCTGAAAACTGTTGGTAAGGAATATTCTAACTTTGAAGTGCTGACAAAGTTTTTAGAATGTTTACCTGAAAGCTAGGACAGTTATTCTATGTGTCTCAAGCTGTCAAAGGATCTAAGATCAATGACCCTTTCTACCTTATATGGCACAATGCTGAATCATGAGCAATCGAGTCATCTTAAGAAGAATCTTGTAAAAGATTCCAAAAGCACCCCTGTTGCTTTAATCTCAGAGGAACCTTCCACTCAGCGACCCTCGGTCACTATTACTGAGTTGGAAAGTAACTCTGAAAGGTCATCATATTCTGACTCTTCAGATGATGATGAATCTTTGGCTCTCCTCACTAAAAAGTTCAGGAGATTCGCCAAAAAGAAAATGTTCAGAAAGAATAAACCTCTTTTCCTTTCTGACAAGCCAAGATGATCTGCTCATGTTGATAAGGCTACTGCTACTTGTTTTAACTGCGAAAAGATAGGACATTTCGCTAACGAGTGCAGGTCTAAGAAAGTTTCGAGAAACTCAGCGTTTCCCAAGAAATCCTTTATTCCCAGGAATAAAGATGACAAATACGCCAAGCTGAAAGAAAAGTATGCGAAGCTGAAAAGCTTTAAGAAGAAAGGCAAAGGCCTGATGGCCAACTATGATTGGGCTGCCTCTGATGAAGAAGAATCATCATCTGACTCTGAAGATGATGAAGCCAATCTACGTCTTATGGCCAAGATTGAAGATGAGGAAGAAAGTTCAGACATTCCCTCCACTTCAACATCTGCTATTCAGGTATCACCTTCCTTCTTTACAAATATTGCAAATATTGATGAAGCTGATAGTCTTCGTAAAATCGATCTCTTGACTAGAAGTTTATATGAAGCCATGAATGGCAAAACTGTAGTTGAAAATCAAAACCTTGATCTCACTGAACAGCTTAAAAACTGTCACCTTCAAATAGAAAATATTTCTAAAAGTGAAGAAGATTTTAAAGATCAAGTGCACTTAAATCAGCTAGTCAAAATCGAGCGCGAAGAAGCTATCGCTGCATTAAGAGCTGAAAAAGCTACTGTTGATGGATGGTATAATTCCTCAACAAAGATCACTGAGATAATTAAGTCTCAGATTCCCCTGAGTGATAAACGTGGTCTTGGTTACAAAGTTGATACTCTAGAACCAACCACTGATCGTTCCATGCTCTTATTTGGAACTTTCGTATCCTCAGACGCTGATACTTCATCCTCTCCGTGTTCCTCTTCTAGACCACCTATCCATGAGGAAATTTCTATCTCTTCAAAAGGTAAAGAGAAAATGGTATATCCAAAACCTACCTCTGTCTTTAAAGATAAAGGTAAAGGAATTGCTTTTAACCAAAATCCTCAGAAGGGTACCTTAGTACCTAAGTTGTATGCTTCTAAAGCTTTAGTGATTCATCCCTCTGGATCAAGGAATCAGATTTCTGGATCTACTCAGCGTGGATCTATTCAGCGATCTACTCCAAGAATCAGAGTGGATGTCGTCTGGTAAGAAATCCGAAGAACTGAATGTTCCTCCCATTTCAAAAGCCAACAGCTTACTTGGTGCTGGTAATTCTAATTCAAAATCTAAAGCTCATCATTCAAATAGTCCTAGAACTTTTAGTTATAGGAAATGTTATCACTGTGGACTTACTGATCATATTGCTAGTAAGTGCCCCACAGCCACCAAAGCTGAAAAGATAGCTAAGGTGAAGATCATTGCCCCCAAGGCAAAGAAGACCACTGAGGTTAAGAAATTAACCAAAGTGAAGACTGACAAAGCTGAATCTTCAAATGCTGCGAAGATTACTGAACCTTCCATTCCAACTACTTCCACTGACAAAAGTGTACACATGGTTACGTGGGTACCCAAGAAAAACTAATATTCCTTTGTAATGCAGGTTAAGAAGGGTATCTAGTATCTCGATAGCGGATGCTCTAGACACATGACTGGAAAGAAAAGCCTGCTCGCTGAATACAAGGAAGAGAAGGGTCCCTCTGTGACTTTCGGTGGAAATGGAAAAGGACATACCCGAGGGTTTGGTGTACTCTCTAATGGTACAACCACCTTCAGAAGAGTCGCATATGTTGAAGGGCTGAAGCATAATCTTTTAAGCATCAGTCAGCTTTGCGACAAGGATAACAAAGTAATCTTTACTAAGGAATCATGCTTTGTCACTAACAAAAAGGAGAAGATATCTCTCAGCGGTTATCGTTTGGAAAATGTTTATGTAATAAACATGGACTCAACAACCACTGAGAACTCCTGTTTCTTCTCAAAAGCCTCATCTGATGTCAACTGGCTATGGCATAAGAGGCTTTCTCATCTGAATTTCAAGACACTGAACACTCTTTCTTCAAAAGAGTTAGTCACTGGTCTACCTCAGCACTCATATGCCAAAGAGTCTTTATGTTCAGCGTGTGAGAAAGGCAAGCAGACCAAAGCAAGCTTTAAGTCAAAGCAAGTCTCCTCAGTGTCATCTCCTCTACAACTTCTCCATATGGATTTGTTTGGCCCTGTTAACAAACAATCCATCGCTGGAAAGAAATATACACTGGTCATAGTTGATGAATTCTCTCGTTATACATGGGTTATGTTTCTCCGTTCCAAGAGTGACACCCCTGAAGAACTCATCACCTTTGTTCGGAAGATGGAAACCCTGAACAACTTGACCGTTCGCTCAATAAGGAGTGATCATGGGACTGAATTCAAAAATAGTTCTCTTGATTCCTTCTTTGAGAGTAAGGGTATTTCTCACAACTTTTCATCAGTGAGAACACCGCAACAAAATGGAGTCGCTGAAAGAAGAAATAGAACAATTATTGAAGTTGCACGTTCAATGCTCAGCGATTCTCACTTGCCTACTCAGTTTTGGGCAGAAGCTGTCAACACTGCTTGTTTTACGCAAAACAGGTCGCTGATAGTCAAAAGATTCAATAAAACAGCCTATGAACTTTTTCATGGGAGAAAGCCTTCAATCAGCTTTCTTCACATCTTTGGATGTCAGTGTTTCATACTCAACAACAGAGATGCCCTTGGAAAGTTTGATCCTAAGGCTGATGATGGAATCTTTCTTGGATATTCTTCAATCTCCAAAGCCTTCAGAGTCTTCAATCGAAGAAGACAAACTGTAGAAAAAACTATTCACGTCACGTTTGACGAATCCCGTTCAGCGAACTCTAAACCGTCCGCTGATACTGAAGAACTGAATCAATAGATGTTTTCTCATCTTAGTGATTCAGAAGATATTCCCACTCATACTCATACAGTTGAAGATGATAGTCCTACTATCATTCCAAACATGCAGAATAGTGAAGCAGAAACATCTTGGGTCTCAGCTGTTCCTTTAAACACTATACCTGCTTCTGAACCAAATGTCTCAGACATTCCATCTACTTCTCAGCAATCAGTGAATATGACAGCTGCACCCATTCCTCTCTTAGCTGATACTCCAGAAGCTGCTGAAGCCTCATCTTCAGCTCCTCCAGTTCAGTTTGAGTCAGCGTCTCACGCTCCGGCTCAGCGATGGACTGTAAATCACTCAATTTATCAAATTCTTGGTGATCCAAACGTTGGTGTTCAGACTCGACGAAGTGCAGGTAATATTTGTTTATTTGTTAACTTTATTTCTCTGATTGAACCAAAGAAAGTAGATGATGCCCTCAAAGATCCAAACTGGGTCAGCGCCATGCAAGAAGAGCTGCATGAATTCGAAAGAAACAAAGTTTGGAAACTTGTTCGAATACCAACTGACAAGACAGTGATAGGCACTAAATGGGTCTATCGAAACAAGTTGGACGAACATGGAACTGTAACCCGCAACAAGGCTCGTCTTGTTGCTCAGGGATACAGACAAGAGGAAGGCATAGATTACGACGAAACATTTGCTCCAGTAGCAAGACTATAATCTATTCGTCTATTCTTAGCATACGCTGTACACAAAGACTTCAAAGTATATCAGATGGATGTTAAGTCAGCGTTTCTAAATGGAAAGCTGAATGAAGAAGTTTATGTGGAACAACCTCCAGGATTCTCAGATCCTAAGTGTCCAGGTTATGTTTATAAACTGGATAAGGCACTTTATGGCTTAAAGCAAGCTCCACGTGCATGGTATGACACTCTCTCTACTTATCTCCATATTGAACAATTTGAGCGTGGTAAAATCGATAAGACTCTATTTTTCAGGAAAGTAAAAGGTCATATCATTCTTGTTCAGATATATGTTGATGACATTATATTTGGTTCTACTAACCCTGATCTTTGTACTCGTTTCGCTGATAGAATGAAAGATGAGTATAAAATGAGCATGATGGGTGAACTAACATATTTCCTTGGTCTTCAGATAAAGCAAAATGAAAAAGGGACTTTCATTAATCAGGGAAAGTATGTTAAAGATATGCTGAAGAAATTCGATTTAACTCAGAGTTCAGCTATGAAAACCCCTATGGCACCACCGCTGACACTAGATAAGGATACTAATGGTATTCCTGTTAATGTCACGCTGTACCGTGGGATGATCGGCTCTCTTTTGTATCTTACAGCTAGCTGACCCGATATTACGTACGCAACCTGTTTGTGTGCACGATATCAAGCTGAACCTAAGATATCTCATATGACCGTTGTAAAGAGAATTTTTCGATACCTTAAGGGTACTGCGAATCTAGGTCTTTGGTATCCCAAAGACTCAGGGTTCGATCTAATCGCCTATTCAGATAGTGATTTTGCAGGTTGCAAATTGGATAGGAAAAGCACCACAGGAGGATGTCAGCTCTTAGGTGGAAAGCTGGTGAGTTGGACAAGTAAAAAGCAAAACTCAGTGTCCACCTCCACAGCTGAAGCTGAGTATGTAGCTGCTGGAAGCTGTTGTTCTCAGGTCTTGTGGATGAGAAATCAACTACTGGACTATGACCTACAGCTCTCAAATATTCCAATCTATTGCGACAGCACAACTGCCATTGCTATAGCCAACAATCCAGTGCTTCACTCAAAGATAAAACACATCGAAAGCAGGTATCATTTTATCAGAGATCATGTGATGAATGGTGATATAGAACTTCACTTTATCCCAACTGATTATCAGTTAGCTGATCTGTTCACCAAACCTCTTGATGAGACAAGATTCAACTTTCTCATCAACGAGCTTGGAATGCTGAACTTTGAAGAGTAAAATCTTCAGCGGTTCACATTTGATCAGCGATAAAAATGAACTTGTATAACCTATTTCATCATTCTCTCTCTGAATAAACTTGATTCGCTGATATCAAGGTATGTTTTCTCTCACTGACAATCGCATGTAAATGCAAGATTTCAAAACAAATTGCATCGCTGAATATCTCTTCCTTAATCAGCGATACTTTGAAATTTATAAAACCAACACTGATATTTCTATCCAGTGCTTCATGTTTTCAAAAGTGTCCCTGAGTGTTTCAAAACCTCAGAGGCATCCTAGAATATGAAAGGACAGTTGTGACGTCATTGCAACGGATAAGCCGCGGCACGTTCTTTTTCTGACACACGTTTGCACGTTTCGTTTATCTTCCAATCAAATGCAAACACGTGTCCGTGTCATGATGAAAAACTTTCCCGCTCGAGTTTTTCTCTCTCTCTAATCTCTCTATATAAACACATTCTGGGTTTATATTTCTCTTTTACGCGAAAAACTTCTTCTCCAAGCAAGAAAGAATTACTGTTGCATTTGCTCTCAAGTTTTTTAAGAACTTCTTCTTCTTCAACGAACCAGGTTAATAATTCTGTTATTTACCTGTTTCTTAAACTTGTTAATGATCTTCTCATTGTTTTTACAAGATCAAACAAAAGAACCTTTTCAAATGAAATCATTTCTTTCATGGTTTTATGAACACAACCTTTCATGGTTGTTCTTCAAGTTTAAACGCAAAATCTTAAACTTGTTCTTCATACGTTTTTCCAGAATCCTAATTCTCAAATGAAACTGAAAAACAAGATTTTCATTGGGTTTGCATTTCGTTTTTCAAAAACAAGAAAAACCCTAATCTTCATTAAGACATTTTTGTCTGAATGAAATGGACAAAATTCGAACCATCTTATTGGAAAATCTTTCCACATTAAGATTATTCTTATTTGTTAATCTTTGGTTGAACTGATAATACAGAAATGGCATCTACTGACATTTCCACTGCTAAGAACACCACCGCTGAAAACACTGTTGCTGCTGCTGCTGAGGAATTGGAAATCCTCAAGGCTCCTCAGGTCAAGTTCACTCTTGAAGAACTTGATTAGACAAAGTCAAATAACCTCTATGCGCTTCTCGAGTTTCCTCCTCGAAAGCAAGTCACGCATCTAAATGATGCTGTGAATTTCCTGAAAAATTGTTGCCTATCTACAGCCCTGACCATAACACCTCCTGCATATTAGCTACTGTTATCTCAGTTCTGGTATTCTGCTAGACACTCTCAGCTACCATTAAACAAAGACTCCTCAAAAACAATAGACTGCATCCTCTGTGATACTGATTATGGCACTATGAAGATCACCCCTGCCATTATCCGCAAAGCCCTGAGCCTTCCCAACGCCACAAAAGAAAAACCTTTTGTTCCCCTCCCTGATCACAAGAAACACTCAGATAGGGAAGCCATCGCTGCATTCTTTGATGCAATGGGCTATGTATGGGAAACTGGGAGGGAGAAGAAGCTGACCCTTATCAAGAAGTCAAAAATGCCCAGCGAGATGAACTTTATCTTCGCTCACTTAATCAGCTGCATGACTGCAAAGACCGGCTCCTCTGATCAAGCCGCTCAACCTCAGCAGGCAATGGGATATGCATTGCTGAAAGGTCTACATATAGACTGGGCATCGATAATCTACGATGATCTGGTACTCAGAGTTGACTCCGCCGCTGACCGATCTCCATTGGTTCCATATCCAATATTCATCAGCGCCGTCTTCCAAACAGGCCTGAAGGACAACTACCCAAAAGAGGGTGACCTGAAACTCTCTCAGGTTGGCCCTAAGGTACTCGACTTCAAACCAGTGGAAAATGCGGTACGTCTTTCTACACTCTTAACTCTTCTCAACCCTACTTCTTCGACTTCTGCAGCTCCTTCAGCGGACAAACCCATTGCTGATACCCAAGCTGCAACCTCCATTCCTTCTCATAAAAGGAAACACTCCTCTACCCAACTTAGTTCCAAAAGAACTAAGAAAACCAAGGAGCAACCCCAGCAATCTCTTGCTGAAGACTCCTCAGCTCATCTCGAAGAGCTGAAGGAACGTTCAGTGGTACGCTCTGCCACAGCTGAACAAGCCACCCATTCTATCCCAGCTTCAGCGTCTCTAAACGCTGAGGTTTTAAACTTGGAATCTACCCAACCTCCTTCAGTCTCTCCACAGACTGAAGAAGTGATTCTCAGCGGATCCAATGCTGAACCCCGCACCCAACCAACAATCTCAACCTTCGCTCCTCCCTCTACTCAATTGGACTCTAATCCAGCTGTCACTGGAGCACCTGTCATTCCTCCAGAAGCTAAAGCTGATACAGGACCTGTAGGAACGTCCATGCGTATACGCACTCTCGCTGACGACATGGAACATTTTTCAGGTCACAGAAGTTTTGATGACTTCGTCGACCCTCCTGCAGGTATACACCAACCCATATACACTGTAACTGAACCCCAAACTTCTGAGCTTTCCTCTGTTCACAAGTACTTATATGTTATAGGTCCTAACTTGGGAGACATCAACGCCTCTCTGAAGACCCTAGAGACGAAGTTGACAGGTCTCACCACTACTCTCTCTGACAACTCTTCAGCTGTAACAAACACTGGAGAGAATCTCACAAAGCTGACAACAGTGGTGGAAGAGAAAGCCTCCAAAGCTGACTTGGAGAAGGTTGATAAAACTCTCAGCAACTTTGCCAAGGTTCTCGCTGACATTTACACAGACTACCTCTCCATCAAAACATCAGTTCAAACCATGTCCAGCGAGGTCACAACGCTGAAGACATCGGTTGGAAAACTCGAAGGAGATATGTTTGCTGTAAAGACTGACATGAGTTATGTGAAGACTGACGTCAATTCAATGAAGAATGACGTGACTTCAATGAAGACAATGATGCATCAGATCCTGAACAACATGACCGCCCCTGCCCCTGCACCGACGCATTTTAATACGGTGGATCGTGCTGAACTCTTCAAGATCAATCCTGCTATTACTGGCCTAGAAGACAGAGTAGCAGAGATTGAAGATTATATGGGGATCCCTGGCCAAGAAGACAGGGACCCAAAACCAACTGTTGAGTCGTCCCATTCCTCCCCCACTCATCATGAGGAAGGGGGGAGAAGATATCTGAAGACCTTCCCCATGATGAATCTATCAAGGGGGGGAAGACTGAAGACCTCACCCTTACTGAAGAGGGTGAGAAGACAAATGAAGAAACCACCGCTGGACCTCAGGGAGATGAAAACCCTGAGGGAACCGAGAAGCTTACCTCTGTATCTGAAGGGGAGCAACTCGAAGAAGATGCTGAAGAATCTGAATCTGAAGCTGAAGATGAAGAAGCCATCGACTTATCTGATGATGAACCATCCTCTTCTCCAAAGAATGATGATGATGACGATGATGATGATGATGATTTATTTATCGTCAAGCCTGCTCAGAGGACTACAACTCTTAAAGGGATCGTGATAAACGAACCTTCAGGGGAGCGGACCAAATCAAAGCCTTCAGCGTCTGAAGCTGACAAGGGCAAAGGAAAAGGTGTCGCTGAAGACAATGACAATCTGACGATCTCGCTTCCAAAGCCAGTTTGTCAGGTACACTAAATCTTCCTTACACTCATCCCTCCTCTCCATAAAACCTCTATACACAACCACATTCTTTCTCTATCTGTTCTACCCAAGTTCTTACTCGTACGATCGCTGTGTTTCAGCTAGTCCTCTCCCCTGTTTGAGGATATCGCTGAAGTTCCTACAGCTGCGACTTCACCAACAATAATCCCAGCTCCCAACGCTGAAGAAATAATCCCGGTCTTGGATTTGATCTCTGAGACTGATGAACCTGAAGAACAGATGCTCTCTCATACAAACAGACCTTCCTTGGTTCCTCAAAAACCAAGTGAAGAGGATCAGAGAAGAAGATAAGAGATAATAAAGAAGTTCAAGGATCAGCGAATCATTCTGAAGCGTGATCAACTTCCTTCTGTTCCTCCAAAGTTCAGACTTTCTCAAAAGGAATACAAGGATCACCTCAGAGCTGAACGTCTAATCGCTGAGAGAAGGGAAGTTGAAGAAAAAGACAGAGAACTCGCCATCCAGCTTACTTAACAATCGGTGAAAGACCCCAAGCTGAAAAGAACTCCAATCGAAGTTCAACGTCAGCTATGGGAAGACGCCAAGAAGATCGTTGAAGAAAAGAGGACTGTGTCTCAATCTACTTTAGTCTGGTGCAAAGAAAAGGTACACTTCAGATATCGAACTGCCAGAATTAACAAGGTACTCATCGCTGGAAGATCAACCCTCAAAGTTTCTATCGCTGAAATCGAGATATTCAGAGAGAATGGACAGTACGAAAAATTCTATGCTAAAGCCATCACAAAGTACGGTCTCTCTGAATGGTTAGAGATCAGATTAGCCATCCAGAAGTCTCAGTCTAAGTACAAGGATCATGTTGAAAAGCTGATAAACAAACAGATCGACTTAGTCTCTTCTTGTGTGGATATTCCTCCTCCTCCTCCTCTCGAGAGTCAGAAAAAAAAGGGCTCTGCAAAGAAAAAGTCTAAATCTTCAGACTCAGGTCCTCAGATACGAAACGAAACAGGTATTGGTTTTTCTCTTGCTGAAGTCCTTGGTCCAGAACCTGACCTTTCTGCACTTGACACATCTCTTCCTCTTGATGAGACTTTCATCCCTGGGAAAGTCTTAAGCAAACCCTACGGGATATTCTTTATTGACTGGGAAGGACGAAAGCGTTTTCAACGTATCTCTGAACTACCCATCACTCCCATCAAACAGCTGAAAGATCTCATCTACTGGTGTGACTTCAAAAACGACATTCAGGCACGGCATCTTAAACCCTTGATTTTTGAAGAAGCGCTGAACAAAAAGAATCAAGGAGTAAAGGTCCCTGATTGGATGATCCCCACATCAAAGACCCTTGATGAACTTCTCATTAAGGAAGAACCTTTATAAACTGATAGGATCACCTCATTCTTCTATTGTATCAGTTATTCTTTTGTACTTGTAATTTATTTCGCTTATACTTGTAATCTTTCCACTTCCTTTTGTAATCTGATTCGAAGTTTAAGGAAAGATTTCAGTGAAAATACTTTACTCCATCAGTACAGAAAAGATCCCAGAAAACAGTAAAAGGGACAAATATTTTATGAGTTCTTTTTATCCTTATGTTTTCATTAAATAGCAATTTTCTCTGTTGCTATGTCATAATCAAATAGGGGGAGATTGTTGATCCAAAACCTCATTGATTTGATAATGACCCTCTCTTATATACTTAGTGAAAATTGTAAGTAAACAATATGTATCAGAGTTTCACTATCGCTGATAAGTACTAAGATCTTACAGTACTGCTGATAGGAACTCTCGCTCTTTAGATTAAACATTCAGCGAACACTGTTCACCATAATACTCTGAGTCTGTTCAGTCCTTATGGTGATCGCTGATAAGTTAGTTGTTTACTTATGATCTCTGAAGACAAGTTTCACGTCAACATAGGTTCTACGCTGAAGTCGAAGATCAAGCTCAAGAACCAGCGACAAGTCTCCTAATGAACTGATGCGGATCAGCGAAGACTCAGATTTGTCCACTCAACGTGAAGTATCAAGTACAAGACTTTAGCTATCGCTGAACTTTATCATTCGCTGATAAACAATGGTAAAGCGTTGAATCAACGAAAAGCTGATCATGAAGTCCTCCGTACAAAGTACTTTTGTCTTAACCACCCTTGCACGACTCCGTACGATATGTCAGAAAAAGAACCTCCTTATTGTCTGAAATCGTACAACCACTCTGATACTACACTGTTCAAACATGCGGCCACTAAGGTTGTCAATAAAGGTCAATGACATACAACCAATGAGCTGCTGCCAAGTGTAAAGTGTAAACTGCCATGCATTAAATGCATGCAGTATATATGAAGAAGAACTCACTTCATTTTGAAGTAACTTGCTAACTCTGGACAAGTTCATCCTTCTTATCTTGAGATAGGTTATTATTAGTAATTTCCTTCTCTTTCTTAGTGCAAGAAACTTAGTGTTCCAACTTGTTTAGATTTAGGTTTATCCTTAATCTTGTTCCGCAACAAGCTGTAAATTATTAATGATTTATCAATAAACAATTTAGAAAAGTAAAATCTATGTGTTTGTATTCAACCCCCCCCCCCCCCCTCTACAAACTTGTATAGCCCTTCGGGACCAACATGTTCTAAGCTGAAGTCGAAGATCAAGCCCAAAAAACAGCGACAAGTCTACTAATGAACTGATGCGGATATCAGCGAAGCCAAGATTTGTCCACTCAACGTGAAGTTACAAGTAGAAGACTTCAGCGAATACTGAACTTTATCACTCGCTGATAAAGAACTACTCAGCGAACGTTGATCATGAAGTTTCATCTACAAGTTACTTTTGTCTTACCTCCCTTGCACGCCTCCATACGATTTGTCAGAATAGGACATCCCTTTTGTCCAGGATCGTACTACCAACTCTGATTCTACACTGTACATGATGTGGCTACTAAGGTTGTCTACAAAGGTCAAACCATGCAACCAATCAGCTGCTGCCACGTGTAAAGTTGTATTGATATGCATTTAATGCATACAGTATATAAGAAGAACCCTACTTCAGAAATGAAGTGCTCGGCCATCTTCTTCTCTCTACTACTTTGTGTTAGAATATTATACTTAATATTCTTATCTCCTTTCTTTCTTATTTCTAAGTGTAAGAAATCTTAGTGTTTTCTTAACTTGTTTAGATTAGGTTTATTCCTTAATCTTATTCCGCAATAAGTTGTAAATTGTTTGATAAATATCAATAAACAATTTAGAAAAGAAAAATCTGTGTGTTTGTATTCAACCCCCCCCCCCCCCCCCCCCTTCTACAAACTTGTATAACCCATTCGGGACCAACAAAGAGTTTTTCAAATTCATCCTTTAGCTTCCGAACTTTCCAGTTTTTCTGATAACTCAGTCATTCTTCTTCGGAAGTAAGCTTGACCCTCATCAAATTCGGCTTTGCTCTTTTTCAAACCTACACATAACTCATTATGTTCTTTTATTCTTGCTTTTGAAAGTCTATTGTTTGATGAGCTTTTCTAAGTTTTTCAGTTAAATCATCTTCTTTGATGGTTAGTAACTCCTGTTGAATCATAAATTCATTTATAGTAAATGATTCAAAATTTTGTGATTCAACTTTTGCTTCGGGAGTTGACATCTTGTCCTCGAAAATGACATTTTCCTTCTTTTGAGACATTGTTACCTGAAATAATGAAAAATGTAAGATCGTTAACAAATACTTCGTGAGAAGTAGAATTTGTGAGCTTCAAAAATCAAAGAAACACGATTAAAATCAGAAAAAAATTTCAAAAAAAAAATTTTGAAAAAAAATTGTAAATTTGTCTTCCAAAATTAATTCCGAAAATTTAATGCGGAAAACTGAACTTTTAATCGACAAACCTGCAAAATATGAGAAAAATATATCAGTTACGGTTAAATGCAGGCAAAAACTGATAAAATTGACGAGAAATGAAAAATACTAAGAATAGGGACTAAAAATGACAACTTATGAAACTAAAATGAAAAACTAGGACTAAAATTGTAAAACACTAAAACTTGACAAAAACAAGGACTAAACTTGACAAATCCTAAGGTTAAAAACTGAAGAGACTAAAAATAACAAAATTCTAAACTTAAAACTCAAGAGACTGAAATTGACAGACTAATAAAACTATAACTAATAGGATTAAAATTGTAATAAAATGAAACTCAAACTACAGGGACTTAAAATGATACAAACTGAAACTATAAGTCCAGGGACTAAAAATGTAATAAACTGAAACAAACAACTATAGGGACTAAAAGTGAAACAAACTCAAACTTATACTACAGGGACTAAATCTGCCAAAATCTAAAGCTAGACTAACAGACTAACGGAAATATCTAACGAAGGACTAAAAATGTAAGAAAACTAACGAAGAACACTAACGTACAGTTAGTAAAATGATACTAACTGGACTAACTAGGACTTAACATAACTAGGACCTAAAATGTAACAAAATTAATGCTACTAACTGACAAACTAACGAATTTAACGGAAAAGGGACGAAAATGTAACAAATCTAACGGCACTAACGGAGCGCCGTTAGTTACTGTTCATCGTCACCCTCATCACGATTTACAGATTTTCACCTTGGTTTTTGTTCGATATTTCACGTCCAAAACGATTCATTTTGATTCCTTTAAGTTCTAAAACCATTACACAATAGATTTCCACGAAAAAACAAGATCATGCAACGGTTTTCTTCACTTTTCCGGTGACCCACGTTTTTTCGGCGAGGTGAATGTCGTGCGATAATATTTGATCGCATTCCGGCGACGATTTTCACAGCTCGAAACACACTGAACACTTGATGTTTTTCGATTCTAAATGATGCAAATTGATCCAAAACACAAAACTAACTGATCTGTGTAAAAAAAATCGATCAAAGCACATCTAAACATGAAAATCGATTCTTTCTACGTGAGATTCTCGATGAACAGTATATCGACCTGCACATGTTCAAAAACACCAATTAAATGCTGATTTTTCGAAACTGAATATTGCAATATGTTCTAAATTAAATGCTGATTTTTCGAAACACTGTGCGTAATGAGTCATTCTAGTTCGCGCTTGAATTTGTTCTTTGATATTCATTTTCATTTTCTTTGACTTCTGATCATCTCAGATCAGGACTCGTTCTTCAATGCTATGACTCCTAAACAAATCAGTTCAGGACCCGTACTTCATTATGTACTTCAATGTTTTAATTTGATAAATGAAAAGGAGTGTTAGGACTTATATTGTTTCTATGGTCTATCCAGAACCGGAAGGACCTACCCACGAAACACATCCATTTATAGACAACAGTGAGGGTTCTAGATACATAGATGAGTTTGGATCGAAAAGAATATGGTGAGGCTGTGACAGGACTTCAAAAGAATTATTGCTCCTTACCAAACCGAGTCAGTTATCCGGGTAACCACGCAATCTATTCATTCTCATTCTTTGGAGATGAATATTGAAACAGACATGGACCCAGTGTCGATAACTCGTGTCACCCCACCTAGCCACTCAAGTATCTCACAAAAGATGCTTGTTTCATTAATGCACAGAGATTTAGCACATAATCTATCTATTCCTCACTCGGAGGTCTTAGATATTGAAAAAGGAAGACATCAGCTCCTGTCTCCGAACTTCATTTTCTACTCACTATGTCTATTGATTTTTAACTTACGTCCCAAGTTAAATCAATATTTGAGCCAAACAGATATAATTTATTTCTTTCACACATGCACGAGTCTTTGTGATTCCCATCGCATATCTTCGTGATATTGCTGGAATAGCTTGAGAAGTAGTTTTTAATATTTTACTTCAGTGTTAACTGGAAGTCTTATCAGAGATACCCCAATGCCAACTCTGAACATAGGCCACACAATTATTTTAATTGGTGTGATAACAGTTACTATTTTGTTTCTGTGTTAGATATTTCCCCATTTTGGTTACTTAACGTCTTATCTGGTATTTTGCTAACTCATCAGTGTTGTCTTTGAAGTTACATGATGCTCAAGATGCTCCTAATCATCATCACGGGGAGAAATGATACAGATTCAAAGACACAGATCATCATCATGAGGGGGAGAAACGTTATAAAAGTTCAAAGACCCAGATTATCAAGTTGAGGGGGAGTAAGCAAAAGTTGAGGGGGCGTAACTGTTATGATCTGTGCAGAAAAGATTACAAAATGGTTCTTCTCATCCCTTATCAAGAAGTGTTCGCAACAAGTTGATTCCTCCTTCGAGCATATTGGTTCGACAAATTCTGAAGTTTTTCAAAGCTAATTCAACTCGCAGTTCAAAGACAGATTCTTGATTTTTAACTGAAGTTGCATTGTGGAATGTCACTGAGTCTGGTGATAAAGTTGATACTATGAAGATTAAGAGCATAATTCAAGGGGGAGCTTGGAAAGACATGAAGACAAGCAACACTAAAGTGTTTCAAAGATTCAAGAGGGAGAAAAGATCAAGACCTGAAGATTTCAAGACCATATTTTTCTTTATATAACCTTAAGGGGAGATTGTTAGGACCATAAATGTCCTATAAAAAAGAAATTGATATAAATAAATGAATATGTTTGTTTTTAATTGTAAAAGCCTCATAATGTAAATAGGCTTTAGTGTGTTAATGGGCTTGGGCTGTAAGCATCAAGACCTTGGTATAAATAGTTTTCTTTGTGTGTGATTAGGGTCAGATTAAGCAGAATAGTTTTGGTGCGCCTAATAGAGAGATAGAGAGAGTTTATCATTCTAATCTTGTAACACTCTCTATTCATTCAATACAAAGCTTAATTGTTTCGTGTTTACATTGTTACTTGATCAAACTGGGATCTACAATTTTCAATTTGAATATCCTCTAAATCATCAACAAAATCAATTTGTGTAAACAAATCACATTCAAACACAATGATTTTCCATAAACTTGAAATGATTCAATAAAATTCCAAAATCTCAAAAATTCTTCAATTTTCTTCAAAAATTGACAAAAATTCCTTCGATTGATGCACAAATTCGTCTTCTAGGCTCTGATACCAATTGAGAGTTTCAAATAACAATGATTTATCAAATAAGAACTTTATTATATGAGATAAATGTACAAAATAGGAATTAGATCTAGTTTCTCTCTCTAGACTCTCTCTCTAGAGTCATCTCTCTAAACACATACACACAATACGTATGTTATTCTCTAAAGTCTTACCCTCACAATTCCTTACACAGAGGTATTTATACCTTTGACCTTTTAGCCAATACCCTTGACTTTGACCAAGTACACTTATTACAAGACCTTTGACTTACAACTTTGACTATTACAAATGTATATAAATCTTGAATACATTTTGGTACTACATTCTCCCTCTATGGATTCAAGATTTAAAAATTTATGACAACAGTCTTCAGCTCTTTTGATCTTCAGATCTTCACCACTTTAAACTATTTGACGAAACTTCAGATAAGCTTTATCTTCAAGAATCCACTTTGACAGCTTTAAACTTCATTTGGCTCTTCAGAAACAAATAGTCATCAACGTCTTGAAACATGAACTTCAAATCTTTGTAGCGTTGATCAAAGTCTTCAAAACAAAATCTTCGTATCTTTGAATCTTCGTAACACAGATCTTTGCATCTTTGAACTTTGATAAATTTCTTCAGTCTTTGAACATGAACTGGCTTTGAGGTTTAATTGGCTTTGAGCTTTAAAACATTCTTGATAGAACTTTAAGTTTGAATTGTCTTTGTATTTTCAAACATTTCATCATCTCGAACTCCTTGACTTGCCTTTCTTTGACTTTGGCAAATAACTCATTGACTTTCGGAAATTGAAATCTTCAAACTATCTCTCCCTTTTCTTTTGTTTGATATTTCCAAAAAGATTAAACCTAGATTAAGAGTGTAGTGCCCACTACGAAAGGCATTGGGTCACAATATGATAATAAATTGGTATACTACAATGTAAAATACAAAATGAATTGAAAATAGAATGCTAACGCTCTTGCTCTCTTCGATCTACCCTATCGATGCTATTGATCCCCACTTTTCATAAGAAACAAGCAATACTATTAATACTAGAAGAACAAGGAGGGGAAACAAAAATTGTAAAGAAACAAAGGTGATTTCCCTTTGTGATTGATTTTTTGGGATTATGGGCACTGTGGATCCCACTACGAATGATTTTTTGGGGTAATATCATAAAATCATTACAACTGGTTCAAAAGTGCTAAAGTGTTCTCTCATTTCTCAGGTAAAAAGATTAGACCAAATATGGGGGGTTTGAGAGATAAATGACCAATATACACAAAAGAAATGAGAAATAAAAATTATGTAATAACCCTATCACACACCCAATCTTAAATCAATACTTGTCCCCAAGTAATGAAAGATGACAGAATAAAAAGACTTAGGGGAAAGAAAATAATATGCAATAAGCTAAAGGGACTTGACAGATCTTCATAGAGATGAATGGGCCTTGATCATACCATTAAGACCTTCTTTTCACTTGTCAACTTTTGATCACTAGGGATTTGATTGGATTGTGATATATTTAGGGCTTGGAAGGCATTTCCTATTGCTTTGCAACATATTCCCCCAAACTTGTTTGGAGTTGTAGTCATCCCATGATTTTTATTTGTTATTTATATTTTTATTTTGCTTTTCTCAAAAATGAATTGACAAGTTGACACTCTTGACTCTGAACAAAGTACAACAATTTTAATTGTGAGCACTTTAGATTTGTTTTGTTTTAGCCACCACCAAACTTAAGACTTCACGGTGTCCTCATTGTGACTTGGGAAAAATACAATGAGTGGTCTAAGGGATAACAAAGGGAGTGTGTTTAGCTTGGTGTATGATAAAGAAGGAATATCCCATTTTGTGGATCCTAGATTAGTGCAATAACAGTAATATCAATGATCAATAAGCCATAACAACGTTTGATTTCAACTTGTCATCCATCTATCATTCATTCAAAGTGATAAACCATTCAGAGAGTATTACAATGTGTATCAAGAATGATTAAGAAGGATTTTTGGGCTTACCTAAAACTAAAGGTTAAGTTATCTATTTATACCTAGGCCTATGATTACCAAGGCCCAGGCCCTTTAACGCACTAAAGCCCATTTAACACAATAAAGCTTTTACATAAATAAATCAAACTAATAAGCCTATTAATTTCTTTATATCACTTTCTATTTCATAGGACATCTATGGTCCTAACAGTCTCCGCCTAAAGTTATATAAAGAAAAATTGGTCTTGAAAACTTCAGGTCTTGATCTTCTTTTCCTCTTAAATCTTTGAAACACTTTGGTGTTGCTTGGCTTCAAGTCTTTTCAGGCTCCCCCTTTAATAAAGCTCTAATCTGTAGTTTCAACTTTATCATCAGATTCAATGAACAATAACCTTGAATGAGTGCACGAAAAGCAGCTTTCAACTGTAGAAACTCAACACATCGGATAAGCACACATGAAAGATAATGTGTGAGTTACGTGACATTCCACAGTGCATCTTTAGTTAAAATAAAGAATCTGTCTTTGAACCGCGAGTTGAATATGCTTTCAGCTTTAAGAACTTGTAGAACCAATATGCTCGAAATAGGAAATAATAACTTGTAGCGAACACCACTTGATAAGGGATGAGAAGAATTGATCACTTGTAAACACTTTGAACTCTTTTCGGAATTATTCAAACAACAGTTACCCCCCTCAGTTTTTGCTAACTTCCCCTCAACTTGATAATCGATGTCTTTGAATCTGTATCATTTCTCCCCCTCATGATGAGTAGGAGCATCTAGAGCATCATGTAATTTCAAAGACAATACTTATGAGTAGCAAAACACCAGATAAAACAATATAGTAACCAAGGGGTAAATATCTAACACAGAAACACAATAGTAACTGTTATCACAACAATTAAAATAATTGTGTGGCCTATCTTCAGAGTTGGCATTGGGGTATATCTGATAGGACTTCCAGTTATCACTGAAGTAAAATTTTAAAAATTACTTCTCAAACTGTTCCGGCAATATCACGAAGATATGCAAATGGAATCACAAAGACTCGTGCATGTGTGAAAGAAATAAATTATATCTGTTTGGCTCAAATATTGATTTAACTTGGGACTCAAGTTAAAAATCAATAGACTCAGTGATTAGAATATGAAGTTCGGAGACCGGAGTTGATGTCTTCCTTTTTCAATATACAAGACCTCCGAGTGAGGAATAGATAGATTATGTGCTAAATCTCCGCGAATATATGAAACAAGCATATGTTATGAGATACTTGAGTGGCTAGGTGGGGTGACATGAGTTATCGACATTGGGTCATGTCTTTTTCAATATTCATCTCCAAAGAACGAGAATGAATAGATTGTATGGTTACCCGGATAACTGACTCGGTTTGGTAAGGACCAATAATTCTTTTAAGTCCTATCACATCCTCACCATTTTTTTTGTCACTCCAAACTCATCTATCAGGCTAGACCCCTCACTGATGTCTATAAATAGGATGTGTTTTTTAGGTAGGTCCTTCCGGTCTGGATAGACCATAGAAACAATATAATTCCTAACACTCCTTCTATGTATCAAATAGAACAGTTTAGTAATCAGTGAAGTACGAGTTCTAAACTGAGATGTTTAGAAGTCAAAGCATTTAAGAACGAGTCCTGATCTGAGATGATCAGAAGTCATAAAAATTAAGTCTGAGTTCTAATTTGAGGTAATCAGAAGTCATAAAAATGAAGATGAATTTCAAAGAACAAGTTCAAACGCGAACTAGAATGACTCAGTAAGCACAATATTTGCAATAAATGAAACAATGATCAGAAAGTTTAATTGTGAAGAACAAGTCACAACTAATGTGTCAGATATGAATTGAATCATTAATATGAAATGACGAAGTATGAAGACAAATTGGAATTCAAGCGAGTGTATTTCCATCGAAAAATCAACCAGATATATGAGACATGGAAATAACTAAATCAAGAAAAATATAACACGTGGCAATTCTGGAAATTAGAAGCGAAGAAAAACAAACACGGGTAAGTTTTTCAGAATAAATTACCACGGTCCTTTGAATTCACTAAAAATTCATGTATGTGTCAAATACCTTATACTCCCCCTCAAAAATGGCATAACATTTGAATGTTCGTCATGTGATGTGAATAATATGAATTAAAGCGCACATGACATTCCTGCAAAATAGATTAGAAGGATTTTGGTATCCATCCATTGATGGATCCTTGACGGTTAGATGCCCTATTATAGTGAGGATCGTGGATACTATAAGTACCATACCAATGAGATTCATACTTTTGGTCAACAAAATCATTCATACCACATGCAGAACAACAAATACGATCATGAGAAAGTTGAAGCAACTGTTGAATTGAGTAAACTCTTAAAGGAAACATCACATTTTGTTCAACAGAAGTACGAGAATTAAAAGCATCATGATTATGATTGTATGTCCTAACATGCGAAACTGACTTAAATGAATTTGTATTCGTTGTGCTTTCATTTGACTTTTTCACTACCCAAACTTGTTTGAACCTTTTTCTCCGACCATTATTATCTGAAATATCATTAAAGTCATGATCAGTAGAGCTTGAGTAGTAAGGATGTCTATTTTGAGAACGGCCGGTCGTTTTCCATCTCTGTGAACTTTTTTAGATTTAGAATTGGTTTTGGAAGCATTGTTCATAGATCAGGATTTAGGTGCGGATGTAGAACATTCACCCTTTTGAAATTTTACCGGTCGATCAACTGCTTTTGAGAGAAAATCGGTATGCCTTGGAAGAGGTTTATCGAATTCAAACTTCGAAAACTCCTCATCTGAACAACTGTTGGATTCCATAAAAGTGGAAAAATCAATTTCACTCTTGATGGAACATCATTAGTTGAAGGAGGTGAGGAACATTTTGGAACAGTGTTTTGCGAAGAATCAGTGGCGGAAGCTTTTTGAAAATTAGAATTGAGATTCTTTTGCAAACACTTTACTTGAGGTTCTTTTCCTTTTCTTGGAGAAGTTTTGCCAATAAAAGTCTTACAAGAAGATGTATCGGACGAGTTAGAGGAAGGTTCAGACAGAGTGACTTTCATGTTTTGAAGTCGGTCAAACTTATTTTGAAGTTCGCCCTTACAAACCTGCTCTTGCATCACTTATGTTGCCAAGGCAGACAGTTTGGATGTGAGACTGTTGATTTCTGTCTTAAGAGCTTCCTTTTCCTCATTAGATACAATTTCTGTTTTTGTGGAATTCAATCCTTTTCCTTTTCTTTTTCTTGTTTTTGAAATTTAATCCTTTCATGTTCAAGTGACTCCTCTAACTCGACTATTTTTATTTCTAAAACAAGATAGGGAACATAGCGTTTAAACTCGTCCGTCTCTGTTTTAGTTTCAATTGCTGGGGTCTCATCCTTTTTAGAGGAATCATTGGGCTTTGCAACTTTGTAGCCGTCAAAGTAGTTATTCGAAAGGTACTTGGATTTCTTTTTCGCATAAGAGGAGTTAAGAACTTCATATGCAAAAGGTAATTGCATTTTAGTTGTATGCTTGCATTTATATTCCTCAGTTTCCTCTTCCTTCTCTTTGAGTGGTCTCGTCCATTTGATTTTATATTCGGGATATTTTCTATCAAGGCCTAGAAAATTAAACTCGTATAAAGTTGGCCTCATTGATAAAATATTTTTCAAATAGTGTGGGTTGTTGTACCCAATTCCCCATTCTTTGTTAAAATAACTGAATTCTTTAGGTTTGTTCAGATGGATCATTTGATCGGTTTGACCTCGTTTATAAAGTTTAAGCTCAAGATCTTATATTTTCGAAACATGCTCTTTGATTTGTATTTGAATAGAGGAGCATTGATAGACAATCTCAGCTTTCTCATTCTCACACTGATCAAGCTTTGCGTTTAAATCAGATATTTTGGCACGTAAGTCCTTTGGTGCTATCGAAAGATTTACACACTTTCTTTTAGGTTAGTATTATCGGACTTAATATTTTCTATGATCCTCTTTTGAACATCTAGCTTTTCTTTTAAAGAGGTTATTTCAAGCAGTTGTTCATTTGAGGTAGCTTTACAGGAATCTACTTTTTGAACAAGTAAACGCATCTGATCCATTAAGGCTTGATGGATAGGAATACATACCTGGCATAAATCTCCGAGATCCGGAGGATTGTTGTGGTTGCCTATTACAAGAGCATCTCGAGAAGACATATTAAATTGCACTTTGATGATCGTCAGACAGTATCAAGGATACCCAATGTCCCCCTTCGGCGACTTAGCACGAGGGTCCCGCTCCGGGTGGGGTCAAGGGGCAACGCCCCGAGAAAAAAATTTAAAACTACGAGTTCAGAAAGCTCCCAGATATGAAATCCGGGTGGTTTCCGGATAGGGAATCCGGGAAAAAAAGAATCCGGATGAAAGAGTCCGGATAAACAAGTAACCGGAAAAAAATCTTACCAGATGAGGCTGTATCCGGAAGAAGAGCTAACCGGATAAATGTTCCGGATTGGAGGAAATTACTCGGGTGATGTACTTACCGGAAAAAGCTATCCGGAGGAGTTCCGGGAAGTATGAGTTACCGGGAAAAGTTCCGGATACGGGAGAATTTACCAGAAAATTTGAGCAACCCGGATGGGTGCGTCCGGACAGAGGAACTTACCGGGAAATTAGAGCAAACCGAATGAGTACGTCAGGACACAGAGGAGTACCCGGAGAGACCGTCCGTTAAAGTGACGAGAAAATTGGAAACTTACCCGAAAACAATGCAGACTTCCGGACACGACGACTGTTCATGAAATTTGGATCAGGGTTCGATTAGGGTTGCTCGATTTCAATCCTGTAATGTGAGAAAGCAACCAAAACACAAAAAAACACTAACCCTAATCAATTTCTAAGCAAAAAGCTTGATTTTGATGCAAAATTTTGAAACTTTCAATAACATAGACCAAAAAATTAAGAACACTATTTTGCTTAAAAACTCACTCAATCGATCAAAGTAAACTCTAAAAACTTGCAGAAACGCTAACAATGCTATTATGAATCTATTGTGACGAGTGGAATCAAACGATTTTATCAAAATCACAAGAATGCGATTTTAGAACAAATAGGCAGTCGATAAAAACTTACCAGGATACCTTGAATCGAATTGTCTGTCTGTTCTGATACCAATTGTGGATCCCAAATTAGTGCAATAACAGGAATATCAATGATCAATAAGCCATAACAACGTTTGATTTCAACTTGTCATCCATCTATCATTCATTCAAAGTGATAAACCATTCAGAGAGTTTACAATACGTATCAAGATGATTAAGAATGATTTAGCGTGTCTTGCTTAAACTATGTTTAAACTAAACCGTATATACCTAGGGCTTAAGCTTCAAGCCCATGGCTCATTAAGCTAAACTAAGTCCATTTACCAATTAAAAGCTTTTACAATTAATATTCTTTTATTTATATCACTTTCTATTTTATAGGACATTTATGGTCCTAACACATTTCAAAGTGACAAGTTAAGGGTCCAAACTTCAGAAAGTGGGTCATTTAGTTCTAAGATCTAAAAGTTATGGCTTCTTGAGTTTGGTAAGATAAAAAATATTCAAACATGAAAAACGATTAGTAACCTAAAAGATCCTACTAAAACAATATGGATAGCATGCATTAATACATCAAAGGTAAGATGAGTAAATCGCCATAGGGCCAAATAACATCTACAAGAAAAGGGATACAATACCGACAATAACAAGAAATATTCAAATTAACAAAATAGAAGATTGACATGGTCGACTTTGTAAGTTTTCTTTACATGGAGTGGGCAGGGGGTGCTTGGAACTCTCACTCAGAAAGTGATTGACCTTTTGCCCATTAACCTTTAAGGTTTCTACAGAGTGAGAAACCATCAAATCAAGGTTCTAAAGGGACTTATCTTCACCGTTGTGCATAGCCTTGTTCAACAAAATTATATATTTTCTGGGTATAGCCTTAGTCGTGATTTGAATAGTGCAACAACTCATCACACATACATAGAAAATGGGATTTGTGAGCTCCTTATAAGTCTCAAGTTGTGGGCAACCATACTTCCACCATAGTTTTAAGCTAGATTTGGAGTTATTGGATCAACCTGTTGCTTAGGCTTTGGAGTGTTACAAATGGTATCAGAGTCGATCCTTGTACCATCAGTATGGTGGGGAAAACCTCATCGGTATCATGAGTCCCCCAAGGGGTGTTTGTAACATCTTAGGCGAATACCACATCGCCGAATACGAGGAAGATTCTGGGCAGGCCTGGTGAGGACGTCAAGAGTTTAAGTGGAGGATTTTGTAAAAACTTGTCTCACATAGATATAAAAAAGGATTTGTGAGATCCTTAAACATTCACAAAAGATTGTTTATCAATTAGGTGTCAATAGTCATTCAATATTTTAATTAGGGGTGCTCACGGGTTGGGTTGATCGGGTTGAAGGCATTTCGACACATCAACCCAATGTTGGCGGTTTGAAAATATTTCAACCCAACCCAACCCAAACAAAGTTACAACCCAACCCAACCGGGTTAGTCGGGTTGGTCGGGTTGTGTTTAAACAAAGTAAAATCAAAATTAAAAACATAAAAAATAAAGAAAACATGTCTTTAAAATACAACCAATAATTCAGACAATATTTAGATACTATATATAAAAATGTCTAAACCAAATATGATCAAATAACTTGACGTCTCTAATTTGCATATTTCTTAAATCTTAAACATATCGTCATCTACTGTTTTTTTCAATTTGCATATATATGTTAACATTTACTATATATATATATATATATATATATATATATATATGTGTGTGTGTGTGTGTGTGTGTGTGTGTATGTGTGTGTGTGAAGGAGTTATATAGAGATGGATAAGAGATTAAATATATATATATATATATATATATAGGGAAGGGTTCAATTGAGAAGTCTAAATATTTTGAGAAATAGAGAAGTAAAAAAACACGGGAGTGTTCATATATGAACGTTCATATATAAACAGTCATATATGAACGTTCATATATGAATGTTCATATAACAGTCATATATGAACGTTCATATATAAACAGTCATATATGAACACTCCAACGTTCATATATAAACGTTCATATAACAGTCATATATGAACGTTCAAATATGAACGTTCATATATAAACAGTCATATATGAACACTCCCCGTGTTTTTTTACTTCTCCATTTCTCAAAATATTTAGACTTCTCAAATGAACCTAACACTATATATATATATACATATATATATATATATATATATATATATCGGGTTCATCGGGTTGGGTTGGGTTCAAATTATCGTAACCCGATATCAACCCAATACATACGGTTTGAAGGTTTTATAACTCGATTGGACATCGGGTTGCTTCGGGTTAGGTTATTTCACGTCGGGTTGGGTTGGGTTGGGTTGGTCGGGTTTTTGAGCACCCCTAATTTTAATCATATGATTTTAAAAACCTATAAATATTGAATAATCTATCAACTCACATACGGCATATTGATAAGCATGTAATGTTTTTATTTGATCAATCTTATCTAGAAAACAACTTTAGCCAATGATCAGATGATACCAAATATAGACCAAAAATAAATTAAATAACAATATTAGGTTAAATCCAATTAAATGATTATTGGTCCAAGACACAATATAACAGTGGCTTTCAATCAGCATCGTAAATTTAAAATAATTTAACAAACCCAATATCCAAATTAAATTAAATTAACTAGCCAATTAAAATTAAATAGCAATGTACTTGATTAATCGAACATACATTAAATGACAACAATGAACTTTGTTGTAGACATTTAATTACTATATACATTAAAATCCAAATAATAAGGATACTCGTATGACATTGAACCAAAATTAAGGGTTCTCTCCCTAATTAACCACATGAAAAACAAATTAAAAATAACCATAATTTTCATTGTTTAAAAAACAACCATCAAGTTCTCACTTCCATCATCTCAATGCGAGATGGCCCACGAAAAAGAGGAAAGTTTAGAAAATTTGTGATGTGACGCATGAATGACAAAATATGACGTGAGATGTGATGACAACCTTTTTTATTTTTATTTTTTCCATTATTATAAACAATAAATTACGTTTTCGGTCCTTTTGGTTTGTTGATATTTTCTTTTTTTATTATTGATAAAGAGTAAATTACGTTTTCCATCCCTGCATCCCATGATTTATAATTATTTATTTTTTCGTTTTTATAACTTATTAATTGTTTTTATCGTTCTTATAATTTCATTTATATTAGAGGGAATTATGATATCAAAAAAAAATTATAATTTTGTTTTGTTTAAACATAAACTAAAAAGTTAATTATATTGAATACACTAATAAAATATTTTATAGGTACACAAATATATATTATTATGATATCAAAATAAAGAAAATAAAATATTATTTTATAATTTTATTTATTTAAACTTAGGCATTGTTTGGGAAAAAAAACTAGCTTATAAGCTAATTTTTTCTGTAACATGTTTGGATGACAATAAGCTACCTTTTTGAAGCGCTACTTGAAGTAGCTTTTTAGTAACTTTTTGTGAATATTTTAATATTACCCATATTAATATCAATTATTATTTATTAACTATTATTATAAATAAATATAAAATTTTTAAATTTAATTAATATTAATTAATAAATATTAATTACTATTAACTGAAAATTATTATATTAAATTAAATTTTAACTATACATTAATATTAATTTTTATTTATTTAGAGTTATTGATAATTATAAATTATTTTTATTTATTTTTTTATATCAATCATTATATTTTAATTATCAATTACTATTTATCTTTTCATCATTATTTGATTATTTTTTTCATATTGTATGTAGTAGGGGTGCTCACGGGTTGGGTTGATCGAGTTGAAGGCATTTCGACACATCAACCCAATGTTGGCGGTTTGAAAAAAATTCAACCCAACCCAACCTAACCCAATCCGTTCGGGTTGGTCAGGTTGGTCGGTTTATGTTTAAACAAGGTAAAATCAAAACTAGAAACATAAAATTAAAGGAAACATGTCTTTAAAATACAACCGATAATTCAGACAATATTTAGATACTATATATAAAAATGTCTAAACCAAATATGATCAAATAGCTTGAAGTCTCCAATTTGCATATTTCTTAAAATCTTAAACATATCGCCATCAACTGTTTTTCTCAATTTACATATATATGTTAACATTTAATATATATATATATATATATATATATATATATATATGTGTGTGTGTGTGTGTGTGTGTGTGTGTGAGTGTGTGTGAAGGAGTTATATAGAGATGGATAAGAGACTGAATATGTATATATATATATATATAGGATACGAATCAAATACAAACCATGTATTTGTTGCACCCCTTACAAACCAATGTGCATATATGCATAATCTGGGATGCATATATGCATCGTCCCATATGAATGTATGTCCATTAAATGTATATTCTTGCACGTATGCATATGCACATTGTTTACATATGAACATTGGTTGTTCACATATGCACACTGTGGTTTGTAAGGTGTGCAACAAATGCAAGGTTTACATTTTACGGAGCCTCTATATATATATATATATATATATATCGGGTTGGGTTGGGTTCAAATTTTTGTAACCCGATATCTACCCAATACATTCGGTTTGAAGATTTTACAACTCGATTGGACATCGGGTTGCTTCGGGTTGGGTTATTTCACGTCGGGTTGAGTTGGGTTGATCGGGTTGGTCGGGTTTTTGAGCACCCCTAGTATGTAGCGGATATTTAAAATCATAAATTAATATATATTTTTTCTAAAACTTTTTTTAACAAATTTAAATTTTATAGTATATATGTAGTAATAAATTTGAAAGTCATTTAATTAACATGTTATGTTATTTATTTTTCTTACAACATTGGTTGTATTAATTAACATATTATATTGTTATAAAATTGTTTTAATTATACAATCAAAATATTGTAATCGATAATTTATTGAAGATGCCCTTTTTGGTCATTTTACATGTTTATAAGCTAGTTTTGTCAAACATGACTTCTTCATCAGCTAGCTTATCAGTCAACAGCTAGCTTATCAGCTACCAGCTAGCTTATTAGTTTGTTTCCTAAACATAGCCTTAAACTAAAAATTTAAGTATATTAAATAAAATTTAATAAAAATATTTTTTTAGTTATTTTGATATCATAGTATATATATATATATATATATATATGTGTACATATAAAAATATTTTATTAAACTTTATTTAATATAATTAACTTTTTATGTTAAGTTTAAACAAAACAAAATTATAAAATAATATTTTATTTTATTTTATTTATTTTGATATCATAATTCCCTCAAATATAAATGAATTGTAAACTATATGAACGATAAAAACAATCAAGTATAAGTTATAAGAACGAAAAAATAAATAATTATAAATCATGGGGACTGAAAACGTAACTTACTTTTTATCAATAGTAAAAAAAAGAAAACATCAACAAACCAAAAGGACCGGAAACGTAATTTACTATTTATAATAATGGATAAAATAAAAATAAAAAAGGTTGTCATCACATCTCACTTCACATTTTGTCATTCATGCGTCACATCGCAACTTTTTCTAATTTTTTCTCTTTTTTGTGGGTCGTCTCGCATTGAAATGAAAGAAATGAGAACTTGATGGTTATTTTTGTAAACCATGAAGATTATGGTTATTTTTATAATTTAATTTTTTGATGTGGTTAATTAGGAAGAGAACCCAATTTGAAATTAAATAAAATGCCCCACCTTCACGTTTGACTTAATGAAATGCCCAAACTCTCCCCAATTTAACCAAACTACCTAAAAAAAATCCGTGAAATAGTCCATGATCACGGACTAAAAAAATTCATTTTGGTCCCTAAAATCCGTGAACCTTGTCCGTGGAGTTCGCGAAGGCCCCTGAAATCCGTGAAATTTACAACTTTGGTCCCCGAGTCCGTGTAATTTATTAGGATTCGTGAATTTGGCCGTGAAAATCCCTATGATTTCATTTTTATGAGTTTTTCACGTTTTTTTTTCATGCTTTTATTGTTTTTTTTTCACAAGTTGTCTGATAATTGTACTATTGTCATTCAATTTGTGGTTGCAATTCATCTTCTCATCCAACTTTCATCTATAAAGATCAGTAAAATGTAATCCATGGTCGTTCATCACATCCATTCCATTGTTCTTTCTTGCTTTCTTTCTTCATCATTTCAATTTTTTCTTTCTAAGATTCTACTGAAAAAATGAGTTCAGTTGTTGAAAAAGCTAAGCTATATTTCTGTTGCGATGGTGAATGGATGCAAGATAACAATTAGTGGGATTTTTCTTATAAATCTAAGCATGGTGTAAAATTTCCAGTAAACATTACACATCAGAAGTTTCTTGCTTACGCCATGCAAAAATGTGGAATCAAACGTTCTGTTGTTTGCAAGTTAGTATACAAGAATGATGACTCAATCTTTGAGTTAACCGACGATGGATATGTTTCTGGTTTTATGCAATTTGCAGCCCAGTCAGATAGACCTCTAGCACTTTTTTGTGTATGTCGATTCATCGATGTGCGACGAAGGTGATGTCGAAACCCTCGGTGGTAATCAACTGGATCCCGATTCTCTATTTCAGGCGTCCTACGACCCAACATTTAATTCAGATCATACATATGGTCTTAACAACTTTTATCCCGATTTTGTTCCAGATACGCAACCAGAAGAAGACGAAGAAAGACGGTTTGCTGGAGTTGCTGATGACGAAACCTATGTTTTCACAATGGGTATATCTGATAGGCAAATCAGATATCGATAATGATGAGGACGAAGAAGTAGAAACATATACCCCTACTAATAAATCATTTGGTGAGTTAAATGATTATTTTGATATGCCTCCTCCCTTTCCAACCTCGGAGACCTATATACCAACCTACCAACCCGCACCTTATAATCGCAGTTCAAGGTTAGCTGAAGGTCAGGTATATGATACGAAGAATGAAATTTCCATACAGCTCAGAATTAAGTTCATGGAAGAGGGTTTCGTGTTTAAAATGAAGAAATCTGACAAACTCATATTTGATGATGTATGTGGGAGAGACAATTGTAATTGGCGTTTGACGGCGAAGTCTGTGGGCCCTAAAGGATCGATGTTTACCTTTAGAAAGTTGCACGACGTACACACTTGTTCGAGGACGCAACTGAATCCCAACCACTTATAAGCCAACAAAAGGACTTTGGGCCATATATTTAAAGGAAAATTTATTGATGCTAGCAGGGCATTTCGGCCAAAGGACATTGTTAACGATATAAACGAGCAGTACGGGATGACAATCGGTTACCACCAAGGTTGGCATGCGCGATGTAGGGCACTACTACTGGTGAGAGGTACTCCGGAGGAGTCGTATGAACGAATCCCTACGTATTTATATAATTTGGAGCTGCATAATTCAGGTACACACCCTAGAATAAGGACTGATTCAAACGGACGCTTTGAGTTGTGTTTCGCTGCCCTTGGATGTGCGGTGCGTATATTAATAAGTCAAATGTTTACATCTTATAAATTATAACATTTACAAAGGGAAACCACCTACATTTTTGCAGATCCACACTTTTTGACAAAACTGCGTCGTGTCCTTGAAATAGGTGTTGCCCATTTAAAGGTACATTACTTGGGTATGATGTTCTTGGTGGTTGTCATGGACGGAAATAACAACATTGTGCCTATAACTTTCGGAGAAGGCAAGTCCGAGACCGGGGAAGAGTGTGGTTGGTTTTTGTCCATGTTGAGAGAATGTATCGGAGACCTGGCAGGGTTGGTGTTTATGTCCGACAGGGCTGCTTCCATAAGCGCCGCAATTTTCGCCGTGTACCCAACGACCCCTCATGCCCTATGTTGTCGACATTTGGAGATGAACGTGAAAAGCGCGGACAAGCGTATTACAACATACAACACGACCTACTGGAAGGCATGCAAAACGTATACGGTTCTGGAGTTTGACCAGTACATGAATTCACTACGAGTTAGTGTAAATCGTGGAGCACGGAGCACAAGTTATGGACGATGCTGGTAAAGAGAGGTGTTCAAGAGCCCATTTTCCTGGATAACAGTATAACATTATGACCTCCAATAGTGCAGATTCGGTGAATGCACTCTCCCATTTTTCTCGTAGATTACCGATTGTACAACTTATGGAGTGCTTCTAAACCTTTCAACAAGAGTGGTACCTTCTTCGACGGCAAAAAGGAGGTTGATAAACTCTGAAAATTTGAACTTATATATACTTTCTATTTCGTGTTCTTTATAAATCGTAACACAATTAACACATATCTGTAGATCAAATGCATAATAGAGTCACACCAGTGGAGGATAAGATAATTCTCAGAAGGGCGGGAAAGTATGCGGCATGGATGGTACACGGAATTGGATATGAGAAGTACCAGGTTCAGGATAACCGTTTGGAAGCGACTCTCGATATGATCAACCATGTTTGTTCATCTCTGTAATGGCAAGTTTTTGGGTTATCGTGTGGTCATGCCATCGCTGCTGCAAGACGTATGGGTCGTAGAGATTGCACCGATTTGGCTATAAGTTACTACACGTCTGAAACTTACCGGGAAACATATCGGGAGGTAATCAATCCAGCTAGACCCCTTGATTCATGGGTGTCACCACACGTCGCCCTTCCGCCATGCTATCCACCGTTAATAACTAAGAGAAGTGACGGGAGAACGATCGACGTCCATCTCGTGGTGAAGGTCTGATACAGAGAAAATGTGGTAGGTGTGGAGCAGTAAGACATACTCATGGAGATTGTCCAACTTTTGCCCCTTCAAGCGTGCCTAGGAGTAGAGGTTCAGGTAGCCAAAGAAGTCGCTCGCAGGGCCCATTGGAGCTAGAACCACATGGACCTATAAGATATGATAGCATTGACCTGAACATTAATTTCCCTTGATTTTAACGAGTAAATCTTATATGCTAAGTGCTCTTGTTTTTATGTGCAGTGTTGATTTTATCTACTTTATCGTGTTTGTTAAGTGTTCTTATGTGGGAAATAAAGTAAACATTAAAGCATTATTTTATTAAGACGCACATTTTGAAGAAAACATGGAAGTGCATTTAAAGAAAATCAACAACCACCCTTATAGAAATCTACTACGGGTAGATTTCCTGGATTTTGATGATCCACTCAGACTTTTCCCTGATCATGTCATCCATTCCGGTGTAGCTTTCTTTGATTTCTCTGACTTCATAGATCTCTCGTTGCAGGAGTGCAATCTCGCGCTTCCTTTGTGCAAGGTCTTGTTTCTTCTCCGCTATCACCTCCTTTTTGTCTTTCTGAATTTCCCTGTTGTGTAGCCACAACTCTTATCTTTTCGATATTCGCGTTCGCCTGATCACAGGTATTTATCAATCTGTCAGGCATTTTTTGAGACATTGGAAGACCCTACGGCTGGTTCGAATAATACATCGGTGGTTCATTCCATCCATGTGTCTGGACGTAGGTCTCCCACTCATCGTCCCATTGTTGTTTCTTCTCATCCGTGATTGGCTAATCGGTCGCAGTTCTCCCAAACTATGAACACTCCTCCGTTGTTTTTGGTACCTTCCAGTTACTCCGGAAAGTTCCACCATTCAGCGGTTGGTTGTCGGCGGAGCGTGAAGTGTCAACCCCATTCACTGACTTTTTCTTGTTTGAGCGTGAACCTCCAGCCATAGTGTTATGAAAAGGTAGAGAATGTTTGTAAACGGTGTAGATGGTAGATAGGATAGATAGCAAGTTGTGAATTACTACTTCATCAGACCATCATAGTCGTGAAAAGGTAGGTTCGTGATCGCGGATGTGGATATGGTCAAAAGATTCGTCTGAAAAGTTCCAAAAGATTCGCCTGAAAAAGGCTGCTAGATTCGCCTGCAAAGGTCTGCAAGATTCGGCTGCAAAGGCCTGCATGATTCGCCTGAAAAAGGCAGCCAGATTCACCTGCAAAGGCCTGCAAGATTCGCCTGAAAAAGACTGTCATATTCCCCTGCAAAGGCCTGCATGATTCGCCTGAAAAAGGCTGCAGGATTTGCCTAAAAAAGGCTGTCAGATTCGCCTGCAAAGGCCTGCAAGATTCGCCTGAAAAAGGCTGCCAGATTCCCTTTAAAAGTAGAAGGTTTATGTTGAAAAAGGCTGCCAGATTCCCTTTAAAAGTAGAAGGTTTATGTTGAGCAAATGTAGGTTCGCAATTTCTTCTTGTGGCTATAAATACCCATGTCAATACCAACGTAAAAGTCACAACATCCATACAACATTTTCATATCATAATACTCTTGTCTTTCACCAAACACATGGCTGGAAATGCATCATCTTCAAACCCACCGTCTTCACAAACAAAGCCGGAAAGGATGAAAAAATTGATAGATAAAAATGAAGCGGAGATTGTGGATCCCAGATTGTGCAATAAACCGATATTAATTAAATAATAAGCAACAATAATGAATCAATAACTAGTGTCATCCATCTCATTCATAATCATAATGTTTACAATGAAGAACAGGGCTCTGGAAAACTAAAAGATGGATTAACCTAAAACATTAGGAAAATAAAACTATTTATACCTTTTGAGGTATTTACATTATTAACCCACAACTTTAAGGAAATTACATATTTTACCCTAACAGAGATCGAACAACTCACTGAAACGTGAAAACAAATGATGTCCAAGAAGGATGGACACCTGAAAAGGCTCGAAGAGGAAGAAAAGGACATAAAAAGGTTGAAGATGGAAATAAAAGATAAGGAGTTATGTATTCGTCGAGAAAACTTAGAAGTCCACAAGATTGTACAAGACTTCACAGTTCTTCAAGCGAAGGTAACCGAGAAGCAAACCTGGATTGATCAATGTAAAGCATTTTATCCTTAGGTGGTGCTAGTTTTGTTGTTTTGTACTTTGCAGTTTCTATGTTGTTGTTTCATACCTGGAGTTTCTATGTTGATGTTTCATGTTGTACTTTGCTCATGAATAAAGGATTTTGGGTTTTTATGAGTTTTTATTTTGATACTAGTGCAAAAGTTGGGTATAAAATACATACGTTAATTGTTTCCCAAACATAAAGCAATAGAACACCTAAAGTTCATTCCACATCAACATAAAAACAATTATTTGAAATACACGTGAACATAAACATAAAGCGATAGATTAGACATAACAAACACATACTAATTAGTACAAAATTATTCAAATGTCAAACTACGGCTACACGATGCTTGGGTTTTTGACAATCCCCGTCGACTTCTTATATGCTCTGGCAAGACGAGTCTGGAAGTGCTAAGCTCCACTTTCTCGTTGTACACCTCAATCACGGAATGGTTGTCAACATACTGTCGTATATTGGCTACATCTTCATCGGTAGTCAATTCTACCAGTCCAGTCAAGAAGTCTGCATTCGGCCTTTTAAAATACAACCTATAATATTTTGGTTTGTCGTAGTCCAGCTCTTTCATGATCTATTCAAGCAGTTGCATGGAAAGATCGTCCACATCTAACATGTCAACATAAATTTCTAGACCACAGAAGTAATGTCTTTTACGTGGTTCCGTGAAGTACCCTTGATGGTGGACTTTCATAGTGAACAATTGTGGATGTGCATCTGTTCATGAGCATTAAGAGGATGAAGTAACCCCAAAGAATCCCATCCTCTGTGACTCCAAAAGTGCCATTGCGATCTCTGCCAATCCTGTGCAGCACTCTAAGACAAAGCATGTAGATATCTGGTACCACTTTTTGAAGCATCATGTTGAACAGGGCACAATAGAGATGTACTTTTTGTCTACAGAATATCAGCTTGCGGACTTATTCACCAAAGCTCTTGATGAGAAAAGATTCCTATTCTTGGTGGGTAAGTTAGGTATGCTAAACATGAGTTGATCCCTCTGTAAGTGAGACTAAATCCTCCTGTACATATGTATATATTTCAATCTTTCAGTATGTGAATTATTTACCTCTATAAGTTCAATACCCAACAGAGCTTATGTGGCATAGCTCGGAGCCTCTGTCTATTATCACAGAACCTCTGATGAGTTTGACCTATGCTCTATTCTCTACTTATCATATCTGATCCAAGCATAGGTCAAGGGGGAGCAGAAGAAGACCTTGCAATGATCTACAAAGGTTAATCATTCAAGGGGGAGCCAAAGAAGATATATGGTTGACCAAACCAACAGAAGTCAGGGACTTTGCCGAACAAAGGAGAATCTAAAAGTAAGTTTCTCGCACAAACCTATTTCCAAAACATTTTTCTAGGACACCACTTTCCAAATATGTCCAAGAAACAAAGTTTAAAACAGTCAAAACTTTGAAAGATCAAAAAGTTTTATGAGCTTTCCGCAATTAGAAATTTTCAGTCATAGAGCCTCTACTGAGCTCAACGGAGCCTCTGTAAGTCAGAGCCTCTGTAACTAAAAATCTCCTACGGATACTCTATCGATCACTTAAATTGCTTTTTGCAAATGTTTT
Source organism: Saussurea involucrata (assembly GCA_033807775.1). Lineage (NCBI taxonomy): Eukaryota > Viridiplantae > Streptophyta > Magnoliopsida > Asterales > Asteraceae > Saussurea > Saussurea involucrata. The sequence goes on from CM066315.1 coordinate 107,663,179, forward strand.
TGGTAAAGGTGCAAGCACAGAGATATTGGAAGAAGGTCTCAGATCACAGAGCTCATTCCACCACAGAGCTTCTGTCGATTCTGATACTTGTGCATTTAAAAGGGTTCTGCGGTGCGGGTTATTTACCAAAGTGACAGTCATCCGCGTGTAGAGACTCCCACGCGCCTAGCATTAATGGGCGCCGCACGAAGTCTCATCGTACACTGACACCTCTGACGTGGCACGTTTCTATTGGACGTGCGTGCCACACGATCTTCTGAAACGTCGAACCCAGCTGGGCACTCAAGTGCGGACCCCAAGTTTTATCCATTTTCACTATTTACCGCTTCAAATTCAGCCAAATTAACCCCCTATAAAATCCCCATTTACCCTTATTCTTCATCTTTTACAAACTCTCTCTCTCTCTCTGATTTCTCCGGCGAAACCCTGCAAGAACCTGCAACTTCCTACTTTCTTCTTATTTCTTTGAAGAACATCACCAACGGCAACCACCAATACTCCAGTGAACTCCCCTGCTCAATCTGAGCATTCACAGCATCCTTCAATGGCAAGAAACCAAGAACAAGAACACAGTGGCAACTCAGTCGACTTTGCTCCGACCACCCATCTTTAGGACTTTCTGGACCACGATCAGTTTGAAAACATCCTCCCTTTGAAGCCTAACAACCATTATGTAACAACCCAATTTCCATATACACAACAAATCACATAATATAACTTAATATTAATATAACAAAAGAGACATCACATTACAAGTACGGTCCCGTAGTCTTTTACAATTAGCAGAAGCCATTCTACTACAAACTTGTACTAAATACATACATAACATTTAATATTGTAATACAAATGCTAATCATGCCAAAATCTTCGTCATATAATCCTTCACAAAAGCCATCCATCCATTACTCTAATTATTTGCCCTTACGCGATCCACCACCTGGAATACATATTTTTAAAACAAAATGAGGGTTAGACACGATGGTCTAAGTGAGAAAATCCCTGTTAGTTTGAAACCCTTTTATATAACTTTATTCATGTAAATCACGCAACACAATCAAATATATCCAATTAAGATCACATGACATGTACCTTCCCTTCTCATTCCTCCTGGCCATATTAGTTGGTTGCAAGCCAACTAATAATTTACAACGCTGTACAACATCTACAGCCAAACAACGCTATACATATTCTATAGCCAAACACACCGGTCCTAAGCCCGGCCAAAGCATTATAACACATTATAATACTCATGTAAATATAATAACTCAATATATTATAATTCACATATCAACACATAATCACCAGTTATCACATTCCCAACCCATACATATATGAATTCCAGTTAAAAACGCTTTTTAAAGTAAAACTCACCTGATTGCTTATCAACACGTTTCCAAGCCTTCTAAACAGGTTCAATCCTTTACCCAAAATTCACAGGATCTGTAATACATAGATACAAATATCTCTTTACCACATAAAACACATAAGTCTTACTAAGGCTAAGAACTCTAAAGAACTCAAATCCTCAAATGTTCCTTAAGGCGACTTAACACGGGGGTTCCGCTACCCGGTTCGGAACAACCTAACTCAAAATACATTTGGAAACTATATTCGGACATTCAAAAGTATCCGAAATCACAAAATTGGTCAAACACCTAAAGTATCCGGATACCATAAGTTATCCGGACAACACTACTTTTCCGGACAGCATAACTTTTCCGGACAACCTATACAATCCGGACGTCATCCGGACACCAAAGTAATCCGGACACCATCCGGTATCTTAACTCATCCGGAAACTATAGAAAAGAGAGACTTACCCGGATAAAGGACTCGTCCGGACACCTTCAAACAGTACCCGGACACCATCAACAAAACTATCCGGACACATTCATACTGTGTCCGGACACTACTGTCGGTTTGCTTCAATTTGCCCAGAAACCGACTGAATCTTTACTAAATCATGAATTTAACTATTCTAATCCGATAGGAAGTACATACTATTAATTACAAACATAAATTACAAAGGGACATACCTTCAAATCACTTCTAAGAAGACCAAATGGAGCACTAACCCTTCCTTTTCTTTCTTCTCCTTTTTCTCTCCAACACACACACTTGCACTCACTGATTTTTCTGTTTTTATGAAATATTTGATTTCATCCAGGGATAATATCTAATTAAATTACCACTTTAGTCCCTAAACTACTCAATAATGACCAAAATACCTTTTTAACTTATTAATCAATCCAAACACCCTTAAACTTGTAAATTCACCTAAACTCACCCTAAATATCAATTATAGGATTTAATAAATTTAACGGAATGAGACTTTAACTAACGAACTTACCCGGGGTATTACACATTACTTGGTGCACTATAGAACCACATTTGGGGAAGAAAATGCAATCCTAATGAACATCCTGGAGAATCACCCTTTGAAAACCCTGTTAACCAAGAATGTAACCAAAATCCCTGCTAGATACCTGAACCAGTTCTGGCATAGCTGCTACTATGACACCGAGAACAGACAAGTAATTGGGTATGTGTCCAAACCTGACAAATCCCAGAGCCTGGAACTAAGATTCAACAGAACAATGCTCTATGTGGAATTCGACATGCCTACCAGAGGACTTTTGGGCATCAAAGAATACGCAGAAAGCCCCTCTGATACCGAGCTCTGCGCCTTTGCAGAAATGTTGGGCTACAACACCAAACTCACCATGAGAAATGACTTCAGGAGGAATCGATTTCCTCCTCTGTGGAACACTCTGTTCTCGATCCTCAACCGCTGCTTGACTGGAAAGGTGGGTAGTCCAGACCAGAGCTCTCACCAAATATTAGCCATTATATACGGAATGTACTATGACTTGCCTCTGGACTACGCCTCTCTGATGATGCAAGAGCTTGTTGCCACGATTGACCATAGAATATCAACACAGAAGGCAAAGGGTACGAAAAGTAAAGAACTACCAGCTCTGCAATTCCAAAGAATCCTAGGAGTTATACTGGAACCTCTGCTTATCTTGGAAGACTGGACAATGGAAGGGGCGATTGTGAAGACCTACCCTATGACAAAAATGGCTCCTACAAAACACGCAGATGGCTACAATTACTGCAGACCTCTGCCAGCGAAAATGCTCACCTATGCCACAGATCTAGCCCTTAGGACAGAGTACATATGCGAACACCGGACTCCAAAATCGATTCCTGTGACCCCCCCCCCCCCCCCCCCCCCTTCGCACGTCTAGGAGCCTCTATAGGATCAAAGGTAGTAGTGAGGATGAGTGCAGAAGAATGGGAAGCAGCTTTAGAGAAGCATAGGCTGAAACAAGAACACATCAGGCTACAAAGAAGAACAACAGGAAGCACCTTTGTACCACCACCAAAAACCACAGAGCCACCCTCCAAACCAAAGAAGGCTTCCAAAGCCAAGAAAGCAAAAGAAGGTACCTCTGCCAGCGCAGAACAAACCTAGCAACCACAAACAGAAGCAACAGTGGTTGAATCCTCTGCACCCCCTCCTCCAAAGGAGAAAAAGAAGAAAAGAAAGTCCAAAACCTCTGAGGAGGGCGCTCCCAAGCCCAAACGGAAGAAAGCCAAGATAAACAAATCTCCTCTGCAAAGCATCGCAGAGGAAGCAGAAGTACAAACAGCAGAACCCAACCTCCAATCACCCACTCCATTGAACTTTGCAGAGCCCAACACCACTAACATGGCAGAACCTAATGATTTTGCCGCCTTCTTGGAGATGCCTGAAATAGCAAATACCTTAGACACCTCTGGTTGGAATGCATAGGTAGTTCCAGAGTTCTCCACACTAATGCCAGAGTTCACAATTGCGGATGTGGACTCTGATCTAGAAATGAATGACCCCACACCAGAAGGTAACTTCGCTGAAATCCCAGAAGGCCGCATGAACTCGGATCTTTTTGCCTCTCCTCCCAGCTATGAGCCAGAGCTTGAGCACACAGAGGAAATGATGGAAGTTGAAGATACCTGGGTAGATGTAGAATCAAAGATAGAAACTTATGTTGCCCTAGGATGTCTTACAGAAGAGGAAAATAGAAAAGATGCCGAAGAAAGAAGAGGCACACATCCATCACCCCCTCCCAGTGCAACCCACAATGCTAACTCTGCCAGTCTAGTGGCACAAAGAGTTGTTGAAAAAGAGCCGCACAGCTCGATCCCTACCCCATCTAGCCGGACAGAGGAACCTTTTTCCTCCTCTGTGCTACTTACAGTCGGGGGAAACCAATAGAGGATGCCCTCTCCATAGGACATCTCTCTTACTAGTGATCAATTGCCCCAGATCATATCCGACATCCCCACAGAGGAATTCGTTTCCTCTGACACGCACACACTTATAGGACCCAAAAGCTCTTCAGAGGAGCTTAGAGCGCACGATGGAGAAGGGACTCTAGACAAGTCCCCGAGCAAACTCGGAGATACCTCTGTCCCCACCTCTGGAGTGGATCAGAATCGGGTCTCTGACAGAACCTTTGTAGAGTTTGAGGCCCTAAAACCCTCTGCTCTAGGATCGAAGGGAAGTCCTACCATCCTCAGCACAATAACAGGGATGAACGTAGGCGTCCAAGGAACAAGGACAAACTCTGGGGAAGAATGTGTTCCCCCAGAGGTTACAACCGGTACACTTGTCGCAAAGGGTGAGTTCCAAACCTTTGTCACCGCTGTGACCAACACCTTGGCAGAGTTGCAAAGCTCTGTCAAATCTCTCGAGGAATCCACCAAGAAGGCGCTAAATGAACTGACTACCAAAGTTGAGAACCTCTCAACAGAGGTGAAGAACGCTAATGCCCTGATGAAGAACACTACTACGACTTCTGCCACAACAACCTCCTCTGCCATAGAAACCTCTGTGGCCAACCTCACAAAGCAGATTAAGAAGGCACGAAAAGTGGCCAAGAATCTATCTACCCAAACCCCTGTATCACCTGGCATCATTACAGAAGATCTGAAAAAGGCTCTCGACCAGGTTCAAGACCAAACGATCGAGCAGAACAAAGCCTTGAAACCCACAGACTACATCACCAGAGCGCAATTAACAGAACTGGGTCAGGGTGTTCTCAATAAAATGACCGATTTCATTAAAGCATTCACCTTTGCCAACGCCAACTACGTGAAGGATTTCCAAAACAGCGTGGGCAAGCTGCGATTCAATTCAGAGGCAGAGGTCACCTATCTGCTTGGTATTTGTGACGACCTCTGCGCGAAAATGATCGCTGCAGGGGCAAGCCAGCCGAAGAAACAACCCTCGTCATGCCAAGCAGAGGGTAAATCAGACAGAAGACAGGATGACTCTGATAGCGATTCAGATGGGCCATCAGGTCATCCTGAGGGGGAGAAGAACATCAGAGGCTTGCCACAACCACCCATAGCCATTAAACCTATATCACAAGTACCACAACAACAAGAAACCCAACCATCAAACTCATCCCACCCATAGCCATTAAACCTATATCACAAGTACCACAACAACAAGAAACCCAACCATCAAACTCATCCCAATCCAGATGGAAGACCACAGAGGAAATACCCACCTCTGTGGAAACAAATCCATAATCTGAAGACTTGCCCTCGCCTACACCTAAGCCAACAGCCGAGCAAATTCAGATACTCTCATCCACTTCTGAAGAAGACTTACCATCCCCAACACCAAAACCAATCCCTGAACAAATCAGACTATCATCCCATACACCAACAGAAGAGCAACCCAAATCGAAACCCCGAACAAAAACCTTAGCTCAGAAACAACGAAAATACCTGAGTAAACCCAAACCCACAACAGAAGAGATTGTGCAACAACTTCAGATGAAACAACTACAGAGAGACAAGTTTAGAGCTTCAAAGAAACAGCACACAACATCTGCTGCAATCCTCGATGTGGTAAAATCTCTATTTCCTGAAGGTACAACAGAAGAGCAAGCACCTATCAAACCCGCAGAAGAACCCCCAACCAAACCCCAAACCAAAACAACAGAAGATTCTTCAACCCTACCCAAACCTACAGAAGCAACAGAGCCTAAGGCAAAGGACAAGGGAAAGTCCATAGCTACAGAGGAACCAAAGCTCAAGAAACCAAAACCTCAAGTCGCAGAGAAGCTGCTAAAAAGCTCTTTCGATGCATTTGTAACTCCTTGTTGGGTTTTGATGCGATTCGTAACCGTTAAACGCAGCGGAAAATCAGATAAAAGTCGGTTACAAAATTTAGAAAACTTTTTCTAAATACAAAACTCAATCGGATCCAATGATACATTTAATTAAAACATACCACACCATAGGGTGTTTAGAATTGTACCTTTTTGGGATATTGTGGTTGAACGATCGGAGCACTAAGAAACCAACGCAGGTTTCCTCTAGCGGTATCCACACACGAACACGCGAATTCCACCGAGTGCTAGCCCAAAAGAGACCCTATTCTAATATGTGTGTATATGTCAGATCCAGAAGATCTGATCAGTCAACTGAAAACAATTGACCTGACATCCTATTTATATAGACTGTAAATAGGATTTGTGTTTATCTGTAATTATTTGAATTCAAATCATTTGAATTCGAATAATTATCTTAAATTATAATTATCTGAATAATTATATTTATCTTAAATAATAATTATTCATACTTACAGATAAAACCCTGTAATTATCATAATTACATTTTACACATATTATTTAATTATTCTATCAAGAATAATTATTTAACTGTCAAACATGACTTTAACGGGTTTCTTTCTAATGGAAGCAAACGTGTTCTTTGTGTGCGACCCTTTAGGTTTACATACTCATTGGTAGCATTTATGTGTGAGACGTGTCGTGGGTATATATAGTAACCTACAATCTCCCACTTGCACACGATACACAGTAACACATACGGTGGTAAGCGTCTAGTAACACGTCACCGCCCCCAAGGCTATGTAAATGTGCTTTTGTCTTCGAGCAATTTTGATTGATTCAATCAATCACATAGCAAAATCATTCATTATCCTTTTGCCTCACGATATTTGTTTTGAACTTAAGGCATAGATCTATCTCATCCTTTATAGTTCAAAGATTATGTTTCTCGATCCCAGCATATTTGATTATACAAGTGCCATTAGTCCAACTAATCCACTTGTTCATGCATGTAAATCAAACTATGTCATCGAGGGGCCCATAAATATCTCTCTCATCTTGAGAGGAGCAAATCCCATGTTGCATGTGCACGACTAACTACACAATTCGTGTTATACCCAACATAGCCCTTATGGCTACCCGGTTAAAGGTAACGTTAGACTATATCAAAGCATAACACTCGTTGTGCATTAGGTCCTAATGTACATCTCAGGTCTGAGGATAAAAGAGTGTTTTACTATCTCATGACTCACCTTATGACGCCGATCTATGAGGTGATCCAGCTTTGGGTCTTATCCAACGCTTTGTGCACCGACAAACGCATGTGACTCTGGTTGCACCGAGTGCACTTCCAACTTAGACTATGACCAGACTTCACAATGATCTTGATTTATTACCAGTCCCCTGGTAATAATCGATCAAGGACGGTTCTAAACAATATGAACATCATATTTGTTTACGGATACTTAAACATGCTAATAAAGAACACGGTAATGTTTAATGTATATACTCATACCTAGTATGACATATCACATTGTAAAACATAATTGTTTAATGTTCCAGAATTTAAAGTTTACTAAAATTCTTAATTAGAAAGATTTAAATCTATGGAACTACCATGAACATCATGATTGTTCTAACAAATAGGATTTATAAGTAAATGTGCATTTAAGCTCTCACAGCTTATATTACCTCCATTCTTTATATATCTCATACTACAACTTTTAGTCATCATGGTTAGTTTGGAAACTAGCATCTGTGTATCCCGAGACACACGGATCTCTTTCCTAACTATTGTGCGGTAAGAACATATCTTTAGTTCTTCTTATATACTTCAAATTGATCCTTACTGCTATGAAGTGAGCATCACTTGAGTCTGACTAAAATGTTCTCGTCATGCTTAAGGCATACGAGATGCCCGGTCTCTTAGTACATAAAACATGGTGTACATGTTTGAACCAAAAGCCGAAGCATGGGAACACCCTTTATTCGGTTCATGTACTATTGACAAACCTCCTTTCTTATAACCCCTTTATCTTGAAGTGTTTTAAGATTTTGTCAATGTATGTACTTTTGACTTAATATAATTAAGCACTTTGATCTATAACAATAGATCTTTACACCAAGGAATTGTTCTTTAGATCCTTTATCATGAAATACTTCCTCAGTCAGGTTTTTACACCCTCAAACACTAGGATGTTATTTCTGATGATCTAGAATACTATTATGCTCCCACTGACCTTCTTGTATACATACAAGATTTTAATTACGAGATGATTGTCCTAATCCATAACTGGACTTTTGCAACTTGCAATTTTAGGTTTGATGTTTTAAAGCCTTGTATACGACCTCGCTCAAAATTCCCTTTTGAGGAATGTGGCTTTAACATCAATCTTCATGGCATCTTGCCATTCATAAACAATCCGATCTTCGGATTGATTTACATCTCGTTCATTATTTTCAATAACTTGTTGAAGCTCGACATCTTGCTGTTTGTCAGTGTCAACCATTGTACCATCTTTGTAGTTCTTGAATTTCTTCAAGATCTGTTGTGTCTCCCCATTTTGATTCTTGTCAGAAAATCATTTTCTAAGAACTCATTATGGTGCGCAACAAAACTTTTGTTATCGCTTGGATCTTGTATCAATGATATCCGAATGGATATTTTATAAAGATGTATGTTTTAGACCTTTTACTCAGGCTTCCCAGAAGCTTCATGCTTATCTTAAGCATCACTACCCCATATTCTCATATATGACAACTTTGGGATCTTCCCAATTCATATTTTGAGAAAAGGTTTTATTGGTCCTTATTGGTTGATGCATAATTTAGTATTGGGTAGTTTTTTCTAGGAAGCATCCTCAGAAAACTCTTTTAGGCAGATTCGTGAGACTCATCTTAGAGTGAATCATGTTCAACATGATTCTATTTCTCCTTCTAACACACAATTAAGATGCGGTGTTCCGGAAGTTATTTAGGATACTATCCCGGTCTCTAGGATGATCTCTTGGCTTAGATATTCATAACCTCAATTTGACTGAAGCATCTTTATCTTTCCCAAGTATATTCACTACTTCTTTTGAAACTCTTTGAACAATCAAAGCTTTCACATTTTCTTTCCTTTGGTAAATATACCCCATATCTACTAGACTTAGTAGAGTGTTACGAAGTAGTGATGACCGTGTCTTGTGACTGAACTTTAAGGCTCACATACATCAGTATGGATAACTCCTATCAGTTCTTGTGACCCCTAAGGGTTTTCCTTCAAAATATTCTTTGTCATCTTGACACACATTAATCATGTGAATCATCACATGATTCCAACTCTCCGTCCGTCTGGAGATTGGTTATGTGTTTAAGTGTCACAAATAGGTCTGAGTTAAGCCCCTCTTAATTCATTATTTTGATTTATAATTACAACTATCAATCTAATAAAACATTTATTGAGATAAAATAAAATTTATTTCTTGAAAACATAAATATAAATTCAGTTTGTTGTAATTCAAGAAAATGAAACTAAAACCTTAGTTAATACTAGGTACAAAAACACTTGCTAAGTGTTAATATTAGACCATTTGGAAAGTTCATATCATATGTCCCTTCGAGCAGCTAACTTAGCTCCATCTGATCTGGTTTCATCTTCTTTTCACTTCTTATTTCCTGAAAAGTAGTACTGAGATGAGTATCATACTCAATCATGTAACACTTAGTCAGAAGTGAATAAATCAAATGGTAAACATACCTGAAGTTCGAGCTTTATAGGCCTTCTTCTTCTTAATCTTTGCTAATCGGGTTGGACAAGTTTTTATTCGGTGCCCTTCATGATAACAATTGTACCATACTGCAACCTCAGGAATATTTCCTTTGCCCTTATCCATGCTGGAACTTCCAACATATATTTTACCCTTGGTTATCTCCCCTTTTTTCTTGAGTATCCCACTTTCAGGTTTGATCATCAAAGCCTATTTTGGTTTGATTGAACCCAACTTGGATTTCAAGTTCCTCTCAGTAATTTTAAGTAAAATGTGAAGCTCCGTGAGAGTTTTATTCAAACATTTCTTATTATAGTCCTCAACGAACTGCTTGTATGTTTTAGATAAAGAGTTGAGAACCATATCGATTTCCAACCCTTGACCCTGTGGGGATCCAAGACGGTTCAATTTGTCAAAGTATCCTTTCATTTTAAAAACGTGGGCATTGACTAAAGAACCCTCGGTCATTTTACAGGCACACAATGCCTTGACTGTATCAAATCTCTCCCGTTTTATTTGTAACCGAAACATAGACTTCAACGAAGATATCATATCCCAAGCAGTCATGTTTTCATGATCCCGTAATAATTCAGGAGTCATGGTGGCTAACATTAGGCAACCAACACTAAGAGAGTCATTTTGATACTTATCATAAGCATCCCTGACTTCAGTTGGAGCATTTCTGGCAGGAACATTTGGAGGGGGATTTTCAAGAACGTAGAACTTCTTTTCATACCTAAGAGCTGCCCTTAGGGATCGAAACCATTCGACGAAGTTCGTTCCGTCCAATTTTTCGTTATCAAATATCGACCGTATTGTGTATTCGGATGAATCATTTAAGTTTGAATTGGAGGCAGTAATAGACATCTACAAAACAAGTTTAATTTTAGTAACTTTAATATCTCAAATAAATGAATTAACCTTTCAAAATCATTTGATCTGAGCTAAGATCCATATTTCACCTACTTTCATAAATGGTCAATTCACTATCTATGGAATTAGGCTATTTAGGTATGCATCATCCAATTATGTTCAACATAACTCTTAGATGTCGTGGGATTCTATTCAATATATCATTTATTAAATTTGCCACGTTTAATCCCACTTCAACGCCTTGAAAATACTCATAGATGGCTAGGCACTTTCTATTATATTTCCAAGTAAACTAACCATACTAAGGTATCATGATCCCACCTAAAATCTCAACTTAGGGTTTATTGGGATCAGTCGTCCAAAATACGACTATTTAATTTTTTGGCTAGGCGACTTTCCACTTAAATCTCATTATCTTGGCACCTTGTCTTACACTACAATCATCCGATATGATTGGCTAGGCACTTACCACACCGGAATTCTGTAAGTTCGACAAGTACCTTAAATGGGTGGTGTTCAGTTTACATTTTGCAAAAAGGTTTAGGGGCTGTTTGTTTACCTCTGAATGGTAACATTCAGAGGTCACCTCTGAATCGCTCAGAGGTTGGAGTTGTTTGGCAAAAAAAAACACCTCTGAACCATGACAAATGGCTCTGAGCCATTTTGCATAAGTACAAACACTCAACCATTCAGAGATGATGTTCCATTTTTGCCCTTTCTCCAGCCTCTCTTCTCTCGTCTCTCAGCTCCAGCCTCTCTTCTCTTCGTCTCTCTCTCTCTCTGCCGACGACAACCCACGCCAACGACAACCCACGCCCCTCTCTTCTCTCGTCTCTCTCTCTCTGCCGACGACAGCCCACGCCGGTCTCTCCACCTCTCACCACCGCACCGTTCCTCCACCAGATCTCTCCACCTCTCGCCGCCGATCTCTGGTTTTGCTAATCGATTTCTCCTCTGGTTTTGCTCTCGATTTCTCTTATGGTTTTTGACCTTAGAACTGTTTGTTTAGGATGTTTATTTGTTGATCTCAGAACTGTTTGTTTAGAATTTAGGGTTATCAAGTTTTTGCCATAGAAAATGTGATTTCTACTAGTTTATACAGAGGGGTAAAATAGTAATTTGTTGTTATTCAGAGTTATCATTCAGAACCGTTACCAAACAACCAAATTTCATTTTACACTCAACCATACAAAGCCTCTCAACCATTCTGCTCTTAACCATTCTGCAATTGCCAAACAGCCCCTTAATTTTAAAAAACATTCTAATTCCTTTTTAAAACGTCTTGATTTTAAAACTTCGTTCTTAAAACCTTGTTTTAAAAGTTCATCCAATTAAATCGATTGATTTTGATAAACATATCAATTTTAAAATATCATATTTTATTTACCGATTTAAAATTTATTTTGCGTTTGATTTTATTTTAAAATACTTGAAACAATTATAACAATAATAAAGCAATAATATAAATAAAATGCCAACACAAAATAAACAACCACAACAAACATATAATATACGGTTTTGCCCCTAATGTGGTGTTGTGAGCCAACACAACAACCACGGTCTTTCTAAGAACGTCTTCAAACTCCCACTGGCTTCGCCATCTTGGTGAACTCCAGGGACTCCGTCTTGATATCTTCGGTTGATTTACAATTTAAAATAGAAAATACAATAAGTCCTATTCTATTTTACAATTGATCCTATCTAGGAAATTTAAAATCAAAAATTACATCTCATGCAATTTAATACATTTTAATTTTCCAAACAAAAATAGATAAATCAACCACGGGTCTTTCGGGCCAAACCGTATACTATTATTTTAAACATAAAATAAAGACAATTTGGCCAATATTTATTTAACATAATTAAATAGCCAAATAATGTGAACAAATTATTATATGGCAAATTAAAACTTAAAATTGACACTATCCCTTTTAAACGTGGTTTACTAACCCCTACGATAATTTTAAACATAAAATTAGCGTTATTGGCTAATTATATAAACATATATAAAAGCCAATTAAATCGAAAAAATCCGAATTTTTTTTCATAACGAGAACTTTAAGACGATTCAATTTTCGAACCAAAAACTGAATTTGGGCCTACTAGCCCAGGCCCAACTCCCAAAATAGGGAGTAAAGACCGACGACATCAAAGTCTCGATTCTTCTTTCAAGAACGTCCTAAAACTTGTCAAAACCAGGTCTATAAAACGTGACCCACGAGCCATAACTTTTGACCCAATCATGAAAAACCGAGTTTCCATTTTATTATTATTTTAAACATAAAATAAAATATTTCGGTCAAAATTTAACTAACATAATTTAAATCGACCCAATTTGAACCAATGTTACCCCAAAACCAAAAACAACTCTTTTGGGCCAGTAAGGCTAACGAACTAGACCAACTAGAGCATTGGTCCAATTTCTATGGACCAAAAGGAACTTTCAATAACAGAATCAATAGGTACGTGGTTAGGTCACTCAGATCAAAAACGATACTGGTATTCCTCAGCCTAGAGAACAAAACATTTAGATCGAAAAGATCTAGTCACTGGATTTTCATGAAAAACTTTATCAGAAAAACCAACTAAACAAGGGAAGCGACGAATACCGAACCTGGTTGAACCGACCTAGAATTGGCTCAAAAGCCGTGAAAAGGAAAAATAAAACCAGTCACCGGAGTGGCGGCGACACAAAGAACAACAAAACCCGCAGGGACCGTGGTCCAGCGGCAAGCGTGGACGGGTTCGAACCTCATAGAGTAGCAACCCTTTGATGAGGAACGAACGCTGCAGCAGCATCTCATGGCCGACTAAACCGTCGATTTAGACAAGCCCACCAGCATGGTCGCGGTCCATAGCAGCCTCAACGACAACAGTCATAGATGGCTGATGACAGCCGACAGTGACTTAAATAAAGGTGTGGCACATTGTCGACGACCGAAAACAGAGGTAACATCCGCAACCTATGGTCAAAGCCATCCGGTCGTGGCCGACAACTAAGGGCCGACGACGACTCTGCAGAGTAATCACCGCGAAACACCATCAACCTTGTGTTTGGTCGGTGGCTTGTGACTAGAGAAGAAGAAGGGCGACGACCTTGGCGGCTGTGGGTGTTTTGAGCAAAGTTCAGGGTTTACAAAACCTTTGGGATGGGACGCCACTTACCAAAAGAAAAATAGGGTTAACAAACCCATTTGAACTCTAAGCCCACAAAAGATAAAAGCTATTGTGAAAAACCCAACAACAATTATTTGAGGCGATTAAAAAAATTCCAACTTGGAAATTTTAGGGTTTAAAATATCTTAAACTTTCAGCCGCTCATATATATACAATTATAAATGTATACATATTTGAATTTTCTTTATGGATGGATCGCTTTTATTGCCATATACATATAGGGGGTGTTTAGGATTGCGTTTCAAAACGCCATTTCTCCTTATTGTGTTTCCACGCTGGAGTGCGGTGTTTGGATTGTAAAAAAAAACTCTTTATCACGTTCCAGGGAAGGAGATAAGGAGTTTTTTGAAAAGGAACTTCATACCTACTTTCTGGGAACGGAGAAAAGCGATAAGGAGTTAAGCAGAAGTTAAAAATATAAGCACTCCCAAACACCCCCATAATATCCTTGTTCCTGATCTAATTAAACGCGATCAAAGCGGATCTGATACCATTGTTGGGTTTTGATGCGATTCGTAACCGTTAAACGCAGCGGAAAATCAGATAAAAGTCGGTTACAAAATTTAGAAAACTTTTTTCTAAATACAAAACCCAATCGGATCCAATGATACATTTAATTAAAACATACCACACCATAGGGTGTTTAGAATTGTACCTTTTTGGGATGTTGTGGTTGAACGATCGGAGCACTAAGAAACCAACGCAGGTTTCCTCTAGCGATATCCACACACGAACACGTGAATTCCACCGAGTGCTAGCCCAAAAGAGACCCTATTCTAATATGTGTGTATATGTCAGATCCAGAAGATTCGATCAGTCAACTGAAAACAATTGACCTGAAATCCTATTTATATAGACTGTAAATAGGATTTGTGTATATCTGTAATTATTTGAATTCAAATAATTTGAATTCGAATAATTATCTTAAATAATAATTATCCAAATAATTATCTGAATAATTATATTTATCTTAAATAGTAATTATTCATACTTACAGATAAAACCCTGTAATTGTCATAATAACATTTTACACATATTATTTAATTATTCTATCAAGAATAATTATTTAACTGTCAAACATAACTTTAACGGGTTTCTTTCTAATGGAAGCAAACGTGTCTTTGTGTTCGACCCTTTAGGTTTACATACTCATTGGTAGCATTTCTGTGTGACACGTGTCATGGGTATATAGTAACCTACACTCCTAAACCAGAAGAGGAAGACTGGGCTTATGGAATTCCTCTGTCAACAAAACCTATCCTAGATCCCAAAGCGAAGCCAACAGATGACAGAGTGGCCAGTGTTATCATATGCATCAACGCCAAATGGAAGCTCTTATGACGCCCATGCCACCACCCCATATGCATCAACGCCAAATGGAAGAGGTGGTATACAAGTATCTTTACAGTAGAGCCATAAATTATCCTCTGCAACCTCCCATTCTGAACCGCAACCTCCTTCAACAAATAAGGGAAGACTTCTACAGAGACAAAGCTAAACCCATCAAAGATGTCTTCTCAGATTCCAAAATCACGCAAGTTCTTAGCTGCAAGCTCTCCCATACCAAAAATAAGAACTTCTGGTACAACCTCTACCACGTGAAGAGGTTAGATAGACCTGAAACAAAATTATCTGATGCAGACCTAAGGAATCTGTCACCATACGACCTTCAAGATCTCCTCATCTAGGCCAAGAAGAACTATATGGAAAGACAGGAGCATCAAAGGGCCTATGACGAACTTAAACACGCCATCAGAGAAAAGCTTCTACTCTACAGCCTTCTTGACTTCCAAGTGGCTCTGGACCTTGGAGTCAAGAAGATCAAGCTCACAATTCCAGAAGACAACTGTCCCTCCTCTGCCAAGCCGCACACCATCATACACAGACCCAAGATTGGATATGTCTTTCTTGACCCACAGGGCAGGAAGAGGTTGTTTGTTGAATATGATTGCCAGAAGTACGCCACCGAAACACTTCTCCAATTAAGGGCGGATCTCTTGAACATCAGGGCAACAGAGCAAGCAGAGCTTCAGTATGCCAACAGGTTGATAGAAGTAATTGACGGTACTATCCGCTTCAGAGACCTCTGCACATACTTCTACAAAGAGCTTAAGGATGGAGGATTCACAAAGCCGATCAATGACTTCCCAAACACAAGAATCTAACCTCTGCAATTATTTTACACTTCTGTCTACTTTTCATGCTCTGTAATTTAATTTAAACCAATGTAAGTTACTTTCTTACAGAGGTCAAATGTTTCACCTCTTGTTCTTCTTAGCCTAGAAATCCATGCAACTTTTAATTTTTTATTTTTCAATACTTAGGGGGAGATTGTTAGCTCCAACTTCTGTGTATAGAAAAGTATTGAAAAATAGGCTAAGGAAGAAACTGACAGAAGCCTCTGCCGGACACCAAGAGCGCAGAACTGCGAGTAACCTTCACTAGTCATCAACCAGAAGACCATCAGAGGACAAGGCCACATAGCCTCTGTGGTATGAAGACTCAGAAGCTAAAAGATACTTAAGACCAAGACAAGGACAAGCGTGCCTATCACGTGACTCTGTTGTACGAAGATCAATAGTACAAGACGTGCCCTGCTACTTTCCACGTGTCATCTTCTGAAGGGTCGCAACTTTTGCAGAAGGCGGCGCACTACATCAACGTGTACCCGAATCAGTCCCACGACCTTGTCTCTTGTACCCTTGTACTTCTTGTCTACTGTTTGTCCCCCGTCGACTAGTATAAATAGAAGGCCTCTACTAGACCTTTTCTGGTAACAATTGCACATTACACACACACACACCATTTTAGAGCTTATTATTTGTAAAACACATACCTTACGGTGTTCTTGGTGTTCTTGAAGAATCAAATAGAGATGAATCATTGAGCTACAATCTTATTATTTATTGCTTCGTTTCTCTATTTCTGTGTGTAAATCTACCATCTCTATCAACTCAAACCGCTTATAAAAACGCTTCCGCATCTACACGATTTATACTCTATTTTAAGCATTTGTAGTTGATATATCATTGTTGAGTCTTAAAGTGGGATCAACAAACCCTATTCCTCACAAAACAACCCTTATCTGATGTGATCGGCCTTACCGTCTCATCCAAATCAGTGCCATTTCTTCAACGATCAAACCCTTCCAACTCTCGTTCTTCATCCAAATCGCCGCCCCCAAAACCCTATGAATGTCTTTAACGCCGTTCTCATCCAAATCGGTGCCTCTTCTTTAACGCAGGTCACAGTGAGGAAGACGATGGGTGAATATGGCAGAGGTTGTAGGTTACGGTTAGAGGTGTGAGGAGATAACGAAGGTTACAGGTGGACATGTGAGAGGTTGCATGTGGATACATCATGGATTTGTTTCCAAAAAGGGTGGAGGCGAAGGTAACATTTGCAAGAGGCGGAGGGGAGCGAGGAGGAGGTCGGCGGGAAGGGTGCCGGTGGTGAAGAGGTTGCAGGCTCGACACATATCTCTCTCTCTCTCTCTCTCTTATATATATATATATATTATAATATATATATATAACTAATAACTGATATTATTTTATAAAAGTCAAAATAGGGGTATTTTAGTCTTTTTATCCTTGTTAACTTAGTTAAAGGAATCTGTTAGTAAGAGGGACCCTAGTAATGCAAAAATGAAGACCACAGGACCATATCCATAATTAATCGATTTTACGGACGCTAGTCATAATTTTTTAATGACCACAAGGACCAAATCCGTAATTCACTCTAATTATTATTTTTACTAAACTATCTTTACAATTGCATATATTCGAAACAATTGGAAATAAACACATACTCTAACATATTTTTGAAATAAACACAATACTCTAAAATATTTTCTAAATAAACACAATACTCTAATATTAACACATACTCTAAAATAAACACATACTCTAACATATTTTCAAAATAAACACAATACTCTAAATAATACTCTAAAATATTTTCTAAATAAACACAATAGTGTAAAATTAACACACACTCTAAAATATTTTCGAAATGAACACAATACTCTAAATTTAACACAATACTCTAAAATATTTTCGAAATAAACACATTACTCTAAAATATTTTTCAAACAGACACATACTCTAAAATAAACACATATATAACAACATGTATTTTTAAAATATAAAACTATAACGGGGTTATGAAAACTTACCTTACGAGCCACCACCGCCATGGTCGACTTCGAAAAACACTCACGAACCTCGTCGAGATTTTCTAAGCGCGTAAGTTGCACGATTTTTATGAGAGAGTAGAGAGAAAGTTGAGAATTGTGGGGTTTGTGGTCCAAGAAGGGGGGGTTATAGCGTCCGTGATCGAGGTTAGGTTTGGTTGGGGGTTGGTCGGCATTAAAAGCTAGGGTTTCACCCCAGGCCGACACGTGGTGCGGCAAGTCCATGATCACGGCCTGGAGTAGAAAATGTAAATATTTTCGCGGGGACCAAAGTAGTAAATTTCACGGATTTCAGGGCCTTCGTGGAATCCGCAGACAGGTTTCACGGTCTACAGGGTTAAAAATGAATTTTTTTTACTTTGACTCCGTGATCACGGTCCCTTTCACATATTTTTTGGGTATTTTGGTTAAATTGGGGAGATTTTGGGTATATCAGTAAGTGAAAGTCAAACTTGGGGCATTTTAATTAATTTACCCCCAAAATTAATGTAGATGAAAAATTAGATTTGGTCCAAGGAAGTAAAAAAGAGTTGGATCCGAATCTTTACTTTACTTTTTTCTGATGGCAAAAAGTAGGGGTGAACATGGTATGGTACAATGTTTTTTTCTTAGTATCATGTACCAACCAATTATAATTGGTATATCAAAAATTATACAGTGTACCAACCAACTCTACTTGGTACCAATTTAATTGGTACCAACATTTTAGTTGGTACATGTTGGTACGGTTTTGTACCAACATCTCAAAAGTTGAAATTACAATTAAATGAATTAATACAAATTGATGATACAAACTAGCTGAATGTTCAAATAACGTGTCGTTCAGCGTTGCTTTTGTGAAGAGATTTAGGGAGTACTTAGGGTTTTGTATAATCGTATTAACGTAGTTGCATTGAGAAGAAAAAACAGAAGATCGGGCTTTTTATAGGTGACTTGTGTTACGAAGTGACTGACCATATTGTTCCTACAAATATCTTAAGGAAAACTTACACTCATACTCATTTTTATTTACTTGTTTAGTTTTTGTTATTAAAACCCAAAACTCGCTCAAAAAATATTTTCTTCTTCTCTCATTGAAATTAGTGTATTCTCGACTTAGGACTCGGAACTTTGAAGTCCAATCCCTGTGGATACGATCTTGGTATTTTACCACTTTATTACTTGTAGCGATCCCAATGTTCGGTGTATACTTGCGCCTTCATTGTGGAAATATTGTGCCTATAATTGGGATACACGATGTTTAGCTACCATGCATCTACCGTAATATCTTCGATTCCTCTTTCTCTAAGATTTTTCGTTCATCTGTTCTCAATTTTTAGATCTCTTTCATTGAGGCATCAACTATAATGTAATATGTTTTGATTTCTGGTGTTGAAATTTGTTTTTGGATGATGATGGATGCACACCATGTATTTGATAGTTGATGATATATGTAAAGTTCAACTAACAAGGTATAATTCATATTAAGGGTAAAACAGTCATTTTTATCGTTCAGATCGTTGATTCAGAAAAAAAAGTAAACAACAACATATATTTTACAGGACTTAATAGAAAATTTGGTAAACAACCTCTTAGTGTTGGATTAGAGAAGAAAACACTTTTTTTCTTTTTAGTATTTTTAGTATTGAATTGAAGATGATCTAAGTAGTCTTTAAATAAATTATTTATTTTAATATTACCGTCCTCACCATGGTTCACCACAAAAACAAGGAAAACTAAATGAAGTTGCTTTCACTTAGGGGTTGTTTGTTTTTGAGAATTCAGTACTTATTTGGTACTTTTTACTTTTTCGGTCAGATCTATAGGAAATAAGAGTGTTTGTTTCCCCCTAGTTTTGATCCACTTATCACTTAACTGCCACTGACCGAAAAAGTGATGGCATTTTGATCTCATATATATTTTTGGTTTTCTTTCTTTGTTTGACTGTTTGACAATTGACAGCCACGATGACTACACCGATGAGAGATTGGAGGCATTAACGGAGAATTACAAACGTTTGTATCGATGTAGAATTATAAAAAAATGTACAGCCACTTGCCCCAAAGCCTAAACCCTACTCTAGCTATTCGTCAAATGGAAGCCATGAAGTCTAGGAGTAATCCATTTTAATTCTGTTCCATGCATGGTTGTGACATGAAATTGGTTTTTAGCTCTAGGTGTCGTTATATGATAAATTCCTACAGTATTTTATTGTGGTACACGAGCAGCTTATAAACGAGATCTCGATCTTTTTTGCTTCGTCAAGCAATCATTTTCTTCTTGGGATCTTTTACCTTTTGTTTTCCTTCATCATGTGAGAATTAGAACTAATAACTTAATACCGGTTTATATATTTTTATCCATGCGGGGACGGTTTTTATCATCTTTTGGGCATTTTGAATACCAGATTGGCGATATCTAAGAACAAAAGAAATGAGTGTCTTTTGATCCAAAGGTCGATTTAATCTATTGATAGCAAGAGTATTTTTGAGGGATTTGCAACATAAGTATTATGAACTTATTTGCGTATTTGATTCCTATGTGTTGGCATTATTATCCTATGTGCTTCCAATTACGTCGTTTCGATCTCGTAGAATCTCTCTATATATATGCTATATAATTTTAGTAGTATAATTTAATTTAATTCAACAATATCGCATTTTTAAAGATAAAATAATCAATAGTACGTATTCACGTGTTTTCAGATTTCAACTTACAAAAACAAACAGTCTTTCTGATTCAGATTTCAGACTTCAGTGCCACCACTTAAAAACCAGAAATGAAATCAATGTTCAGGCTTCAACACCACTTAAAAAACAAACGTTTTCTTAGTCTCAAAAGAACATCTAAAA
Organism: Saussurea involucrata; assembly: GCA_033807775.1. Taxonomy (NCBI): domain Eukaryota; kingdom Viridiplantae; phylum Streptophyta; class Magnoliopsida; order Asterales; family Asteraceae; genus Saussurea; species Saussurea involucrata. The sequence continues at coordinate 107,684,138 of CM066315.1, forward strand.
GTCATCTTTTTTTTTATATCGTTAAGTTTGATTTTCAAATAGAAGAAAATATGCATTTACCTCAATGTTAATCAACTAATTAACTTAATAAATTATCCTACTTAAATTATAGGAGAAACATATCTATATCTATACTATTTATATATCCATTTACATCAAAAGTCTTAATTACAAGTTTTTTTGCATTAGGTACTACTCTTTTATGCATACAATTCAAAAATCTCTTAAATACACCCTTTATAGCATAGTTTACAAGTTGTTGATGCTAAAGATTTTTAAATTTAGCCCATACCTAAAGTACACCTCAAAGCCTTACCTGTTTGCTTTCTACTTGAAATGGAGAACCAGAAACACGTAATTAGAGCTGACAACGGGTAGGGTAAGGGTAGGATAAGGGTTAATCCGTTATCCAATCCATTAAAAATAAAGATAACGAAACGGGTAATTATCCGTTTCATAAAACCCTTATCCATATCTTACCCTACCCATTAAAAATATCGGGTAACGAAACGGATAATGGATAAACGGTAAAACAAAATTTTATATTAATCTATAATTGATATCGTTAAATCTCAAATATATAACTACAACATAAGCTCATAAATATAGTTAATATGTTATATCTAATATGTATACCATACATTTTATTTTCAAAGAATAATCATAGTATAATATAAAAAATATATAAAAATTATAAGAGTAACACTTTTTATTGTATTTATTTACTTTAACCCGTCTTGTTTCTTGTTTAATCATCATGAAATCTTTTACTTGATAAATATAAAAAATAAATTAAAGTACATATTAATATACATTATAAAAAATATTAATAATATATAATTATGTATATATATACATTAATATTTAATTATATATATATTATATTGTAACGGATAATGGATAACGAAAAAATCGTTTAACCATATTCTACCCACTAAAATTTTGGGTAAACGGGTAATGGATAAGAGGATAAAGAAATAAAATTTTCTTTATCCACGCTTATCCAACGTGACTTGGATTTTCAAACTGAGCCCGTACCTAAAGTACACCTCAAAGCCATACTTGTTTGCTTTCTTCCTGATTTCCTCCTGAAATGGAGAACACCGGCTTCAATTGTGACCTTGAAGGTATTTGCTTTCTTCCTGAAACGGAGAACCAGAAACGTATCGGCTTCAATTATAGACCTTTGAAAGAAGAAACGCATCCATTCACAGATTGACGAAGACCAAAAAATCGATCGAAACAGAGGAAGCTATGCTCCCACTCGATTTTGATTTGAGCCTTCAGGTACCGTTCAAAAACCCTAAGTTCTGATTTTTGTTTTGTTTTTGATTTTGATGACAAGTTTGCTGATGAACATCGCATTTTGCATCTGAATCGATCGTTCCTTCGTTTTGTTCAATCTCGCAAACATATCTGCAAATTGCACGGATGAATCGAAGGAACGATCGACTCACTGTGAGCAGGGTTTTTTCCGTCCTTGTTGAGGTATTGTTATGGCTCATCTGTTGAGGTAACCATGTATAAATTTTTTAAGTTTTTTTGTTACTTTTTTAGTTCCTTGGTTGTTGACTTGCTGTATCATGGAAGGCTGTTGTTTATCAGTTTATGATGAACATTTTAGAATTAATTATTGGTCCCCTGGTATTGGTGTTATCGATAATAATATTCATGGTGGTTTGTAAGTCAAGAGTAGTATACTCTATCGTATATTACATATGTATGAGCAGATGACGTAACTTGAACTCATTTTCCCGAGATACATTGAATATCCATTTAAGTGTGTAAAATCCACAAGTTCTTTTGCAGGTTCTTGTTGATTTCTTGGCAGGTTATGAATGATTGTCTGCACATTGGAGCATAAGTCTTGGTGTTCCTGCTAAACTACAATCAAAGAGGTATATATAATTTGAATATGAAAATAATTTTTTTTCTTCTTATAGTTGGGTTATTGGGTACCAGTTTGTTTCGTGGATACTTAGAACTTAGAAGGTTAGTTTGAGAACAACTATTAACTCACTCAAAATCCAAGATTCTTCACAAGTATCTTCAAAACATGTGTTGGCATCTCTTTTGATCATGGTGATGAAAGGGAAGAACTGCTTCCCATGTTTGAAGTTCTTATCTAATGCTCTTGATATTCTTATTAAGCAGATTGATTTTTTTTATGCTCTTTCACTCTGGGATATGATGGTGAAGAGCAGATTGATCCCAAGTTTGATTATGTATAACGCCATGATCGGTTTGCTTTGCAACAATGATGATATTGTTAATGCCTTCCAACTAGGGGTGTAAACAAGACGAGTCGAGTACTATTTTTTTCTGGAGTTTGGAACAATAGGCAGTGGCATTTGTTGTTTCTGGCTTCTGGTTTGGTGATTGTTTGGCTCTCTTTTCTTCTTTGAAGATTGCAGTTTTCTGATTTTACTTGCTGCTGCTATTTTTCTTTCTTGGCTGCTGATCAGTGATATTGGGATCATCTTTGGTTTGAATTGTCAACAGTAATTTTCTTTAGGTTTAATCAATTTGTGTAATAAGATAAATACAAATTGATGAGCTCCAAACAGACTCTATCTCAGATTTTGGATCCTGAGTTTAGTACTATGTTTGGCTTATGATCTGTTTGGTTTCCACAGTGATCTTCATATCAATTTGGCCCTTTTTTGATGTTGTTGTCCACATTAGTTTCTGTTTCCATCAATATTGGTATACTGGTTGGAGGCTGTTGCTACTGTTTTATCTTATGTCAATGGCCTTTAGCCAAATTGGCTATCAATTTAGATTATCTTGCCTTTATCAGTTCAGTACAAGGTTTAATAAAGTTATTTTTTGGACAGCAAGGTTTAATAAAGTTGTGTCTTCTTTTTATTGAATAAAGTTTTTCCAAGGGGTTTCGTCCCCCTTTTCCAAGAAAAACAAAAGGAAAATGGTTAATTGTGACATTGTTCATATTTGGAAAAGATTCATTGGAAATCTCGAATGTATGTATATAGAGCTTCTATAAAATACAATGCATCTGTTTGCTTCAGTTACAGTAGAATTTGGATGGTGAGCAATGTGCTCTTTTGAGCTCCAATTATGTATAACAATAATATATATAAAGGTTCTGTAAAATGCAAACCATGTATTTGTTGCACCTCTTATAAACCAGTGTGCATATGTGAACAAAACAGTGTGCATATGCATACATGCAAGCATATACATATAATGGACATACATTCATATAGGATAATGCATATCTGCATCTTAGATTATGTACACATTGTTCACATATACACATTGGTTTGTAAGGGGTGCAATAAATACATGGTTTGTATTTGATTTATATATATATATATATATGGCTATGAGAGTTTTATTTTCCAAGGGGTTATTTTATTCATGTAAACACTTGTGATTGTAAACATACACACCACTTCATGCTTAATTTCACATGTTTATATTTACGACCCACTTAATGTCACCGATCGACTCTATATATCGACTTTCTACTTGCAGTAATTAGTTTCTACCCTTTTCTTGTCAACTTCTTCTAGCCTAATTAACAACACGAACATATGCTCCACCTCTTGTGATTCTCCTTCAACAGTGGGAGCATGTAGTAAAACATTGAGGTAGGGTTTCCACTTTTATAAAAAAAAAAGAATCAAAACGGTATCGTATGCAACAATTTATCCGGTAAACGCTTATCGGGTAAGAGTCGTAACTCTCACTTACTGGGTAAGATTTTCTATCGTTATCATCTCTTTTACCGGGAAAGATTCTCGGCCCTTGCCATGTTATTCGATATGGTAAATGACCCGATAAGCGCTTATTGGGTAAGCGTTTAGTAAACGGCCCATAAGTATAGATTATTGAGTACATGTAGTTTAGATGGTTGAGTAAGCGCCTACCGGTAAGAGTTAACATTGTTACTTAACTTATATGTCAATGAAAACTCCATTGTATGAAACATTTTTAGCCAGGTAAGAGTCATTACTCTCACTTACTGGGTAAGACTCACGGTCCTTGTTATCGTTCTTACCCGGTAAAATTCTCAGTTTTGTCATGTTCATTCAATAAGGTAATGTGATTTGATAAGTACTTACTGGGTAAGCGTTTAATAAACGGCTCTTTATATAAAACTTCTAACAATGTATTAGTACATTACTCTTTCATCTTATCTAAAACTTTTTTTTTTGAGAAGGGTATCCCAGACCACATTGGGCCCAGACCACATTGGGCCCAGACTAATCCCTAGGCAAATCGGGCCTTTGGCCCAGCTGCTAAAGCATGCAGCCCTGAGATTATCCTCAGTGGCCACAAGTGCTGCGTGTGGGGCTCGAACCCGGGCAAGCGCTATGAACTCCCCAGGCCTTACCACCACGCCACAACCCTTTGAAGCCAAATAGGAGAAATTGTAAAGGAAAAGACATCTAATCAAGATTGGGTATCTTTCTACATAATCACTAAGCGGCTATATAGAGCATAAAATAGTATTTGAAGATAACGTGCAAGTGGTAATTGTTGGGGGAATTCGAGAAAGAGATGAGGAAGAGGTGATCGTAAGAACTTGGATAAACGCAGAGATCACGTGAGAGCTCGCTTTCCGTAAGAGATATTTCGACCCTATATGCCTGGGTATCACGAAATTCTCTAGGGGATAATGTATTTGTTTCGGTGTATCGATCAAGGAAATGATCGATTCATACTTATACACCTTTAGAGAGTTGTAACCGACCTATATTGATACTGGTAATAATATCCCACTTAATGGGATTGATTGCGGAATTAATGACGGGAGTTACAAATGAGAAAAGCCTTCCAGACTCCGACGCTACTTTCGTGCTAGTTCAACTAGCGCCAAAAGGAGCGCGAGCAACATTCCAGAGCTTGCCGCTACTTTCGTGCTAGTTCAACTAGCGCCAAAAGGAGCGCGGGAAACATTCCAGAGCTTGGCGCTACTTTCGTGCTAGTTCAACTAGCGCCACAACTAGCCCTGACACCCAGCTCATGAAACCACTTTGTAACTTGTCGATTTTAACCGTCCAACAATCACGGGTTCTAGTTAGCTTACACGAGTGTGCAATCCACACCTCCTAACTCATGTTATAGCTTAGCTAACAACCCCATTATTACCTTTGTGAATCCAACTACACAAAATGACCGATGATTTCACTAAAATCACCAACATTCCTCCCCCATTTTAGTGCAATCCTTGATTCACAAATAAAATTACAATACAGGTAAACAAACTCATGCATAAATAAAAATATCTAAAAGATTGAACTTCCATCTTAGTACATTACACATTTCAAATACTCGAGAATCCGGGTGTCCTATAGATTGAACCCGTCAACCCATTTGAGTACCAGAAAATAACATACACATGAATTAAAAGACTCTCTAACGTATAAACTTGACACTATACAGGCCATGTGTCCTTATCCATTCGTGAGTGCATCAAAGCCAAGTCCAAGCTTCTTGAAGCGGCCACACTTCCCACTCATATAGGTAGTTCTTTTCCTCATGCACCTGCACATGCATTTTTACAAAAGAACAATTACCTCCTTCACTTGCAGTACCGAGCACACACCTTGGGATGACCGTCTTGTGCTCCAATCTCTTAGAGTGAGCTTCCCCATTGAATTCAACTTCTAACGTTGTATTAGAAGGGAATTGGGTATCTCACCGTTAGAGATTTAGATGGACTTTAATCCCATCCCTATCACCGACTTGTGAACCAAGTCCCTAGCTAACCCCTTCGTCAAGTGGTCCGCTAGATTTTGTTGCGACCGAACAAACTCAACCGAAATCACCCCATTCGTGATTAGCTCACGAATCATGCTATGTCTAACACCTAAGTGTCTAGACTTGCCATTATACACTTGGCTATAAGCTTTAGCCAATGTTGCCTCACTATCACAACGGATAGAAATGGGTGATGTTGGTTTCGGCCATAATGGAATTTCATGGACCAAATTCCTTAGCCATTCCGCCTCTTTACCGACAGCGGCTAATGCCACAAATTCCGACTCCATAGTCGAACTCGTGATGCAAGTTTGCTTCTTGGAAGCCCATGAGATGGCACCTCCCCCAAGCAAGCACACCCGACCACTCGTAGAAGAGTGATCTTCCAAATTGGTGATCCAACTTGCATCCGAATATCCCTCCAATATTGAAGGAAACCCGACATATGACATTACAAGTTTACAAGCCTTATGCTCCATCCCGGGCATAACAAAACCTTCCGGCTGTTTCATGTAAACTTCCTCCTCCAAATCACCATTCAAGAATGCCGTTTTGACATCTATTTGGTGAATCACTAAATTGTGAATAGCACCTGAAGCTATCAACAATCTAATCGTGGAGATCATTGCAACCGGGGCATAAGTAACAAAATAATCTATGTCTTCCCGTTGCCTAAAGCCTTGGATCACTAATCGAGCTTTGAACTTGTCGATTGATCCATCCGCTTTCATCTTCCTTTTGAAGATCCACTTGCAACCCAAAGGTTTGCTTCCCGGTGGCAAGTCCGTTAATACCCAAGTATTATTTCCCATGATGGAGTCCATTTCATCATGTATTGCTTCTTTCCAGAAAGCAATATCTTGAGACTTCATAGCCTCATCAAATGATTTTGGATCCTCCTCAACACTATAACAGTAAAGGAATTGGGATCCAATCTCATCTCTTGATCCCTCTACCAAGTATACTTGGAAATCGGGACCAAAGGATTTTTCAATCCTTCCTCTTTTGCTCCTTCGAAGCATCGGAGATTCGGTTGGAACAATTGCTTGTTCTTCAACCTCACTAGTTTCACTAGTACTTGGAACTATGTCCTTTGGCCTAGACATTGAAGAGAATCAAGTCTCATCAAAATTACATCTCCCGATTCTATAACGGTGTGAATCGCTATAGAATCATTAGGTTCAATAACATAGAACCTATAAGCTTTGGAATGCACGGCATGTCCAACAAAGATGCATCACCCAAAGTCTTCCTTTTGGGTTCGGGTAATCGAACAACCGCTCGACAACCCCAAACTTGAATAAAACTCAAGTTAGGCCTTTGAACCAAAGTTCATACGGGGTAATCTTGTTCCTTTTATTGGGAACTCGATTCAACAAGAAACAAGCCGTTAACACGGCTTCACCCCAAAATCCATCAAGCAATTCAAAAAGTAACATAAACAGAATTTTTAAACAAAAACTCACTTGCAATATAAACATAATTTTTAAACAAAAACTCACTTGCAATATAAACAGAATTTTAAATAAAATTCATAAGCAATATAAACAGAATTTTAAACAAAATTCATTAGCAACATAGACAGAATTTTAAACAAAATTCACATGCAACATACGCAGAATTTCAAACAAAATTCATATGCAACATAAACAGAATTTAGACAAAATTCATTTTCAACATAAACAAAATTTTTAAACACAAAATTCATTTGCAACAAAATAGAATTTAAACACAAAATTCATTTGCAACAAAACATAATTTTAAACACAAAATTCATTTACAACAAAACAGAATTTTAAACACAAAATTCATTTGCAATATAAGCAGAATTTAAACAAAAAATTCACATGCAACATAAATAGAATTTTAAACACAATATAAATCAATTCAATTGCATCATAAACAAAATTTGAAACAAAATTCTGTCATTCAAATTTAACTTAAACATGTTATTCATCATAAAACCAAATCCTACACAAGAGCCATCATATGACAAGATAAACTTGTCCGACTCACAAACTCGCCTATATCCTAACTTATTTAGGATGTTACCAGAAACCAAATTCTTTCGAATTCGTGGTACAAACAAAACATTTAAAAGTTCAACAAATTTGCTAGAACTAAACTCTAGCCTAACTAAGCCACGTCCAAGAATGGGAGCAACCGACTCGTTCCCCATGCATAGCATTGATCCGTCTTCAACCGGTTCCAAGGAAGTGAACCAACGACGATCTTTGCACACATGGCTTGTAGCATCCGAGTCGATCCACCAAGCGACATCATCATCCTGCACATAAAATGATTCGGATATCAGTGGCACATAATCCAAATTTGAATTAAAACCAAAGTCAAGAAACTGACCTTGCCGTGGGTTTTGATCCTTGGATCCTTGCCCACTTCCACTCGTGCTTGCTCCACCCTTATTCTTGACAACCCGACAATCCCGCTTGAGATGGCCGGTCATCCCACAGGTCCAACAAGTTAATTTAACTTTTTTGTTGGGCCCTTTCTTGGCTTCGTTGAACTTCCGTTTTCCCTTGAAATCGTTAGATTTCCCCTCTTCCACCATGTTCACCGAAAGTGCAGAAACCTCCCTTACTTTAGGTTTCTCAGCCTCTTGCGCCCGAAGAGATTCCTCTATGCGCAAGTGACTACCGAGTTGCACAAGAGACAACTCTTCCTTCTTGTGTTTCAACATGTGTTTAAAGTCTTTCCAAGAGGGAGGCAGTTTATCAATTATGCTCGATACGGAGATGGATTCGTCCATCTTCATATTGTGTTGAGCATATTGGCCAAGAATGCGAAGAAGCTCATTGTATTGCTCCATCACTGGCCTTGAGTCCACCATCTTGTAATTGTTGAAATTACAAACCAGGAACTTCTTACTAGAAGCATCCTCCGCCATGTATTTGAACTCGAGAGAGTCCCATAGCTCTTTGGCGGATTCAACATTTTGATAGATATCAAAGAGGGAGTCACACATACCGTTTAAGATGTGGCCATGACAAATGTAGTCGTCGTTCTTCCATTTGCCGCGACGCCGGGTCACCTCCAATGTTTCGTTCTCCATCACCTCCGGTATTGAGGTACTCAGCACGTACACGACCTTCAACGTCGTCAGCAAGAAGTGCATCTTCTTTTGCCATCTACGGAAATCAACGCCTTCAAACTTCTCAAGTTTAGTGAACTTGGAAGTCATGTCTCTCACAGACTGATCATTCGCCATCTCTCTCGTGATAAGCAATTATCTCTTACGATTGTTGGGGGAATTCGAGAAAGAGATGAGGAAGAGGTGATCGTAAGAACTTGGATAAACGCAGAGATCGCGTGAAAGCTCGCTTTCCGTAAGAGATATTTCGACCTTATATCCCTGGGTATCACGAAATTCTCTAGGGGATAATCTCTTTGTTTCGGTGTATCGATCAAGGCAATGATCGATTCATACTTATACACCTTTAGAGAGTTGTAATCGACCTATATTGATACTAGTACTAATATCCCACTTAATGGGATTGATTGCGGAATTAATGACGGGAGTTACAAATGAGAAAAGTCTTCCAAACTCCGGCGCTCCTTTCGTGCTAGTTCAACTAGCGCCAAAAGGAGTGCGGGCAACATTCCAGAGCTTGGCGCTACTTTCGTGCTAGTTCAACTAGCGCCGAAAGGAGCGCGGGAAACATTCCAGAGCTTGGCGCTACTTTCGTGCTAGTTCAACTAGCGCCACAACTAGCCCCGACACCCAGCTCATGAAACCACTTTGTAACTTGTCGATTTTAACCGTCCAACAATCCCGGGTTCTAGTTAGCTTACACGAGTGTGCACTCCACACCTCCTAACTCATGTTATAGCTTAGCTAACAACCCCATTATTACCTTTGTGAATCCAACTACACAAAATGACCGATGATTTCACTAAAATCACCAACAGTAATTTGAAGTTTTGGTTCAACCAATAACAAATTTTTTGTTATTTACTTAAAATATTTTGTGGGATTGTCGACTTTTTGGACGTTCGAAATGTGAAAAATAAATTGAAAAGTCTTTTGTTAGTGGACATGGTGAATTGGTGATAAGAAACAAAAAGGTTGGATGAAAAACAAAGTCATTCGTTAATCCTAAAACACGAGTTTAATCGGGGGAAATGAAAACAAACAATAAAGGTAATTTGATCATTTATATTATTTAGACAATTTATTTAACACTACAAACATACGTCAACTTAGTTAAATTCGTATAGATGACTTAAATGTCACACATAATTACAAACCAAGTAACCCCTAAAAGAGTTCTAGAAGGCTTGTTATAGAGAGGAAGGGTCGGAGGTTGAGACTTCAACACGTTTATATGTTAATAGAAGTTTGAATATTGATGTTTGGTTAATAAAAATTATTAGACCAAATTCAAGGGATTCTTATATTTACCAATGGATTCTCATCTTCAACTGTATGTACCTCATTAAAAATAGGGTTGGAGTTCGATTACTAAACACAAATCATATCATTGTAATAAGGTTCTATTGTCTTCAAGTTAGGGGTTTGGTGGTGTGGATTGGTGTGGTGTAGGTATGGTGGATTATGGCGGACTATGGAGGAAGACCGGTGGTCTAAAAGTAAAAACTAAAGGAATTATAAGGAGAGAATTCTAGAGAAAGAAAGAGAGTTTATGAAAGAATATTTTATTTCCAAGGGATGGATTACAAGTGAGGGGGATGCCTTCCTTTTATAGGCAAAGGAAAGGTACCCTTAGGCCGTGCGTACCGCCATCGGGTACCACGGTCGGGTTCGTGGTCGGGTAGCAGCGGGTAGGGCGGCGAGGTGGTACCGGGGGGGGGGGGGGTTCCGATCGGGTTGGGGTGTGCGGGTAGGGTTGGGTTCGGGAACCCGTTCAAACCCGCCGTAAATGTTTTTTTTTGTTTTTTTAATGTTTTTTAGGGTAAGGAGGGTAGGAAAGAGAAAAGCTGATGTGACATTCGGGTTCAGTGGGTTCAGTGGGTTGGCGGTACTCCACTTTAGGGTAAGGAGGGTAGGAAATAGAAAAGCTGATGTGGCGCTGAGGTGGCATTCGGGTTCAGTGGGTTCGTGGGTTGGCGGTACTCATGGTCTTACAAAAGCATGACATAAGCATGACCTAAGGATTGCAATAATTCTACATAATGAGGTAAGCGCTTACATCACAAAAAAGTGACATAATGCTACCATCATTTTTACATCATTATTCCACACAATTTTATTTATAAAATACTAGCACACAAAATACAAAATACTTGTACTATCTTGGGAGATTATTTCCAGCAGGAGTCTGGGTGTGACGGGCCATCTTCATATGGATCGTAATCATCGTAATCATCATCTCTGAGGTAATAGTAGCTATCTGGGTCATCATCCAGATCGAAATCGTCATCAGATGAGTCAATATTTTTTGCAAGATGAGTACGGAACCATTGAGAGAGCGTCTCCTTCCATAAGACTACATCAGGATGTCCTTCTAGCCATTTTTCGTTTCCTTCTATGACTGTAACTGGGACAGATTCGAGGACAACTCGATTTGCGCTTATCAATGCATGTCGTAACTCCAGTAACTGTTGGGTATGGCGCAATTCAAGCGTCCTGTTGGAGGGGTTGATATCATGCTAGGCGTGGATAAAGGACGTGGGGGAAGTGGTAAACCATGGATTGTTTACCACCAACAGCTGCGGCAGGCAAGAAGGAGCAGGGCCTTTTGAAGAAGATTACCACATAAGTTTTTTGGCTTATGTGTAATCGTTGGACCCATTGATGTGCTGGGAGAAACCACTGGAAGAGGGTAAACAGGTGTTTAGACTCTTTGGGAACATGCTCAAACTGGCACTGGAACAGATAAGTGAACAGTTTGCAAGCATTGAAGGTGATGGCAATAGTGTGGGTTTCAAAGAGGTACCAAAAGAAACATAGTGCTTCTTTAGGTAGTCTGAACAGATCATGGATGTGGAAGATATTAAGAAAGGGGTAATCTGGGTGGATCATATGGTTTTTCAGGAAGGGGCCGTGTTTGGCAAGGAGGACGTTGTAGAACGTCTTCCAATTCAGTACTGACCTTTGGGCTAGGGTTAGGTCAGTGATGATCTCTGTTATCTCTTCTGGACAATGTTGAGTGGCATCTTGGGGAGTGGAGGAGCTAGGATTGGCTTTATCCATAGTGAACACCAAGGGAATTACCATATGCTGTTGGATGCTAGGATTACTGCTTTTATAGTGCTTTGGTCTTGACAGAAAATCTGCGAGAATATTTTCTGTTCCTTTGATGTGTTTCACTATATGTTTCCACGGTGAGAACCAATTAGCCCACCTCAAAAGATGTGCTTCTGGGAGCATCTTTCTTTTAAATTGGAGCATGCGTGAGAAAGAGGACATATCCATCTCTATCTGGAAATCATGTCCGATAAGATGGAATTGGAATTTTTCTATTCCCCTTTTGACTGCAAGTATTGTAACAACCCAATTCCCATAACATACATCATAATACATAACATGCATACATATCATTGATTTACAACAAAAGTTACATAGCAAACCAAGTACGGTCTCTTTTAGTCTCGAAACTATAAAATATATAATATCTTCCTAATCATCATCGGTCCACGAAGGCAGTCTACACCTTATTCTTTCCTTTGCCGCTATCGGATCCTCAACCTGGAAAACATATTTTTGAAAACAAAACGAGGGTTAGACCAAACGGGTCTAGTGAGTTAATCCTGGTCTTTTCCAAAATCAATATAAAACTCTTTTCACATAATACTTTGTATCAAAATAATTTACATGAAACCTTTCGTATAAGCACGCATATACCACACGTATATAAATACCACATTTGGACTCGTACACCGTGTATCTCTCCTCATCTCTTCTTCTTTCCCCTGGCCACATTAGTCGGTAGCAAGCCAACTAATTATCGTCACTGTACAATACAGTCGACTCCACTGTAATTACATACAACCCCGCTGCAGTTACCTACAGCTCCACTGCAATTTCATGCAGCCCCGCTGTATTTCAATACAGCCCCGCCAAATAATAATTCGGCTCGCCTATACTCGTTTCGTGCAATATAAATACAATATATATCTCAATATATCATATTGTCATTTATAAACCTTTCATCATTTTTCCAACCATATATATAATTATATACATATATCCTTTTAACATAAACATATAATCAAACCTTGACACGTATCGTCTCATATATATAAATACATATATATATATATTTCACACATACTCACATACACATATAAACACATATATATATATTCCAGTTGAAAACGTTTTAAAGTAAAACTCACCTCGATCGCTTATCCAAAAACACTTGCAAGTTCCTTTCAAAAAGATCCTATCCTTCACCTTGACTCCACAGAATCTGAAACCATTTAAGATACATATATCTCTTTACTAGCCAAACACATAAAGCCTACTAAGTTCCGGCCCACCAATGTTTCACTTATACTCTTACCCTTCTGACTTAACAACAAAACATAACAAGGTACCGGGATTACCCAGAGTACCGAGAGACAACACTACCGGGACTTCATGGTACCGGGAGTTCCTATACCGGGAGTTCACATTACCGGAACTCTACACTACCGGAAGTCTGCAATACCGGGACTCACATTACCGGGACTCACATTACCGGGACTCACATTACCGGGACTCACATTACCGGGAGTCGTCAGTACCGGGTGTCGTCAGTACCGGGAGTCTACCGGGGCTTCCCCGGGACTCTCAAGAACACAGTCGGTCGCTTCTCTAATCCAGAACCCAAATCAAATCTATACAGCTACGATTTAAACTTTCTAATCCGATAGAAACTGTCTATTGATGATTACAAACATAAAACCTAAAGGGTACATACCTTAAAATCGACTCAAACCCATTCAATCGATGCTCAAACCGAGCCTTTCCACTTCTGCTCCTTTTTCGCCTCACGAACACGCACACACACACTGTCTTTCTATTTTTAGGTTTTTGAAGGATAACTGAAGTGTGAGATATTTATATCTCCATTTACACTTTTGGCACAAACTACTCACTAATTACCAACCCACCCCAAATCTTATAACTTATCTCAAACTTCCCCTTAATATCAAAATCCTTTAGTTAAATAAATTTAACGGACTTACCCGGGGTATTACATTATCTCCCCCTTAAAAGAATTCCGTCCCGGAATTCGGTTAAGCGAAAAGATACGAATACTTATCACTACTACCTCGAACTCAATCAAAACCATAGAAACTAACTGAATAGCCACCCCACACCCACCTATGTCTCTAACACAAATCAACAATATAAGCACAGAAATACCAAGAACCACTTCGTACCGATGTCAGATAACACCTTAGCACGTATAGAGTTTATTAGAAATGTACCTGTATCCTCATCCGGAATTTCCTCCTCATCTTGTGTTGTCATTTGGAATACTTGTCCCTTTGCTTTCGGTTCATCAGACCCTTGTATCTCTCCCGTCCTGACGCTTATTGGTTTCCCCGTCGTACTACCCTGTTGTATTTTCCTTTGTGGACAGTCTGACTGAATATGATCAGGGGAATTGCAAACGAAACAGAATCGATTTGTGCGACAATTCTTAGCGACGTGTCCATCTCTTCCACATCTGTAACAACTTCTAGGATCAACATAACATTTTCCTTGATGTACACGGTTGCATTTTGGACATAGTCTTTCATTTGATATAAAAGGTAGGCGACTATTGAACCTCTGAATTTCGTACTTCGTTGAATCATGCGTCATCTCTTCTGATTTTCTTTTCCCAGCACTCTTATCATTTGCATCTCTCTTAAAATCTCGCTCTACATTTTCCGCGACATTTACTGCGGCTGAGAAGTTATCAGGTCCTGTTGCAGTCACTAACTTTCTGACTTCCGAATTTAACCCGAAGATAAACCTTTCCGTCTTCATCGCCTCCGTAGCAACGTAGTATTCTGCGAACCGAGACTTTTCCAGGAAGCTAGCGGTGTAGTCTCGAACGGATAAGTTTCCTTGTTGTAAGTTCATAAATTCCCCTTCCAGATGTTTGACGGCTGCTTGGGGACAAAATGCGTTCCTGTAGGCTATCACAAATTCTTCCCAAGAGAGGGTAGAATAAACATCAGATCCCTTAGAATGAATAAAGGATTCCCACCAATACAAAGCATCCCCCTTTAACACTGCTGCTCCATACAATACTCTATCTTCGTCAGCGCACTTACTCGTCTTGAAGATAACTTCTATTTCCTTCATCCATCTCATTGCTTTCACTGGATCCCTGTCTCCTGAGTAGGTTGGAGGTCTACAGTTTAAGAACATTTTGTAGTCGCACCTCCTTGGCACCTGTACAACAGTTGGTGTAATTGGCATTTCAGCTTCCCGCTCAGGATCCGGTGTTTCAGCTTCACCGTGACGATTCTGATCAAACATTGCCTGAATACTGGCTTGTAGCCTTCCCATTTTTGCCATTAAGTCACCTCTCGTAACGAACTCTGTATCTTGTTGCTGAGTTATGCCTCAAGTTCGGCCTCCAGTCCTACCCCCGATTTTGCCCCCAGTTCTGCCTCCCCTTTCCCCCGTTCCTATCGGCGGATTTGTACTATTCGGATTTACTCTCCCCCTTCGGTTCGTTCGTCTAGTACCACTTGCCATTCTGTTGATTCAACAAAATTAATATACACATAAGCACATACCCCATATAACAAGGTATTCAGGTTCAAACGTGTACTTGTAAGTTCATGATTACACTGGCCAGGTGTAATTTGAAAATACCTTACATGATGTCCTTTCTACCTTTTATACTTATCATCCCGAGGTTCTAAAATACTATGGACATCCTACTTCACATGCAGTTTAAGTCTAGGTATAAATCCAAATACCTAAATCCCTTAAACTAGGGCTCTAATACCATTTGTAACAACCCAATTCCCATAACATACATCATAATACATAACATGCATACATATCATTGATTTACAACAAAAGTTACATAGCAAACCAAGTACGGTCTCTTTTAGTCTCGAAACTATAAAATATATAATATCTTCCTAATCATCATCGGTCCACGAAGGCAGTCTACACCTTATTCTTTCCTTTGCCGCTATCGGATCCTCGACCTGGAAAACATATTTTTGAAAACAAAATGAGGGTTAGACCAAACGGGTCTAGTGAGTTAATCCTGGTCTTTTCCAAAATCAATATAAAACTCTTTTCACATAATACTTTGTATCAAAATAATTTACATGAAACCTTTCGTATAAGCACGCATATACCACACGTATATAAATACCATATTTGGACTCGTACACCGTGTATCTCTCCTCATCTCTTCTTCTTTCCCCTGGCCACATTAGTCGGTAGCAAGCCAACTAATTATCGTCACTGTACAATACAGTCGACTCCACTGTAATTACATACAGCCCCGCTGCAATTACCTACAGCTCCACTGCAATTTCATGCAGCCCCGCTGTATTTCAATACAGGCCCGCCAAATAATAATTCGGCTCACCTATACTCGTTTCGTGCAATATAAATACAATATATATCTCAATATATCATATTGTCATTTATAAACCTTTCATCATTTTCCCAACCATATATATAATTATATACATATATCCTTTTAACATAAACATATAATCAAACCTTGACACGTATCGTCTCATATATATAAATACATATATATATTTCACACATACTCACATACACATATAAACACATATATATATTCCAGTTGAAAACGTTTTAAAGTAAAACTCACCTCGATCTCTTATCCAAAAACACTTGCAAGTTCCTTTCAAAAAGATCCTATCCTTCACCTTGACTCCACAGAATCTGAAACCATTTAAGATACATATATCGCTTTACTAGCCAAACACATAAAGCCTACTAAGTTCCGGCCCACCAATGTTTCACTTATACTCTTACCCTTCTGACTTAACAACAAAACATAACAAGGTACCGGGACTACCCAGAGTACCGGGAGACAACACTACCGGGACTTCATGGTACCGGGAGTTCCTATACCGGGAGTTCACATTACCGGAACTCTACACTACCGGAAGTCTGCAATACCGGGACTCACATTACCGGGACTCACATTACCGGGAGTCTTCAGTACCGGGAGTCTACCGGGACTTCACGGGACTCTCAAGAACACAGTCGGTCGCTTCTCTAATCCAGAACCCAAATCAAATCTATACAGCTACGATTTAAACTTTCTAATCCGATAGAAACTGTCTATTGATGATTACAAACATAAAACCTAAAGGGTACATACCTTAAAATCGACTCAAACCCGTTCAATCGATGCTCAAACCGAGCCTTTCCACTTCTGCTCCTTTTTCGCCTCACGAACACGCACACACACACTGTCTTTCTATTTTTAGGTTTTTGAAGGATAACTGAAGTGTGAGATATTTATATCTCCATTTACACTTTTGGCACAAACTACTCACTAATTACCAACCCACCCCAAATCTTATAACTTATCTCAAACTTCCCCTTAATATCAAAATCCTTTAGTTAAATAAATTTAACGGACTTACCCGGGGTGTTACAAGTATCTCCTTGAACGTGGAGTGATAGTGTTGCTCTGAAGCTTTAAACGTGCCACTTTTGTAACCACAAACTGTTCTGACACCTTTTTTATCTTGTGCAAGCAGGATTGCTCCCCAGTATTCGTCGCTTGTGTCTGTCTGAAGGATTCTCATGTCAGTAGTAGTGGGAATCTTTAGGAGTGGCATCTTGTCAGCTAGCTGCTTTATAGCTCTGACAGCTAGAGTTTGTCGTTCAGCCCATTGTGGTGGTTCCTTTTTCAACATGGGGAATAGGTGTACAGTATGATTTGACAATTTTGGCAGGAAGTCTGCCATGTAATTGACTAAACCAAGGAACTGTTGAACCTCTTTCTGTGAAGAAAGCTCATCTGGGAACCTGTGCAATTCTTGGGCAATGTGGGGCTGTGGCTGGTATTTTCCGTCAGAGATTGTCATCCCAAGAAAGTTGATGGTAGTGACTCCAACTTCCATTTTATTTTCCGATAGCATAATGCCATACTGCTGGACAATGGAATGGAACTTTGAGAGTAAGTTAACGTGGGATTCTTCATCTGGGGAAAATAAGAGGATATCATCAATGTAGACCAGGGTGTTGTGGAGGATGGGCTCAAAAATCTTCACCGTCGCCTTTTGGAAGGCTGAAGGAGCATTCTTTAACCCAAACGCCATGACTTTCCACTGGTAATGATGATCAGGGATACAAAAGGCTGTTTTAGGCCTATCTTCAGGATGTATACCTAATTGCCAAAATCCAGCTTTGAGATCGAACTTTGACAAAACCTTTGCATCTGCCAGGGACTGGAATAGTGACCTTTTCTGTGGTAAGGGAAACTTATCATCGGCCAAAAAATGGTTAAGGGGCTGATAATTGATGACTAGTCTCAGTTTACCCCGAACTTGCTTGCTTCTCTTGTTGACATAAAATGCTTCACAAGCCCATGGTGATGTTGTGGACTCAATAATGCCTTGATCAACAAGTTCTGAACATTATTGAACTGCAAGTTGGTAGTGATCAGGATTCATGCCCGGATGGCTCGCCTTTGTTGGGTTGATGTCTTCGTTCTGCTTGAATGGTAGTGTAACGAAAAACGAAGGATTCAACCATAAAGGGTTCTTGCTTTTGGTGAGGAACTCCGTGTGGATAGAAGCACATGACAATTGGATGATTTGTTGTTTAAGGGCTTCTATGTTTATTGTGGATGCCATGTAGAGTTTCGGCACTGAACTCCATGGGTTTAGGTAGCTCTTGTATCGGAGGCCTTGCTCTGCAAATCGCATATTTGGCAAGGTGTATAGGATATCAAAACCGATTAGGAGGTCTTTACCATGAGAGTTTGAACCCAAGAACCTGTGCCTAATGACACATTTTGGAAACAGGCGTACATGGATCGGGATACTAATCTTGTCAATCACAAACGTGTCTTCGCTAGCTGCAAGAAAATGCTGGTGATGTGGTCTCCAGTAATTGCTAGGGAGAATGTTTGGGTTTAGTATCGAGAGTGCGGACCCTGTATCAAAAAATGCTATGACCGGGATTGGTTTAGCATAGGTTGATGTGAGGAGGTGTACTTTGGCTAGAGGTGTAGGTTGGGATTTTTGTAGGGGTAAGACGGGTGGTACTGGGGAATGGGGAGAGATGGATAGAAGGCTTGCCATGAATACTTCGATGTCTGAATGATCTCCTGAGAAATCTGATTCAGACTCTTTTTCTGATGATGAGTCATAGTAGGCAATCGTACATATCGTTTGATCGCATGGTTCATCATAGAGGGAGTATAAGGACTCTAAATCAGAAATATCAACCGGTTCAACTTGGTTGAGATTCTGAATTAGCGATTGGGACTTCCTCTTGTCTTTGCAGTCTTTAGCAAAATGTCCATTCTTGTTGCAAATGTAGCACCTGTCAGAAGTGCGACCTCTTCGTGTCTTCTTACGGATGAACTTCCATTTCTTGCGTGGGTGGTTACGGGAGGCTTTTCTTTTGGAGGAGTAACTGAATCTTTTGAAGTGAGACTTCTACTTCTTCTGGGAACATTCACAGGAAGATTTATCTTTACATTTGATCTTGAGGTATTTGTCATCGCAGGCTGAACCAACACTTCTCCCAGTTCTTTCAAGTTCATCAAAAAAAAAAATCGCGAGTTACAGAACTTGGCAAGTGCATTAAGCACCATTTGGTATAAGATACCAAGTGTAACGCTTCCAACTGTAGTGTTCTTTGCTTCCAATGATCTGAACACTTCATTCGCGAGAGAGTCTGGGAAAGAACTTAGGAAGACCTGTTTGAGGTTCTCGTCATCAATTCCTTGAAGACAATAGAACCTTTTTGACATAGGGTATGGTGGATTATGGCGGTGGTATCAGAGCCTGGCTCTCATCAAAAGCGTTTAAATTCACGCATCCCGTCGCATTGCTTGGGTACACAACTAATATATACATATATATAGGGTGAAGTTATTTTGTTAACAAAAAAATGTAGTAACTTTATTAACCAATTTATAGCCATTGATCTAAACATCGAGTGGTTGAGATGAAACAGGGGTAAACGGTAAACCATTTATAACACTGTGCGCCCATTCATCAAAAATCAAAGGAACAAGGGTGTTCAGGGTTATTTTAGTAAAACCAAATCCCATAGTTTTGAAACCATTTAAATTGGAGTTACGAAATTAATAATTAATGGGGGGTTACAAAATTGATATAGGTTTTCTTATTTTTTTTTTAAAAATATCTAAGTGTTTTGAGTTTGCTATCGTTCATCAAAGTTCGTTGCATCGAAGATGGATTTTCGTCGTGATCAAAGCATGAACAAGCATGAGATATATTTTTTGTTCATATTTGTTCAAAATTTATTGTTCATATTTGTTCTTTCATAGATGATAGGAAACCATGACTTGTGTAGTTTTATATTTAGTTCATGGATTTTCTTAGGGGGTGAACATTCATAAACCAATCATGCATTTTCCAGAGAGTGACACGTGTGGTGAACAATAGTGGTAGGGTGAACATTCATGAACTAATAGATAATAAAGAGTACGTGAACCTTTGTGTGTTTTGAACGTGCATGAACCAAAAGACAACAACCGAAACTAATTATGTAGATGAAGACTACATTTTTTATGTTCGTAAATATGCACAATCTATAAATATCAAGTCTACTCCACAAAACAACTACTCTATTAAAAATACCGACCAATCAAGCCCTTTTCATTGGGTTCGGATATTTCGACTTTGCTGGTACTACCGTTTTGCGTCGCTGATTCATCATTGGTGTTGAGTTGTGTTTCATCGACTAATCCCGACGACGTATTTCCGAATGTCGAACCATTATTCACACCGGCTCCTCCATCGTCAAAGTCCAACCTTGCGGAATTATAAGAATAGTTCAACAAATCGGGATGAATGTGGCCTTGATCATGACGAAAATCCATCTTCGATTCAACGAACTTTGATGAACGATAGCAAACTCAAAACACCTAGATATTTTGAAAAATAATTAAGAAAATCTATATCAATTTTGTAACTCCAATTTAAACTCTAAAAAAAACCTATTTATAAAATACCAAATTTAACCTTAGACCATAATTAATATGTTGAACCAAACCAACTTAAAAGGTGAAATCATATTGGTTGAAAACTTGAAATGGGTTAATAAAGTTAACACCCTTTGAGAGGTTAACAATATAACGTTTCTCTCTCTCTCTCTCTCTATATATATATATATATATAGAGAGAGAGAGAGGCAAGTTATTATGCTAACTATACAAAAGGTGTTAACTTTGTTAACCCTTTTCCACCAATGAGAGCTCTTCCTTTGAGTTGGTTGTTAGTAACATATGAATTAATGCTCAAGGGTATAGTTGGAATTTTATAAATGGATTTTTTTTATAGTTTTTAGTTTGGAGTTACAAATTTTAATAATTAATTGGGAGTTACAAATTTAAATTAGGAATTCATAATTTTTTAGTTAATAGCTTGGTGTTTTGAATATTCTATCGTTCATTTTCTATTGTTAAGCATACATTTGTGAAACATGAACATGTGGACACAGAAGTAACACAGGCTCGTCAATTTTAAAATTGCCTTAATCACAACTGTTCACATGCTCATCAATTTTAGGATATTCATGAGGGTGGAACATGGTGAACACAGAATTTCACAAATGTGCATAGGCCAATATATCGTATTCATAAGTGTGAAACATGGTGAACACAGAATTGATATGGTGAACACATAATTTCACAAACATGGTGAACACAGAAGTTTCACTGATGTGCACTTACTGTTGTGTTAATCATACATTAAGGTGATCGTAGTATTGTGTTAAACATACATTATGTTATCTTAAAATTGAGTTAATCACAGTTGTTCACCGGAATATTCTCACAATGGAGTTGAAGCATTAAATGTTTTGGTTAATTATCAGAGAATATTCTCACAATATAATTTCCTATTTTGCCCCTTTCGTGATGGTTCACATATCATCATTAAAAATTCAGCATTTATTTTAAGAGTTTAATGATTATTTAATCTCAACCATTGATCTAAATAATCAAGGGATGAGATAGGGTTAATAGGGTTAACACCAAAATTTTGGTTAATAAAATAACTTGACCCTATATATATATATATATATATATATATATATATAAGGGCTTAATCAAATAAGAACTATTTAGTTTGTGGTAACTGTAAGAACCAATATTAGCCACTCATTTAAAATAATCAATATAAATTTTAAATAAATATAAAAGGGTATTTTAGTAAAAAAAAATTGAATATCTAATTAAAATATAAACTCTCCTCTCACCTCTCACCTCTCTCCTACATAAACCCTAAAATATTTATTTTCTTTCTTTATGTGCAGCCAAAAACCAAATTTATAAACTTACTCTCTCTCTCTCTCTCTTGGAACCACTCGCCGGCGACTTTTATTCTGCAGGCGAACCACCATCCGACCATCCGGCGACCTGCATCCCTCTGCTCTCCCTCTCGTCTTCTTGATCGAGACAAACAACAACACCCACCATCGATTCTCCTACCCTCACCCTCTCGGTTTTCTTGACCTGCAACCACCCCCACAGTGCATCTCCACCGTCGGCAGCCACCATTCCGGCAACTGCAGATCGATTCCCTCTTCTTTCTCTCCTAATCGAGTCCCTCAGACCCTCTCTCTTTCGTCTTTTTCTTGGTGTCGATTGCAGATCTGCAATCATCCTCTCCATCTCTATCCCCCATCTCCTCCTCTCTCCATCTCTCTCGATTGCTCATACAGACCTGTACCAAAGAAAATTTTGGATATCGAAGGTTTGTATCGTTTTTTTCTGGGTCACAGTGGCATCGGATTTGGTATCACAATGGTATCACATTTGGTGTTGTATGTATTTCGGGTATCACACTAAGGATAGATGTTTGTATCTTGTATGTATTTTGGGTATCACGTCTGGTATAACAGTAGAGTATCACAATGTATTTTCTTATTTTACGAAGTGTATCACAAAATATCACGTGGTATTGATTTACTAACTGTATCAAATTATGTTTTTTCTTTACTTTCGTTATGTTGTTAAGGGTATCACAGTATATGGGTATCACATTGGTATCACAGATGTTCTTGGAGTATTACCAAAGTAATGAATGTGATGCTGAATTGGATGACAATGGGTATCACAGTGGTATCACAAAGTTATTGTATGTATTTTCGGTATCACGATTGGCCGGAGAGAGGAGAGAGGAGAGAGGAGAGAGGAGATTTTAAAATACCTAAAATTCCCTTTTATTTAAATTTCAAACAAAATTTCCAAAATTAATAATTTCCTAATTTATAGCTTAATATGTGGCTCACGCTGGTTCTTACAGTTACCACAAAATAACTAGTTCTTCCTTGAATGGCCACCTATATATATATATATATATATATATATATATATATATATATATAGGAGTGGGTTCAAATGAAAACTCATTTTTCATTGTGCACGTGAGGACCAATATTAGTCATTGATCAAATTTAGAAAACTAATCAATGGTTAAAACTTAATGAAATCAATTGAGAAGTTATTAGGGACAAATCTGGAAATTTGAATCAGCGTCTACCATCTTTGACTTTTTATTTTATTTTTTAATTAAAAAACTTTTTCCCCCTTAAAGTTTAAAATAAATTATCTTAAAAATTACTAATATTTTAATCAAACAAATTACATCAAAAAAACGAGAATTTCGTGTTCTTCGATATGACATCCATCTCGATATAGTTTTTTCTTCATTTTAACCGTTTTTACGTGAAATGTTATGTATGTGTTATATTCATTATGAATATGTATGCACGTTTCCTAGTGTTCATATTCAGTATGAATAACAAAGGGGGGCGTTCATTCACTATTCATGATGAATAATACAATATTCAAAATGAATAATACAACATTCAAGATGAATAATACACGAATTTATGATTCATGTATTATTCATCATGAATCGTGTATTATTCACCTTGAATGTTGTGTTATTCATCATGAATGATACATTATTCATGATGAATAATATATGAATGACCCGTGAAGGTGTGGACACATGACGCACTCTCTTTTGTTCTCTGATTCACAACCGAAACTTGGTTTTATTCATTATGAATATGTATGCACATCTCCAGGTGTCCACATTCAGTACGAATAACAAAGGTGAATGTTCATTCACTATTCATGATTAATAATACAATATTTAGGATGAATTATACAACATTTAGGATGAATAATACACGAATTCATGAATCATGTTTTATTCACCATGAATGATGTATTATTCATACTTGTTGGTCCCATAGTGGTTATACAAGTTTGTAGAAGGGGGGTTGAATACAAACACACGATTTTTACTTTTCTAAATTGTTTATTGATATGTATCAAACAATTTACAACTTGTTGCAGAACAAGATTAAGGAATAAACCTAATCTAAACAAGTTAAGAGAATCACTAAGATTTCTTGCACTAGAATTAAGATAGAAAGAAGATAAGAATATTAAGGATAATATTCTAACACACAGAATAGTAAGATAAGGAAATGGCCGAGCTCTTCATTTCTGAAGTAGGGTTTCCTTTATATACTGCATGCATTTAATGCACAATAGTACAACTTTACACGTGGCAGCAGCTGATTGGTTGCATGGTTTGACCTTGGTAGACAACCTAGTAGCCGCATGATGAATAGTGTAGAATCAGAGTTGTTTGTACAATTCTGGAAAAAAAGGATGTCCGTTCTGACAGATCGTACGGAGACGTGCAAGGGGATAAGACAAAAGTAACTTGTAGAGGATACTTCATGATCAACGTTCGCTGAATAGTTCTTAATCAACGAGTGATAAAGTTCAGCGTTCGCTGAAGTATTCTACTTGAAACTTCACGTTGAGTGGACAGGTCTTGGCTTCGCTGATATCCGCATCAGTTCATTAGTAGACTTGTCGCTGGTTCTTTGGCTTGATCTTCGACTTCAGCGTAGAACATAGTTGACGTGAAACTTGTCTTCAGGGATCATAAGTAAACAACTAAAACTATCAGCGATCATCAGTAAGACTGAACATGCTCAGGTCTCATTGATGAACAGTATCGCTGAATGTGAAATTTAAAGAACATGAGTTTCCTATCAGCGGTACTGTAGAGACATAGTACTTGTCAGCGATAGTGAAACTCTAATACATATTGTCTACTTACAATTTTCACTAAGTGTTTCTCAGAGAGTCATTATCAAATCACTGAGGGTTTGGATCAACAATCTCCCCCTATTTGATTATGACATAGCAACAAAAGAAAATTGCTAAGTAAGAAAACATAAGGTTAAAAAGGACTCATAAAATATTTGTCCCATTTACTATTTTCGGGGATCTTTTTAACCACTGATGGAGTAAAGTACATTCGCTGAAATTTTTCATTAAACTTCGTATCAGTTACAAAGGGAAGTGGAAAAATTACAAGTACAACAAATAATAATGACAAGTACAAAAAGTTTACAAGCTGATAAAGATAGAAGATTTACAGGGAATCCTATTAGCTAATCAGGTTCTTTCTTGACGAGTTCATCAAGAGAATCAGTCTCTGGAATCATCCAATCAGGGACAGTAACTACCTGATCCCTTCTTTTCTTTGCTTCGCGGTAGATGTGGGGTTTCAGGAGTGATCCGAGAAGACTGCGTTTGTACTCACACTAGTAGAGTAAATCTCTGAGTTGTTCGATTGGAGTTTTGTATAACTCAGAGATGCGTTGAAAGCATTGGTGACCATTGAAGTCATAGAAGAAAATGCCATACGGATTGCTGATAACTCTGCCAGGGAAGAAATCTTCAGCGGGAGGTAGAGATACGTCGAGTCCGGAGAGGTCAGGGGCAGGGCCAAGAACTGCTTCACGAGAGAAGTCAATCCCTGTCTCGTTTCTAATTTCAGGACCTGGAAAGGAAGGAGTCTTCTTCTTCGGTGCAACTCGTTTCTTCTGAATTGGTGGAGGAGGAATGTTAACCGCTGAGGTTACTAAGTCGATCAGCCTGTTTATGGCTTGTTCAACATAGGTTTTGAAAGTTGAGCGGGATCTTTGAGTTGCTACTCGCATCTCCAACCATTCAGCGAAACCAAAAGTGTCCAGGGTTGACATGTAGACAGTTCTGTTGTGGCAGTTTTCTCTGACTACTTGGACATTAACAATCGGTACCTTTATATTGTTTTCCAGAGCATATATCCCTTTGACATTTACAGCTTTTATCCTTGAAGCATGTTGTCTGTAGTGGCACATCTTCTTACATCATTCAAGAGTGGTGCCGCTGACTTTGGTCTTTTCCTGGTGGGTCTTATGTGCGTCCTTCAACAATTTCTTTTGGACAACAACAGGAAACTTCTTCAGTTGAGGATCTTCAACTGTTCGTTGAGCAAGTTCTAAGGCATATGCTTTGTCTTTTTCTTCGGCCTTCTTTCTTTCAGCGAAGAGTTTTTCAGCTCTGAGGGATTGCATGATTTCTTGCTTTGATAGGATTTGGAGCTGATGCGGGATTATGCGTTGATCCTCAAGCCTTTGAATCATAGCTGCTATCTTTTCAGCTCTTCTTCACTTGGTTTTTGAGGAACCAAGGAAGGTCTATTCTTGTGAGAGAGCAGTTCTTCATGTTCTTCTTCAAAAATGTCATCAGTCTCAGCGAAGTCTAAGACCAGGATTATTTCTTCAGCACTCGGGGTTGGATTTATTGTTGATGTAGCTGGAGGAACTTCAGCTGGATCCTCAAGCAGGGGAGAGGACTAGCTGAAACATAACGATCGTTTAAGTATGATCATGTGGGAGAAGAGATAGAGAAAGAATGAGGTTTAAGTGTATAGAGGTTTTATGGAGAGGATAACTGAGGTTGAGAAGGGATATAGGAGGGATGCAGTGTAAGGGAAGAAAATATATTGTACCTGACAAACTGGCTTTCTTTGAAGGATAGTCAGATTGCCTTCTGCAGCGAGACCTTTATTTTTTCCTTTGTCTGCTTCAGTCGCTGCAGGCTTTTTCGTGGTTCCCTCCCCTGAAGTGTCTTTGAAGACTATCCCTTTGAGAGCAGGGGTCCTTATGGGTTGAAAGGAGAAGTCGACATCATCATCATCGTCATCATCATCATCATTTTTAGGTGATGCTGATGGTTCGTCTTCATGAAGATCGGGGTCTTCTTCTTCTTCTTCAGCTTCTTCCTCGTCATCAACAGACGGTTCTAGGACTTCAACATCAGCGTCCTCATCGAGTTGCTCCCCCTCAGAATCATAGGGAGGTTTCTCGGTTCCCTTAGGGTTTTTAACTCCCTGAGGTTTATCAGCAGTTGTCTCCCCCTCAACATTATGGGGAAGATCTTCTTGATTCTTCTCCCCCTCTTCCACATGATGGATGGGGGAGGATACAGCAGTAGCAGCAGCAGCATCATCATCAGCATGCTTAGGGTCACTGTCTTCTTGGCCAATGATCCCAACGCAAGTTTCCACCCGTGCTATTCTGTCTTCCAGGCCAGAAATAGCAGGGTTGATCTTTTGAAGAATCTCCCGATCAGCCTGAGTGAAGTGTGAGGGAGTACAAGTCGGAGCATTCAGGCGGTCGAGAATTTGCTACAGTAGAGTTGTCGCAGTGCTCACCTCTGATTTTAAAGTAGTCACCTCTCCCTGAAGATTACCAACCACTGTCGTCAACGATGTGACTTCGTTGGATAGGGTGGCGAAGTTTGTGGAAAGGGTGTTGTTGGTAGTGTTCAGGGTGTTGATGGAGATGGAGTTGTCAGCGAGAGCCTGAACAACGTTGGAAAGACTTCCTTCCACCTTATCCAGATCAGCACTGGACGCTTTGCCTTTCACCTCTGTGGTGAGTGTCTTGAGAGCATCTCCAACGTTTGTAACCGCTGAAGAGTTTGAGGAGAGAATGGTGGTGAGAGATTCCACCTTTGTAGTCAGATCCTTGAGCGAGTTGTTGATGTCGCCCAAATTAGGACTTGTAAAAGTTGAAAACTTATGAACAAAGGAAAGCTCAGAAGTTGGGGATTTTGAGAGAGGAGTGTTTAAGGTGTTGTGTATACCTGCGGGGTGGTTGACAAAGTCATCGAAGCTTCGAAAAGCTGAATATTTTTCCATGTCGTCTTCCAGAGAGCCTTGACGCATAGAGGTGCCCGCAGGTCCTGTGTTTTGATCCATCATCCGTTGTAGAGCTTCAGCAGATGTATCACTCAGGATGATATTTGTTGAAGACAGGGGGAATAGAGGTGGAGTGACCAAAGAAATAGTGGGAGGAATGAAGGTTGAGAAAAGGGATTGGGAAGCAGGTTCAACGTTGGAATCGCCGAGGAATACTTCCGCAGTACTTGGAGGTATTGAGGGAGGGAGGTTTTGTTCCAAGACAACCTCAGCGTTTAGAGACGCTGAAGCGGGTATTGAAGGGGTGGATTCAGCAGCTGCGGCAGAGCGTACCACGAAACTTTCCAGCGGCTCTTGTGGAGAGAGAGTCGTGGAGTCTTCAGCCTGGGTAGACTTAGAGGGTTGCTCCTTGGAGGACTTATTGGGCTTAGGAGTGCCAAGTGGGGTGTCAGAAGGTTTCCTTTTTCTAGAAGGAGTGGATTTTGCAGCCTGGGTATCAGCGGTTGGGATTACCGTTGCCGATGTGGTAGCCGCAGAAGTAGAAGAAGTAGGTCTAAGAAGAGATAAGAGTGTATAGAGACGTACCTCGTTTGGCATGGGCGAGTAGTCGAGAACCTTAGTGCCAACCTGTGAGAGTTTCAGGTCGCCCACCTTCGGGTATTTGTCCCCGAGCCCTTGTAGGAAGAGAGCGCTGACAAACCGGGGATATGGAACAGTCTTTGGCCTCTTTGTTTCGTCGACTCTGAGCATCATGTCGTCGAAGATGATTTTAGCCCAATCGATGTGAAGGCCCTTCAGCAGTGCGTACCCCATAGCCTGCTGGGGTTTGGAGGCTTGGTCAGTGGAACCAACCTTAGCTGTCATGCAGCTGATCAGATGAGCGAAGATGAAGTTCATCTCGCTGGGCATTTTGGATTTTTGGATGGAGGTGAGTTTCTTCTCAGGGAGTTTGTCTCTCCATGTTCCCCATACATACTGCATTGCATCAAAGAATGCAATGAGTGCTTCTCTATCAGCTGGGTTCTTGGGATTTGGTAGAGGAATGAAGCGTTTTTCTTTTGTACTACCAGGGAGGTTGAGGGCAGCCCTGATAGAGCCGAGAGTAATCTTGGCAGAACCATGTTCGGTGTTGAAGAAAATGACATCGATCTTTTTGTTGGGGTCTTTGGTGGAGGTGATCTGAGCTCTTTTGGCAGTATACCAGAACTGAGCGAGTAGGTTCCTGTGAGCAGGAGGTTTGATGGTCAGGGCTGTTGATAGAGGACAGATTTTAAGGAAGTTTACAGCGTTGTTCAGGTGTGTGATCTTCTTCCTTGGAGGGAAGTTGAAGAGGGCATAAGGATTGTTTCCCTGAAAATTAACTTGCTCGATTTCAAAGTTCACATGAGGGGCTTTGACGAGCTCAGTGCTTTCCGAAGTAGTAGGGGACTGAGCAGTGGGAGCTTCAGTAGATGCCATTTCTGTTCATACAATATAAACATGAAGAATAAGAAGAGAAGTTCTTAAAATGGATGAAATTTCCAAAATAAGGGTTTTAGGGTTTTAGCACTTTCCATTTAGAGAAGGAAATGGAGATTAGGGTTTTTTCTAGTTTTGAATTAAAATACAAAACGTAGTGAATGTTCTTGTTTTCCAGTTTCCTTTTAAAGAAGGGATTCTGGAAAAACATATGAAATGTCAAGTTTAAGATTTTTATTTTAAACTCGAAGAACAATCTGAGGAACAGATTGTATTCATAAAATCACGAAGAAAATGATTTCATTTTAAGAAGTCCTTTTGTTTGATCTTTTAAAACCGAGAATAAGATCAAAAACAAGTTTTTGTAAGGAAAATAACAAGAATATTAACCTTTGATGTTGAAGATGAAGATGAACAGTTTTCTGGAGAAATAAGTTCAAATGCAACGGTGTTCTTGCTTAAGAGAGATGATGTTCGCGTAAAAGGTAAAAATATAAACTTAAGAGGTTTATATAGTGAGAGTAGAGAGAGAAAAACTATGAGCGGGAAAGTTTTTCATGATGACACAGACACGTCCCTTGAATTTGATTGGACAAGGTAAACGAAACGGGCAAACGTGTCAGAGAAAAGTGTGCCATGGTCTATCCGTTGTGATCACATCTTAAGGTGTCTCTAAGGATTTTGAAAACTCAGGGACATTTTTAAAACATGAAGCACTGATTAGAAATATCAGTGTGATTTAAGAATTTTAAAAGAACCACTGAAAGGAAGAGATATTTTAGCGATGCAATTTGTTTTGAAATCTTTGCATTCTTAGGCGAACGTCAGCGAGTAAGAGAGAACGTACCTTGATATCAGTGAATCAATTTTGTTCAGAGAGTAGGTGATTAATAGGGTTATACAAGTTCATTTTATAATCACTGATCAAATGTGAACCGCTGAAGATTTTACTCTTCTAGGTTCAGCATTCCAAGCTCGCTGATGAGAAAGTTGAATCTTGTCTCATCAAGAGGTTTGGTAAACAGATCAGCTAACTGAAAGTTAGTTGGAATAAAATGAAGTTCTATAGCTCCATTCATCACATGATCTCGATGTGTTTGGTCTTTGAGTGTAGCACTGGATTGTTTGCTATAGCGATGGCACTTTTGCTGTCGCAATAGATTGTAATTTTTTAGAGCTGAAGGTCATAATCCAGTAGTTGATTTCTCATCCACAAGACCTGAGAGCAACAGCTTCCAGCGGCTACGTACTCAGCTTCAGCGGTTGAGGTGGACACTGAGTTTTGCTTTTTACTTGTCCAACTCACCAGCTTTCCACCTAGGAGCTACAGCCTCCTGTGGTGCTTTTCCTATCCAATTTGCAACCTGCAAAATCACTATCTGAATAGGCGATTAGATCAAACCCTGAGTCTTTGGGATACCAAAGACCTAGGTTAGGAGTACCCTTGAGGTATATAAAAATTCGCTTTACAGCGATCAAATGAGATTCCTTAGGTTCATCTTGATATCGTGCACACAAACAGGTTGCGTACATAATATCAGGTCGGCTAGCTGTAAGATACAGAAGAGAGACGATCATCCCACGGTACGCTATGACATTAACAGGTTTTCCAGAAGGATCCTTGTTCAGTGTCAGCGGCGATGCCATAGGGGTTTTCATAGCTGAGCTCTGAGTTAAATCAAACTTTTTCAGCATATCTTTAACATATTTTCCTTGGTGAATGAAAGTTCCTTTTTCACTCTGCTTGATTTGAAGACCTAGGAAATATATCAACTCACCCATCATACTCATTTTATATTCAGCTTTCATTCTATCAGCGAAACGAGTACATAGGTCAGGGTTAGTTGTAATACCCCGGGTAAGTTCATTAGTTAAGTCCTAATTCCGTTAAATCTAATTAACTTTATAAAACGAGGTTTAGGGTAAGTTTGGGTAAAATAATAAGTTAAAGGGGTGTTGGACATTAGTTGATAGTTTAAGGTTCTATTGGTAAATGGGGATTTGATATTACCCCTTTAGGATTTCAGATATTTCATAAACTCAAAATATCAGTGTGTGTGTGTGTGTGTGTGTGTGTGCGTGTTCTTGAGCAGAAAAGAAGCAGAAGAAGGAAGTACGGTTAAGGCTCCGATTGAGTGTGTTGGATTCGAAATTAAGGTATGTATTCTTTAGGTTTTGTGTTTGTAATCATCAGTAGTAAATTCCTATCGGTTTAGAATTTCCAGTTTCGTGGTTTGTATTGTTTTCAATCGAATCTAAGTAAGATGAAACCGACTGTGTTTTTAGAGTCCCGGGGAAGTCCCGGTAGACTCCCGGTATTGTCGACTCCCGGTAACGACAAGACCCGGTAATGTCAACTCCCGGTGATATGGAGTCCCGGTACAGTGAGTCCCGATAGTTTTGGTAGTGTCCGGTTATAGTTTCTGATTGTATTTTTGGATTAAGTTGCTCCGAAAACTTCCTGGGGGCGGCCCCCAGACCCCGCAAGGGCGTTGCCCCTTGACCCCATCTACTATCCGGGTAGCGGAACCCCCATGATAAGTCGCTGAAGGGAGAACTGTTGAGGATAAGATTTTAGTAGGCTTTATGTGTTTGACTAGTAAGGCGATATATGTATCTTAAATTGTTTCAGATTCTGTGAACTTTGAATGAAAGATTGGATTTCTCGAGAAAAGATTAGAAGGAAATTTGATAACCAATCGAGGTGAGTTTTACTTTAAAACGTTTTCAACTGGAATATATATATATATATATATATATATATATATCTGTGTTTATATATATATATATATGAGATGGATATGTGTGGAATGGATATACGATCAAGGTGTGAATATTTTATGTTTATAATATAGTAAGATATTATATTTATTGGTGCATTACACTACACAAGTGCACAGTAGCCGGGTTCCGGTGTGCGGACCGGTGAGTAGTCGGATTCTGGTGTGCGGACCGACGGGTAGCCGGGTTCCGGTGTGCGGACCGGTGAGTAGTCGGGTTTCGGTGTGCGGACCGACGGGTAGCCGGGTTCCGGTGTGCGGACCGGTTGTTGATTTATTAGTTGGCTTGCTACCAACTAATATGGCCATTTGTGGAGGAATAAGGTGGATGAGATGTACACGATGCACGAGTCTGGATTGGTATTTAAATACGTGTGGTATGTTTATATTTTACGAAAGGATTACCAAAGGTTTATCTAAACTATTTTGATACAAAGGATTTACATAAAAGGTTTTATAATGATTTTGGAAAGGACCGGGATTAACTCACTAGACCCGTTTGGTCTAACCCTCATTTTGTTTTAAAAAATATGTTTTCCAGGTCGAGGAATTGATAGCGGCAAAGGAAAGAATAAGGTGTAGGTTGCCTCCGTTGATCGATGATGTTTAAGAAGCTTTTATATATTTTGTAGTGTCAAGACTAATGAGACCGTACTTGGTTTGTTATGTAACTTTTGTTGTAAATCAATGATATGTATGCATGTTATGTATTATGATGTATGTTATGGGATTTGGGTCGTTACATTAGTGGAACCAAATATAATATCATCGACATATATTTGAACAAGAATAATATGACCTTTTACTTTCCTGAAAAATAGAGTTTTATCGATTTTACCTCGCTTAAATTTTTCAATATGGAGATAAGTAGAGAGAGTGTCATACCATGCACGAGGAGCTTGCTTTAAGCCATAAAGTGCCTTATCCAGTTTATAAACATAACCTGGATGCTTAGGATCTGAGAATCCTGGAGGTTGTTCCACATAGACTTCTTCATTCAGCTTTCCATTGAGGAACGCTGATTTAACATCCATTTGATAAACCTTGAAGTCTTTGTGTACAGCGTAAGCTAAGAATAGACGAATGGCTTCTAGTCTTTCCACTGGGGCAAATGTTTCGTCGTAATCTATACCTTCCTCTTGTATGTACCCCTGAGCAACAAGACGAGCCTTGTTGCGGGTTACAGTTCCATGTTCATCTAACTTGTTTCGATAGACCCATTTAGTGCCTATCACTGACTTGTCAGATGGTCTGGGAACGAGCTTCCAAACTTTGTTTCTTTCGAATTCTGTCAGCTCTTCTTGCATAGCGCTGACCCAGTTTGGATCTCTGAGGGCATCATCTGTTTTCTTTGGTTCAATCAGAGAAATAAAGTTAACAAATAAACAAATGTTACCTGAACCTCGTCGAGTCTGAACACTAGTGTTTGGATCACCAAGAATTTGATCAATAGGGTGATTAATAGTCCATCGCTGAGCCGGAGCATAAGTCGTTGACTCAATTTGAACTTCTGGAGGAGCTGAAGATGAGGCTTCAGCAACTTCTGGTATATCAACCAAGAGAGGAAGAGGTTCAGATGTTACTTTATTCACTGATTGCTGAGAAGTAGATGGTATATCTGAGATAGAAGGTTCAGAAGCAGGTATAGTGTTGAGAGGAACAGCTGACACCCATGAGGATTCAGCTTCACTTGTCTGCATGCTTGGGATGATAATAGGATCATCATCTTCAGCGGTATGAGTATGAGTTGGAGGGATAGGAGCATCTTCTGAATCACCAAGATGAGAAAACATCAATTGATTTAGTTCTTCAGTATCAGCAGAAGGTCTAGAGTTCGCTGAACGGGATTCGTCAAAAGTGACGTGGATTGTTTCTTCTATAGTTTGTCTTCTTCGATTGAAGACTCTGAAGGCTTTGGAGACTGAGGAATATCCAAGAAAGATTCCATCATCAGCCTTAGGATCAAACTTTCCAAGGGCATCTCTGTTGTTCAGTATAAAACACTGACATCCAAAGATGTGAAGAAAGCTAATTGAAGGCTTTCTACCATGGAAAAGTTCATACGCTGTCTTCTTGAATCTTTTGACAATCAGCGACCTGTTTTGAGTAAAACAAGCAGTGTTGACAGCTTCTGCCCAAAACTGAGTAAGTAGATGAGAATCGCTGAGCATTGAACGTGCAGCTTCGATGATAGTTCGATTTCTTCTTTCAGCGACTCCATTTTGTTGAGGTGTTCTCACTGAGGAAAAGTTGTGAGAAATACCCTTGCTTTCAAAGAAGGAATCAAGGGAACTGTTTTTGAATTCAGTCCCATGATCACTCCTTATAGAGCGAACGGTCATGTTGTTCAGGACTTCCATTTTCCTGAAAAAAGTGATGAGTTCTTCAGGGGTGTCACTTTTAGAACGGAGAAACATTACCCAGGTATATTTCTTTCCAGCGATGGATTGTTTGTTAACAGGTCCAAACAAATCCATATGGAGAAGTTGTAGAGGAGATGACACTGAGGAAACTTGCTTAGATTTGAAGCTTGCCTTGGTTTGTTTCCCTTTCTCACACACTGAACATAGAGATTCCTTAGCGTATGAGTGTTGAGGTAGACCAGTAACCAACTCTTTAGAGGAAAGAGTATTCAGTGTCTTGAAGTTTAGATGAGAGAGCCTCTTATGCCATAGCCAGTTGACATCAGATGAGGATTTTGAGAAAAAACAGGAGTTCTCAGTGGTTGTTGAGTCCATGTTTATAACATAAACATTTTCCATGTGGTATCCGCTAAGAGCTATCTTCTCCTTTTTGTCAGTGACAAAGCAGGATTCCTTAGTGAAAATCACTTTGTTATCCTTGTCACATAGCTGACTGATGCTTAGAAGATTATGCTTCAGTCCTTCAACATATGCGACTCTTCTGAAGGTTGTTGTACCATTAGAGAGTACACCAAACCCTCGGGTATAGCCTTTTTCGTTTCCACCGAAGGTCACTGAGGGACCCTTCTCTTCCTTGTATTCAGTGAGCAGGTTTTTCTTTCCAGTCATATGTCTAGAGCATCCGCTATCGATATACCAGATACCCTTTTTAACCTGCAAACAAAGGAAGATTAGTTTGATTTGGGCACCCATTTTACCATGGGCCCACACTTGTCAGTGATGGTAGAGGAAGTGGAAGGTTCAACAATCTTCGCAACATTTGAAGATTCAACTTCAAAACTAGTCTTCACTATGGTTAATTTCTTAACCTCAGTGGTAGGTTTCACCTTAACCTGATTTACACCAGGATTGGTCTTCTTTGCCTTGGGGGCATTGATCTTCACCTTAGCCAACTTTTCAACTTTGGTGGCTGTGGGGCACTTACTAGCAATATGATCTGTAAGTCCACAGTGATAACATTTCCTATAGCTAAAAGTAGTTTTAGGACCATTTGCATGCTTAGCCGAGATTTTTAAATGAGCAGGGCCAGCACCAAGTATACCTTTGGCATTGGAAATGGGAGGAACAATCAGTTCTTCAGATTTCTTACCAATTATATCTACTATGAGTCTAGGAGTAGATCGTTGAATAAATCCAGGGATCTTGTTCTTAGAAGTAGAGGGATAAGTCACTGAAGCTTTAGAAGCATTCAGCTTAGGTACAAAGGTACCCTTCTGAGGTTTTTGGTTGAAAACGTTTTTCTTTACCTTTACCTTTAGAGTTTAAGGCAGGTTTTTCCTCAGGGATTGGGTTTTTAGAAGAGGAACACTGAGATGAGGAGGTGTCAGGGACTGAGGATACAAACGTTCCAAATTTGAGCATGGAACGATCAGTGGTTGCTTCTAGAATATCAGCTTTATAACCAAGTCCACTCTTATCACTCAGGGGAATCTGAGACCTTATAATCTCAGTGATCGTTGTTGAGGATTTACACCATCCTTCAACAGTAGCCTTTTCAGCTTTTAATGCAGCGATAGCTTCTTCACGCTCGATTTTGACTATCTGATTTATATGGACCTGATCTTTTAAAACTTCTTTAATTTTAGAAAGCTTTTATATTTGAAGGTGACAGTTTCTAAGCTGTTCAGCTAGATCAAGGTTTTGATTTTCAACTATGGTCTTGCCATTCATGGCATCATATAAATTTACAGTCAGAAGTTCGATTTTCCGAAGACTATCAGCTTCATTAATATCTGTAATATCTGAAATATTAGTAAAGAAGGAAGTTGATACCTTAGAGGTAGAAGTTGAAGTAGAGGGAATTTCAGAATTTTCTTCCTCGTATTCTATTTTTTCCATGAGGCAGAGATTGGCCTCATCATCATCTTCAGAGTCAGATGATTCTTCAGTGTCAGAGGCAGCCTAGTCGTAGTTTAATATCTGAAATATTAGTAAAGAAGGAAGTTGATACCTTAGAGGTAGAAGTTGAAGTAGAGGGAATTTCAGAATTTTCTTCCTCGTCTTCTATTTTTGCCATGAGGCAGAGATTGGCCTCATCATCATCTTCAGAGTCAGATGATTCTTCAGTGTCAGAGGCAGCCCAGTCGTAGTCAGCGACCAAGCCTTTTCCTTTCTTCTTAAAGCTTTTCAGCTTTGAATATTTTTCTTTTAGCTTCTTGTATTTGTCATCTCTAGCCCTGGGGTTAGAGGATTTCTTGTAGGAAGAAGATGAGGGTTTGAAGACTTTCTTAGACCTGTATTCACTAGCAAAGTGTCCTACTTTTTCACAGTTAAAGCAGGTAGCAGTTGCCTTATCAACAGGGGTTGATGATCTTGGCTTGATAGTGAGTGCAAGAGGTTTATTTCTTCTGAAGTTACTCTTTCTGGAGAGTCTCCTGAATGTATTAGTTAGGAGTGCCAGAGATTCATCAAGATCTGAAGGATCAGCGTCTGATGAACATTCAGAGTTAGTTTCCAACTCAGTGATAGTGATAGTTGATCGTTGAGTGGAAGGTGACTCTAAGAGTAAAGCAACAGGTGTGCTTTTGGAATCTTTTACAAGATTCTTCTTAAGATGACACGACTGCTCATGATTGAGCATAGTGCCATATAAGGTAGAGAGGGCCATAGATTTTAGATCCTTTGATAGCTTGAGACACATTGAATAACTGTCCCAACTTTCATGTAGACATTCTAGAAACCTTGTCAGGATCTCAAAGTTAGAATATTCCTTACCAACGGTTTTTAGGTCAATAATTAAACAGTTAAACCGCTGATGTACTTTAGAGAGAGTTTCATTCTTACCACAAATGAAGCTTTCATACTGTCTTACCAGGTTGATCTTTCTTGAGTCCTGGACTTCAGACGTACCTTCATATTGAACATAGATTGTGTCCCACATGGCTTTGGAGGTTTTCAGGTTCATGACGGAATGGTAGACTTCGTCAGGAAGAGCCATAGAGATGATAGATCTGGCTTTAGTGTCGATAGCCACCTTCTTCTTGTCTTCATCAGTCCAAGTGTGAACTTCCCTAGGAATGATTCTTTCAGGAATGGCAGCTCTAGTGGCAGTGCCTGGAACTTCAGGATCAATCCTAACCGGGATATATGGACCATTCTCGATGTAATAAGGCATAGTAGGGTCTACACCTTCCAAAAAGAGCATCATCCTATTTTTCCACAGATTAAAGTTATCTCTGGAAAATCTAGGGGGTTTTGCAAGAGAACCATTGTCAATGTAGTTTGTGGTGTTAGCCATTATGGAAAATAGCAAGGAAGAGAAAAGAATAGTATAAGCAAGATCTTGTTTATAGGATTAAATAATATGCTCTGATACCACTTGTTGGTCCCGTAGGGGTTATACAAGTTTGTAGAAGGGGGGGGGAGGGGGGTTGAATACAAACACACGATTTTTACTTTTCTAAATTGTTTATTGATATGTATCAAACAATTTACAACTTGTTGCGGAACAAGATTAAGGAATAAACCTAATCTAAACAAGTTAAGAGAATCAATAAGATTTCTTGCACTAGAATTAAGATAGAAAGAAGATTAATATTAAGGATAATATTCTAACACGCAGAATAGTAAGATAAGGAAATGGCCGAGCTCTTCATTTCTGAAGTAGGGTTTCCTTTATATACTGCATGCATTTAATGCACAACAGTACAACTTTACACGTGGCAGCAGCTGATTGGTTGCATGGTTTGACCTTGGTAGACAACCTAATAGTCGCATGATGAATAGTGTAGAATCAGAGTTGTTTGTACAATTCTGGACAAAAGGGATGTCCGTTCTGACAGATCGTACGGAGACGTGCAAGGGTATAAGACAAAAGTAACTTGTAGAGGAAACTTCATGATCAGCGTTCGCTGAATAGTTCTTTATCAGCGAGTGATAAAGTTCAGCGTTCGCTGAAGTATTCTACTTGAAACTTCACGTTGAGTGGACAGGTCTTGGCTTCGCTGATATCCGCATCAGTTCATTAGTAGACTTGTCGCTGGTTCTTTGGCTTGATCTTCGACTTGAGCGTAGAACATAGTTGACGTGAAACTTGTCTTCAGGGATCATAAGTAAACAACTAAAACTATCAGCGATCATCAGTAAGACTGAACATGCTCAGGTCTCATTGATGAACAGTATCGCTGAATGTGAAATTTAAAGAACATGAGTTTCCTATCAGCGGTACTGTAGAGACATAGTACTTATCAGCGATAGTGAAACTCTAATACATATTGTCTACTTACAATTTTCACTAAGTGTTTCTCAGAGAGTCATTATCAAATCACTGAGGGTTTGGATCAACAATCTCCCCCTATTTGATTATGAGCCCCCTAAATGTTCCACTTGATATTATATTTATAGCAAAAGTAAACAATATAGCTCTGTAGCTCAAGTGGTTTTGTATGCTCTTTTCTCCTTTGAAACCCAAGGTTCGAATCTCCTTGCTATCATTTTATTTTACATGTACATATCTTTTTTATTTTAAAATCTAAAATTTTATTTAACGATCAATTTTTTTGAGTTCTAGTTTCCATCAATTAATTTCTTTTTGTTTTTTTATAAATACTTATATTCTGGTAGTTTTTAATATTAACTTTCTCATATTATTTTTTCTTTATTTTAAAATTTATTTAACTATAATTTTTTATTTCTAGTTTTCTTGTTGATTTTTATAATACTTATACTCCTATACATTTTAATATTAATTTTTCTCATATTCATTTCATTTTATTTTAAAAGTTTATTTAACTCTCAAAATTCTCATTTTTAATTTTTATATATTAAATTTATTTTTGATTTTTATTTTATGTGTTTGGTTCGTAGGATTGAAATGGATTTGAATTTCATTATTTATAAATAATCATTACAAAATTATAAAAAATCATACAGCAATTAAATTACTTTTTATCTAATTGATTATTAGAAAACAAAAGCTTCTAACGTATTTTTAAACATTAGTATATACAAATTCTACAAAATATTTTGAAATCTTAGTCATTCCCTTCGGATTTCAAAATCCTATGTTTGAGGGATTTAATTTCAAAGAAATTCTCGAATTTCAAATCCGAAAAATCCGGCAAACCAATTACGGAATTGGAATGGATTTGAAATATAAATTCCCCAAAATCCATTACATTCCTACAAACCAAACAGTCCCTTAGATGACCAGCATTAATCGCATATTCCATATTAATTCTTGATCAACAGGCTAAATTTTTCCAACCCCCCCCCCCGCCCTAAATTAAAATTCTGGCTACGCCCCGAGTACATACCGTCTAGATGAAGGGCCACCAGAGTGTTCTTCAATTCTCCGTTTTTTTGAGGTTTTCCCCTGGACCTTCCTATATATATATATATTCAAATATATAACTGAATTATAACTTGTATATGATTCTGTTGAAAAATATAAATGTTTACGGATAACGATAAAGTGCAATATTTTTCCAACAGTAACTCCTCGCATATCATGATGATGCAAATGCGGATAGGAAACCAAAGTTTTTTTGTTATATATATAGACACCATAATAATACCACCAGCTACCAAATACTAGTAGATAATTGGCAATCAGAAACCAATTTAATAACATCCTAAGTTGATCAAATGGTTGACACAATTTGTGATCGCATGTCACTTTTATAACAATAGCTTCAATAACATTCTCTCCGTAGTCCATTCATCGTGTGGGGAAAGCAGTTTCTGAGAATCATGAATCAATTGGTTTAACATTCAACACTTTTAAACATATTTAAGTTAATACAACCTTCCAAAGCCAACACTAGCTAGTATGCTGCTAAACATCATCCATTAAAACTAAAAGAATCAAATACAACATAGTTTCTGCATTAATTGACAAAACCACCATCCTATGCATGGAGTTACGTACCTTAATACTGGTGTATAAGTTTCTTGTATGCATCCTTGTTCTCAGAGTAGTATTTGATTTCTGCCTGCAAAATAAGACAACTCGTACTCGTCACCTGCATTTTTTTTCTCACAGCGACCACAAATAAAATATTATAAGCTTGACACGTACCTTACGAACCCCTTTTATAGCAACCAATAGTTTCTCTCCTAATAAAGATTCTAAAGCAGCGTCATTTGCAAGAGCTTCTACTGATTCTGCAAGACACACCGGCAATCTTTGAAGTTTATCCCGTAGCATATCAGGATTTTCATCTGCTTGGTTTCAAAAAATAATTGATGTCAGTGTGTGTGATTTTATAACGCTGCTTATGAGAGTAAACAATGGCAAGTATATTAGAAGTACTTGAATATTAGAAGCCCATATAAACTGTTAGAACAATATTTACACAACATAAATATCCACTTGGACTAATTCAGTAACCATACAATGATTGATACAGACACATACATATAGGCATCAAAGGGACACAACCCTTTACCAAACTACACAACCATTCTGAGGTTGACGGTTAAATTAACTGTCAACGATAATAACTTTCTTTACCCGTCCATATGATCAACTAACTTAACTTAACTTAACTTACCATGACTAGCTTACATTTTAACATACCCCTTAAGCTAGTAATGGTAAAACTCCCAACCTTTCTTTCATAACTTTGAAGCTTCCAACTTGAAGAGCCTTTGTAAAACAATCCGCTACCTGATCCTTTGTCCCACATAACTCAATCTTTACTTCTCCATTAGCCACCAATTCACGAATAAAATGAAATTTTTATCCTTATGTGCTTGCTTTTCCCATGAAACACATGATTCTTAGATAAAGCAATAGCAGACTTGTTATCACAGTAGATAGTAGTAGGATTACCTTGTGCATGCTCCAATTCATCCGGTATTGATCTTAACCATAAAGCTTGACAACCAGCTATTGAAAGGGACTTGTATTCTGCTTCAGCAGAGGATAATGTCACCACACTTTGTTTCTTGGATTGCCAAGATATAGCTCCAGATCCTAAACTGAAAAGGTACCCTGCTGACTGCTGTACTTCTCCCATCATCAAGATCACCAAAATCATTGTCACTGTATCCTATAAGCCTGAAGTCCTTACTTTTGGAATAGACAATACCATGATCGAAGGTACCTTTGACATACTTAAGAATCCTTTTCCCTGCTTCCCAATGGTGTCTTGGGTGATTCCATGAATCTGCTAACCATGCTTACTGAGAAGACCATGTATGGCCTGGTAGCATTCAAGTGCATAAGACTGCCAACTAAGCTTTTGTACAGACTAGGATCTACATCTGTATCCTTGCTATCTTTTGACAATTTTTGTCCAAATTCCATAGGAGAGTACTTACAGGTGTAGACTGCCCCATGTTGAATTTATCTAGTAAATTTTGAGCATACTTTGTTGTGAGATTTTGATCTTCTCCTCTTCTTGCTTAACTTCAATTCCCAGAAAGTAATGAAGCATCCCCATATTAGTCATATCAAATTCCCTTTTCATTGAAGCCTTGAAATCATCTATCATCTCTTGTGAATTCCCTGTGAATACTAAATCATCCACATAGATACATACTATGAGCATCATACCTGCATCCGTTTGAGTGAATAGTGTGCTCTTGTGGACATTTCTTGAACCGATTTGATAGGAAGTATCCTTCAATTTTGATGTACCAAGCACGTGGTGCTTGTTTCAGCCCATACAAAGCCTTCTTTAAATGGCAGACCTTGTGTTATTCTCCTCTCTTTATATATCCTTCTAGTTGATCTAGAAAGACATCTTCCTCAAGGCTTCCATTCAAGAAAGTTGACTTAACATCCATCTGGTGCACTTTCCAGTTATGTTGAGCAGCAATAGCAAGGACTAATCTAATTGTTTCTAATTTAATGACAGGGGCAAATACCTCTTGGTAATCAATGTCATACTTCTGTTTGTAACCCTTGACTACTAACCTTGCCTTGTACCTGTCAACTTCTCCTTTCTCATTCAACTTTGTCTTGTAAATCCATTTAACTCCAATTGGTTTATGATCCTTTGGAATATGGACTAATTCCCAGGTATTATTCTTCATGATAGCTTCTATCTCCTTATCCATAGCATCCCTTCACTTCTCTTCTTGACATGCTTCCTCATAAGATATGGGATCTACATCAGAGAACAATGCAAAATCTGCCACGTCATTGAATTCTATCCTTCTTGTATTGTCATAAATGCTTCTCAAGCTTCTAAACCCTCTCTTTGGTGGACTTTTTGAAGAAGATACAGAGGGAGTTGTTCCTTGATCATCATGATTGTCAATAGGACTTGTAGGAGAGTTAATTGTTGGAGGGGTCACAGTATGATCTTCTTGGCTGGATGTTGCTTCCTTCAATGCTTCTGTAGCATCAGTGACTTGAGTGATGTTGTCATCTTGCCTTGGTAAGTCATCCCAAGCCTTACCTTCTTCAAATACCACATCTCTACTTATAATAGTCTTCTTGGTGACTGGATTGTAGAGCTTATATGCCTTTGATCTTTCACTGTATCCAACAAAAATTGTTTTTTCTGATTTGTCATTTAACTTCTCTTCTCGTATCGTCATAAATGCTTCTCAAGCTTCTAAACCATCATTGATCCTTCTTCTCTTCTTGTATTGATATACACCATCACTAATCCTTCTCTTTTGTTCTAGTATGTGAGAGTATGTTATGCATCCAAAAGTCTTTAGGTGAGCAAGGGTTTGTAGCCACTCC
Organism: Saussurea involucrata; assembly: GCA_033807775.1. NCBI lineage: Eukaryota > Viridiplantae > Streptophyta > Magnoliopsida > Asterales > Asteraceae > Saussurea > Saussurea involucrata. Next base: position 107,727,364 of record CM066315.1, read on the forward strand.
ATGCCTCTTGAGGTGTCATGTTGGATAGGATCTTTGTTGATGTCCTATTCATTAAGTAACATGCACATGCTACTTTGTCCAAATTTTTTCTTTTCATCATACTTCTGGCTTTCTCAATAATAGTCCTGTTTATCCTCTCTACTACCCCATTTTGTTGGGGAGTATACCTGGTAGTCACTTGATGGTGTATACCATTTTCCTTCAAAAAATCCAAGAAATAAATGTCATTGTACTCACCACCCCCATCAGATCTGAGGGTCTTAATTTGGTGACCACTTTGTTTTTCAACAAATAGTTTAAATATCTTAAAGGTGTTGAACACCTCTGATTTTTCTTTTAGAAAGTATACCCATAATTTCCTGCTAAAATCATCTATGAAAGTGAGTAAATACATGTTTCCTGTGCACAATAGAAGGGGTCTTCATGGGTCCACACACATCTGTGTGAATGAGTTCAAGTGGCTTAGTAGCCCTCCAAGCTTTCTCCTGAGGGAAGGATTCTCTTGCTTGTTTTCCAAGCATACATCCTTCACAAACTTCTTCCACCTTGCTAATGTTGGGTATTCCTCTCACCAAGTTATGTTTGTACATATAATTCAAATAACCCAGATTTGCATGACCAAACCTGTAGTGCCACAGAAGTGAGTTCTGTTTTGTAGATATGTGGAAAGAGAAAAGAGTGTCTCCCTTAAAGCTGAATGGAAACATCTTGTTTGTTGTTATGTTGATTCTACCAAGTGTGTTTCCATTAGGGTCTCTTATCTCACATATACCATCCTTGAAGTGAAGATCATACTCTGTAAAGCCCGTGTTCTGGTACAGTTTATTTTATGTATTCTTATTAAATATGTTCATCTAAGCTAAGTCGTAATATCGAGATTTGTCGGGAAAGACCATGAATGTTTAAGTTTTGGTGAGTGTGGGTCCAATTGTTAAATCTTAACTTTATAGTGGATTTGAAAGTATTCTAAAAACCTAAGGGCTAAATGTGTAATTTTTGATAAATGAATTCATGGGGTCGGCCCATGAAACCGACCCTCCTTTCTTCTTTCTTGTTCCTAATTAGCAGCAACCACAAACAAAACCAAACACCCTAAACCCTAATTCCCTCTCCTTCCCCCCTCCCCCTTTCTGTGTGTTCGGCGACGAGCAAGAGAGAGAAAGAGTGAGAGAGGGAGAGAGCGAGAAGAGAGAAGACGAGAAGACGAGAGAGAAAGCGAGAGAGAAAGCGAGAGAGAGAACTCGCCGGAGGTCGCCGCTACCGCCAGGGATCGCCGCTGTCGTCTTTCTTCGCCGGGAAGTCGAGAGGAGGAGGCTGCGGGCTCGTGTGCGTGGTATTGTTAGGTATGTCGTTTTCGTTCGTTCTTTTCATTTCTTTCGTTTTTCCGTCTAGAGGACCACCGCAACGCCACCGCCGCTGTGGTGGCCGGGAAATGGACGGCTGTGGTGGTGTGTGTGTGTGTTCTTGACGATCGAGAGAGAGGAGGAAGGTAGTGCGAGAGAGTGGTGCGGATGGTGTGTGTGTGTGTGTGATCCCCGCCGGAAATCACCGCCGCCGCCGCCGTGCCCCACTGCCGGAGGTGGCAGTGGGTGGTGCCCGTGGCGTAACCCTAAAACCACCCTGACCGTAACCCTAAACCATTGAACCTTAAACCATAAACCGTTAATCCTAATCTCAAAAACCGTTTTATCATTTCATGTGAATTGTTGTAATCTGCCACTGTTTTGCGTAGTCAATAACCTTTTACTCGTAGCTCGGATTGAAATGAAATCGGTGGCCGAAGTTCACTAATCGAGTCAGGAAAGTTTTTCGTGTTTTGCCGAAAATCTGTTTAAGCCCGTAGCTGGGCCGTATGGGGCTGTTTATACAGCCTGGTCCGAAAAACTTCCAGCTTTCTGTCCCTGTTTTGTTTTATGCATAACTTTTGCTTGGAATGTCGGTTTGGGATAGGACTGGTGCCAAAAGTTTCGTTTCGGAGTCTATTAAGTTTCCTCTGTTTTGCGGAAAGACCAGTTCGGACCATAGCTAGGGCGAAGTTGCCATGTTGTACTGAAAGGTCCGGGTGTTCGCTGTTCTGCGAAGCATTCTTGTAAAATCCATAGTAAATTATAGAAAAATCGTTAGGACGCGTGCGATACGTCCCTGAAATCGTAAGACTTAGAACTTCGTAATTATGGATTTTGATTTCTGTATTTATCAGTTTTAAGGGGGTAAAACAGGTCCCGAACAGACCCGTAACTTTTAATAAAAAGCTGGAATATTTAGTCTTTTGAAAGCTAGTAAACGTGTTATGGGTCGGGACTTTCCTTTGACTTTTTATACGTATTTAGGTGGGAAAAAGTGAAGAAGATTGCCGTGTTGGTGTTGCGATTCGTGAGCACATTGCTTAGCCTTGAGGTGAGTTCCCTCACCGCGTAGTTAGGAATTTCATGTGTAACGTTATTGTGTGTTACGTGTTATTACGTGTTATTACGTGTTATTACGTGTTTACGTGAACTAGTTGGGATGTGATAAATAGTTGTGATTGTTGAATTAATATGTGAATAGTATGTGTTTTGTGTACACCTCGGTGGGACTGAGGGGCTCGGTGGGACCGAGGGCTCGGTGGGACTGAGCTAGTACAACTATATTATCTTACTCGGTGGGACCGAGGGCTCGGTGGGACTGAGCTAGTGCAACTATATTATCTGTACTCGGTGGGACCGAGGGCTCGGTGGGACTGAGCTTATATTAATGTATTTTGTGTGCTCGGTGGGACCGAGGTTCGTACTTATATAATAATCATTATGTGGTTTGATATTCGTGGTGTTGGTGATGTTGCCTACTTGCGAGTAGGGGTGTTATGCGTGGGGTTGCTACCTACGTGTGTGGTTGGATTCACTAAGCGTTTCGCTTACCCTTTCCCATTATGTTGTTATCTCAGGTGTGGGCGGCAGTCGGGCGTGACCGTACACACATCAAGCGCAGAGTATCAAAGATTGTTAAACTTTCACTTTCGAACCCTTTGAATTTAATTATGTAATTTTCCGCTGCATAAACTTTGTTGACGGTTTGAGTCAACGACGTTAATTTCAATTAAGACGTGAATTACTAAATTATGATTGTTTTATAATGAAATGTGTGTTTTAAAAATTTTAAATTTCCTTGTAATTTTTGGGACGTTACATACTCCTTTTGTAGAAGTTATCCAACACTAGGTTATGCTAGGCATGGGAATGGGCCCCGACCCGTCGGGGAACCCGGTCCACCCGCCCCGATTGGGGATGGGGATTCCCCGCTAAACCGGGGATGGGGACGGGGACGGGGATCCTCGTTTGTCTCAAATCGGGGATGGGGACGGGGACGGGTATGGCACTCCCCGCCCCGTCCCCGTTATATATTTAAATTAATAAATTAAATATATATTATTTATTTAAACTAAGTCGGTAATTATTACTTTCTTATTTCCTAACTAGGTTTAGAATATAAAATTGTTATTACTCGATATGGTTTTGGATATTATTTGATATATATAATTACTTGATATGGTTTTTGATATTACTATATATGTTTTGGTACGTGTGACGTTAATTTTTTTGTGGATTAGGTTGAATTTTTTTTTATGTTATTAATAACTATATATGATGTTGTAATTTTTTATGTATTAAAAAACTTTTTTTGTATTAAAAATAATTTTTTCGTATTAAAATAAAAAAAATCGATCGGGGAAAAATCCCCGTTTCCCGGTTGGGGATCCCCGTTCCCCGGTCGGGATGGGGATGGGGATATGATTATATTCCCCGGTAGGGATGGGGATGAAGATGAGGATCGGGGACGGGGCTGGGGATTGAGGTCCCCGCCCCATACCCGCCCCATTCCCATGCGTAGGTTATGCTTCAAACCAGGAACAAAGTAGACATTTGATATTCTCTTTTGTCCTACTTTAGTGTCAACCACAATTTCCCCTGTTCCTTGTACACTTAATCTCTTATCATCTCCTATTCTAACTCCTCTTTTCTGAGTTTCATCAATTTGAACAAAGATGTACAACCACCGTGTATGTACCAAGTATCATTAAATGATACTTCTTGAGTGCTTAGGATCATAAACATGGAATCATTCTCATTTCCATCTTCCATATAAATAAAGGTAGACCCTCTATCTTCTGCCATCCTTTTCCTACAATAATTGGCAATATGACCAAATTTTTGACAATGATAACACTGTAGTGGAGATGTATTTCTTCCTCTAAATCTTCCTTTGTTTTCACCCTGTTGATCTTTATTTGAACCTTTGCTTCTTTCTTGTATATTTGAGGACTGTAACCGGAAAGCTTGTTCAAAAGGTGAGGAATCAAACTGCCTCAATATAACTTCATGAGATTGCAGTGTTCCAAGTAGGCTTTCAAGGGAGAGAATTGACATATCCTTTGATTCCTCAATTGCCACTACTATGTATTCAAATTTTCTTGTTAGACTCCTAAGGATCTTCTCAACAACTCTTCTATCATCTATATTTTCTTCATTTAATCTTAATTGGTTGAGTACCAAAATCACACGATTGTAGAATTCTTCTATTGTTTTTGAATCTTTTATCTCGAGTCCATCGAATTCACATCTCAAGGTTTGCAATTTTACTACCTTTACTTTGTCTTCTCCACGATACGTTCTGTAGAGCATGTCCCATGCATCCTTAGAAGAATTCGAGAAGGAAATCCGTTCAAAGATAACTTCATCTACTGGCTGATAAATTATGTAGAGAGCTTTTCTGTCTTTCTTTCTCAAATCTCTAAGTTCCTCTTCTTGTTGCTGTGTTAATTCATCAATCTCGACGGGTTCATCAAAACCTTGTTCGACGATATCCCATAGTTCTTGTGATTCAAATAGCATTTTCATCTGAATACTCCAATGATAATAGTTTCTCCCATTCAATTTTGGGAGTTGAGGGTGCAGAATATTGTTTGAAGTCGAAGGCATCTACGTTTGTGGCTCTGATACCACAACGTTAGAACAATATTTACAAAACATAAATATCCACTTGGATTAATTCAGTAACCATACAATGATTGATACAGACACATTCATATAGACATCAAAGGGACACAACCCTTTACCAAACGACACAACCATTATGAGGTTGACACTTAAATAACTGTCAACTATAATAAATAACTTTCTTTAACCGTGCATATGATCAACTAACTTAACTTAGCATGACCAGCTTACATTTTAACATAAACTACGGTGCTGATTACCAACACAAACCGGGTAAGAGTCACCACCTTCACTTGCCTTACCAGGTAAGATTCTCGGCCATCAAAATAACATAGTATTAGGTGTTGTTTGTTTTTTAAGAGGTGCTAAAGTCTGAAATTTGAATCTATAAGACCGTTTGTTTTGTAAACTGATAAATGTATGAATTTGTTTAAATTATGTATTTGACCCATTAGAATATTATAGTGTTGAATTTATACATAAAACATTATACAATTTCACATATTTATGCATCATCGTTACAAAATTTACATCTAAATTATAAAATTAGCATTCTTCACTTAAACAAATACATTTAATAGATAATAACATATTTAAATAATTTAAATTTAAATTTAAAAGTCGCCTAATTATAGTAAATTGAGTTTTATTATAATCCAAGTGAATCGGTTAAGAGAGAGGATCTATTAAGGTTAATTCGTTGAGAACAATAAGAGGCAAATAAGAGGTTGGTTTACCTCTTACCAAATAAGAAGACTATAAGACATAAGTGGCTCTGAAATTTTTTTGAAAAAAAACAATCAGTTTGAATGACCCTGACTCCTAACGAATCAGACATAAGAGGCTGATAAGAGATTTTTCTAAAAAAACAAACAATTACCCGGTAAGCGTTAAAGAGTCACCACCGTTACTTACAGGGTAAGATTCTCGGTTTTTATATATAATACATAATCGACTTGGTTTTCATATATAATATCAACTTAATACCACATGAGATTATAAAAGGGCAGGGCAGCCCTGCCCACGTGCAGCCCGTGCGGGCATCAAGTTGCCATCTATTACTAGTTTTGGGTTTAATAATTTGAGAATTGGACAACTGAGCTTTAACTATAAAAACAAACCAAGGCCTCGTGAATAGTGAATCGGTGAACGTCCAACATTTCAACACCTCAAGCCGATTTCTATTTAGCATTTTAACAAATAAACACGAACAAACAAATTTTCTTAAAGAACCAATATGATCACAAAAAGTTATGTTCGTTCGTTTAACATTTTCGTTACGAATGAACAAGAATATAAAGAATTTCGTTTGTTTACCGTTTGTGTTTGTTCGTTTGTTCGGTTAAGTTAAATGAACGAAGAAGAACACAAAACTTTCGTTTATTTACCAATCAAATAGACGGGAAAACGATCTTCAAGTCACGGTTTCGTGTTCATTTGTTTGTTCGGTTAAGTTAAAAGAACGATCACGAAGAAGACTCCGTTCGTTACATATTGAAATTTGAAATCCACATGAGAATATCAGTGTATCAACATGGTTGGAGCATGCTGCATAACAATAACAGTACATTGTGATATTGCCTTATTGGACGCTTGTTCTTTGCAATGCACAGTGACATAGATTATGAATTTTACAATTTACCATTATTTTTTTAACTTTTTTTTACTTTGAGGTTCTGCATTACCACATTAGACTTTAGTTTTTAGACCTTTCTGAGTGTCACTCCTTAATATGACATTACCTTCGTTGTAATTTACTATTTTGGTAAAAACTATTTTATAGTTTTTCTTATCCTTTTGTTTTAAGTTCCATATATTGAAGTAAAGATTCTGTTGTGCTAATTTCAATTTCGAAAAAGGGAAAACCGAAAAAGAAGGAAGCACGGTCTTTATTCAGGTTTTATCCTTTTTATCATTCTATATTTCGTAATTCCGAGTTTTTGGTTTTTATGTCCCCTGTTGTATTGTTTTTAATTATAATTGGGATGAGCCACCTAGTTTGACTAGGTTCCAAACCCTTTAAAAATTCGCATCTGTCATTTCAGTGGCTTAAAAAATAGGAATAGGGGCATTTTTATAGCATTTCGCACAGGGCATAAAAAACCCTAGGACCGGCCCTGTAAAAGGGAAAACAATGAAACCTAAAGCAGTCTGTATGGAAAACTGAGTTTAGAAGAATTGTGGAGTGTTACCAATAGGATCAGGCAATGAAAGATGTTTGCGAAGACCATCAATTCCAGAAGCAATAATAGCAGCAAGGGCCAGATGGGAATTTGCACATCCATCAAATGCTTTAATCTCGAAGTTGCTGACAACGCCATCTGGAACTCCAGGTGGGCATGCGGTTCTGAGAGGAGCCTCCCTGTTTTCTTTACCCCAGCAAAGATATGCTCCACTCCACGTATTGGGTTGTATACGATCATAACTACAAATAAATGATAGTTGAACTTAAAAGATTATGTACAGTTATAACATAAGAAGCGCATATAAAAGATGGCTTAAACTTAGAAGCATCGATCAGCAAGTAATTACTCTAAAACACAAGGGTTGTGGCGTACTGGTTAAGGCCCTGGGTGATGTGGTGGAATATCCCCTCTGCCCAGGGTTCGAATCAGGGCTGATGTCTTACAATCATAATTTGGCAAGGGATTAGTCTAGGCATAGCCTAGGACACCCTTCCAAAAAAAATTACTCTAGTATTAGTAAAGACATAATAACAGTGTCATCAGCTTCTTTCGTACTTGGTATTTATTTATATTATCAACAACAAACGTGAAAAGTGAAACTTATTTACCTGTTTGGGATTGGTGCTGTAAAAGCCAGAAGTGATGGAAGATGGTGTAGAACACCAGCCATGAACTCCTCCCCAGTTTTGGACATTCCATGGCATGAGACCCCATCAGATGCCGCAAATACATTTTGGCCGTTTTGGGACAAACTAATATGCACATGAGAACCAGAGCCAATGTCATCTAAGTTGTACCTAATTGGACCAAAAATAAGCATTCAGAAATTGAAAGCATCTGCAGACAGCAGCTTAACAAGATTTCATTTTATGCCACAACTGGAATGTAATAGCTCTGATGCTTTCGATCAGATAATACCTACTTTGGTACAAAAGTTGCCAGTAACCCATGTTTCCTTGCAACAGCTTTAATTGTTTCACGGGCATAAATCAAGTTATCTGCAGCATCGGTACAAGTTGTGTATCGCAATGCAATTTCATACTGACCATTACCAGCCTCTGCATGTACCTGCAGTACCAAACAAATAAGTATTGGATCATATAACTTGTTTTTGTAACTTTATTCTAATTGTAGTAAAGGGATGCCTCGAACCTCGATTGAGGTGAACTCTTTTTCATTGAATAAACGTAAACACAAGGAAGATAAAAATAGGTAAAACAATTACACAATGACCCTTCACCTATTGAGACCTTTGCTAAAACACTAACACTAAGATCTACATATTGTTCCATTATTCCATAAAGAGTCCTAATATGATGCCTTTAAAATAAAAAACTTGGTTATCCAATAAATAATATATATACAAATTTTTGTGTACATATTGTTAACTACCTGTTCTGCATCAATATTCAAAAACTGTAGCGCATTAACAACTTCGTGAAATATAGGAGAAGCAGTATCAAATGCAGATGTAGCACAGTAACGTGACGAGTCAAATGGAACCCATTCTTCATGACCATCCCTGCATATTTGTATTCAGAAGAAACATACCATATGAAAAAACGTAGACTCGAAACTCAAAATACTAAGTTACCATTAAGACAATTGCTTAATACCTTAACTGACTCTTTAACAGATAGAATTCGTTTTCAAATCCAGCATTCATCACCTGGATCAAAGGCATTCAAATGCTAAGTACCCAGTCAGGATCTCATTTCAAAGTTTATGGAGGCTAATGTCAAGAAGATTGAAAAAGTCAAATTATACAGAGTAAAAAAAATGCAGGAAGAACGCATAAACACAACACCCGTGCATGAGTTAAGAGTTAGAGCTCGAATAGAATGTCAAGCCAATATATAGGGATGCCCAGAGAGAAATCAGCAATATATATTGCGCTTCAAATATGAAATTCCACATTTAATGAATAAATCATTTTATTATACCAAGTTAAATTCGTCTTTCAGGACTTTTGAAACTCTTCTTAGTGTTTCTCTTGGGCAATACTCCCACACTTGACCCGGTTTTGAGTGCATGTCAGCCAAAACCATCTCTTCCTGCATTACCCTGTAAAGAGATGATTATATCAATTAAAAACAGCTAGTCAAAACTTCTGTTCTCTTTTTTCATGTTTGGAGTCGGATATCCATTACAACATATGTGGTCCTCTTTATGCAGAAAATCTAGAATTTCGGAATCCCACAAAAGGATAACTGCTTGTGGAAAGCCCATCCCTAACTCTAGCACACCCAAACAGAAAAACACATACACAAACACACACACACACACACACATGTATACACACATCTTATTTTTAAGATATGCCACATGATGAATACTGCTTGAAGGGCCTTCCAACACACAAGACATGTTATTGGTAGGATCTTCCTTGCGTTGTGTGATGAAACTCTTTCTCGGGACTTATTATTTCCCTATGTGTAATACATCCACCACAAAATGATTCAAGCCACCAAAATAATAGCAAAAACACAAAATTAAATATCCCTCTGTGTTTAAAGTGATTAATGATCACATATTGTTGTTAACACGTATGTAATATGGTGACCAACATTTTCATAATGCAAAGGTGAAACTGGAACTTCTCAATAAAAGACGGTAAGAAGGAATATAAACTCAAGTATGCTATTCTAGCATAATTGTTTCCAAAACGATGATTACCATGGGATTCTGCATCTCGTTGATAAATCTGGTATCAATCTGATCTCACCGGTTCCTGTCAGGTTGGTCTCATCAGCTGGACAATCCATTGATGCACTCAAGCCCATAGCAGCACAGGTTAGACCTAAGCCATTCTCCTTCACAAAATTATTGAAGCGTTTTTGTGGAACAACCTGATAGTGACGCATTGAAACTCAAAGGCTCTTAGATCACATCTAGCCAAAACAAAAACAAAAAACTGAAAACCCAATACTTTTCCTTGCAAAAGTCAAGACTATGCATTTGAATGAGATAATCAAAACAACAAGCCTTTTCTAGCAAAACTACTTGGGAATTTAATACTGGAGCCCATCAATGAGTTTAAAAAGAAGGGTTGAAACTCAGGGTTCTAACATGGATAGAATTATATAAAGAAAAAAGGTGGACTAAAATTAGTGAACTAAACTAAAAGAGTTCTTATGTGCCAAGTGAGGCACAAATTTGACTTCTCAAGTAATTCATATATGAATACCTGGGAGAAATCTATTGCGGGAATCTTTCATGTAATGTCTTTCAGTTTACAGGGGAAGTGTAAAAGATAGTGAACATAAGGGCTGCAATGTGAACTTCCAACATTTGGATGGTTTCAACATGTTTGGGATATATATAATGTACGAAAAGGAAAATTCCTTACTCGACACCTGTGCTGTCCAGAAGCATCTACCCATATAACACGAACAAGCACAACTTCTTGTTGGGTAGAGTTACACTCTCGTGTCACATGATTATCCAACTTCGGTAAGGTATCTGAAACATGTGTGGGGACCCTAGATTTCACAGCATTATTGATCTTGTAAAACATTTTCGCATTTTCAGCAAAGATGTCAGTAACAGCTTCAAGAGCTTCAGGAATTGAAAGATCACCCTCATTGCATGCATCGCGTAGAACTGAGAAAACAACTTCCCTTGCTCTCTTTGCACCTGATAAGGCAATCAATGTGAAGTTGATTTCACGTTCATCTTACTGTAAAGAAGTTTATACATTCAATGTTGCATTTTAAAGAAAACATATATATATATATATATATGTACAGGCCATTTCGGAAAAAAGGTATAGTTCTAGCTTCACAAACCTAGGTAAAATGTTTCAGGAAATGCACATCCATCAGTGCTGAACATCACCTGCATATACCATTTTGCTTTAACATAATACGTCCATCATATATACAGAGAAAAAGATATTAATCAAACAGCATATTACAGAAAGACTTCAAATTAACATAAATGATAGAACTGAAAGTAACATTTAATCTGAAAGATAGCAAATGGCCTGACAATTCCTTGATACATTACATCAAATGAAGGAAAGCCAATAAAATTTCGAATGCAGCATAACCTGGACTTGACAATTCCTTTACTAATTTACATTAAAAGAAGGGAACCCAATGAAATTTCAGAAGAAATCGGGGTGGATGAAGTGCTAGAAAATTTTGGAAGTGTCAAACGATTCTAGCATTTTATCTAAATACAAGGGGGGGTTCTTTAGGATAGTAGTGAAAATTGCTATGACTTACTTAATGAAATGTTACGCCATCTATACAAGTATACAACATATATGTAAACCAATATGGGAGAAATGTGAATGCTAATGAAGATATGTTTGAGATATTGGATTGATATTTCAGAATGAAGACATCTAGGAGAAGCTTAAGCTGGCACCGGTTGAGAAGTTGATTGAACACCAGTTGAGATGGTTTGGTCTTCTCCAACATAATGTGAGAATATGTGGAGAACGGTGGTTGTGGAGAACGGTGGTGGTGGCCGACAATGGTGGGAGGCGATGGGTGGTGGTGGTGGTCAACAGAAGTGGAGGTGGATGTGGCCAGCAATGGTAGTGGTGGTGGCGATAGGTGGTGGTAATCATTGGCCGACGGTGGTTGTGGAGGTGGTGGAGGTAGTAGTGGAGGAGGAGGAGGTGGAAGCGGTGGTGGCAACGGCGATGGACGGTGGTGACCATTAAAATAAATACCATATTAGGGTTATATATCAAATTTGGGTAGATTTGTAATTTTGTAGTTTTTGTCTCACCCGGTCACCCTTGTCCCATGTTCCACCTATTTTGGTGGAACAAGAAAAAACATTTTTCCTACAACTCTGGCCATCCCTGTCCCAGTCCTTGTCCTTGCCCCTGTCCCATGTTGCGCCAAATGTGGGACAGTGAGTTTCCTGTCCCATGTTGCGCCAAACATGGGACAGTGGGTTCCCCCCTCCTGTCCCATGAACCAAACGCACCATAATAGCACAATCAAATGCAAGAAAAATCTTCTTGTGGATGTGCCTCACCTTCTTTAATGGCGCTAGCTCCAAAAGTTCTTTGACCGATGAAATCATGCCATGGACACTAAGCTTTGGAACAGCCAAACCAAAATCAAGGTACACCTGAAATTGATTGTACCACTTCAGTTAGGAACCAAGTGATCAAACTCACAATTTTGATATCAGCATTGGAATCACTAAATTTCCCTTTCAAGTCTCTAAATTTGACCTGTTGATATATGGATGCCAGATACGATGCTTCCCTTGAAAAAGGGTAGGACGCATGTAACAGAACTATTCGACAGTCAAAGAATCTATCATCCTCGAGAAGATTGCGGAGGTGAAGGGGATTAGCCTGCCTCAAATCCAAATCTTTGTCTCCAAAGCTAATAAGAAATGAGTATCATTTTATTTAGTAGAGATATGCTAAAAGCAATTAAATTTTCCCAAAAAGCGAATGGAGCTATAGTGAAAAGGTTGAGGATTTTTATCTCATCTGTTTTACCCTGTGTGTATTTGCATGGGCCAATCAAAATGCAGTGCCACCTCCAAACTATGCACGAAGATATAATCGATAAGGTTTTTGTTTATGATGCGAACAGGATTTCCAGCTGTGAAGACAAATGGTCAGATGACTTGTTGCCACTAGTAGTATAACAATGTGATGTTATTGAACTCACCTAGCAAAACTTCAGCAAGACCTTCCTCGGCTTCTTTCCTGGTGATGTTCGTGTTAATTTCAAGGCCACTGCGATATGCAGCTATGCTTTTTAGACCAACCACCTTGGCAACATCTGTTGTACCCACTTTGACAGCAACTGTAACAACACAATGATAAGGAACTAACAGACCGGTATCCTTGTTTGTTCACGGGTGGGACGGCCCGCTAGACCCGCCCTGTACGGCCTGCTAGAAAAACGGGCTTGGAGAACCATTCTCAAAGAAATGGGCAGGCCCGACTTGTTAAAATTAATGGGCGGGCATGGGTGATGCAGAAAAAATTGGACAGGCACACGCAGCCCGTTAATAATTTCATAATTAACTTTTATAAATAAAAAATTGAAAATTCTTGATGCTTACCGATTCCTACTTAATTGTGACTCATGATATTAAGACTCTTTGGGAACCTAAAAACATAACGACATCAATTGATCAAATCCTTATTATCGCATTTGGACATTTCTTTCATCGATCATCCTTGTTTGCGAACCAATTTTTTAAAATTATGTACATTGTTATGTATTATATCTAATATTAAGATGGAAAATTGTTATGCATTTTGATTTATTTTATAAATTTGTGATTTTAATAAAAAAATAAATTTGAGGCTCGTTAGTCAGAGAGCAAACCTGGCCCGTTTATAGGGCGGGTAAGGGGAAGTCTTTAAGTCCGTAAAAATGGGATTTGGTTTGCTATATTAGGTCTGATGGACAAAAAAATAGGCTAGGCTTGGCCCAAGCCCGCAACTGATCACCTCTACTTTATGCCAACAAAAAGCTACAAATATAATTTTGGAAAGAACCCAAAAGGAAAGGATATGACTTTAATCTTCCTATGAAACTATCGGTAAATGTATCTATCGTCCAACTCTTCCCATGTCTGATTCCCTGAAACAAAATAATAAATACTATGAAGTGAACTTTATAATAGTCTTTCTTGCGTAATGATGATAAAGCTTGAAAAGACGTTATTACAAAACACACAAGGTAATAGAGATACAAAGATACATACATACACATGCATATGTTTATTGACACACACATATATAGGTATACATATATGTGAACGTATCTATATATGTACATACATGTGTATATATGTAGGGTATGTTCAAATAGTAAGGTCAAATATCATGAGAAGGTAAGAATGGAAGGTTCATATGTGTATCCATTTGAATATGTGAACCAATGTTACAGATTATTCATGTGGGTTCAAATATGCACCTTCAAATGAGTTTTTATAATGATTCACATATGAACTTTCCCTTCTCACGATATTTGGCCTTCTTATTTGAACATGCCATTGTAGTGGAGGTTCAAATAAGAAGGGTAAATATAGAAGATAAAAAGCTTAGGTGATCTTAAGGTTCATATGTGTATCATTGAAAGATTCGGGAAAAAAAAATCTATTTAAAGATGCATATGTGAACCGATATTACATATTATTCATAAGGGTTCACGTATGAACTTACCTTTCTTACATTTTCACGATATTTAGTCTTCTTATCTACATATACATTTAAGTGTATACAAACATACATACATGCATATCTACGTATACATATATATATATATATATATATATATATATATATATATATATATACAGGGTTGGGTTCCGGTGAGAAGTGTCGAATTTGGTGAGAAGCGTGAGAAGTGGTTATCAACCGTTGGATGAGAAGTGGGCGAACAGTAGGATGAGATGCACCGAGATAAGATGCATCGATATGCACCGAATCAATTCCCTTTTAAGCCGCAATTCATGGGAGGGTATTTGATTAAAAGTACTTCTCACACTTCTCACCAAAAATGGCACTTCTAACATGAATAATGCCTTATCACGCCCAACAATATCTTGTGACCAATAAGACTTTTTATATAGATCAAGAAGACTATGACGCTCAACTCAAAAGTTAACTTCCTCCCTTCCCAAGTTGTTGGGTAATAAATATTCAAAGAGCAATAATTTGAGAAGTTAATTTTGATTCAACTAAACATTAAGTGAATGATTAGGTTTTTCAAGAGACTAGGTAGTGCAGAAAACACATATGCATATGCAACCGGAGGATTAACAATTATTATGGTTTAGCAATAAAGAAAGAATAACGAGAAACTAGAAAAATGGGAAAAATGGTACATACAGTTATGAATTAAAAAAAGATGGCAAGAACAAAACAATCTTACTTCATTAAGGATTTCCTCGGCTAGATGCTCAATCCTCAGTATTCTGCCAACATTTGGCACAATCTCTCTATGCTGCTCAATGCTAAGCATCTTGTCCAACACAAATCCATCATCTATTAGTAAAGTAGAGATTCCTGC
Organism: Saussurea involucrata; assembly: GCA_033807775.1. Classification (NCBI taxonomy): domain Eukaryota; kingdom Viridiplantae; phylum Streptophyta; class Magnoliopsida; order Asterales; family Asteraceae; genus Saussurea; species Saussurea involucrata. The sequence continues at coordinate 107,742,535 of CM066315.1, forward strand.
AGCTTTGAAGCACATGTTGCTGATTTTTTCAATTCCAGAAGAACTTCTATATTCTTCAACTTCTTGGAGAGATGACTCAGAGCCATACAATTCAGCAATATCCCTCACGCTTCTCTGCAACATATAACAAAGAGTTGTCAGTCCATGCTCCACGCTAAAAAATTGCACATTATTGTAAATTCAACACGAAACCTTGATCGATCAATAGTTGGTTTAGGCCAAAAACTGAGGCTCATCAGAAATTACCAAACCAAATGAACCAAGTATAGACTACAAGGGTTGTGGGGTTAAAGGCCCTGTGGGATATCCCAATCTACCAGGGTTCAAATCCAGGGGTACATAATTTTCCAGAATTAGTCTAGCACACCAACCAAGTATATCTCACTAGGAGTTGGAATGTAGACCCCACTTTAAGAATGAGTATTAATTATACCGTGATAGAAATATTTATAATTTGCTATATCTTTTTATTGCATCGTTTGTTTAAAGTGAAATCAATCCTAGACCAACCAAATTACCAATATTATCTCCTCAACCCATGCCACTCACTACCACATGTTTTTATTCAGAGTGGTCATTGTATATCCAAACTAGACCTTAGCATTCATGTTTCCATTGCTCTTCAATTCATCAAAACTACGAGACTACACATGCATTATAAAGAAAGGGAAAAGTAGAGATACATTCATTGCATCAAATAGTAGGCAAAGCTTTCTTCTATCATAGAAAAATTGTTGTGCATTCTCTGATTCAAACACTTGAAGTCGATCACCCAATTATTGTGACCAAATTTATCAAACTCCAGCCTCTCTTGTGCATTTTGATTGCTTAGCATGTGTCCTACCATTTAATTTGCTTTGCTAAAAAATAAAGATACATTTTGACTTTTGAGTCAATTGGACAGCTGCTTAACATTACCAACTCCTTACATTTTAAAGAAAAAGGTAGATGGCAAATATACAATATCCAAAATATAATTGTTAAAACTCCAAAACAAGACAAAAATTGTACTCAAAATCCTTGAACATTCTAGGTATAAGTTAAACCAAGAGCTTAAAGCTACGGTTATGAATTTCTAGTCCAAATCTTGGATATAAGAAGAATGTTGGTACACTGATTTTAATCTAGATTTACGAATCAATTATTAATCAAAAATATTAATAAACAACAAACAATATCAATAACTAAAGTATAGTATAGTATAGTATAGTAAGCCTCAAAATATTTAAACTCATAAACAATCACTAAAATATTTAGCCGTAAGAAACAACATTTATTTCTAAATAACCATAACACAAGATATATATTTCATTGAAGTTATTACTTAATTTTGTGTCTCGGTTGTATGAAGCGAGGACCCAAATAGTTAATTAAGATAATATTAACTTCCTAATCATATTTGATCCAAGCTTATCAAGCAGCAATACAAAAAAGCACAGGCACCTTGCCCCCTGTGGTTATACTATGATCCACCGATTTTGAATAATTCAGAGATTTTTGACCGAATAGGTGTGAACATTCAAACTTTGAAGAAACAAAGAGATTTTTTATTTTATTTTTATTTTTGAAAACGAGAAGTAGTCCAAAAACAAAACAGATTTTAGTTCTGGGAAAGGAGAGAAAACACCAGAAATTAAAAATAAAACAAACAAAAGTGAAATAAACAGGGGAGATGATAATAATATCGTTGTTGTTGTTGTTGTTGTTGTTTTCAAAGGTATATGGTTGATGAAGTGCAAGTAAAACAAAGGAAAGAGGTATATAGTTGACCTTGAAGTTAAGGGTAGAAGGAACGAAGGATAAAGCGTTGCCGGAGGCTTCAGAGAAACAAGTGAGGAAAGGAAGCGTGGAATCGAGTGCTACGATGTTATGAGCGTGTGCATCTACCAGCTCCGCCGTCTCAACCGCTTGTCTCAGCTCTGCGTACGACGTCGTCTTATCCATCATCTCTATATATATATCTTCGATGGAACTAAAGTGGCTATGGCTATGGCTATGGCGTCAAACAAGCTAGAGAAAAACAACTTATGTAAGGATCATCTAATCTTCCCTAATAGTAATAGTAATAGTAATGATGGGATTTTAATTGTCTTCTGAAATAGCATTCAATCCCTATGACCAGACTACAACAACCATCTGTCTTCAATGTTTCATTCAAACTTGACGCTGTCTTCTCAGGAGAAAACAAAAGATAAACGGAAAAGAAAGGATTGATTGTATTTGTACGGAAGGAGATAAAAATATCACGTTTTTTAGCGGTAGAGAAACGGAAAAAAAAATTGGAAAAGTTTACAAAATCTATTAAATTTTTTAAATTTTAAATGATTAAACTTTTAAATTATTTTTTAAATAGAAATTTATTAAATTGTTTCATTTTGAATGATTTAGTGTGTTTGGTTCGTTTCAAGAAATCGAAGTGAAAATAGGAATGAATACGTTAAGGAATAGGAATCAATATATCCATTGTATTATATTATATTGCTTTGTTTTACTTCTTATTGTCGATGTTTGGTTTAAAAAAAATTCGTCCGACAAGGATAATCTCGTCTTTTTGTTCTTCTTTCTTATCATAAGTCCAAACTACCATCGATTTTTTCTTTGAAGAATATTGATGAAGGTGATCAGTGAAACAAAATCGATCTCACCAGATACAGGAAGAAAATCGAAGATGAGGGACAAATCCAATCTGAAAATCGATTACAAAAAATATTGTATATGTCATCTAAAATTCTTCCCATCTTCCAATCATTTGAGCCCCTTTTGCAGCAGTGTTCATACAAAAAATCAAAAATGTTCCGAAATGTGAGGACAAAAAAAGAGGTAGAAGTAGAATTTGAGTGTGAGGACAAAATGATCTGAAAATCTATCAAAAAAAAAAGAAATTGAAAATTGGTTACAAATCGGACAAACCCAAATCTCGTTTGCAGCAAGAAAAATCGAACCCCTTTTGCAGTTGTATTCATACAAACAAATCGAAACCCTTTGCAGCAAGTACATCAATTGATTTATTCAACCTATTGAACTAAAGACGATTGAAGATGAGAAAGAAAGAAACCGCTCGATTTGTTTAGCGTTTATCTAGGGTTTCACATATTACATATCGAACAAAATTGAAGATGAGAAACAAAACCCACATGATGAGGAACAAGATCGATTTCTTCAACCTGTTGAACTGAAGATGATGAGAAGATCGATTTCATGAACTGCAATCTGCTATTGTGCCAGGGACGGACCCAATTTTTTTCATACGGTGGCACCATATTTTTTCATACATTTTTTATCGAAGTGTCTTTCATCTTTTTACCAACGTTCAATATCGTTCGATGTGTTTTTAGCCAAATTTCGGCGTTTCGAGAGATTTTTAACGTTTTTTGCTTGATTTCGTGGGATTTTGAAGTTTTTTATCGATTTCGAGAGATTTTTTCGGTATTTTTTTGTTGATTTCAAGAGATTTTTTCGGTTTTTTTGGTTGAATGGGTATAAGATTTGGGCATTTTTCAGTTTATGTGCACCCCTTGTTGTTTCCAAAATAATACGGTAGCACCTCCTAAATCGATACGGTGCACCTTCACGAAAACGAAATTTTTTACCCTTTGCCGGAGAATTAATACGGTGGCACGTGCCACCGTGTGCCAACCTGCAGGTTCGTCCATGTATTGTGCTATGGAGGTTAGAGGCGACATACATTCATTTGTTTCATTCCACCCAAGTTCGACCAAAATGGGTTTTGGGTTTTTCTATTATAATGATTGATTGCATTAGTTACAACCAAACACCATCAATCATTTCATTTTCATTCCCCTTTTGAACCAAACTAACACAATTGATAGTTTACGAACCATCGTTTTTGTTTTAAAATATTAAATCTTTGAATATTTTTTTAATAAATAAATTTTAAACTTTTAAAATTAACTATTTAGAGTATTTCCAACAACTTTGCTAAAATAAATAAAATATAGTTTTTGTTCCCTAAACCTCTTCAACAACTTTACTATCTTGTTTGATATAATAGAAAAAACTTGAAAACTTTCTAAATTTAGAGAATTCTGTAAAACTTGATGACATGAGAGATAAATGGTTATTTTATTTAATCCCACCAATGAGATTGAACATTTATCATTTTATATTAAGTTCTTTTTTTAAAGTGTATTAGGAAGATCAATTAGAGAATATATTATATTAATATAACTTGGTTTAAAATCTCTAAAATAGAAAATCTCTTGGAGATGAATGTAACTCTTTTTAGAGATTTTAACGTTTGATTCTTTATTTTAGAAATTATATAAAAGTTGTTGGAGATGCTCTTACATCTTTTAAGAAATAAAAAATTACTTGTAAACGACTAGTAATGTTTTTAAGTAAAATAGAAATAAATCAGTTTGGGTTAAGTCTGTAAATTATGTATTATTCAAAGTGAGAAATTTTAGGCTATGTTTGGCAAACTACTTGATAAGCTAATTGTTGACTTATAAGCTAGTTGGTAGTTGATAAGCTAGCTGATGAAGAAGTCATGTTTGGCAAAACTAGCTTATAAGCGTGTAAAATGACCAAAAAATGACATCTTCAAAACATTATCAATTACAATATTTAATTATATAATTAAAACAAATTTATAGCAATATAATATGTTAATTAATACAACCAATGTAGTAAAGAAAAATTAAATAATATAACATGTTAATTAAAAGAATTTAAAATTTATTATTGTATATATACTATAAATTTTGAATTTGTTAAAACAAGTTTTAGAAATATATATATATATATATATATATATATATATATATTAACTTATGATTTTAAATAACCGTTACATATAATATGAAAAAATAATCAAATAATAATTAAAAAGATAATAGTGATTGATATTTAAAATATATTGATTAATATTACAATGTATATAAAAGTAATTTATATGATAACAATAACTCTAAATAATTAAAAATTAATACCAATATATAATTAAAAATTAATTATTAATTTTCAGTTAATATTAAATAATATTCATTAATTAATATTAATTAAATTTAAAAAATTAATATTTATTTATAATAATAGTTGATAAGTAATAATGAAGGCAATATTGAAATATTCACAAAAAACTACTCAAAAGCTACTCCAAGTGGCGTTTCAAAAAGCTAGCTTATAGTCATCCAAACATGTACACAAGAAAAAAAACTAGCTTATAAGCTGACTTTTTTTTGTCAAACGACAAAAAAATAGCTTAGAAATTTAATCATTCAAAATGAGAAAGTTTAATGGTTTTCGTTCAAAAAAATAATTTAAGAAAATTTAATCATTCAAAATGAGGAAGTTTAATGGTTTTCGTTCAAAAAAATAGTTTAGGTATTTAATTATTTAAAATGGGATAGTTCGTTGGTTTTTTTGAACTTTTCTCTATTTTATTAAAAAAATGTTAAGAAACTTAATTATTTAAAATGGAAAAGTTTAATAGTTTTTCATTTAAAAAAATAGTTCACTCACTTAATCATTCAAAATGAGAAAGTTTAATGGTTTTTTTCATTTAAAAAAATAGTTGAAAAATCATTTAAAATGTAATAGTTTGTTGGGTTTTTAGAACATATCCTAAAAAACAAAGATGTGATTTTTACTAATATATCTTTATATATATATATATATATATATATATGGTTGGGTTCACGTGAGACCGGTGATTTTTCATGAGACCCGTAAGACCACTTTCTGTCCATTGATCAAATTTAAAAGATGAAAAAGTGATGGTTAAAATTTGTCAATAAGTTTGAACGTGAAGGGGCATTTTTGGCCATCTAATTTTCTTTCTTTTTAACACACTATTGGATTGAAAACATGGGACTTCTTACTCAATGAAATCGGCTTCATCAACGCTGCTTCCTTCCTCCAATGAAATCGACGTTCTTTCTCTGATGAAATCGGCATTCTTCCTCTGATGAAATCGACGTTCTTCTGTGATGGTTTATCAGCCTTCTTCCTCTGATTAACATCTGAATCGATTACTCTCAGTGACGTTGTTGAAATCGGTCTTCTTCCTCCGATAAACGTCTCAATCGACACCTCTACTAACATTGTTGAAATCGGCCTTCTTCCTCCTTACTTCCTGAACTTATCTACTTTAATACAGGTAAGAAAATCTTGTGCAAATACATAATTTGTTAATGTTTAATTTCCCTGTCTCGTTTATAATAGACGGTTTATGCAACCCTAAAAATCTACCGCAAGTGTACGGTGTCAATCAAGTCATACGTACGAAGTACGAGTATCAATCCAAGAAACTACAAGTTTAAGTACCACAAAGGCTACCACAACTTCTAACTAGACTGTTGATAAAGTGTGATTTTAGTTATAATTAATTAACTACTTATCTCAAGAAATGGAAGTAAACAAGGAAAAGTACGTCAAACAACGATTCATACACCACAAAGAAATTACCAAGATGATTAGAAAAGGCCAGGGGTTGGATTTCATTTGGATTCCACCAACAAATAAACAAAACACATCCATAAATAAATACACAAGGTCAAATATAGAAATTCCATAAATACTCACTATTCTCTCTCAAGTAATAGCAAGAATACATCATGTAATGTATATTAAAGTCTCTCAACCAATAAGCATAAACATTCAACTCATTAAGCACAAGAATCACAAACACAAAACTAGGGTTTACTTGGTATATATCTATCCAATATCTCACCCTAGGTTTATCTATCTTTTATCAAATTACTAGTTGTATACCCGCGCAATGCGGCGGGGCGACATTTTTTTGTAGTTTAAAATTTGGAAAAATAGTGTAAATATTTCTTGTTAAACCACTTAGCCAAGATAACCAGTTACAATGTGAAATTGATAAGCAAAGGTATACCAAGCTTGTACTTTATGACTCCATATTTTCAAGTATATATTTTGTGGCATGGCTGATTTCCAGCCCGCGCAATGCGGCGGGATGTAAAAGTTGAATAAATATAAGAGTATACCAATTACAGATGCACATTTGCAGTTCTACACTTGAAGTTGTCGCACCATAACCTTTATTGATATCATCGTATCAAAAGTCTTTCTTTTTCAGTTTGAAACCTTAAATAACGTCACTCGGTAGTTGCTAAGAGCTCATTCAAAACATGTAAAATGACAGCCTTAAAAAACCAATCAACTTCCAAAAGTTTAACCCCTAGTCCAACATAAACAATGCGGCGGGAACCGGATGTATGAACTTTGAAGCATTCTTGGTTTTGTTGGAGATAATTTTTAAGATGATAGATTTTGAAACAGAGGATGATGATTTCCATTCCACGTCTTCAATGCATGCTTATTGACAATTAGTACAGCAATTATAGAATAAAATATTTTTTGTGCTTATATGTGTAGAACATTCAAATTAGCGTTGTGCATATGCAAAACTTGTAAAACAATATAACATCATTATTCATAAGGACATGCTTCTTATTATTCCCAAACATTATTGTCAAATGTTTACAAGTTCAATCTTCAGTAATGTTACACGCACAATAGTCAAAGATTATTATCAAAAAACAGTTAATTCTTGATAGCCTATTGATATGCTTACAAATTACATAGATAAATTTATAATTCCACACGCAAATGCAAATGTTCTCAAGTAGCCATGCCAAAATAACTAACATAGTACCTAAATGGCAAAAATATGGAGATGCATCAGATTCTCTATAATTTTTCTAAAATACAGACTCTAAAGTGAAATTTTCTAAAAAAAATTGCATTTAGCTCCAACAGATTCTCTATTTTAGAGATTTCAACATATTTTATATTATTAAAATATTACTTATATTTATCATCTCAATATATCTTTGAAAATATTTTTTTAAAAATAATAATTCAACCCGGTGAGAATGAAACAAAAAGTAATTTCTCTCTCCATCTACCAAGTTTTAGAGAATTCTCTAAACTTTGAGTTTTTTAATACACAAAATTCTACTTTCAAATTTAACATCTACTTTGAAAAACAATAATCATAATCACAAGGGAACAAGAATATGCTCATTTAAAGCATACCAGTATCATCTCAATAACTACAACACATCTCTCTTTAATTCCTTTTCAAGAGAGGTTTTTAGGGTCAAAACTTATTCTGTTCCCTTGGCTTTTACTTGTGAGCCATAGTTTCTTTTGAACTAAAAACCAATACAATGTCACCACCAACCATTATGAGAAGATTGCAGTTGAATACTTCTCCAGAAAGTCTATGAAAGTTTTTCTTCCGGGAAAAGCAGTGGGCCTCAGAACATGATCCATCTCAATCGACATGTCTTCGAAACTGCAACCTTTCTTGTCAATGAATGTGTGAGAATCACCTATGTCACTACAAAAGTATGATATAATACATAACTCAGAGTTTTAAGATAGTTTTTACTACACAAGCCCAAAAGAAAAGCAAAAAAATGGAAAATTTCAGAAAGCATAAATAATGAAAGCGATTAAATATATGTGTATACCGTAATTAATTGTGGTTGGTTTCTTTAAAAATAGCCTCATTGAATATTTAGAGAAAGTTAACTATTACGACAATTTTTAAATTTGTAAGTGTGGGTATATGGAATAGCTCGAAAACAGACTGATTTTCCAGGCTATCGAGAATTGTCAGAAATTAAAACAAGTGAACCTGACCAAACAAAAATGAATCGTTTGCACTTATATATACAGGTTGTTGTCTAGCTTATGGAGACAACTCCGAGAGGTTCGGTCATACCATATCATTGTATAAATGGTCACAATAAGAACTTTACTAAAAACTATCATTTGTTGTAATCAATACATAAAGAAGCAAAAATCTTTGACATGAACAACAAGAATTATGGATAAAAAGCCAGTGAATGGAGAAAGTTATGCCCATAATCTTACAGATCAAGAAGATCAATAAAGCTTTGGGTCCTAGATTTGCTGGAACAGTCGGGTTATTAGGCTAAATTAACTTCTGACAAACTTCTTCAGCAACAATAATAACATGTATAGCAATTAGATGTGTTTCACCATATCAAAAGCAAGTAATATTGGCTAGTTAAACCAACCAAAAATATGCCAAAAACAGGAAAAAGATTGTAGTTAAAGCAAGGCTGTAGAAGTTAGATAAATTGGAAATTGAAGTAGGAAGCATGAAATCATGTTGGAATATTAAAAAAAACTGAAACGAATTGCTGATAACACAAGACGAAATCGAGAAGAAATCAATACCCTTGAAAGCTTTGTTCAAGTGCATGGCGTCATCAGAAGGCGATAGCAACACTGGTGGAATTGTCAATGTAGCCATTGTAGGAGACAATTACCATGTAAATTTGATGCTGGGACATATGATCTAGAAATACAAATATATAGATGGTCCCTTCTTTGTGCAGTCATAACAAACTAAAATATGGTAACAAAAGCAACTCCATTGAAGAGCACCTAAACAATTTTGATTATGTTCAAAAATACTTAGAACCAATAAAAATGGGTTGTTCTAGACCACAAAATTAAAGCATGAAGCAAGTAACTGTGAAACAAATGCACCTTTAAAACAGAAAAGCACATTTGTCAAAAACATATAAGCACAACAATTGTTTTTATACTTTCAAAAACACACAAAATACGGTGAAGATGGTTACAAGACGCAACCCCACTGAAGAGAACCCTAAAAATATCAGCACATTGAATTCATTCCAAGAACCAAGATGAAGTACATAAATTGAACAACTATAAAAAATCCAGTTCTCTAAAATCATATACGGCACTAACCTTGTAACAGATGGTGCAAAGCAAAACCCATATACGACACTAACCTTGTGACTGTGTGTGTTTTTGGAGTGATAAAACCCCATTTGAGAAGCTACCTGATAAATATTTCTGCCCAGGTATGAATGATTCAATCTCACATCTTTTTGGCTTTTTTCACTGATCATATTGCAAGAATTGCATTCTGGTTATATACCCATTTGATCATTTGGATTGATTCTGCATATGAAAACATATAAATCTATGGTTAGAAGAGTAATTGAACATTTCTAAAAAGAACTATTATTCGTAAAAGAAAACCCATATGGGTTCAAATTCCCTTTTTCTTCTTTTTGTGGATAAAGAATTGAAAAGTTTGAATCTTTGCAGTTTGTGGTGCCCCAAAAAGAAGGTTCAGGGAATACACACCTCCTGTGACCAAAAATGCTAATTCAACAGATGTTAGAAAGGCCAGGAAAGCTGAACTCAAGAGAGATGAAGCCATTGGGTAAATTCTGCACCTAAGCTCTCTCTCTCACACACACACAGAGATAATCAAAGAACAGAGACTTATCAATGGTGTTTTTACCCTTTTTCAGGAAAGCATTACCTATTGGAGTTGCAGTCGGAGTTGTTGCACTTGTTGCCTTGTACTTCTACCTCAACAACACCTTCTAGAAACAGGTGTATTGCCTGAGAAATTGTCACAAGAGGGTTTATTCCTTGATCAAGAACAACATAAACAGAACACGGGTTGTATTTAACAAAGGCAACTAAGAGACAAAAAGAGCATGTCTAAGTAAACTTGTAGATCGAAATAATACCTTATCTCCAATATACCCCAGAAGAATTGTCAGCTAACATAAGCATCTTCTTACCTCCCATCCATTCTAAGGATCACAACCGTGTTCTTCTGGTGACCAAAACCCGTAAATACTGCAAACCCTCGTTCAAATGAACCCAAACCACTTTTCATTCTAAACAAAAATACTTTGGTAGTACACCTGCAACACCAAAAAGGAAAATACAAAATCCATTGAAAAAAATACGACAGCAAAAAGGAAAATACCTCAAAAATCCTTTGAAGTGGAAACCCTTGCATATAAATGAACAAAATCAAGTGAACAAATAGAAAACTTGAGAGTATGAATAACCAAGTAAAAAAGTAAACAGAAATCGGTTGTCTACCTGATTTGAGATGCGATAATAAGAAATAAGAACCCTAAGAAAAATCAAACAGAAAACTTGAGAGATAAATCGATGCAGTAACACCCAGAAATAAGGGATTCGATAAATCGATGGTCTACATGAAACCCTAAATCGATGGAAAGAAAGTGTTTCCAGTGAGCTTCGGTAGAGAAGAGTACCAACGATTGAAGGTCGAGATGCGTACCAGTGGCCTTTGGTAGAGATCCGCAGTGTTTGCTTCGGTTGATATAATCGATCAGAACGTCGTCTGCTTCGGTTCTTCGTGCGCCCACGATCCTCGCTTCAATCTAGTCGTCTCACCTGGTTTTCTCACTCGAAATATGAGAATGAGGGAGTCTTATGAGAGAGAGATGGGGGAAGTAGGAGCCGAAGAATCGCCGACTATTATGAAACCCATTTGAATTTTGAAACAAAATAGAATGGAATCATCTTGGAGGTGTCACCGGGAGGTTAGGAGCTGATACAGGGGATAACTCAATGGTCATTTTTTAAAATTAAAATTAAATTTTTAAGACTTTAAGACTTTGTGTATAAAGAAGTAGTATCTTGTGCATTTTAAGTTGTATTTAAGACTTTAAGACTTTCTTCCAATATGCTTTATAATGTAGTATAGATAAAACCAATTTCTCAAGAGGAAATACAACCAAAAGATGAGTAAGATGGTCAATCTCACAAACAAGAAGAATAAGCAAGATAAACTTCAACCAACAAGGTGTAATGACTAAATAAATGCAATAATCATATATTTAACGGTAAGAATCCAAAATCCATCGTCCCCCCAACCTCAAAATGCTTAGCTCATGTTACTAGTAGCAAATAACATCGTAGAAAAGAAGATGACAACACCCAAGAACATTGTTTCTCAACAAAATACGATGGAAATGAAGAAAACTCCCTCAAGATTGATACACACTACCAATTTGTAGCTCCAAAATGAGATTCCACCTTCAATATCAATGCAAAGTCTTCTTTTCAGCTGAAAATCGCCTCCAACAGCTCCCCTAGAAACCTAGCCTCCAACAATCTCGAGATAACCCTAACCCTTGAAATTTTACAACTTTTTATAGTCTCAGACCCCGACCGCTAGGCATGGCAATTTGGCCCGACCCGATGGGAACCCGTTCCACCCGACCCGACCGGGGTCGGGGATACCCGCTTTGAAGAAACCGGGGATGGGGCCGGGGCCGGGACGACTATCCCCCGCCCCGCCCCGTACCCGGTATATATTATAATAATTTAAAAAATATTTATTATATATATATATATATATTTATTAAACATTTGTATTGTTTTTAAACATTATCGGTTTAGTGACTTAGTCAACAGGATTCAAACACTTTTCAAACATCCACTCCTCACTCGACGTCTCCCCTTTCATAGACTCAAACCCTAGCCCATCGCTGATGCCCGTCTCCCGACTCCCGTCGGCTCTTCGCATGTATTTAGTTTCTTCCCGTAAATCTGACCAAGACTCACGCCGGTATTTAGTTTCTTCTGTTCGTATGTACCTTGATAACTTGATTCTTGTTTCTTCTCATCTTCTGTTCTTTTTGTTATTTCATTATCTCTAATATGTTACATGAAGAATCTGTTTGTATATTTAAAAAATGAAAGAATCAATTGCACTTTTGGCTGTCCGTTGTCTTCCTCCTGTCTTTGGGCATTTTCATGGCTATTTTGATTTTTGTATCTATTCTTTTACATTCAAGCCCATGTGTCATCTTAAGTTAATTCAAGCTATTTTGTGTCTATTTTCATGGCTATTTTGTGGCTATTTTCATGTTGAATATTGTGTCATTATTGTGTTAATTGGTGGTTGGTTACTAGTTTTACCGGGCATTGACCGGGGATGGGATATTAATCCCTGTACCCGCCTGGGGCCGGGGACGGGGCCGTAGGAAGGTACCATAAACTGGGGTCGGGGGTTGTAAACCCCGCCCCATACCCACCTTGTTGACATGCCTACCGACCGCAACTGTGACGAGCGACTATGACAGTGTCATAGTCGCGGGGCATTGTCGCCTTGGTTCACCATCCTTCGGTACAATGGGTGCGATTATGACCAGCGACTATGACCAGTTTCATAGTCGCATGGCATAGTATCATGACTCCTGAAATCGGTTTTCTTAGCTCGTTCACTTGGTTCGACGTTTCCTTCAACCGGGATGTCAAAATGGAGTGTAAATAAGCATTTTTTTTCCTCCACTTGACACCTTGTATGTCTGCACAATACTTGCATAAAATATTAGTCTGAAATAGGGGTGAGCATCGGTCGGGTCGGGCCGAAAAACCCCCAACCCGATCGGGTTTCGGGTGGACAAAACAGGCCCCGAAACCCGTCCTAAGTAAAGTTCGGGTTTCGGGTTCGGGTCTAATCGGGTTTCGGGTTCATCGGGTCGGGTCCATCAGGTTGGGCCAACAATGGCAAGAACAGCGAAGTGAAGATCATGTTGAGCAAGAAGAAGCTGGAGGAATTATTGGGTAAGGTGGATGATCTTCATAACATCCCTGTGGATCAGATCTTGGATCGTTTGATTGATTCTAGCGACCAATTCAAGTTTGATGATGATCACAACAATCATCATCATCATCATCTGCAGCTGCAGCAACAACCATGGAAGCCCAATTTACAGAGCATCCCTGAGGAATATTAGAAGATTTTGCTGTTATTCTTCATTTATGTTCTTTTTAATTGCTATTCAAGTTTTCCAATGGAAAGAAGATCGAATAGAGAGAGAGAGAGAGAGGTGGGTTCAAACGAGAATGGATGGTGTTTAAAAGAATAAAGGAATAACTCTCAACCATTCATTTTTAAAAACAATTCCAAAAATAATAATTTCCAAAAATCAGACTAAAAGGGTATTAAGGTTATTTTATGATATGAATTAATTTAGGATAGTGTTGACTTCCAAAAAATAAGGAGTCGCAATATCTCACCGAAATCAAAAGCATATATATCAAATAAAGTTCATGTATTTGAGTGTTCATCTCGTTTTGTTCGGTTGTTCAAGCAAATCGTGAATATGCAGCCCAAAATCACAAATGATTTACTGTAAAGAAAATTGGATAAATTGTTTAAGTGTAATATCACTCATGATTAACAATATAAAAACACAAAATATGTTATAGAATATCACTTGTGATAATCAATAGAGAAACAACAATCACATAATATCACTTGTGATTAACAATAGAGAAACCTAAATTCTGTTATAGAGAAACCTAAAATCACATAATATCACTTGTGATTAACAATAGATAAACCTAAAATGACTTGTTATTAACAATAGAGAAACCTAAAATCACATAAAATCACATAATCCAAGCCTAAATCCCTTGTGATTAACAATAGAGAAACATAAACTCACTTGTGATTAACAATAGAGAAACCTAAAATCACATAATATCATAAAAGAGAGAGAGAGAGAGAGAGATCGGCAGCGGTGGTTGCGCCACAGGTGAACAGAAGAACGGGATGAAGAGAGTGTCGGCGTCTGGTGGTGGCGGCGTTCGATGGTCGAGAAGAAGTAGCGGCCGGCGGTTTGCGCTTGGTTTAGATTGAGAGATGGAGAGAAATCGAGATGGCGACTGCGGTTGACGGAGACGACGGCGAAGGGCGGTCGTGCGACGGGAAATCGAGAAGAGGGAACGCATCGAGCAGGTGCAGCGGCGGAGGTGAGAAGAAGGTCGCCGATGGTGGTTGTGCTCGTCGCCGGCAGACGAGCAGGTGCAGCGACGGCGACGATGAGCAGGTGCATCGGCGGAGGTGAGAAGAAGGTCGTCGATGGTGGTTGTGCTCGTCGCCGGCAGACGAGCAGGTGCAGCGGCGGCAAAGAACCCAAAACAACTTTTTTTCAATAAACCCTAGATAAAGAAAAATAAGGGGAGGGAGGGGATCAACGTCCAGGAGAGAGAGAGATGTGAATGAGAAATAATGGGATTTAAAATATTCCAAAAATAATCAGTAAAATAGTTTGACATATTTGCCCTTTTAGTGTAATTTTTGGAAATTAGTAATTTTGGGATTGTTTTTAAAAATAAATGGTTGAGAGCTATTCTTTTATTCTTTTAAATCGTTATCATTCTCGTATGATCCTGTCTCTCTATATATATATTTACGAATTATTATATAAAAATATTTTTTTTAAACTTCGGGTTTCGGACGGGTTCGGGTTTGGAAAACCCAAACCCAAACCGAACCGTAAGTGAAGTTCGGGTTGATCGGGTTCGGGTAATTCGGGTTTTGGGTTGTCGGGTTCTTCGGGTCGGTCGGGTTTTGCTCACCCCTAGTCCGAAATGCCACTTCTTACTTCAAAACAAGTCGTAGGAGGGTAAAACCCCGTCAGATAACGAAGTTATCAACAACTCCAAACCTAGCTTTTGCTTGTCCTCAAGCAAAAATTGACGTAAGGAAATAATGCAACGAAACAACAAGCAAGCTTACAAAATGATGGTTTTCAAAAGGGGATAATATAAACAAACAGTTTAATCATCAAGGACGAAGAAAGACTAATATGAAATTAATAAGAACCAACATACACTACCTAACTTCTTGATTAACTGAGTTTAGATAAAATATCATTGACATGAGACTATTATCAAATGAATGCTCGTTTTGATCAATTTCATCATATACGCAAGTAGTGGAGGATTTCGCTTCAACCCTAGCCTCACGGGATGCACTCTTACACTTGAATCCTAGGTTCACACTTATCACAAACACATGCGGGAGAGTTAATGTACAACAAATTAGCAAGATCATCTGCATGTGATAGTATAGAAACACGTAGTAGTCAAACAAGATCTCATGAAAGGAATTGCGTAGTAAGATAAAATTTAAACATGTATTACTCACAAATCACGTTTTCCAATAGATCAATCGGGGCTTAAAGGGATGAGAAACGGTTAAAGTAGTATTTTAACCATACAAATTAAAATTTCATTATAAGATTTAAGTAATTTAAAAAATCTTGAAATATGATGTGATTTTGGTTGTCTCACGTTGGAAATCTTTAGTTTGAAGATTCCTTTGAAAATGTAAAGGTTAGTTGGCAACTTAAGATGTGAGGAATCATCAAATCTTGAAATGCAATTGAGTTTCATCATTCCACATTGATGAGAAGATGATAATTTTGAAGTAGGATGTGAGTATAAGAAAGGAGGGGTAAAAGTTTTTTTTGTCAACTAATGGGGTTGGTTCAATTTATCATACCTTATTTTTGCATCATCCCACATTGGTGAGAAGATACAAGTTTTGAAGTATGAAGTAAGTATAAGAAAGGAGAGTTGGATGTATTTGTGTCATCTCATATGGTTGGTTGTATTTAGCACACTATATTTTAGCACAAAAAACTATATATATATATATATATATATATATAGAGGGAGGTTCAGGAGAAAACCTCAAATAAATGAAAAACTAAAGAACACCTTATCGACCGTTAGATTAGATGATCTGATGGATGTGATTAAGGAGGCGGTTACAACAATATTAATTCAATTAAAAAACCTCACCCCTCTATTTTTTATTCGAAAAAAACCGAAAAATAAACAAATTTCGAACGAAATAAATTACACCAAATAAACGACTATATTTTTCTCGTTAATTTGACATCCATATTGATATACTTTTTCATCCGTTTTTTCGTGGTTTTCTGGTTTTCCATTTATTTAGGGTTTTCCCCTGAACCTGACCCTATATATATATATATAGGGGAGGTTTCTTTTGCAAACCAATGCATTTGTAGAAACTATGGAAAGCACTTCTTAACCAATCATTTCAAAAAATATAATTTAAGTTAATTATTTATTAATCATGATCCGTAAGGGTAAATTAGTAAATCGTCATATTAGATTTTTTTAATTTTTATTCACAGAATATTATTAAATATGGCAGTTTCCGATTTTCATGTGATTTGTGAATATCCCTTAATTATCTTTCGCAATCATTCATTAATCTCGGGTTTTTTTGTTTCATTGGGTAGTTTTTGTTCTTGATATTGCAGACTTGCAGTTCATCTCAAATCTTCCTGGTTTGTATACAAAAATGGATGATTCTTCTTCGATTATCAGATTATATATATTACAGATTCATGGATTGTTTCAGATTCATGATTATTTATATTTCAGATTCATCGATTGTTTTCAGATTCATCGATTGTTTTCAAATTCATGATTCTATACATAATAACCGAATGCATGATTCTATATATTACAGATTCATGGATGGTTTTCAAAATCCTGTTATAATTACAAAATGCATGACTACATATATGTTACAGATTCATTCATGGATTGTTTTCAGAATCATGTTACCATAAAAGAATGCATGATTACATATACCAGAACTCCGGCGGTATCATGTCGCTAGATCTTGCCGTGATGATTCACCGTTGGCGGAAATAGTGACCGGCGGTATACGACCGGAGATGGGACCGGTGTGGATTCATGGATTGTTTTCAGAATCATGTTACCATAACAAAATGCATGATTACATAGACCAGAACTCCGGCGGTATCCTGTCGCTAGATCCTGCCGTGATGATTCACCGTTGGCGAAAATAGTGACCGGCGGTATACGACCGGAGATGGTGACCGGAAAATTGGTAGAGAAAGGCAAGTTTTGGGGTGGATGATGAAGGAAAAAGGGATCCCGTGAATTTTGGGGTGTGATTTGGGGTGGATGATGAAGGCAAGTTTGTTTTACCAATATACCCTTGTACCCGTTTTTTAATTATGAAATTAATTCATTGATGGTCAATATTTACCAAAATTGCAACCGGATGATTATTGTACCTAGATCAAATTAATGGATGGTGATTAAGGTATTTGCATAGTTTCTAACAATGTGGTGGTTTGTAAAAAATACCACCCCTATATATATATATATTAAAAAATTAAAAGAATGTTTTTGTGTTAACTAATAAAGTTGTCTCATGTTTATTTGATGCAAATCATAGGTTTGACTAATTTTAGTCGAACCATTTATTAGAAAAAGAAAAAAAAAATTCAAACCCTTCATAACAACAATAGTGACAAGGTTGTGTGACATGTCATTTGAGTTCAAAATAGCATAACAAAGTTATTACCGATATATATGAAACTCTTCATAACAACACATTGTTATCAGTGTTCAAAAAGGCGCGATATGGCGCAAGACGCGTCTCCGACGTTACGAAATGACCCATAACATTTCTATAAGGCGTGGCTCACGCCATGGCGCGCCACAACGCGTTTTTTCTGAGACGTGAAACTTTTTTCAAATAATTTTTTTTTAATTTTTAATTTTTTGTGTTTTTACACTTTTAACTTTAGATTTTACATTTTTATATACATATCCAATCACACCACAGTTTCACGAATTCATAGACGTTATGGACTCCCGATTAAAACGAAGTTGTAAAATTATTTTTTTTAAGTTTTATTTCAAATATTTAATCAGACACTATGTTTCTAGTAATAGGGTATATTGATTTTTTCTTCTTTTAATATGAATGAAATTTTTTGAATATCATTATTTGATTAGATGATATATATATATATATAACATATATGACATATAAATTTGCCTCCTTATGTCATGCCTTGAAATACGGTGTGTCCTCGCTGTGGCGCGTAAGGCTTGAGGCTTGACCTCGCCGCCACGTCACGCCTCACGCTATTTTGAACATTAATTGTTATCAACAAATGAAAATGAAGCACTTATGGAAATACATTCTTCAATTTAAACTGTATCTTATTAATAATCAAATAAAGAATTACGTTTTATGCTAACTACGACAATTATTTCTATAAAAAACTTACCATTATCGCGCAACGCGCGAGACTCATACTAGTTTATTTTAACTACATTACACTTTCTATACTTTAATGTTATTTATTTAATAATATAAGGGCTTGTTTTTTTTTCAAATTCAGCTCTTAATTACCACTTATCACTTATTCGGTCAGACATTTTCAAATTCAGACCGTTTGTTTTTTTAAATTATTCAGACCCACTTATCACTTAAAACCATCTATTTAAAAAAGTGGTGGCCTCAACACTTATTTCTCACTTATTCCCTCAAGCCTTCCAGCCTCTCACCTCTTTTTACTGTTTATGGTTGTATTTTCACCTCCTTTTACTAGGTTCGTTCGTGAGTTCTTCCTAGATCTGAGTCCGTTCGATGGTTCTTAGAGCAACAATCGAAATTGATGGTTATTGGAGAAATAATTGATTTGGTTCGTTCAAAATCGATGTTGGAGCAGCAACTGGTCGGAGTTTGTTTGATGGTTCGTCCTAGATCTGAGTTCCTCGCCAAATATAGTCGTAAATGGTCTGGGGATCTTGGAGCAACAATCGATGAAGATTTGGTTCCTTGCTGTTTGTTTTGTTTGTTGTTGTTGCTTTGGATGATCTAGGGTATTTGTGGTTGGTGGTTTTGGTAATAAAAGTTTATGGGTGTTGTTGCCTTGCAAAAAAAATTATGTGAAAACGAGTAGCCATTTCGATAAATCTACCATTTTTAGCGATTGACGTCTCTCTCAACAATATCACTCTCCATCAATTTGTGAAGTCAACTTGTGTTTTTTAAATAATTCTATTTACGATCTTTCGGCTTCAAGTCAAATTGTGTTTTTTCTTTTGGTCCATGGAACATCAAGGATGTAAATTAAGTTGTGTGGGATTTGGTATTCTTTTGTGCCTGGTGCAAGTGAATAATTATGGTGAACCGTTTTTTTCAATTTGATACTTCAAATTTGGGCAAATCAAACTGGGATGAACTGGACTTGAATGTTGAACAACTTCTACACAAGTTGTTCGACGAAATGCCTGTGAGAGATGACATTTCTTGGAATTCCATAATCTTAGAATTAAACATTATAATTTGCAACACCATTGCTTCGGCTACTTGAAAACGGGTAATTATATGCATATTCCCATATTGGTGCGTTAAAGCTTAGGAAGAAATTCATGGTCCGGCTATTCGGACATGTATTCGAATCAGTCGAAAATAAGAGTGTGGTCACTTGAAACTCCATATTTTCTATTGTCGTTGGATCAATCGGTGTACTTATGAGGGATAAAATAGACAATTATACATATTCAGACGTTTGTCAGCTTACAAACACAAACAGTCTGTTTAATTCAGACTTCAGCTTCACCTCTTAAAAATCAGCTTTTAGAAAACAAACGCCACCTAAGATTAACCTATAACTATAAGGGTTAAATTATACGTATTAAAAATATTCTTACATATTTATGATATTTTATAATATATGATTAAATTTTGATAATTAAATATAAAATCATTTAATATTAATTTATTTTAAATATATTTATACAGTTATAATGGTATAATTTATAAAAAAATAAACATACTTTTTAATTAATATAGGATTATATATTAATATAATAATACTAAGGCAAAGAAGTCAGCTTATCTTTTAAGTACATGTTTGGATGACCATAAGCTAGCTTAGAGCATCTCCAATAGATTTTCCAAAATTTCTCCAAAATGGATAACCAAAAGTTAAAATCTCTAAAAAAAATTATTTGCATCTCCAACATATTCCTCATTTTGGAGAAAAAACATTGATTATAATATTAAAATATTCCACTCGTCTATTAAAATGTTATTTATCTCTCCAAATATTTTTTTTCAAAGAATTCTATTGGTTCTTTCATTTAGTAATCATTTTTAGGGTTATCTCCGTATTTGGAGAAAAACTCTTTCTATCTCCTACTATCTTCATTTTGAAGATAGTTTTGGGGAAGCTGTTAGAGCAAAGAAATAACCCAAAACCCCCGTATTCTTCGTTTTCTCCAAAAGAGCATCTCCAACAGATTCTCCATAATTTTTCTAAAATAGGGACTTAAAAGTCAAAATCTTCAAAATGTATTACATTTAGCTCCAACATATTCTCTATTTTAGAGAACCCAACATCCATTATATTATTAAAATATTATTTAAATTATCATTCCAATACATTTTTTTAAAAGAATTTATATAAAATAATGATAATTCAATCCTATTGGTAGGAATGAATAAAAAAATAATTTCTCTCTCCATCTAGCAAGTTTTAGAGAATTCTCTAAGAGCATCTCCAACAGATTCTCTACAATTTCTTTAAAATAGAGAACCAAAAGTCAAATTCTCTAAGGGGCTGTTTGGCAGTTGCTGAATGGTTTAGTGCATAATGGTTGAGAGGTCAGAATGATTGAGAGGCTCTGTATGGTTGAGTGCAGAATGAAATTTGGTTGTTTGGAAACTGTTCTGAATGGTAACTCTGAATGATAATAAATTACCATTTTAACCCTCTGTATCATTTTTTTTTTCAAACAAATCATACCAAAAAGATCAAACAGAAAAATAGACGAGGTTTCAATTTTCAGTATTGCCCCTCTTCTATACTATCATGTGTTAAAGTTAAATCAAAAATCAATCGTCTCCATCTTTGCACGACTGGTTCGAGACTTCATCTTCTCCATCTTTCACGATCGTCCAGACTCAGGTGGGCGACTTCCATCGTTTCGATTCTCCATGGTGTTCGACTTCTAGGTTTTCGATTTATCCATGGTTGTCATTTCTCCATGTTTTTCGATTTCTTCATGGATAATTAGTGTGAATGTTTCTGATTTTTTGATTTCTCGTCTATTTCCCGTTTCTGATTTTGATTTCTCCTTCCAGTTTCTGATTTTGACTAATGGGGGGAAGAAGGGTAGGATTGGAAAGAATAACCCTCTGAATGTTTGAGGGATACCCTAACCACAAAATGGCTCAAAGGTTATTGTCACCATTAAGAGATTGATTTTTTTTACCAAACAGCTATCACCTCTGACCGATTCAGAGGTGACCTCTTAATGGTTACATTAAGAGGTAAACAAACAGCCCCTAAATCAAATTATATTTCACTCCAACAAATTATCTATATTTCAACATTAATTATATTATTAAAATATTATAAACTTTATCATCCCAATGCACTCTATTTTAAAAAAATTATATAAAATGATGATAGTTTATTCTTATTGGTGGAAATCAATAAAATACTAATTTCTCTCCCCTCCCATCAAGTTTTAGAGAATTATCTAAATTTGGAGTTTTTTTTCTTGTTTTCTCTATTTTAGAGAACAAGATAGAGAAACTGTTGGAGACAAATAGAGAACAAAACCTCTATTTTCTCTATTTTAAAGAAGCTGTTGGAGATGCTCTAAACTTGGAGCTTTATCTAGTTTTCTCTATTTTAGAGAACAATATAGAGAACAAAAATACAATTTTCTCTATTTTAGAGAAGCTGTTGGAGCATCTCTAAAATAGATTATTATTTATTAACTATTATAAGCTAACTTTTTTTAAATGCTACTTGAAGTAGCTTTTGAATAACTTTTTGTAAATATTCCACTATTGCCCTCATTAATATTAATTATTATTTATTAACTATTATTATAAATAAATATTAATTTTTTAAATTTAATTATTTAATTAATAAATATTAACTGAAAATTATTAAATTAAATTTTAATTATACATTAATATTAGTTTTTAATTTATTTAGATTTATTGTTAATTATATAAAAAAATTATACATTTTTAATATTAATGTGATATATTTTAATTATCAATTACTCTTATCTTTTTAATTGTTATTTGATTATTTTTTTATATTATATGTAACGGTTATTTAAAATCATAAGTTAATATATCTATATACTATATTATAAAGCATTTAAGAAAAACTCTTAAAAACAACTCATAAAGTTTTATGCACTGCTACTTAATGATGATTATTTGAAATCTCTTAAAAACAATTAATGAAGCTTTATGTACCGCTTTTAATGCTAATTAGTTAATTAATTCTTATCTCTAACTCCCTACAAATTCTCAAATCGTAAACCCCTAAAAAAACATCATTCTTTAATCCTCATTAATTATCTAATTAATCCTTATCTCTAACCCATTTCAAATCCTCAAACCATGAACCCCTCAATAATTCTTTGAACAAATATATACAAAAAACGTTATCGTTATCTCAAAACCACACAAAGTCGTTGTACAAATGATAAAATGATATTTATTATTAAAACTGAAGATTGAAAACAAGTTACAAAATAAAACTCACTACATAACACTCGCTCTCATATACTTACAGAATAAACCTCACTACATTATAACACTCACACTCATATTCTTCAAGAGATTTGAAGATTAAAAATATGAAGAACCCTAATTCTAAACTGGAGAGAGAAAGAAAGAGTTAGAGAGAAACCCTAAAACTACGAAAAAAATTATGTTAACACTGATCATCATATTCCTTTTATAACAATAAGATATTGTCATTTAGTCCTTTGGCAAAGAGTCCTCAATTCTTTAATATTTGTACTGCTACCCTTTTCCATTTCAGTCTTTGCAGCGCCATCCACAACTTCTTGCAATGTTCACAATTGGTCCTCGTACATTTCCAAGGATATAAAAATAAATTAGTTAACATTATAAATGTCAAGATTGGTATATTCCTTTATACTTTTAACACCCTCCCTCAATCTTGACATCTAAAAAGATCCAACATATTTAATTTTGAACACAAGTAATTGTGTTGATGTACACCAAGCGATTTTGTAAATATATCAGCTGGGTTTTATAAAGAAGGTACTTTAACAGTCTTTAGTAATCCATAAGTTACTTTGTTTCTAACTTGATGTATATCTATTTCAATATGTTTGGTCCTTTCATGAAAAACAAGGTTATTAGCAATTTGTATAGCAGACTTATTATCACAGTGAAGCTCAACAGGAAGAAGATTTTCCAATTTTAAATCTGCTAAAATATCAAGAACCCAAAGAATCTCACATAGGGCAGAAGCCATTGCCCTATATTCAGATTCTGCAGAAGAGCGTGAAACAGTAGATTGTTTCTTACTCCTCCAAGAAACCATACAATTTCCTAAATATCTTAAAACATGAAGAGCCAATTTAAGATGAGACTGTCTCGGTGAATGCATAAATTGACTTAAAATGTGAACAACATAAGCAATATCAGGACGCGTTGCTAATAGGTAAATTAATCTACCTATTAGTTTCTGATATTCAGTAAAATTAGCTAAAGGAGGATCTTTTAAATCAGACCCTACTGAGTCAGTAACAACAAGATTCATATCCATGGGAGTACTTATAGGCTTACTCCCCAAATACCCAAAATCACTAAGAAGTTCAAGACAGTACTTACGCTGTGACATATAGATACCTTTGTCAGTTCTCAAAATTTCAATACCCAAGAAAAACTTTAACTCACCAAGATCCTTGATTTTAAAACTTGATTGTAAATGACATTTTACTTTATTAATCTCATCACTAGAATTTCCAGTTAGAACTATGTCATCCACATAAACAAGTAAAATCAAATAAACAGAATCATTGACCTAAGTGAACAAGGAATAGTCACTGGGACTTTGTACAAACCCATGATCAAGTAAACAAGAGGATAATTTTGCGTACCATTGACGAGGGGCCTGTTTTAAACCATATAAAGATTTAACAAGTTTGCAAACCCTTTTATCACTAGCAGAAAAATACACGGGGGAAGACTCATGTAAACATCTTCAGCTAAATCGCCATATAAGAATGCATTGTTTACATCTAATTGACATAAAGGCCAGTTATTCTGAATAGCTAAGGCAATTACACATCTTACAGTGACCATTTTAACTACAGGAGAAAAGTCTCCTCATAGTCCAGACCCTCACGTTGAGAATAACCTTTAGCAACTAACCTAGCTTTGTATCTTTCAATCTCACAAGTGGATTTGTATTTAATTTTATATATCCACCTACAACCAATTGGTTTTCGACCAGTTGGAAGAGTTATTAAAATCCAGGTGTTATTTCGATACAAAGCTTCCATTTCTTCATTCATTGCAGAAATCCAATTTTGATCTTTACATGCATCAAAAAAATTATCTGGTTCTACAGATTTATTTAGAGTGGTCACAAAACAAAATTTATTTGGACTAAGAAAGGAGTAATTCACTACCTTTTCTACTCCATACTTAACCTTACCTTCTACCACATAATCAGAAATTTTCCTAGGCATATTAGATACACGATTAGATTTTCTAGTAGAAGGTTCAATAAAATCACCCTCGGGAGGGAAACTCAAATGAACTTCAGGTTCAGCATCACGTTGGTCATTGGCAACCATATTATGACTACTAGGACCTCCAGATCCGGCAGACATATCTTGGGTATTAATTCCACTAGTGCTACTAGCCTTACCAGAACTAGTAACTTGACTTAGGCTACCAGAATGACCGCAGTTACTGTTATTTTCAGTTTGATTTAGAGCACCAGAGGGACCACGATTTTCATTTTGTGAGTTATCCCTTGAATCATCATAGGGTATTTCAGAGGAAAATCATTAGTTTGAATAACACTATCAAAATTTTTTTTAGAGAATTGATGTCACTAGAGTTGTGATGTTGATTGTTGGTTTTCATTTTGAAAGGAAAGATTGTTTCATAGAATTTTACATCTTGTGAAACAATAATCTGTTTAGTATCTAAACTATAAAGACGATAACCCTTTTGAGAATTAGCATATCCAAGAAGCACACACTTCTCGGCACGTGAAGCAAATTTAGCAAAATTATTAGGTCTAACAGAAAAGCACAAACATCCAAAATTCCTTAAATGTGACAAAACAGGAGGAAAACCAAAAACAATCTCATACGGGCATTTTCCACTTAACACAGAGGAAGGAGTTCTATTTATTAAGTATGTTGTAGTTTGTTGATCCAAACCCTCAGTGATTTGATAATGACTCTGAGAAACACTTAATGAAAATTGTAAGTAGACAATATGTATTAGAGTTTCACTATCGCTAATAAGTACTAAGTCTGTTCAGTGCCGCTGATAGGAAACTCACGCTCTTTAAATTATACATTCAGCGAACACTATTCATCAGCAAGCCTTGAGCCTGTTCAACCTTACTGATGATCGCTGATAGTTTAAGTTGTTTACTTATGATCCCTGAAGACAAGTTTCACGTCAACCATGTTCTACACTGAAGTCGAAGATCAAGCCAAAGAACCAGCGACAAGTATACTAATGAACTGATGTGGATATCAGCGAAGCCAAGACCTGTCCACTCAACGTGAAGTTTCAGGTAGAAGACTTCAGCGAACGCTGAACTTTATCATTCGCTGATAAAGAATCATTCAACGAACGCTGATCATGAAGCCTCCTCTACAAGTAACTTTTATCTTACCTCCTTGCACGCCTCCGTACGATAATGTCAGAACGGACATCCCTTTTGTCCAGAATCGTATAACCAACTCTGATTCTACACTGTTCATTATGCGGCCACTAGGTTGTCTACTGAAGTCAAACCATGCAACCAACCAGAGGCTGCCACGTGTAAAGTTATACTGACATGCATTAAATGCATGCAGTATATAAAGTAAACTCTACTTCATTTTGAAGTGCTCGGCCATTTCCTTCTCTTTGCTAATCTGTGTGTTAGAATATTTTCCTTAATATTCTTATTTTCTCTCTATCTTATTTCTAGTGCAAGAAATCTTAGTGGTTCTCATAGTTTGTTTATATTAGGTTTATTCCTTAATCTTGTTCCGCAATAAGCTGTAAATTGTTTGATACATATCAATAAACAATTTAGAAAAGTAAAAATCGTGTGTTTGTATTCAACCCCTCGCCCCCTTCTACAAACTTGTATAATCCCTTTGGGACCAACAAGTGGTATCAGAGCAGTTTGTTTAATCTCATAAACAAGATCTTGCTTATACTAATCTTTTTTCTCTTCTTGCTATTTTCTAAAATGGCTAACACCACAAACACAAACTATATCGATAATGGTTCTCTTGCAAAACCCCCTAGATTTTCCAGAGATAACTTCAATCTATGGAAAAATAGGATGATGCTCTTCTTAGAAGGTGTAGATCCTACTATGCCTTACTACATCGAGAATGGTCCATATGTTTCTGTGATGATTGACCCTGAAGTTCCAGGCAATGCTACTAGAGCTGCCATTCCTGAAAGAATCATTCCCAGGGCAGTTAATACATGGACTGATGAAGACAAGAAGAAGGTGGCCATCGACACTAAGGCCAGATCCATCCTCTCTATGGCTCTTCCTGATGAAGTCTACCAATCCGTCATGAACCTGAAAACCTCCAAAGCCACGTGGGACACAATCTGTGTTTAATATGAAGGTACATCTGAAGTCCAGGACTCAAGAAAGATTAACTTGGTAAGACAGTACGAAAGCTTCATTTGTGGTAAGAATGAAACTCTCTCTAAAGTTTACCAACGTTTTAACTGTTTAATCATTGACTTAAAATCTGTTGGTAAGGAATATTCTAACTTTGAGATCCTGACAAAGTTTCTGGAATGTCTTCCTAAAAGTTGGGACAATTATTCTACGTGTCTTAAACTCTCAAAGGATCTAAAATCTATGACCCTTTCTACCTTATATGGCACTATGCTCAATCATGAGCAGTCGTGTCATCTTAAGAAAAATCTTGTAAAAGATTCCAAAAGCACACCTATTGCTTTACTCTCTTCAGAGTTAGTGCCTACTCAGCGATCTACTATCACTATCACTGAGTTGGAGTCTAACTATGATGAATCGTCAGAAGCTGATCCTTCAGAAATTGATGAGTCACTGGCCCTCCTGACTAATTCTTTCAGGAGATTCGCCAGAAAGAGTAACTTCAGAAGAAATAAACCTCTTTCCCTCACTGACAAGCCAAAATCTTCAACCCCTGTTGACAAGGCAACTGCCACTTGCTATAACTGTGAAAAGATAGGTCACTTTGCTAGTGAGTGCAGGTCAAAAAAGTCTTTAAACCCTCATCTTCTTCCAAGAAATCCTCAAACCCCAGGGCTAGAAATGACAAATACAAGAAGCTGAAAGAAATGTATGCAAAGCTGAAAAGCTTTAAGAAGAAAGGCAAAGGCATGATCGCTGAAGATCATGACTGGGCTCTTTCTGATGAAGAATCATCTGACTCTGAAGATGATGATGAGGCCAATCTCAAGGATGAACCTGAATAGCTGATAGGATTCCCCGTAATTCTTCTATCTTTATCAGCTTGTAACTTTTGTACTTGTAATTATTATTTGTTGTACTTGTAATTTTTCCACTTCCCTTTGTAACTGATACGAAGTTTAATGAAAAATTTCAGCGAATGTACTCTACTCCATCAGTACCTAAAAAGATCCCCGAAAACAGTAAATGGGACAATATTTTATGAGTCCTTTTTATCCTTATGTTTTCTTACTTAGCAATTTTCTTTTATTGCTATATCATAATCAAATAGGGGGAGATTGTTGATCCAAACCCTCAGTGATTTGATAATGACTCTGAGAAACACTTAGTGAAAAATGTAAGTAGACAATATGTATTAGAGTTTCACTATCGCTGATAAGTACTAAGTCTGTTCAGTGCCGCTGATAGGAAACTCACGCTCTTTAAATTATACATTCAGCGAACACTGTTCATCAGCAAGCCCTGAGCCTGTTCAGCCTTACTGATGATTGCTGATAATTTAAGTTGTTTACTTATGATCCCTGAAGACAAGTTTCACGTCAACCATGTTCTACGCTGAAGTCGAAGATCAAGCCAAAAAACCAGCGACAAGTCTACTAATGAACTGATGCGGATATCAGCGAAGCCAAGACTTGTCCACTCAACGTGAAGTTTCAAGTAGAAGACTTCAGCGAACGCTGAACTTTATCATTCGTTGATAAAGAATCATTCAGCGAACGCTGATCATGAAGCCTCCTCTACAAGTAACTTTTGTCTTACCTCCTTGCACGCCTCCGTACGATAATGTCAGAACGGATATCTCTTTTGTCCAGAATCGTACAACCAACTCTGATTCTACACTGTTCATCATGCGGCCACTAGGTTGTCTACTGAACTCAAACCATGCAACCAACCAGAGGCTGCCATGTGTAAAGTTGTACTGACATGCATTAAATTCATGCAGTATATAAAGGAAATTCTACTTCATTTTGAAGTGCTCGGCCATTTCCTTCTCTTTGCTAATCTGTGTGTTAGAATATTTTCCTTAATATTCTTATTTTCTCTCTATCTTATTTCTAGTGCAAGAAATCTTAGTGATTCTTATAGTTTGTTTAGATTAGGTTTATTCCTTAATCTTGTTCCGCAACAAGCTGTAAATTGTTTGATACATATCAATAAAAATTTAGAAAAGTAAAAAGTGTGTGTTTGTATTCAACCCCCCTTCTACAAACTTGTATAACCCCTTTGGGACCAACACAGTTAAAATGCACTCATTCCACATGTTTAGAGGGATACCACTTTGAAACATCAAAGCCCTAGCCACATTTAAAAGATGCCTATGCTTGCGTTCTACCACCCCATTTTGTTGGGGTGTGTAGATGCAAGTAGTTTGATGTAAAATACCTTTTGTTTTGAAAAACTATCCAAGTTTATTATTTACAAATTCAGTACCGTTATCGCTTCGGAAAACTTTAACACGTTTCCCAAATTGAGTAATCAACAAACTGTGAAAAGAAACAACATTGTCAAACACCTCATCTTTATGTTTCTACAAGTATACCCAAACTGACCTAGTGAAGTCATCAACTATTGTAAGAAAATATTTATACCCATCTTTGCTAGGGATACGATAGGGACCCCATAAGTCCAGATGAACTAATTCACCTAAGACCGTGGAAGTGTGATTACTGAGATTAAACTTTTCCCTTGTTTGTTTGGCCATATGACAAATGTCACAAGGGAAGGTTGAGAGTTACTTCTTAAGTTCAATTTTTCTTTTAAACATGATAGCGCCTGATCAGCAGGATGTCCTAGCCTACTGTGCCAAAGTTGGCGTGAAACATAGCAGAGAATGGACATATTTGAGGTGTTACGTTTATTATTTAGCAATTTAGAGTCAAACATCTCACCCTTGTTATTTTGGTCAAAAACATATAAGCCTCCATTTTCACTACCAGTCCCCACTACTCTCATGGGAAGTAAACCTTGAACCAAGTAACATTTAAATTCATCAAATCCAACAAAAATTTTACTGTCCCTAGCAAGTTTATGAACAAACAGAAGATTGACTTGAAAATCTGGTATAACAAGCACATCAAACAACACAACACCATCATTTAATCTATAATTTCCAATTTTATTAATTTGAGCCTCATCCCCATTAGGTTGGGTCACTTTTGTAACACCCCATATTTGCTTCTTCTTGCAAAGGTTAGAGTAAATAAAATTTTTGGGGCCAAAGTGTGAAACTTGGAACTTAAGTGCTCAAGGGTGTGAAATCAGGAAAATAAATAAGATGGAAACCCTCATTTCTTCTTTGTGTCGGCTGAGAATTTAGGAGAAGAGAAGAAGAGCTCATCCATGGTGGGAGGTGAGGAAGAAGGATAGCATCAATGGGAGTGAAGACTTCATCTTCTTCAAGGTATGAACTCTATTCCTCCTTCTTTATAGTTAGGTGTGTTTGATTTGTAGCTTGGGGTTTTGTAAACCATGAGATGGTGAATTCTAATCAATGGAAAAGAAAACAAACGATTTTGGGAATGATTCCCTTATGATTTTGATCAGGTCATTAAGAAATTTCACCATCTTTGCTTGATAATCTCTATTCTTGCTATGGAATGTAATACCCCACGTAAGTTCGTTAATTAAATTCTCTTTCCGTTAATCTTGGTTAACTTTAAAATAGGATGTTTTGGGTAAGTTTGGGTTAAATTATATGTAAGAGGTGTTTTGGGTCATTAATGAATAGTACAAGGACTAGGATTGTAAATTTAGTTAACATTATCTCTTAAGGTGTCCAGATATTTTCAAAAAGCTAAAACCATCCAGATTAGTGTGTGTGTGTGTTTTGAGAAGAGAAGAAGAAGAAAGAAGGGTTTTGTGGCTAAGGCTTCAATTTGGGGTACTTGGAAGTGATTTGATGTATGTTTTCTTGGTATTTTATGTTGGTAATTGCTTATAGATCGTTTCTATCGGAGTGGAATCATAGATTTCATGTCTGGGGTTGATTCAGCCGATTTCTGGGTAAGAATGGGGTAAACCGACAGAGGTTTCCGGACACAGTATGAATGTGTCCGGTAGTTTCTTTGGTGGTGTCCGATAGTCTCTTTTGATAGTGTCCGGAAGTTGTTCTAATGGTGTCCGGACGAGTCCTTTATCCGGGTAAGTCCTCTTTTCCATAAGTTTTTGGTTAAAACTAGTTACCGGATAGTGTCCGGATTGCTTTGGTGTCCGGGTGTTATCCGGATTATATATGTTGTCCGGACAGTTGTGTTGTCCGGAATGTTTATGCTGTCCGGAAAGTTGTGTTGTCCGAATAACTTGTGGTACCCGGATACTTTAGCTGATTTGGTCACTTTTGAGAGTTTAGATACTTTTAAGTATCCGGTAACCTGTGTTTTGTTGACTCTTGGATGGGGAATGAATGTCGACTGAATATACTGTGGACTCGACTTAAGTTCGGGTGTGGGGGAAACATTTGAGGATAAGAGTTAGATAGATTTATCTAAAGTTCTGAGTCCTAGTAAGTATTATGTGTTCGTTTTGGTAAAGAGATATTTGTATCTAATTGTTTCAGATACTATTAATCTGGGGTAAAAGCTGAATCTTTTGGGAAGGACTGGAAAGAGTTTTGATAAGCAAACAGGTGAGTTTTACTTTAAAACGTTTTTAAACTGGAATACATATATATGTGGAATGAGAATGTGATAAATAGTGTAATAGTGTGCATATTATGTTTATATGAGTATTACACTACATGAGTACAAGTTGGTCGGGCTTAGGACCGGTGGAGTTGGTTGTACGGAGGGACAGCGGTGTTGGCTGTATTAAGTACATCGGAGTAAATTGATTAGTTGGCTCGCAACCATCTAATTTGGCCATGGGAACGAGACAGGAAGTACACAATGCATGAGTCCTGAGTGGTATTTATATTTGTGTTATGTATATGGTGTTTGTGCAAATGATTTCCAACTAACATGGATTTTCTCACTTAGACCACCAGGTCTAACCCTCATTTTGTTTTAAAAATATGTATTCCAGGTCGTGGATCGGGTAAGAGCAAGTGAATAGAGTAATCGGTGGCTAGCTTTTGGGAAGATTTATAATTTGAAGACTATGACTTATTTTGTAGTTATAACCTCGTTATCAGATATCATGTATTTAGTTAGCAAAAAGTTTGTAATGAAATACCTTATTTTGGATTGTAAAGACTAAGGGACCATACTTGTTATATGGTGTATCTTGTTATGTAACGATGTTATGCAATATATGTTATTTGATGCTTGTTTGGGAATCCGGGTCGTTACAGATGGTATCAGAGCCCTAGTTTAAGGGATTTAGGTATTCAGATCTATACCTAGACTTAAACTGCATGTGAAGTAGGATGTCCCTATTATATTAGAACCTTGGGATGATAAATATAAAAAGTTATAAGGAACATCATGTAAGGTAATTTCAGATTACACCTGGCCAGTGTAATTGTGAACTTACAGGTACATGTTTGAACTGGAAAATCTTATTATATGGGGTATGTGCTTATATGTATATTAATATTGTTTGAATCTACAGAATGGCAAGTGGTACTCAAAATACGAATAGAGAAGGAGGAGGAAATCTTAATAGAACGAATCCAACAGTCGGAACAAGGGGAAAAGGGGGAGAACGAGGTAGGGGTAGAACAGGGGGTAGAGTTCAGCCGCGAGGTAAAGAATTTGTTACAAGGGACGATTTGACCGCGGAGATGGGAAGACTGCAAGCAAATATACAATACATGTTCGACCGAACTCGTCATAATGAAACTGAAATACGAGACCCTAATCTGGAAGACGAGATGCCCATTACACCTACTGTGATACCGGTGCCAAGGAAGTGTGACTATAAAATGTTTCTAAGTTGCAAGCCTCCGACTTACTCAGGAGAGAGGGACCCAGTAAAGGCCATGAGGTGGCTAAAAGAGATAGAAGCTATTTTCAAGACCAGCAAGTGTGCAGAAGAAGATAGAGTGCTATATGGAACCGTGATGTTGAAAGCAGATGCTCTATACTGGTGGGAGGCTCTTATTACCTCCATAGGATCTGATGTGTATTCTACTTTCTCTTGGGACGAATTCACTACGGCTTTCAAGAGACAATTTTGTCTTCAAGCAGCAGTTAGACAATTGGAGGAAGAGTTCATGAATCTGCAATAGGGAAGTTTTTCGGTTAGGGATTATACTGCTCGTTTCTTAGAGAAGTCTCGTTTTGCAGAATACTATGTGGCAACGGAGGCGCTTAAGATGGAAAGGTTTATCTTCGGGTTAAATTCAGAAATTAGAAGGCTAGTGATTGCAAAAAGACCCGATACCTTCTCAGCCGCAGTAGATGCCGTGGAAAATGTAGAACGGGATAATAGGAGAGATGCTAGTGATAAGAGTGCTGGAAAGAGAAAATAGGAAGGACCACAGTATGATCCAAAGAAGTCCAGGTTTCAGAGATTTAATAGTCGTACACCTTTCAGACCAGCTAAAAGATCTTGCCCAAAATGCAACCGTTTTCATCAAGGAAATTGTCAAGTTGATCCTCGAGTTTGTTACAAGTGTGGAAAGACCGGTCATATTGCTAAAGACTGCCAAGTGACTCGATTTTGTTTCTCATGCAATTCTCCCAATCACATTCAGTCAGATTGTCCACGGGGGAGAATACAACAGGGTGGTACTTCAGTGAGACCAACAGGTGTTAGACCAGTAGTACCAAGACCAGAGCTACCAAGAGCAAGGGGTCGTGCCTTTCAGATGACCGTGCAAGAAGCGGAGGAAACTCCTGATGTGGTTACAGGTACATTTTTGATAAACTCTACACGTGATAAAGTGTTATTTGACTCCGGTGCAAACCGATCATTTGTGTCGCCTTCTTTTGCTGCTTATATGCATTTAAAGCCTAAAGTGTTAAATCATGCGTTAATGGTAGATACAGCAAATGATAGTCAAGTATCAGTTAGAGAGGTATTTGATAGTAGTGTTATAGACATAGATGGGTGTGGAGTACCTATCCAGTTATTTCCTATGGCTTTAATTGAGTTTGATGTGGTAGTGGGAATGGATTAGTTAGCGGAGCACCAGACTAATATTGTTTGCAATAAGAAGATAATTAATGTTGTATTACCCGAGAGGGGACCGGTAGTGATTTATGGTTATGTTAAAAGCTCGTAAGTGTGTTAGTAAAGGCTGCCCGAGTTATTTAGCGTATGTGATAGATACTAAATTAGAAAAGAATAAGTTGGAAGATATTCCTGTCGTTTGTGAATTTCCGGAAGTTTTCCCATAAGATTTGACTAGTCTTCCACCCGTTAGACAAGTAGAGTTTGGTATAGATCTGATTCCTGGAGCCACTCCTGTTGCCCGTACACCGTATCGTCTGGCACCTCCAGAGATG
This sequence comes from Saussurea involucrata, assembly GCA_033807775.1. Lineage (NCBI taxonomy): Eukaryota > Viridiplantae > Streptophyta > Magnoliopsida > Asterales > Asteraceae > Saussurea > Saussurea involucrata. Next base: position 107,776,892 of record CM066315.1, read on the forward strand.
AAAGAAATGATGATGCAATTGCAAGATCTTTCAGATAAAGGCTTCATCAGACTTAGTTCTTCGCCGTGGGGAGCACCAGTGCTGTTTGTGAAAAAGAAAGACGGGTCAATGAGGATGTGTATTGATTATCGGGAACTGAATAAGCGCACGATCAAGAACAAGTATCCGCTTCCGAGAATTGATGACCTCTCTGATCAACTAGTGGGAGCTTGCTATTTCTCTAAGATTGATCTGAGATATGGTTATCACCAACTGAAGGTTAAAGAAGAAGACTTTCTGAAAACTGCTTTCCGCACAAGGTATGGTCACTATGAGTTCTTAGTGATGCCTTTTGGACTGACGAACGCCCCAGCTACTTTTATGGATTTAATGAATCGAGTATGTAAGTCATATCTCGATAAATTCGTTATTGTGTTTATCGATGATATCCTTATCTACTCTCGATCAGAAGAAGAGCACACACGACATCTTCGTTTGATTTTGGAGTTGTTGAAGCAGGAACAGTTATATGCTAAATTTTCTAAATGTGAATTCTGGCTACGGGAAGTTCAGTTTATGGGGCATGTAGTTTCCGAGAAAGGCATTCAAGTTGATCCAATGAAAGTAGAAGCGATTGAAAAGTGGGAACCGCCGAGAACGCCAACCGAGGTACGAAGTTTTCTGGGTTTAGCCGGCTACTATCGAAAGTTTATACAAGATTTCTCCTGTATCGCTACGCCTTTGACCAAGCTGACTCGAAAGAATATAAAGTTTGAATGGAAAGCAGAGCAGGATGGAGCATTCCGAATATTGAAAGAGAAACTCTGTAGCGCGCCAATACTGTCACTACCTGAAGGTTCCGATGATTTTGTTGTTTATAGTGATGCTTCCAAACTGGGATTGGGATGTGTACTAATGCAGCGTGGGAAAGTTATTGCTTATGCTTCTAGACAATTGAAGGATCATGAACGACAGTATCCTACACACGACATGGAACTTACAGCAGTTGTTTTCGCGCTAAAGATTTGGATACATTATTTTTACGGCTCTAAATGTCAAATTTATACCGATCATAAGAGTCTCCAACATCTCTTCGATCAACGAGAATTGAATATGAGGCAAAGAAGGTGGTTAGAATTGTTGAATGATCACGACTGCGAAATTCTTTATCATCCGGGGAAAGCAATTGTGGTAGCTGATGCACTGAGTCGCCAAGAAAGAAGCGGAACAATAAAGGCAATTGCACTATGAGCTAAACTTCTACCTAACATATTTGACGAACTAAAGAAGTGTCAAATAGAAGCATTCCAAGAGGAACAATTCAAACCAGAACGATTAGTGGGGATATCAGCATTGCTTGTAAAGGATGATCGTGGGTTACTGTGTTTAGATAACAGAGTTTGGGTGCCTCGTTTGGGTAGTTTACGTGATCGGGTACTACAAGAAGCTCATCAATCTCGTTTCTCTATTCATCCAGGTACGAATAAGATGTATAAAGATTTACGACAATTTTACTGGTGGCCGGGAATGAAAAGAAGTGTTGCTCAGTATGTGGAAGGTTGTTCTACTTGTAAGAAAATGAAGATTGAACATCAAAAGTCTTTTGGTCAGTTACAGCGTTTAGAAATACCTATGTGGAAATGGGATCAGATTACTACAGATTTCATCATGAAGCTACCAAGGACTCCGAAAGGGTTTGATGCCATTTGGGTGATCGTTGGTCGGTTGACAAAGTCTGCTCACTTTTTGCCGATAAAAGAAACCTATCCGTTAGAAAGACTAGCCAAATTGTACATCGACGAAGTAGTAACTCGACATGGAGTTCCAATATCAATTATTTCTGATCGTGATAGTCGTTTTACTTCAAGGTTCTGGAGAAGTTTTCAAAGAGAAATGGGGACGCAGATAAAGTTAAGTACAACGTATCATCCTCAAACTGACGGTCAAAGTGAACGAACGATTCAGACTTTGGAAGACATGCTACGGGCCTGCATTGTTGATTTTAGGGGATCATGGGATAAGCATTTACCGTTGATTGAATTTTCCTACAACAACAGTTATCATTCCAGCATACAAGCGGCACCCTTTGAAGTTATGTATGGTAGAAAATGCCGAACGCCTCTGTGTTGGAACGAAATGGGAGAGAAACATTTAGCAGGGCCATATATAGTTCAGTTAACCGCGGATAAGATTACTCAGATTCGGGAACGATTGAAAGTGGCTCAATACAGATAGAAAAGCTACGCTGACCGATGCCGAAAACCGTTAGAATTCCAAGTTGGAGCTTTCGTGATGTTAAAAGTCTCGCCTTGGAAAGGAGTCATTCGATTTGGAAAACAAGTTAAACTGAGCCCAAGGTACATTGGACCGTTTGCAATTACAGAAAGAATCGGAGAAGTAGCCTACAGGTTAGATCTTCCGCCAGAGTTAAGCAGGATCCATAATGCTTTTCATGTTTCGAATCTACGAAAGTGTTTGGTTACGCCAGATCAGGCAGTCTCTCTACCAGATATTCAGGTTGATGAAAGGTTGAATTACGTGGAGGAACCGAAAGCCATTGTAGACAGTAAAGTCAAAGTCTTACGGAATGGTAAGGAGATCAAGCAAGTAAAAGTTCAGTGGCGACATCATAGAGGGCAGGATGCTACTTGGGAATCAGAATCAGAGATGAGAACTAAGTACCCGTACCTTTTTGTCTAACCGAATTCCGGGACGAAATTCTTTTAAGGGGGAGATGATGTAATACCCCGGGTAAGTTCGTTAATTAAATTCTCTTTCCGTTAATCTTGGTTAACTTTAAAATAGGATGTTTAGGGTAAGTTTGGGTTAAATTATATGTAAGAGGTGTTTTGGGTCATTAATGAATAGTTCAAGGACTAGGATTGTAAATTTAGTTAATATTATCTCTTAAGGTGTCCAAATATTTTCAAAAAGCTAAAACCATCCAGATTAGTGTGTGTGTGTGTGTTTTGAGAAGACAAGAAGAAGAAAGAAGGGTTTTGTGGCTAAGGCTTCAATTTGGGGTACTTGGAAGTGATTTGAGGTATGTTTTCTTGGTATTTTATGTTGGTAATTGCTTATAGATAGTTTCTATCGGAGTGGAATCATAGATTTCATGTCTGGGGTTGATTCAACCGATTTCTGGGTAAAAATGGGGTAAACCGACAGAGGTTTCCGGACACAGTATGAATGTGTCCGGTAGTTTCTTTGGTGGTGTCCGGTAGTCTCTTTTGATAGTGTCCGGAAGTTGTTCTATGGTGTCCGGACGAGTCCTTTATCCGGGTAAGTCCTCTTTTCCATAAGTTTCCGGTTAAAACTAGTTATCGGATAGTGTCCGGATTGCTTTGGTGTTCGGATGTTATCCGGATTATATATGTTGTCCGGACAGTTGTGTTGTCCGGAATGTTTGTACTGTCCGGAAAGTTGTGTTGTCCGGATAACTTGTGGTACCCGGATACTTTAGCTGATTTGGTCACTTTTGAGAGTTTAGATACTTTTAAGTATCCAGTAACCTGTGTTTTGTTGACTCTTGGATGGGGAATGAATGAGGACTGAATATACTGTGGACTCGACTTAAATTCGGGTGTGGGGTAAACATTTGAGGATAAGAGTTAGATAGATTTATCTAAAGTTCTTAGTCCTAGTAAGTATTATGTGTTCTTTTTGGTAAAGAGATATTTGTATCTAATTGTTTCAGATACTGTGAATCTGGGGTAAAAGCGAAATCTTTTGGGAAGGACTGGAAAGAGTTTTGATAAGCAAACAGGTGAGTTTTACTTTAAAACGTTTTTAAACTGGAATACATATATATGTGGAATGAGAATGTGATAAATAGTGTAATAGTGTGCATATTATGTTTATATGAGTATTACACTACATGAGTACAAGTTGGCCGGGCTTAGGACCGGTGGAGTTGGTTGTACGGAGGGACAGCGGTGTTGGCTGTATTAAGTACATCGGAGTAAATTGATTAGTTGGCTCGCAACCATCTAATTTGGCCATGGGAACGAGACAGGAAGTACACAATGCATGAGTCCTGAGTGGTATTTATATTTGTGTTATGTATATGGTGTTTGTGCAAACGATTTCCAACTAACAGGGATTTTCTCACTTAGGCCACCAGGTCTAACCCTCATTTTGTTTTAAAAATATGTATTCCAGGTCGTGGATCGGGTAAGAGCAAGTGAATAGAGTAATCGGTGGCTAGCTTTTGGGAAGATTTATAATTTGAAGACTATGACTTGTTTTGTAGTTATAACCTCGTTATCAGATATCATGTATTTAGTTAGCAAAAAGTTTGTAATGAAATACCTTATTTTGGATTGTAAAGACTAAGGGACCATACTTGTTATATGGTGTATCTTGTTATGTAACGATGTTATGCAATATATGTTATTTGATGCTTGTTTAGGAACCCGGGTCGTTACATGGAATGGGTTTTGAGTTTTTGGGTTTTAATCATGAACCAATGGGTGTGTTTGAATGAGTTTCACTAGATTAAATGATGTTTTGATGATTGGTAATTGTGGGGAAAGGTTTAGAACATCCATTATTTCATTTTGGAGGCTTAAAATCGATTTAGGATGAGTTGGGATTGAGAAAGGGTGAGATTTTGGCTGAAATTCGTGTACAGGTGCTCCGCGCCAGAACTGGCGCCAATTACTGTTCAGAGCCCCGCGCCAGTTGTGGCGCCAGTTGGCTGGCGCAGGCAGTCGCGCCGGGCACTGTTTCGCGTTTTCGGGATGCGACATGGGAATCAGAGTCGGAGATGAGAGCCAAATACCCTCATCTGTTCACTTGACTGAATTCCGGGACGGAATTCTTTTAAGGGGAAGATGTTGTAATAACCAGGTATTTTATTTAATTTAAAATATAAGAATTTTATAAGTTTATATGGGTATTTTAAGGAATGAGAAGTTAAGGGGTAAGTTTTAATTTTAATAGAAGTTAGGGGTATATTTTGATAGGTGGAACAAGTTTAAGGTTTATTTGGTAATAAGGTGACACCTCCTCCTTGCCTTAACCGACCCTTGAGTAAACAATTAGGAGATGAAGTCTCCTTCTTAGCAAAATATCCCAAATATCCTAGTATGTGTGTGTGTTTTTCGTGAAAAGAGAGAGAAGAGAGAGAAGAAGGAAAACTAAAGAAGAAGAAGGAAAGCTATAGGTTTTCTGCTGGAATTGTTTATAACAAGCTGAAGTAATCCAGGTAAACAATCCATACCTTTTGTGTTTTAATTCCTCATAGTGTTCTTAAATTTTCTAGTTTAAGTTCTTGGTGGGTTTTGTTAAAAAGGGGATGTTTTGGGAAATCTGAGCTTAAGGTTAGGTTATGTTTATAGTCTTAATCATAACTGCATCTTTATAGCAACATGTATAGAATAAAACTGTAAAAATCTGGGTTTTAGGATGAAACAGTAGGCTGAGACATTCATCGAAGTCGCAGTAGGCTAATATTCATCGAAGTCGCAGTAGGCTAATATTCATCGAAGTCGCAATGGACGACTGCGACATTCATCGGAGTCGCAATGGTTGGTTGCGACTTGGGTATGAAGTCGCAATGGTCGTTTGCGACTTGGCTTGGAATCGCAGTAGTTGATTGCGATTCGGGTTTGGGATCGCAATAGTAGGTTGCGACTCCAGGGTGGAATCGCAGTGGTGGATTGCGACTTAGGGTGAAGTCGCAATAGTGGGTTGCGATTTCAGGGGTGAAGTCGCAGTAAGAGGTTGCGACTTTGTACTGTTCATCACGGTTGCGATTTGTACTGTTCATTGCGATTTCATGTCTTTTTGGGTTGCGACTTGGGTTGAGGATTTCGTGAGTTTAGTGTTAAGAGAAATATTTGGTATTTTAGTGATTTCAGATTCGGTGAAGGGGCGACTTACGTGAATTACCTTGAAAGAGTTTTTGTAATAACGCACGAGGTGAGTTTTTATTTGAAATGTTTTCAAATGGAATACATATATGTGATTTAATGTAATATGGTGCATATAGTGTTTATATGAATATTACATTGTATGAGTACTAGTTGGCCGGGCTTAGGACCGGTGAAAGTTGGCTGTACAAAGGGACAGTGGTGTTGGCTGTATTTAGTACAGCGGTGTAAATTAATTAATTGGCTTGCTACCAATTAATATGGCCAAGGAAAAGAAAAGAGATAGAGATGGAAAGATACATGATGCATGAGTCATATTTGGTATTCTTACGTGAATTATGTGCAAATGTTTTTCTTTTACTAACGGGGATTTTTCTCACTAGACCTCAAGGTCTAACCCTCATTTTTGTTTTAAAATATGTATTCCAGGTCATGGAGCAAACAAGAGACAATGATAGGATATATCATGTTAGCTTTTGTGGATGTTGAATTAGTATGAAGATTTCAGTTATAATTAGTAGTTGTTATGTATTTTACTTTATTCGAAAAAGTTTGTACTGAAAGACTTAATTGTAGAATTTAAGGGACCATATTTGGATTATGATATGTTATTTTGTGGTGAATTATATGAAACTTGTATGTTGGGATTAAGGGATGTTACAAATGGTATCAGAGCCTTAGTTTAAGAGATTTAGGTATTAGTATCTGTACCTAGACTTAAACTGCATGCGAAGTAGGAGGTCCTTGTTATTTTAGAACCTTGGGATGATAAATATAAAAAGGTAGAAGGAACCTCATGTAAGGTAATTTCAGATTTCACCTGGCCAGTGTAATTATGATCTTACAGGTACATGTTGGAACCATAATACTTTATTATATGGGGTATGTGCTTATGTGTATATTAACCTTGTTTGAATCAACAGAATGGCAAGTGGAACGAGACAAACAAACCGAGAAGGGGAAGGGAATCCGAATAGATCTAATCCAACAACCAGTGGAAGGGGAAGAGGGGGAGAAAGAGGTAGAGGTAGGTCAGGGGGCAGAGTACAGGGGCGAGGCACATAGTTTGTTACGAGAGACGACCTAGCGAATGAAATGGGAAGACTTCAGGCAAATATACAAGCTATGTTTAACCAGACTCACCATTCAGAAACAGAAATACCAGACCCTACCCTTGGAAACGAAGTGCCTATCGCACCTATTGTCACATCAGCACCCAGAAAGTGTGATTATAAAATGTTTTTAAGCTGTAAACCACCCAATTATGGAGGGGACAGAGATCCAGTAAAAGCAATGCGATGGCTGAAGGAGGTTGAAGCTGTATTGAAGACCAGTAAATGCGCGGAAGAAGATAAAGTGTTATATGGAACAGCAATGTTGAAAGCAGATGCCTTGTATTGGTGGGAAGCCCTTATTGACTCTGAAGGACCTGATGTGTATTCAACTTTTACTTGGGGCGAATTCTCGAGAGCATTTAAGGAACAGTTTTGCCCGCAAGCCGCAGTTAGACAGTTGGAAGAGGAATTCCTGAGCCTACAGCAAGGAAATTTATCGGTAAGAGACTACACTGCCCGTTTCTTGGAAAAGTCGCGTTTCGGAGAATATTATGTTGCCACAGAAAAGATGAAGATGGAAAGGTATGTATTCGGATTGAATTCGGAGATTAGAAAGTTGGTAACTGCAGCGAGACCTAATACTTTTTCAGAAGCAGTCAATGCTGCGGAAAATGTGGAGCGAGACAATAAGAGGGATGTTGGGGATAAGAGTGCGGGAAAGAGAAAATGGGAAGGACCACCACACGATGTGAAGAAGTCTGGATTTCAGCGATTTGATAGTCGTCCACCTTTTAGAGCAGCTGAAAGACCTTGCCCAAAGTGCCACCGTTTTCACCAAGGAAGCTGTCAGGTAGATCCTAGAAACTGTTATAAGTGCGGGAAGTTTGGGCACATTGCTAAAGATTGTAGGGTGGTTAGATTTTGTTATTCATGCAATTCGCCAGATCATCTTCAATCAGATTGTCCACTGGGAAGAATACCATCGGGTGGCACGTCAACAAGAGCATCGGGTGTTAGACCAGCAGTACCGAGGTCAGAGCCAGCAAGAGCAAGAGGCCGTTCATTTCAGATGACAGCAAAGGAAGCGGAGGAAACTCCGGACGTAGTTACAGGTACATTCTTAATAAATTCCACACGTGCTAAGGTGTTATTTGATTCTGGTGCAAACCGATCGTTTGTGTCTCCTTCATTTGCTGCTTACATGCGTTTAAAGCCGAAAGTGTTAGATCATGCTTTATTGGTAGATACGGCAAATGAAAATCAAGTATCAGTTAAAGAAGTATTTGATAGTTGCGTGATAGATATAGAAGGGTGCGGAGTACCGATTCAGTTATTTCCAATAGCCCTGGTAGAGTTTGATGTAGTAGTGGGAATGGACTGGTTAGCCGAGAACCAAGCTAATATAAATTGTGATAAGAAGTTAATAAACGTTGTGTTACCTGAAAAAGGGCCGGTAGTGATTTATGGCGATCGTAGGAATTATCAGTATAATCTTATTAACATGATAAAAGCCCGTAAGTGTGTTAGTAAAGGTTGTCAGAGTTACTTAGCTTATGTAATAGATACTAAGCTAGAGAAGAGTAAGTTGGAAGACATTCCAATTGTTAGTGATTTTCCGGAAGTATTTCCTGAAGACTTGAACAGTCTTCCGCCCGTTAGACAGGTAGAGTTCGGTATAGATCTAATTCCTGGAGCCACCCCTGTAGCCCGTGCACCGTATCGTTTGGCGCCTCCAGAAATGAAAGAAATGATGGCACAACTGCAAGATCTATCCGTTAAGGGTTTCATCAGACCAAGTTCTTCACCGTGGGGAGCACCAGTCTTATTTGTGAAAAAGAAGGATGGTTCGATGAGAATGTTTATCGACTACAGAGAATTGAATAAGCGCACGATCAAAAACAAGTATCCTCTACCTAGAATTGATGACCTCTTCGATCAATTAGTTGGAGCATGTTGTTTCTCCAAGATTGTTTCGCCAATTACTGTTCAGAGCCCCGCGCCAGTTGTGGCGCCAGTTGGCTAGCGCAGGCAGTCGCGCCGGGCACTGTTTCGCGTTTTCGGGATGCGACATGGGAATCAGAGTCGGAGATGAGAGCCAAATACCCTCATCTGTTCACTTGACTGAATTCCGGGACGGAATTCTTTTAAGGGGAAGATGTTGTAATAACCAGGTATTTTATTTAATTTAAAATATAAGAATTTTATAAGTTTATATGGGTATTTTAAGGAATGAGAAGTTAAGGGGTAAGTTTTAATTTTAATAGAAGTTAGGGGTATATTTTGATAGGTGGAACAAGTTTAAGGTTTATTTGGTAATAAGGTGACACCTCCTCCTTGCCTTAACCGACCCTTGAGTAAACAATTAGGAGATGAAGTCTCCTTCTTAGCAAAATATCCCAAATATCCTAGTATGTGTGTGTGTTTTTCGTGAAAAGAGAGAGAAGAGAGAGAAGAAGGAAAACTAAAGAAGAAGAAGGAAAGCTATAGGTTTTCTGCTGGAATTGTTTATAACAAGCTGAAGTAATCCAGGTAAACAATCCATACCTTTTGTGTTTTAATTCCTCATAGTGTTCTTAAATTTTCTAGTTTAAGTTCTTGGTGGGTTTTGTTAAAAAGGGGATGTTTTGGGAAATCTGAGCTTAAGGTTAGGTTATGTTTATAGTCTTAATCATAACTGCATCTTTATAGCAACATGTATAGAATAAAACTGTAAAAATCTGGGTTTTAGGATGAAACAGTAGGCTGAGACATTCATCGAAGTCGCAGTAGGCCAATATTCATCGAAGTCGCAGTAGGCTAATATTCATCGAAGTCGCAATGGACGACTGCGACATTCATCGGAGTCGCAATGGTTGGTTGCGACTTGGGTATGAAGTCGCAATGGTCGTTTGCGACTTGGCTTGGAATCGCAGTAGTTGATTGCGATTCGGGTTTGGGATCGCAATAGTAGGTTGCGACTCCAGGGTGGAATCGCAGTGGTGGATTGCGACTTAGGGTGAAGTCGCAATAATGGGTTGCGATTTCGGGGGTGAAGTCGCAGTAAGAGGTTGCGACTTTGTACTGTTCATCACGGTTGCGATTTGTACTGTTCATTGCGATTTCATGTCTTTTTGGGTTGCGACTTGGGTTGAGGATTTCGTGAGTTTAGTGTTAAGAGAAATATTTGGTATTTTGGTGATTTCAGATTCGGTGAAGGGGCGACTTACGTGAATTACTTTGAAAGAGTTTTTGTAATAACGCACGAGGTGAGTTTTTATTTGAAATGTTTTCAAATGGAATACATATATGTGATTTAATGTAATATGGTGCATATATTGTTTATATGAATATTACATTGTATGAGTACTAGTTGGTCGGGCTTAGGACCGGTGAAAGTTGGCTGTACAAAGGGACAGTGGTGTTGGCTGTATTTAGTACAGCGGTGTAAATTAATTAATTGGCTTGCTACCAATTAATATGGCCAAGGAAAAGAAAAGAGATAGAGATGGAAAGATACATGATGCATGAGTCATATTTGGTATTCTTACGTGAATTATGTGCAAATGTTTTTCTTTTACTAACGGGGATTTTTCTCACTAGACCTCAAGGTCTAACCCTCATTTTTGTTTTAAAATATGTACTCCAGGTCATGGAGCAAACAAGAGACAATGATAGGATATATCATGTTAGCTTTTGTGGATGTTGAATGATTATGAAGATTTCAGTTATAATTAGTAGTTGTTATGTATTTTACTTTATTCGAAAAAGTTTGTACTGAAAGACTTAATTGTAGAATTTAAGGGACCATATTTGGATTATGATATGTTATTTTGTGGTGAATTATATGAAACTTGTATGTTGGGATTAAGGGATGTTACATTAACACCATTCTTATGGCGTCAATTCAGGTGTTCGGTTTGAAGTAAATTGGGTTTCGGAGCGTGTGTCGATGTGCTAAGGCTAAGGTGAGTTCCCTTAACCTTTTCGTGCAAATGAAATGTTTTGCTAAAGTTTTTCATAACTGATTATGGTTTCGAGCATGATGACATGATTAAACATTTTTGAAAGGTTTTATTATTACGTGATGTGAAAACGTTTATTAAAGCATGCAAGGTGTTTATACGTTCATTTATACGTAAGTGTTGATTGCATGCTCTTGTGATGTTGCTGCTATGTGTGGAGTCGGGTTGCACAGTGGTGTTGGACATGGATGGTTGAGAACTTTCGGTGGACAAGTTAGACCATGTGCCTCGAATCCGTTTCGTGTGCACATGTATACGGCATTGACCGAGTGCCGAGGGGATCTACTGTAGATGCCCCGAGTGTTGACCTCGCATGAGAGGTGATGGTAGTTGAGACCACTGTGCAATACCCTTATGTGGAGTCGAGCATTTAAACTGGATTTCCATTTATTGTTATAACGGTTGAATGTTTTAAACTACTGTATATGTGGAACTGTTTTTATGAGGGAATTCACTAGACCTCATGGTCTAACCCTCGCTTTTCAAAAACTAAAACCATTTTCAGGTTAGAGTCGTTCTTGGGGTTGTCATTAGGTGATGATGGAAAGATATGGCGCTGTAGAAGAGGCATAGCTTCTTAGAGGCTCGTAGCTTATCGTGGGCTTCCTGTAGCATCTCAGTTGTGAAGGTGTTTTCCGCTGCGAATCTAGAGTAGAACAGATGTAAATTGTATACTTTGGGACCGTCTTTGGTTGTAATGTTACAAATTTCATTTTATTAAATTTGGGTTGTTACAAATGGTATCAGAGCCATAGTTTAAGGGATTTAGGTGACCGGATGGGCCTAAACTTAAACTTTGGAGTAGAAGGGGACACAACTGAGATATAGGAAGCCAATAGGAAGGACCTTAATATCATACGCTATCTTGACAATGGTTGTGAGAACCCTCGTGTAAAGTAAATTCAAAATCGCATCTGACCAATGCTATTATGAATTTACAGGTGCATGAGTGTACTCAACCTTCATTGTTGGGACGATTGGTGAGGGTGACAGTATGTAGAAAATTATAACTTTGCAATTGATAGCAAAAGGCTGATGTGTCATGGGAGATCGCTCATGATGCGATGCTTTTACCTTCTAGAAGAAGTGATTTTCGGTATGTTAGTAAGCTGGCTAGGTGTATGATACTTGGAATTGAGGTGACTACCAGTTGGGGTAGGAAGTGTAGACTATATTGGAATCTTGAAAGCTTCAATTCAGGGTCGAGTGCAGGAATCTAGCCTTTGACTGTTTAGTTAAGCGGTTTAGTGGCAAGATTAATGAAGGGAAGATATCATTGTTGTGTTGAAGTACGCATAAGAGTAGAAGCCGAGATAATTTGTCAATCTGTGAATCATGTTGAGTGGTCGATCAGGTGGATTGTGAAGCACTTGTACAACAAGTTGTGGCAAGGGTGAGAAAGCGGTTGTTGGTCATGGTATGGTGTCAATGATGAGTTGAGATGAGTACAACGGTTGACCTGGTTAGAGAGAATAGCCTTTAATTGCATATTGAGTTCCATGCATTATGTCATTAAATGTGTTACACGAGTCTTTCATGTTAAAGGCATGTACGTGCATAACAGCTTTCCTTGTTTTGGGAAATAAGTTGACGCTCGCAAGTGTGTAGTTTTAAAAGTAAAAGACAAACTTATTTCCACTATATGATAAAGCTTTGAACTTAGTGATCTACCAATTACTTCACGCTTTTCTTGTGGGGAGAATCTTTGTTACGAAAATATTGAAAACGTTTTATTGAGAAGTTTTGTTTTGTAAACAAATTGAGTATTGACTCGTTACTATCATATAAACGAGTGTTGGAGTTGACTGACCCACTTTGGGTAAGTGATTTTGTTCGAAACTTTCTAGTCGTGTTTGAAAGGTTTCATTAGTCATATTTTGTTGTGCCGACATCGAGTTGGTTGGACAAGGCTATGAATCATCGTGGGATCGCATGTGAACGATCTTCGAGATCGTTGTGTTTTATTATTCAACTTGAGTGGTGGTGTGTCATACATACTCAAACTCGTTTTACGATATCGTACCTACTACATTTTCAAACGTGCAAAATGATTTCAATCGTTGTGTCATCGTGCATGAAGGCTATGAACTCGCTAGGTCGGGGAGGGTATTACGGTTGAGGTTAAGGAAAGGCTTGGGAGTTGAAATATGTCGATGGAGCCAATTTGTGGTCGTATTGTTATCTTCGTGTTTCCATTAGAAGAGGGTGGTGAATAGTATAAGTCTTGGATAATGAACTCGGAAATGCTGACATGATGGTAGTTCAAACCTTTATCCGGTTATGTGAGAATGGTTTTATTTGCGGAGAGATTTGAAATGGTCAAAGTGTTTCTATTGGTGGAATGGTAATAAGTAGCGTTACGTTACTTGATGTAATGTTATCGGCTGTGAGTCTGAGTACTGAGATGGTTTGGTAATTAGATTTTGCACTAAGAAAGGTCTTGTGTTTTCCTCAAGTGAAAACGGTGGGTATAAGTTGATTATGATGCGTTGGACTAAGGGGGTTTCGTTAGGAATCCTGGATTGTCGGGAAGGAATGGAATCTCCATCATGTAGTCCATTGATATGGAGGTTTGCGACTGTTTAACATGTCTCAAGTGGAGGTTTTTGTCAGGAGATTGAAACTTGAGAAACAAACCTGATGTGCGTGAACGGATGAGGTCGTTCAGGATTGTGAAAATGATATGATGTAGGAACACCTAGTGAGAGCATTAGGAGAACGGAAGATCACCAATGTGGATGTGATGCCCATGGAGGTTTTGACGATTTGCTTATGCGTGAAGTGTTTAGCACATCGGGGATAGATCGTGAGGAGTTGACGAGAAACGGGAACTTGTTCGAGGAATTAGGAGAAGTAGATTCCTTCTGGAATTCTTGTCTGTCGTGAGGCGGCTGGACATTAGCATGTCGATTGTCGATGTTAAAATCAATGGCCGTTCTGTTGGATGGTTGTCAGGAGACTGGTATTGGAGAAGTAACTATAGTGTGGTTATCTTGTTGAGTTTATCTTGCAAAGATGTAAGAAGTTGTCCGGAGAAAGGTGTGTATCCGGCATGACGCTGGACCATCTTGTGTGAGTGTTACAAAAGTGAAAGATCGTGGTTGCATAAGTGCTTTTCCTTTGGGGTGTGATGATCCATATAAGAACGAAATATTTAGTGTAACCGAAACGGGTGTGCTTTGAATAGATGATCATGACATGTGGTTCCTCTAGATCCGGGAAAGGCAAAGTCGGGAAACGACTTTACTTCAAATGAAATTGTGTTAGGGGTGGCATAAAGGAAGTAATATCTTTTGTGTGTGTAAAGGCATCATGAATAGCTTGTTTGCAATGTGGTCGCGTAGTGCGATAGTGGTGTGAGGGAGTGGTAGAACTTTGTACCGAAGGAACGTGTAAGTCATAGATGTAATGATGGTTTGCCATGATATTGAAGTATTCAAAGGTGGCGAGTATGCTTGATTGAGGTGTATGGACTTTCAGGCAGTGTACGTTAATGCTATTTTGAGATCAGGAGATTGAGTTGCGGTTGGTGACTGGATAAAAGGAGAACCCTTGTTCTTCTCGATCCCATTAGATTTTTGGGAAAGTTTTCATACTTCACTTGATTGTCGAATAGGATGTTGTACCCGTTAAGCTGTGGTGCTTCGTTATGAAGTTTAGTCTGGGGCGTTGATGTATCCCGTAGGTGTAAAGAAATGCAATGAGTGGGTCTACTGTGTTGGAGAGTTGGGAATTCGTGGGAGTTCTCAGTGATAAATGGGTTGTGAGCACTTGGCTAAAAGTCTCGACTGAGGTTTATGGTGAAACCGTTTGTTCGGGCACGTAGCGATGTGCGATGGGTGTTCCGTGCAAGCACGAGAGGAAGTGAAGACGGTATGACAGATCAAGTATATACAGGCTTGCGGTAAGAAGACGTCATGATAGACTGGAAAGGGGGACTATGATTAAAGAACTATTATTTGAAGGGCATGCGAAAAGGGATCGTTGTGTATGTCATGGTAAAAGAAGTTGAGAAAGCTAAGTTCGTGTTGTCGGTCTAAAAACTGGCGTATGTTAGCGAGTCATTCTTATAAAGCATCTTTAATGTTTTCAAGCTAGAATGGAAGTAGGTGGTCGAATGTGATGCCCTGGTTGAGAAACCTTTGGTTTAGATTCGGCATTGTCGGGAAGAATGTTTCACGTGAGCGTGTCGTTCAATATTTGATCAATTGGAATAGTTTGAGCGAGCTTGGTCACTCCTCCTTGTGAGAGGGTGAGTGAGATTTGGAAGCAATTCCTAGATAGTGGAATCATTTGTTGGGTGTTGTAAGAAACAAAGTGTGCGTCCGTAAGGTTGGATCAGCTTGAGTGAGCGGATCATGGCGTGATGATTGATATGTGTAGGATCACTGATTGGTAACTACTGTTGCATGTGTGATCAATGTGGATTCAGGGAAATGCTATTTGTGCCAGATGAACGTTGTATTGGCGGGATTGCAATGTTCTTTTTGAAATAAATGTATTCGGTGGAGAGAATAAGGTAGCAATATAAGGGCGATCTTGTGTGTATGTTTTGCATGTTACCAATCTAAGAACGTTGTAGTTGGCCGAGGAGCAATTTCAAAGAATGTCGTACGTTGTCGGTCCTGATCAGAAATGTATGGATAAGTGAATGGGACTAAGATGATTGGATTGAAAAGTATGAGTATTTTTCAATCTCAAGTCGGGGGAAGCAGTTGGATGGGAAAACATTTCCATGGAATGGAGTAGTGTGTTTCAAGGGAAAAGTGAGTTGGGCCACATTGTAATGGATTATTGGTAGTGATCGAAGGAATTGGGAAATAATGAATGAATTAAAGGTACCTCGGGAAGTTATGGAACATTCCTGGTGTGTTTTAATCCTTACTTAGAGAGTGTTGGTTGGAAGGCAGTATGGTGTACTTTTGCAAACAATACAAATGATTGAGGAGTCGGATTTTCGTTGTATCGTTGGAAGCAATCATGGGGCTGGATGGTCGAGAATTTGAAAGGCAAAGAAGTTGATCTTGTAGAGATGTATTGGCAACTCCTTAAGGATTATTGGGCAATGTAAGTATTGGAAGTCAGAAGTTAACTCCAAATTTCAGCATGTGTCCGACAATGGAATTCCAAGGACGGAATTCTAATAAGGGGGAGGTGATGTAACACCCCATATTTGCTTCTTCTTGCAAAGGTTAGAGTAAATAAAAATTTTAGGGCTAAAGTGTGAAACTTGGAACTTAAGTGCTCAAGGGTGTGAAATCAGGAAAATAAATAAGATGGAAACCCTCATTTCTTCTTTGTGTCGGCTGAGAATTTAGGAGAAGAGAAGAAGAGCTCATCCATGGTGGGAGGTGAGGAAGAAGGATAGCATCAATGGGAGTGAAGACTTCATCTTCTTCAAGGTAGGAACTCTATTCCTCCTTCTTCATAGTTGGGTGTGTTTGATTTGTAGCTTGGGGTTTTGTAAACCATGAGATGGTGAATTCTAATCAATGGAAAAGGAAACAAACGATTTTTGGAATGATTCCCTTATGATTTTGATCAGGTCATTAAGAAATTTCACCATCTTTGCTTGATAATCTCTATTCTTGCTATGGAATCCTTTTGGACCCCAGAATGGTCCTAGACCATTCATCCAGAATCCAGGTCCGGGACCAGGCCCGTCCGCGCAGAATCAGCATCCAGGTCCATTCATGCAGAATCAGCAGTCGGGTCCGTTCATTCCGAATCCCCAGTCTGGGCAGATTCCCCCTCAGCACATCCGACCACCACCCTTGAACAATGGATCCTAACCATTGCAAGGTGGCACCCAACCGTTTCAGAATGGATCCCAACCGTTTTCCCAGCCGTTCCAAAGTGGTCCCCTTAACCTTTCCAGCAAGGATCGCAACCTTTCCAGCAAGGATCGCAATCTTTCCAGCAGAGATCGCAGCCATTTCAGCATGGGCCGCAATCGTTTCAGAATGGACCGCAGCAATTCCACTATGGGTCGCAGCCATATTTTGTTCCGTTCAACGGGGACACCAATGGTTCGTCGCATGGTAATGGCACTAGTCCAGGGACCAATCCCTCGACAGGGGCAAATCCTGATCTTAACGATCCCGTCGCCCAGCGTTTGAAGATGTTAGAAGACCAAAATGAGCGCGTCCTGTCCTTGCTCTCCAAGTTGCCTGGGGCAGCCGTGCCTGTCGACGTCGAGCCTCGCTCGGGGTATCAGGCGTCGCCCTTCATCGACGAGATCGCCACCGTCGAGGTCCCAATGAAGTATAACATTCCTGCCTTCACTCCCAAGTATTCAGGTGTGACCGATCCAACCGAGCATGTCGCGCAGTATAAGCAGCTCATGTAGACGATCTCGATTCCACACATGTACAAGGAAGTATGCATGTGCAAGAGTTTTGGGGCGACTCTCACTGGTCCAGCTCTCCAGTGGTTGATCAATCTCAAACCCAAATCTATCGAGTCGTTCGCCGAATTGGTCAACCAATTCTCCCGGCAATTCGCCAGCAGTCGTAAGATGGAAAAGTAGACTAGTGATCTGTACTATGTCGTGCAGAAGACCAATGAGTCTATTCGAAGTTATTTCAATAGATTCAATGCTGAAATGATCAGTATCCGCAATTGTGACATCAAAACTGCGATCGAAGCTTATAAGCGTGGTCTAGACGATAGTTCAGGTTTATATATCGATCTGACCAAGTATCCCCCAGAGACTTTCGAAGACGTCCGAGCTCGAACCTTAGCATATATGAAGGTCGAAGACGATGCAGCCTTTCGTCGAAAACACACTGACGACAAGAAGCCGTTAGGTGTCAAGAAGCCAGAATTCAAGCCGAAAGCCATATCCAGAATAGAGCCAGCGCGTCAGATTTCAAACGTTCGTTTCAAGACGAAGGCAGAAGCTAAAAACGCGACTAAATTCCCCGTGTACCCGAAGATCTCCTCTTATGGGTTCAAAGGGTCAGCTAAAGACTTAGTCGAAGCTCTGAAGACCACCCAAGCAACCATCCGGTGGCCGAAGAAGTCTGACTTGGACGATGCTAAGAAGGATAAATCAAAGTGGTGCGACTTCCACGTCGACCATGGTCATGCGACAGATGATTGTATCGCACTCAAGAAGGAATTGGCATATCATGTTCCACAAGGTAATCTCAAAGATATTATTGATAATGTCATTATTAACAGCCATCGACCTTCGAATCCCGAGCATGCAAAAGTTGTCAATTAAAATCCCCTACGCCATTAGGAATCCTGAAGATCGAGAATGAGTCGAAACGTCGCTATGGTGCCCTGTCGTACGACGACATGATCAATCACAGACAGTATCTCATCGGATCGTTGTGTCGTCCTGTCATTTAAAACCTATCTTTCTTTCCCAAAAGAATAGGATAATAAATGACAGAGGGGCAATACCCCACTAAAAAGAGAATCTAAAGCCAACGACCAACCCCCGACATCATTTTATCGCAGGATCGCACGACATAAGCGATCAGGTCTTTGACTTGATCATCCCTCCACAGGGGCACACGATACAAACTCATTATACGATCTAATCGTACGATCGCAAAGTCTAAACGATTTTACCCCTAAGTTTCTTAACTTAGAAGAAATTCCATACCCTAAAGGGATGCTTTAATCGCGTGTTCACATATTTGTTTTACGTTCTTATCATCGTATTACAATGAATGCCTCAGTCGCATGATTTCCTATGTATTTTATGTTCAAATTCATAATTAAACATGATTTGAATAAAGCATCAAGTTCAAATAAAAGTCTAAGTTTCATTCATTTGAACAAACTGTCATTTACATCCCGACCACCGACGGTCGAGCAACGAAGAAACAAAGATAATCAAAGATATTTATTGAGGGGGAACATCGGTCGCATCCTTACTCAATGCTTCGCCCTGGGGACCTTCCTCCTCCTCGACCTCCTTTTCGTCGTCCGAATCAAGATCCCTCTCGGTCCCACCTTCTCTGAAAAAGATGTTCAGCTCATCTGTCGCTGAGGTCAGAAGACTCTTGCCCGACAGGTGACTTCGCATGATAGCCGCCCGTGCGGTGAGTCAAGCAAAGGAAAAGATGGATTTATTTTCATCCCTCTACTCCAAACGTCTCCTCTATCTTCACGTATTTAATGAGAGGAGACAGGAACATCTGTATATTACAAAAGGAACACATTAGCAAAGCATACGACAATGAAAACGAACAACGACAACGATAAACAACAGCGACAAATGACACAAGTTTCGAAAGAAAAACTTACAAAAAACGCCGGTTCGGCTAAACACAATCCAATCTCTTCGACAGAGATCCTTTTGAAAACGCTCCTTGAAAGATAAGAGCTGATATTTCCCCAGATGCGGAAGCGACTCCGTCCTGACGAGGACATAGTCAATCAAGAGGGTCGACGACAATGCAAAGTTGATCGCCATAAACTCCCCCTTATTCTCTCCCGTCTTTACACCCTTGCCCTTGTCGGCTGATGAAAGGGTCGACGTGGCAGGAGAAGATATCGTCGCCAGATGCGCAAGATCCACGAACATCGTCGCCAGGTGCGCAGTATGAGACATCGTCGCCAGTTGCGCAGTATGAGACATCGTCGCCGGTTGTGCAGTATCAACTGATCTAATCCAATCACTGTCCGTATCTATCATCGCCACCCGCACAAGTACATACCTCGCCCTCCATTTGCGATCATTGACAGCATTGTTTAAAACTAAGGTACGATTACCTTTAAGCCTTAAAAGTAAACTATAACGACGATATTGATCGCTCGTAACTTTATACGCCACTCCCAGTGCGAAGTAAGTCGCTCGATGACTAGAATGACTCGCCAGAACTAGGGCATCAGTTGCCCTGGCGACAGGTCAAACTCACACAGAAATACCTTGGCCAGAGGCGAATACGGCCAGTGGAAGCCTATCTTAAACAGATACTCGTATATCACGACATACCCCTCGGGACACATTTCTGGTCGAACCCCGCCAGCCTTGTCTACAGTAATCCCCATGGGATTCTCGCTAGACTTCTGAAGTCGTCTGGATCGTCTTCATTTCTAATAGTACCTCTGGGCTCCATCGACATTTCTAAATGACAGTTGGTAAGTACAATCGTGCGTCAATATGACGTCACGACCTCGTTTTCTCTTCGACTTCTCGTTCAGTTAGAATTGAACCGATTCAGTTCCAAAACAACCAAGGTATTTTTCAACACAAAACCCTGAACGCCCGACGAGCAAAATTTAAAATTCGAATTTGCCATCCTTCTTTCAAATTTTGGGGGCAAACTGTTTGGGCAAAAATTCACGTCGCTCGACCACGACCAGAAAAAGTAAGACGCACGTCATGGGATACATCTTGTATTAAGATAAGGTCCCGACAAAGGCCCAGAAGACATCCGCCATCCCTCTTGGAAGGTAAGTCGAGAGTTCCTTGCGACACTCGACCATAGCGTCGCCCGTTACGCACGACCGTCGCGTGAGACCATGCTACCTCGACCAAATTAACATTAACCATGACTGTTATGTTTGTTAAGTGTTTAATGCAGGAATCTAAGTCATTAAGGAGCAACGGCTATAACCGACGCAGCCATTAGCAGCCGATAGCCGTAACGAACAAAGCTCATTATGGACGTTCACTCCGACAACCGTTACAGACCGTTGCAGCCGTTATAGCTGTTAAATGAAGCCATCAATGAGCTAATTAAAGCTCCCGAAGACTATAAAGACCGAGTCCAATCATCATTTCAAGGAGATCGAACATCTGACACAACATCCGATACCGAACTCGAGAAATCACATACTGAAGGCAAGAATCACTTTACGAACTCAAGAACACTTGAAGTGAAGCATTTTCTCTCAAGTGATCGTTCTCGACGCACGACATTCGCTCTCGACCAGCAGTTTACATATTGTTTTCACACACGACAAACACTTGTTTTACATTCCAAACACTTGTACTTTACATTTCGAAGCATTTTCTTCATTTGTATTGTAATCACTGTACGATCGACACCAGTATCCAAGGACATCGCCCCTGATTGGCAACCATAGTATAGTGACGACACCGACTGTCGTCCGCAGGTTTTTTCCTCGATTGAGGTTTTTCCTGCGTCATCAAATCCCTTGTTTCTTTATTTTATTTATCGTCGCACGTCTCGTCGAAAGATTCTTTCTTTAGTTGTTTAAGTCCACATCGACCTTAAGTTGTCCCTTTGGTGCGATTTTTAGCATTAACAGCTGCTATGTGTGGAGTCGGGTTGCACAGTGGTGTTGGACATGGATGGTTTAGAACTTTCGGTGGACAAGTTAGACCATGTTCCTCGAATCCGTTTCGTGTGCACATGGATACGGCATTGATCGAGTGCCGAGGGGATCTACTGTGGATGCCCCGAGTGTTGACCTCGCATGAGAGGTGATGGTAGTTGAGACCACTGTGCAATACCCTTATGTGGAGTCGAGCATTTAAACTGGATTTCCGTTTATTGTTATAACGGTTGAATGTTTTAAACTACTGTGTATGTGGAACTGTTTTTATGAGGGAATTCACTAGACCTCATGGTCTAACCCTCGCTTTTCAAAAACTAAAACCATTTTCAGGTTAGAGTCGTTATTAGGGTTGTCATTAGGTGACGATGGAAAGATATGGCGTTGTAGAAGAGGCATAGCTTCTTAGAGGCTCGTAGCTTACCGTGGGCTTCCTGTAGCATCTCAGTTGTGAAGGTGTTTTTCCGCTGCGAATCTAGAGTAGAACTGATGTAAATTGTATACTTTGGGACCGTCTTTGGTTGTAATGTTACAAATTTCATTTTATTAAATTTGGGTTGTTACAACTTTTAAGTTCAAATCAGATATGTCAACAACATTTTCTAGATGAGAAACGGATGATGTCATGTGTTGATTAGCACCAGAATCTATAATCCAACAAGTTTGAGAAAATTTAGTAGTATGAGCCATATTGGCAAAAACATTACCTGCCATATTGGCACTGACACATTCATTTTGTTTCTGATCCAGAAGAGATAGTAATTTGATGATTTGCTCTTCTGTGAGAGACTTGGAGGAACTAGAACCATTGACAGGACCTTCAGTGCTACAAGCATTACTAGAAGGAGGTTTGGAAAATTGATTTGAAAATTGATTTGTCTTAGCCTCTGTAAATTGAAAATCTTTTGGAAACCCTATTAGTTTGAAGCATCTTTCTATGGTGTGACGTGTCACACCACAGTGTTTACAAACTAAATGGGGTTTTCCAGACCTTTTCTTATTGTCAAGGGGTTTACTAAAGAAAGCTGTATTTTGAGTTTTGGATTCAGAAAAGGGACGAGTCACACCACAGTGTGACTCTTCTCTAGAGACTAAAGAAAAGGTTGTTTTAACAGTTGGTAAAGGATCAGTAGTCAAAATATTACTCCTTATTTGCATGTACACATCATCCAGTCCCATTAGAAATTGCATTAGTTTTAACAGTTGATTATGTTTAGAAAAATCTTGTGAAGCATTACAAGAACATGCGAGAAGTTTAACTAATGCATCAAATTGTTTCCATAAGGCATTCAATTTGTGATAGTAATCTGAGACAGATGCCCCATTCTGGGTAAGGGAGTTTATTTTTTGATGAAGATTGAAGGTCACAGACCCCTCAATCTTGTCATAGGTCTCTTTCAGTTACAGCCAAACCTCAGATGCAATTTTAGATAAGACTTGGCTAACAAATAGTTCCTCAGACACATAACCAAGAATCCAGGACAAAACAAATGAATTACACCTATCCCATTGTTTTCCTAAAATCTCATTATCAGTGGAACGTAGAACAGTTCCATCAACAAATCCGAGTTTATTCTTATTTTCCAAAGCCAAGACCATAGCACAGGACCACACTTTATAATTTTCAGTTCCAATTAATTTCATGTTGAGAATGGACACACCAGAGGTGTCAATGGGATGAAGGTAGAGAGGGTCCCCAAAGTCCAGTTTTTCAATCAACGATTGCACCTTTGGACTTTTGGGATCGTCTGTACCAGTCATTATAGAAACAAAAAAAACACACGAGAAAACACCTAAGTGATAGATGACAGGATTCCTTGCCACTCGAAGTGGTAGGTCAAGACAATCACTTAGGTCCCCAAACCAGAAACAAGGAAGGAAGAGGCACACACAGAGAAGAAGAAGACTTACAGTGAGTGTGCACGCAAGAAACGCAGCGGAAGAAAAGGCCTCAGTTAACAACTGAGGTCTAGAGCATATAACAGAGGATACAAACCTGAACACAGTATGTAAAAGAAAAACAAAAAACAGCACAGACCTCACACAAATTGTTGATCCAAACCCTCAGTGATTTGATAATGACCCTTTAGAAACACTTAGTGAAAATTGTAAGTAGACAATATGTATTAGAGTTTCACTATCGCTGATAAGTACTATGACTCTACAGTACCGCTGATAGGAACTCTCGCTCTCTAAGTTTAAATATTCAGCGAACACTGTTCACCATAAAGCTCTGAGCCTGTTCAGTACTTTTGGTGATCGCTGATAGTTTAGTTGTTTACTTATGATCCCTGAAGACAAGTTTCACGTCAACAAAGGTTCTACGCTAAAGTCAAAGATCAAGCCCAAGAAACAGCGACAAGTCTACTAATGAACTGATGCGGATATCAGCAAAGCAAGACCTATCCACTCAACGTGAAGTTTCAAGTAGAAGACCTCAGCGATTGCTGAGCTTTATCATTCGCTGATAAAGAATTGTTCAACAAACGCTGATCATGAGGTCTACTCTACAAGTTACTTTTGTCTTTCCCCTTGCACGTCTCCGTACGAAATGTTAGAACGGACATCCCTTATGTCCAGAATCGTACAACCAACTCTGATTCTACATTGTACACCATGCGGCTACTAAGGTTGTCTACAAAGGTCAACCCATGCAACCAATCAGCTGTTGCCACGTGTATTGTAATACTGTCATGCATTAAATGCATGCAGTATATAAGAAGAACCCTACTTCAGAAATGAAGTGCTCGGCCATCTTCTTATTTCTCTCTTAGTGTTAGAATATTATTCGTAGTATTCTTATCTCCTTTCTGTCTTAATTCTAGTGCAAGAAACTTAGTGTTCTTAACTTGTTTAGATTAGGTTAATCCTTAATCTTGTTCCGCAACAAGTTGTAAATTGTTTGATTATATCAATAAACAATTTAGAAAGTAAAAATCTGTGTGTTTGTATTCAACCCCCCCTTCTACAAACTTGTATAACCCTTCGGGACCAACACAAATAATATCTTCAAAACCAGATCTGCAGTGAGTAGTATGAAGTGTGATTTAGAACTTTGGTTCCATCCTCACACAACTCTCACAACATAAAATCTGTACAGACTACTGATATAATAGCAACCAAACACAAAGAAAAACACAGAATGATAACAGATCTAAGTGCAATGATAACAGATCTGAGTGCATGCAACAGGATCTAGAAAGATCGGATCACATACACAGAATGATAACAGATCTAAGTGCAATGATAACAGATCTGAGTGCATGCAACAGGATCTAGAGAAATTGGATCACATACACAGAATGATAACAGATCTAAGTGCACACTAGATTAGAAATTTTCAACAGTATGATGACATATCTAATACCACAACAAGATCTAAAAAAATATCAAGGTACGATCTGACTTTTGAAAAAAAACTTGAATGATATACAAACCAAACCAAACTAGAGCATATTGTGAGGATCTACACATTAATCAAATAGATAAATGCAGATAAAAGAAACCACATCTAAAAATCTGGACAAGAACTAATAAGTTCAGATCACATACTGACAATGAACTCGGTGAGTGAACCTGTCTATGATTCAGATGAGATCCACGCACCAAGAAGGCCACAAGAGTGTCGATGAACCAAGTCTAGCAAGACAGGATTCGAATCGACACAAATGATGACGAAAAATGTAACACACAAAAGAATGAACACACAATAGCTCAAATAAGTGCAACAGAAATGAGAATCATATAGATCTGAAAAGAATAACAAGAAGAACAAAAAGAAGCTGAACAACGAGAGATTAGGGCTATAATAAGCCAAAATCCTTCTGAATCAGACTTATTTAGAACAAACAGATCTGAAATAAGGTAAAAAATGAAAGCGAGAACAGACGGAAGTCATCGGACTAAGGTTACAAAACCAAAATCCTCGTGAGTCAAATTTCTAAACATAAAATGACAATCCTCAGATGTAAAGAACATGAAGCCATACCAGAACGAAGCGTCGGTGATGATTTTGTTGAAGAAGATCTCACCATAACGCTCTGATACCATGTACAAATGATAAAATGATATTTATTATTAAAACTGAAGATTGAAAACAAGTTACAAAATAAAACTCACTACATAACACTTGCTCTCATATACTTACAGAATAAACCTCACTACATTATAACACTCACACTCATAATCTTCAAGAGATTGAAGATTAAAAATATGAAGAACCCTAATTCTAAACTGTGAGAGAGAAAGAAAGAGTTAGAGAGAAACCCTAAAACTACGAAAAAAATTATGTTAACACTGATCATCATATTCCTTTTATAACAATCAGATATTGTCATTTAGTCATTTGCCAAAGAGTCCTCAATTCTTTAATATTTGTGTCGCTACCCTTTTCCATTTCAGTCTTTGCAGCGCCATCCACAACTTCTTGCAATGTTCACAATTGGTCCTCGTACATTTCCAAAGATATAAAAATAAATTAGTTAACATTATAAATGTCAAGATTGGTATATTCCTTTATACTTTTAACAGTCGTTTTATAAATTCGACAACGACATAAAATAAAACAAGACATTAAAATCGAGATATATCGCGCTGCATTGCACGAATACACCCCTAGTGTATATATATATATATATATATATATATATATATATATATATATATAACTTGTTTTAACAAATTCAAAATTTATAGATATATGTAATAATAAATTTTAAATTATTTTAATTAACATGTTATATTATTTAATTTTAGTTATTACATTGGTCGTATTAATCCATACTATATTATAAAACATTTATGAAAAACTTTTAAAAACAACCCCTAAAACTTCATGTACCGCTATTTAATGCTAATTACTTAAAATATCTTAAAAACAGTCATTGAAGCTTTATGTACCGCTTTTAATGCTAATTACTTGATTAATACTTATCTAACAACCTTCAAATCCTTAAATCCTGGACTCTTATTAATTAATCATAATCTCTATCACTTTCAAATCCTCAAATCATGAACTCGTTAAAAATCATCATGAACTCGTTAAAAAAAACATGACCGTTTTCTCAAAACCACACATTAAAATAAATTAGAACATTAAAAACGCTGCATTGCACGAGTAGACTTCTAGTTACATATTATATTGTGATAAATTTGTTTTAATTATGTAATTAATTATTGTAATTGATAATTTTTTAAAGATGTCTTTTTTGGTTATTTTATATATTTATAAATTAATTTTTGATAAACGTAACTTATTTATCGGCTATCAATCAACAACTATGATCACTTTCTTTTAACAAATACTAGTTTGTTACCCGCGCAATGCGGCGTGATGCAAAATCCGAATAAGTAAAATTCATGATACAATTACGTTTTTACGAAGTAACACGTAGTTTGGTTTACCTCCGTAGAGTGTGAAAACAAGTATAATTTTTTTTAATATGAATGTCAAAAACATATTCCGTTAGATTGAATGCATACGTTTGTATACCATTTCATGTATCAAGCAGTATCATCGTGCTATTATATGATCCTAAAAATCATTAAAAACAAATATTTGACTTTACCACAACATTATGCCATGACCATTGAGTTTTGACTTTGTCCTTGATTTTGGTAACGATAAGTATTTGGATCAATTTATATGCACTGATTAATCCTCCGATCAACCTCGACATAGAAATTGTAGTATTTTACATTCAAAATGAGTACAAATCCTATTAAAATTGAACTAACACAATCTAAACTTGGCCCATCAAACAAATGTAAACCAACCTTGAAATCATTTAATCTTGATTCATTTAACCAACCCTTAATCATTTATTTGTTTTCGTTGGTTTTGATGCATTAAGATCCAAAAGCTAAAGCTCCGGATCAATGATTGTTCTACAATAAAAGTAACCAACAATCACAATTGAGAATAATAAAGCAAACATGATAAAGAATTTATCCCTATAAGTACACTTCTCTAATTTAATAATGAAAGAAAATGAATAAATAGACAATTGCTAAAAAGTTATAAAAAATCGAAATCTGCAACCATTCCCATAGTTTGCTAATAAAGCCATTCTTTGAGAAAATCTCAAAAAACAGTGGTACAAAGATAAAGATCTCCAGTTCAAGGAATGTGTTTTTACATCATACTTCATACCCGGTCGATTACTAAAGTCCATGAAAGGGAAAGTTGTCTTTTTCTCTTGTGAATTCTTCATCCTGCTTCATTTAAATATAGTTGTCAGATCTGCCAAAAGATAGTCAAGTAGTCACATCTTTGATCACCGACAGTTGAGAGCTTCAAACAAAATCTTTAATGGTGTAAATGGTATACAGAAATTCAAATATGAGGAAGGGATACGTAATAATGTAAGTCAGGTTGCAAACATGTGGAAATTCAAAAACCAGCGGCATATATGTGAAGGATACGTGAGGTAAGGAAAAGATTATGATAGAATTCAGAACATTAGTTCCATTTTGAAGATTGGTAGGATACCAAGAACATATTGCAAGATCAAAACCCCATCACCTTGGTAGCACCACTTCAGCAAGTGAAATAGCCCAACAAAGAAAAGCCACCAGACATATTTATACCTGTAGGAAACAAAGTTTAGAGTTAAAAAAAGAACATTTTGTTTACCCTGGTCCACCTGTAAAATTTCTAGTCAACTGTATATGTCACCCCCAAAACACTCTGAAAAATGGTAATCTCCGTCTAATTATCAGTCCAAACAAGTCCACCTGTAAAATTTCTCTCAAAATTGGTGATCTACTTCTAAATATCTGTCTAAATATCCTATACAATTTCTACTCGTCTCTTCATATTCTCTAAAGAATATATCTGTTGGTCCCGGAGGGGTTATACAAGTTTGTAGAAGGGGGGGGGGGGGGGGGGTTGAATACAAACACACATATTTTACTTTTCTAAATTGTTTATTGATATTTATCAAACAATTTACAACTTGTTGCGGAACAAGATTAAGGACTAAGCCTAATCTAAACAAGTTAAGAACACTAAGTTTCTTGCACTAGAATTAAGACAGAAAGGAGATAAGAATACTACGAGTAATATTCTAACACTAAGAGAGAAAGAAGAAGATGACTGAGCACTTCATTTCTGAAGTAGGGTTCTTCTTATATACTGCATGCATTTAATGCAAAGCAATATAACTTTACACGTGGCATCAGCTGATTGGTTGCATGGTTTGACCTTTGTAGACACTTAGTAGCCGCATGATGTATAGTGTAGAATTAGAGTTGGTTGTACGATAATGGACAGATGGGATGTCCTTTCTGACATTTTCGTACGGAGGCGTGGAAGTGGGGGTAAGACAAATATAACTTGTAGAGTAAACCTCATGATCAGCGTTCGTTGAACAGTACTTTATCAGCGAGTGATAAAGCTCAGCGATTGCTAAAGTCTTCTACTTGTAACTTCACATTGAGTGGACAAATCTTGGCTTCGCTGATATCCACATCAGTTCATTAGTAGACTTGTCGCTGGTTCTTGGCTTGATCTTCGACTTCAGCGTAGAACATATGTTGACGTGAAACTTGTCTTCAGGGATCATAAGTAAACAACTAAAACTTATCAGCGATCATCTTTAAGACTGAACAGGCTCAGAGCTTATGGATGAACAGTGTTCGCTGAATGTTAAAATTAAAGAGCATGAGTTTCCTATCAGCGGTACTATAGAGACATAGTACTTATCAGCAATAGTGAAACTCTAATACATATTGTTTACTTATAATTTTCACTAAGTGTTTAAAGAGAGTCATTATCAAATCATTGAGGGTTTGGATCAACAATCTCCCCCTATTTGATTATGACATAGCAATGAAGGAAAATTGCTAAGTATGAAAACATAAGGATAAAAAGAACTCATAAAATATTTGTCCTTTTTACTGTTTTCTGGGATCTTTTAAGTACTGATGGAGTAAAGTACATTTGCTGAACTTTTTCTTTGAACTTCGTATAAGGTTACAAAGGGAAGTGGAAAAATTATAAGTACATCAAATAAAATTACAAGTACAAAAGATACAAGCTGATAAAGATAGAAGAATACATGGAAATCCTATTAGCTAACCAGGTTCTTTCTTGACGAGTTCTTCAAGAGTATCAGTCTCTGGAATCATCCAGTCAGGGACTGTAACTCCCTGTTCCCTTCTTTTCTTTGCTTCACGAAAGATGTGGGGTTTCAGGAGTTGTCCGAGGAGACTTTGTTTGTACTCGCACCAGTATAGTAAATATCTGAGTTGATCGATAGGAGTTTTATATAACTCTGAGATGCGTTGAAAGCATGGTCGACCACTGAAGTCATAAAAGAAAATGCCATAAGGATCACTGAGTACTCTGCTAGGGAAGAAGGTTTCAGCAGGAGGTAGGGATACGCCAAGTCCAGAAAGGTCAGGGGCAGGGCCAAGAACTGCTTCACGGGAGAATTCAATTCCTGTTTCGTTTCTTCTTAATGGGCCTGAAGAAGAAGGAGTCTTCTTTTTTGGAGCAACTCACTTCTTCTGAGGTTGTTGAGGAAGAGGGATATCAACCGCTGAGGAAACCAAGTCGATCTGTTTGTTTATTTCTTGTACGACATAGGTCCTGAAAGTTGAGTGAGATCTTTGAATTGCTATTCTCATCTCCAACCATTCAGTGAGACCGAATGTGTTTATAGATGAAATGTAGACAATTCTGTTGTGGCCGTTTTCTCTGACTATTTGGACATGGACGATCGGTACCTTTATGTTATTCTTCAAAGCATATCTTCCTCTGACATTTACAGCTTTTATCCTTGAGGGATGTTGTCTGAAGTGGCACATCTTTTTACACCATTCAAGAGTGGTGTCGCTGACTTTGGTCTTTTTTGGTGAGTCTTCTGTGCGTCTATCAGTAGTTTTTCTTGGACAGCAACAGGAAATCTTCTTAAGTCTGGGTCTTCGAAAGAACGTTGGGCTAGCTCTAGGGCATATTCCCTGTTTTTTTCTTCAGTTTTCTTCTTTTCAGCGAAGAGTTGTTCAGCTTTGAGAGCTTCAGCGATTTCCTTGTTTATGAATTGCCTTAGGTGATGAGGAACAAGGCGCTTAGATTCAAGTTTCTGAACCATAGCAGCTCTCTTTTTCGTTTCTTCTTCACTTGGTATTTGAGGTACCAAGGAAGGTCTATTTTTGTAGGAGAGCGGTTCTTCTTCTTGTTTTTCTTCAAAAATATCATCAGTCTCAGCGAAGTCCAAGACTGGGATTATTTCTTCAGCGATAGGAGCTGGGATTATTGTTGATGCAGTTGGAGGAGCTTCAGCGGGATCCTCAAGCAGGGGAGAGAACTAGCTGAAACACAGCGATCGTTTAAGTAAGATCATTTGGGAAGAATGAGATAGAGAAAAGAATGGGGTTTAAGTGTATAGAGGTTTTATGGAGAGGAGAACTGAGATTGAGAAGGGATAGAGGAGGGATGCAGTGTAAGGGAATAAGAGATATTGTACCTGACAAACTGGCTTTATCTGAAGGATAGACAGATTGCCTTCTGCAGCGAGGCCTTTGTTCTTGCCTTTGTCTGCTTCAGTCGCTGCAGACTTTGTCTTAGTCGTCTCCCCTGATGATTCTTTTATTATAATCCCTTTCTGAGCAGGGACCTTCTTGGGCTGAACAAAGAAGAAGTCATCATCATCATCGTCATCATCTTTATTTTTAGGAGATGATGATGGTTCGTCGTCCTCAAGGTCGAGGTCTTCATAATCTTCTTCTTCTTCCTCAGCTTCAGATTCTTCCTCATCAGCATAGGGTACGGTAACGTCAGCAACAACTTCAGTTTCCTCATCGAGTTGCTCCCCCTCAGATATAGAGGGAGGTTTCTCGGTTCCCTCGGGGTTTTTAACTCCCTGAGGTTTCTCGGTTGTAGCAGCAGCAGCAACAATACCCTCCCCCTTAGAATTACGGGGAAGGTCTTCAAGATTTTTCTCCTCCCCCTCAACATTATGGGGAAGGTCTTCAGTCTTCTCCCCCTCTTCTACATGATGGTTGAGGGAGGAAAGAACAGTCTCAGCAGTAGCGGCAGCATCAGTGTGCATTGGTTCCCTGTCTTCTAGGCCAGAGATCCCAACACAGGATTCAATCCTACCTAATCTGTCTTCCAGGCCAGATATAGTAGGAGTGATTCGTTGAAGTTCCTCTCGATCCACCTGAGTAAAATGCGATGGAGCACAAGTAGCAGCATTCAGGCGGTCGAGGATCTGCTGCACTAGGTTATTCATTGAGGTCACTTCAGACTTTACAGAGGTCACCACACTCTTCTTTGCTTAATCCCAAAGGTCCCAAATGCTACAAAGGTGACGGATTTTCGGCCAATTGCATGTTGTAATGCTCTCTACAAATGTATCACTAAAATCATTGCGGATAGAATGAAACCTTGCTTAGACGGGTTGGTAAGTGCAAACCAATCAGCTTTCTTCCCTGGGCGACGCATTGTTGACAACATCCTTATGGCTCATGAGCTTGTGTCTGGCTACCATAAACAGTCTGGCCCTCCACGATGCGCGTTTAAGATTGACATCCAGAAAGCTTATGACACGGTGGCATGGGGTTTTGTGACTTCTATGTTAAATGGTATGGAATTTCATCCGGCCCTAATAAGATGGATTCAAGTTCTTATTTCATCCCCTTCTTACTCGGTCTCGATAAATGGTGTCTCTGAGGGGTTTTTCAAAGGAGGACGGGGCATCCGTCAAGGGGATCCCCTTTCCCCGTACCTTTTCACGCTCGTTATGGAAGGATTTGCTATGATTTTCCGCCAATGTATTGAGGAGGCGAGAGAGTTTGGTTACCATCATGGGTGTCAAGAATTGAGGATTACTCACCTTTGCTTTGCGGATGATCTGTTTGTTTTCACGAGGGGTGATGTGGCTTCTGTGGAGATTCTTAAACGGGCACTCGAAATCTTTGAAACTAGGTCAGGTCTCTCACCTAGTCTTGAAAAGAGCGAGGTATTCTTTGGTAATGTACCGGATGAAGTCAAAGCTGCCATTTTAGAGAGTCTTCCATTTCGATCAGGTTCCTTTCCCATCCGTTATCTTGGAGTCCCTCTCTCTCCGGTGAGACTTAAAAATGCGGATTTTGAATTTCTGGTGGTCAAAGTGAAAGCTCGTATTCACAATTGGAAGACTAAGTTCCTTTCATTTGGAGGTCGTCGGCAACTTATACGATCGGTTCTACAGTCGCTCCAACTTTATTGGATGGGGGTTTTTGTCATCCCGAGTGGTGTAATACATGAATTAGAGTCCCTCTTTCGGAACTTGCTTTGGTCCCATGGTGAGAGTACGAAGGGGCAAATGCAAGATTGCGTGGGATAATGTTTGCAAACCGATGGCGTGTGGTGGACTTGGTATTAAAAATCTGGCGAGTTGGAACCGAACACTCCTTACTACTCACATTTGGGATCTACTGTGTAAACGCCAATCCTTGTGGGTAAGATGGATTTTTGTGCATAGACTCTCCAATTCGTCTTTTTGGAGTGTAAAGAAGAAACCAAATTGGTCTTGGCTGTTCCACAATATCTTAGACCTTCGGATTCTTGTTCGGAACTTCTTTGTCAAAGTTATTGGTAATGGCCGAACGACTCTTGCTTGGGAGGATCAATGGTCGGAGGCGGGAATGCTCGGGTCTCACATCACATTTCGAATTTTTTGCCAAGAAGGATTCGGGTTGTATGCTACGGTTGAGGATGTGGTTAAGGCTATTGGAAATGAATGGCCCTCCTCTTAGATGCAACGAGCCCCGGGGCTTTCTTCCCACAAGGTACCCTCTCTACAGCTTGGAATTGAGGATAAAGTAAAATTGAAGGGTACAAATGATCGGCTAGTGGACTTTTCGGTCAAGGAGGCTTGGATTTCGATGGGTTCCCATTAAAATACGGTTCCATGGTTTAGTGCAGTTTGGTTTCGTTCCCACATTCCGAAACATGCGTTTTGTACGTGGCTTGCTTGCCACAAAAGACTCCCCACCCAAGATAGAATTAGTGTTTGGAAGCGGGAACCACCGGATCCAAAATGCGCACTTTGTTTGGAGTGCATGGATTCACATTCGCACCTATTCTTTGGTTGTAGGTACTCTTTGGAGGTTTGGCGTATGATTAAAACGGAGGCTGGTTTAGTAAACTTCCCGTGTGATTGGAATGATATTGTGGAAGAATTGGGTTCCGGGCATAACCTCTCGGTCATCCAAAAGCTTGCCATATCTGGGGCTGTGTATTTTATTTGGCAGGAACGCAATTGGAGGACGTTCAGGGGCTCCTCAAGAATGGTGATGCAAATTGTTAAAGAAATCAGAGATACTGTGCTGCTGAGATTGGCTTGGAGGGATAGGAGGTTGGCTACTCAGATTATGGATGGCTAAGTAGTCTTTCATCTCTTGGGGTTCGGTTTTTGGGTCTTGTTGGCTTTGGAGCCTTTGTGTTTTATTTTGTATGGTGTACTACTCTTTTAGTCTTTGTCTCTTTTGGTTGATGGTGACTTGG
The DNA here is from genome assembly GCA_033807775.1 of Saussurea involucrata. Taxonomy (NCBI): domain Eukaryota; kingdom Viridiplantae; phylum Streptophyta; class Magnoliopsida; order Asterales; family Asteraceae; genus Saussurea; species Saussurea involucrata. The sequence continues at coordinate 107,810,565 of CM066315.1, forward strand.
TACGGTTTGGTGTCCAAGTTTCACTGCTTTGTTGTTGTTTAGGCCGCGGGCCGTGTATTTGTTCGTCTTTTTTCTGCCTTTCTAATATATTGCCAGGAGTTTTTCTCCTTTCCAAAAAAAAAGATCATCAACCGCTGTCTTCAATGATGTGACTTCATTGGACAGGGATGTAAAGTTGGTGGAGAGAGTGATGTTGGCCATGGAGTTTTCAGCGAGGGTGGTAGCAAATTTTCCAATGCTACCATCCACCTTCTCCAGATCAGCACGGGAGGCTTTCTTTTCAACCTCAGTAGTCAGCGTCTTGAGGTTCTCTCCAGCGTTTGTAACCGCTGAAGAGTTAGCTGAGAGAGTGGTGGTGAGGGATTTCATCTTTGTTTCCAGGGCCTTCAGGGAGGTGTTGATATCTCCCAAATTAGGACTTGCAACAGTTAATAACTTATGAACAGAGGAAAGCTCAGAAGTTGGGGATTTTGAGAGAGGAATTTGGATGGTTGTGTGTATACTTGCAGGCGGGTTGGCGAAATTGTCGAAACCTTGTTGACCTGAGTAGTTTTCTATGTCGCCTTCCAGAGTGCCTTGGCGCACAGAGGTGCCTGTAGGTCCTATATTTGCATCCATCATCCTATGTAGAGTATCAGCAGCTGTATTGTGTAGGATGACGGGCATTCCAGAGAATGGAGGGAAAAGAGGTGGAGTATCCAAAGATTAAGTGGGAGGAACGAAGGTTGAGAAGAGGGATTTGGTGCGGGGTTCAGTGTTGGATTCGCTGAGAAATACTTCTTCAGTCCTTAGAGGGTCTGAAGGAGATGGGTTCTGTTCCAAAGCTATAACCTTAGCGTTTAGAGACGCTGAAGTTTGGATAGAAGGGGTGGCTGTATCAGCTGTGGCAGAGCGTTCCACGGAACTATCTAGCGGTTCTAAAGGAGGAACCGTGGAGTCTTCAGCATGTGAATGCTTGGGGGTTGCTCCTTGGTTTTCTTGATCCTTATAGAATCAAGTTGGGAAGCAGAGTGTTTCCTTTTCTTAGAAAGAGTGGATAGTGCAGCTTGGGTATCAGCGGTTGGGATTACCGCTGAGGTAGCCCCAGAAGTAGAAGAAGGAGGATTAAGAATAGATAAGAGTTTAGAAAGACGTACCTCGTTTGGCAGTGGCTTGAAGTCAAGAACTTTAGGGCCGACCTTTGAAAGTCTCAGGTCTCCCATCTTCGGGTATTTGTTCTTCAGGCCTTGTTTGAATAGGGCACTGACAAACCTGGGATAAGGAACACATGTTGGTCTGTCAGTCGCATTCACCCTGAACATCAGATCATCGAAAATGATTTGTGCCCAATCAATATGGAGACCCTTCAGTAGTGAGTATCCCATGGCCTGTTGAGGTTGAGAAGCTTGGTCAGAAGAACCAGTTTTGGCCGTCAGGCAGCTGATCAGATGGGCAAAGATGAAGTTCATCTCGCTCGGCATTTTGGACTTCTTGATTGCAGTTAGCTTCTTATCAGGGAGTTCATCTCTCCCTGTGTCCCATACGTACTTCATTGCATCAAAAAATGCAATCAGTGTTTCCCTATCAGCTGAGTTTTTGGGATTAGGTAGTGGGACAAAGCGTTTTTCTTTAGTGGCTGTGGGAAGGTTGAGGGCACACCTGATATTACCAGGTGTAATCTTGGAAGTACCATGGTGGATGTCAAAGAGAATGACATCGATTTTCTTCTTAGGGTCCTTGGTAGAGGTGATCTGAGCACTTCTGGCAGAATACCATAACTGAGATAGTAGATGTTTATTTGTTGGAGGAGCGATGGATAGAGCTGTGGAGATAGGGCATGTCTTCAGAAAATTTACAGCATCATCCAAGTGTGTGACTTGCTTCTTTTCAGGGAAGTCGAAGAGAGCATAGGGATTGTTGCTCTGAAAAGTAACTTTCTCGATTTTGAACTTGACCTGAGGAGCTTTTGTTATTTCAGTAACCTCAGCAGCAGTGGAGGACTTGGGAGTAGGAACGGCAGTGGTAGAAGATGCCATTTCTGTTAAACAAATATAAACATGAAGAAGATGAACAAAAATGTCTTAATGTGGAAAGATTTTCCAAATAAGACGTTTTGGGTTTTGCACATTTCATTCAGACCAAAGATGTCTTAATGAAGATTAGGGTTTTTCTTGTTTTGAAAAGAAATACAAAACATAGAGAACATTTGTTTTCCAGTTTCTATTTGAAGAAAGAGATTCTGGAAAAACATATGAGGATACAAGTTTAAGATTCTTGTTTTAAACTTGAAGAACAACCATGAAGATTGTGTTCATAAAATCATGAAAAAGAAATGATTTCATTTTAAGAAAGTATCTTTTGTTCGATCTGTTAAAAACAATAATAGGATCGAAAACAAGTTTATGAGTTGCAATGGAGAAGAAATATTACCTGTGAAGTTGAAGATGAAGATGAAGATGAACAGTTAATATTTTGAATGCAACAGAGATTTCTTGCTTGAAGGAGATGAAGTTCGCGTAAGGTGAAAATATAAACTCGAATGTGTTTATATAGTGAGAGTAGAGAGAGAAAAACTGTGAGCGGGAAAGTTTTTCTTCATGACTCTGACACGTTCCTCGAATTTGATTGGACAAGGAAAACGAAACGGGCGAACGTGTGTTAGAAAAAGCGTGCCATGCTCTATCCGTTATGATGATGTCACAAACGGCTTTTCATATTTTAGGATTTCTCTGAGGTTTTGAAAAACTCAGGGACCTTTTGAAAATTATGAAGCACTGAATAGAAATATCAGTGTTAGATTTTTAGAAATTTCAAAATATCGCTGAGAGGAAGAGATATTCAGCGATGCAATTTGTTTTGAAATCTTGCATTCATATGAGAACGTCAGTGAGCAAAGAGAGAACATACCTTAACATCAGCGAGTCAAGTTTGTTCAGAGAGTAGATGATGAGAAGGGTTATATAAGTTCATTGTTATCACTGATCAAATGTGAACCGCTGAAGATTTTATTCTTCAAAGTTCAGCATTCCAAGCTCGCTGATGAGAAAGTTGAACCCAGTCTCATCAAGAGGCTTGGTGAATAGATCAGCTAACTGAAAATCAGTTGAGATAAAATGAAGTTCTATATCACCATTCATCACATGATCTCTGATAAAATGATACATGATTTCGATGTGTTTTGTCTTTGAGTGTAGCACTGGATTGTTGGCTATAGCTATGGCACTAGTGCTGTCGCAATAGATTGCAATCTTCGAGAACTGAAGGTCATAGTCCTTGATTTCTCATCCACAAGACCTGAGAGCAACAGCTTCCAGCGGCTGCGTACTCAGCTTCAGCGGTTGAGGTGGACACTGAGTTTTGCTTTTTACTTGTCCAACTCACCAGCTTTCCACCCAGGAGCTGACAACCTCCTGTGGTGCTTTTCCTATCCATATGCAACCTGCAAAATCACTATCTGAATAGGCGATTAGATCAAACCCTGAGTTTTTGGGATACCAAAGACCTAGGTTAGGAGTACCCTTAAGGTAACGAAAGATTCGCTTTACAGCGATCATAGGAGATTCCTTAGGTTCAGCTTGACATCGTGCACACAAACAAGTTGCATACATAATATCAGGTCGGCTAGCTGTAAGATACAGAAGAGAGCCGATCATCCCACGGTATGTCGTGACATTAACAGGTATTCCAGAAGAATCCTTGTTTAGTGTCAGCGGCGGTGCCATAGGGGTTTTCATAGTTGAACTCTGAGTTAAATCAAATTTCTTTAGCATATCTTTAACATACTTACCTTGGTGAATGAAAGTTCCTTTTTCACTCTGTTTGATTTGAAGACCAAGAAAATATGTTAGCTCACCCATCATACTCATTTTATATTCAGCTTTCATTCTCTCAGAGAAACGAGTACATAAGTCAGGGTTAGTGGAACCAAATATAATATCATCGACATATATTTGAACAAGAATAATATGACCTTTTACTTTCCTGAAAAATAGAGTTTTGTCGATTTTACCTCGCTCAAAATTTTCAATATGGAGGTAAGTAGAGAGAGTATCATACCATGCACGAGGAGCTTGCTTTAAGCCATAAAGTGCCTTATCCAGTTTATAGACATAACCTGGATGCTTAGGATCTGAGAATCCTGGGGGTTGTTCCACGTAGACTTCTTCATTCAGCTTTCCATTGAGAAACGCTGACTTGACATCCATTTAATAAACTTTGAAGTCGTTGTGTACATCGTAAGCTAAGAATAGACGAATAGCTTCTAGTCTTGCCACTGGGGCGAATGTTTCGTCGTAATCTATACCTTCCTCTTGTTTGTATCCCTGAGCAACAAGTCGAGCCTTGTTGCGGGTTACAGTTCCATGTTCATCCAACTTGTTTCGATAGACCCATTTAGTGCCTATCACTGACTTGTCAGATGGTCTTGGAACGAGATTCCAAACTTTGTTTCTTTCAAATTCTGTCAGCTCTTCTTGAATAGCACTGACCCAGTTTGGATCTCTGAGGGCATCATCTATTTTCTTTGGTTCAATCAGAGAAATAAAGTTAACAAATAAACAAATGTTACCTGCACTTCGTCGAGTCTGAGCACCAGCGTTTGGATCACCAAGAATCTGATCAATAGGGTGATTAATAGTCCATCGCTGAGCCGGAGCATGAGTCGCTGACTCAACCTGAACTGGAGGGGCTGAAGATGAGGCTTCAGCAACTTCTGGTATATCAGCCAAGAGAGGAAGAGGTGCAGATCGCATTTCATTCACTGATTGCTGAGAAGTAGATGGTATGTCGGAGAAAGAAGGTTCAGAGGCAGGCATAGTGTTTAGAGGAACAACTGAGACCCATGTTGTTTCAGCTTCACTAGTCTGCATGTTTGGGATGATAGTAGGACCATCATCTTCAGCGGTATGAGTATGAGTAGTGGGAATGTCTTCTGAATCACCAAGATGAGAAAACATCCATTGATTCAGTTCTTCTATTTCAGCAGAAGGCTTAGAGTTTGTTGAACGGGATTCGTCAAAGGTGACGTGAATAGTTTCTTCTACAGTTTGTCTTCTTCGATTGAAGACTCTGAAGGCTTTGGAGATTGAAGAATATCCAAGAAAGATTCCATCATTAGCCTTAGGATCAAACTTTCCAAGGGCATCTCTGTTGTTCAGTATGAAACACTGACATCCAAAGATGTGAAGAAAGCTGATTGAAGGCTTTCTCCCATGAAAAAGTTCATAGGCTGTCTTTTTGAATCTTTTGACTATCAGCGGCCTGTTTTGAGTAAAACAAGCAGTGTTGACAGCTTCTGCCCAAAATTGAGTAGGTAAATGAGAATCGCTGAGCATTGAACGTGCAGCTTCGATGATAGTTCGATTTCTTCTTTCAGCGACTCTGTTTTGCTGCGGTGTTCTCACTGAAGAAAAGTTGTGAGAAATACCCTTACTTTCAAAGAAGGAATCAAGAGAATTGTTTTTGAATTCAGTCCCATGATCACTCCTTATTGAGCGAACGGTCATGTTGTTCAGGACTTCCATTTTCCTAACAAAGGTGTTAAGTTCTTCAGGGGTGTCACTCTTAGAACGGAGAAACATTACCCAGGTATAGCGAGAGAATTCATCAACTATGATCAAAGTATATTTCTTTCCAGTGATGGATTGTTTGTTAACAGGGCCAAACAAATCCATATGGAGAAGTTGTAGAGGAGATGACACTGAGGAAACGTGCTTAGATTTGAAACTAGTTTTAGTTTGTTTCCCTTTCTCACACGCTGAACATAAGGACTCCTTAGCGTATGAGTGTTGAGGTAGACCAGTAACCAACTCTTTAGAAGATAAAGTATTCAGTGTCTTGAAGTTGAGATGTGAGAGCCTCTTATGCCATAACCAGTTGACATCAGATGAGGCTTTTGAGAAGACACAGGATTTCTCAGTGGTTGTAGAGTCCATGTTTATTACATAAACATTTTCCAAACGATAACCGTTGAGAGCTATCTTCTACTTTTTGTCAGTGACAAAGCAGGATTCCTTAGTGAAGATCACTTTGTTATCCTTGTCACATAGCTGACTTGTGCTTAGAAGATTATGCTTCATTCCTTCAACATACGCAACTCTTCCAAAGGTTGTCGTACCATTTGAGAGTACACCGAAACCTTGGGTATGGCCTTTTCCATTTCCACCGAAAGTTACAGAGGGACCTTTCTCTTCCTTATACTCAGTGAGCAGGTTTTTCTTTCCAGTCATGTGTCTAGAGCATCCGCTATCGAGATACCAGATACCCTTCTTAACCTGCAAACAAAGGAAGATTAGTTTGACTTGGGCACCCATTTCATTTTGGGCTTAGATTTGTCAGTGGTGGTAGAGGAAGTGGAAGGTTCAGCAATCTTCGCAGCATTTGAAGATTCAGCTTCTGAACTATTCTTCACTTTGGTTAATTTCTTAACCTCAGTGGTCTTCTTTGCCTTGGGGACATTGATCTTCACCTTAGCTAACTTTTCAGCTTTGGTGGCTGTGGGGCACTTACTAGCAATATGATTGGTAAGTCCACAGTGATAACATTTCCTATAACTAAAAGTAGCTTTAGGACCATTTTCATGTTGAGCCGTTAGTTTTAAATGAGCAGGGCCAGCACCAAGTATACCTTTGGTATTGGAAATAGGAGGAACAATCAGTTCTTCAGATTTCTTACCAATAATATCCACTTTAATTCTAGGAGTAGATCGCTGAATGAATCCAGGGATCTTGTTCTTAGAAGTAAAGGGATAAGTCACTGAAGCTTTAGAAGCATTCAGCTTAGGTACAAAGGTACCTGTTTGGGCAAAATTTCACAGGTCTCGACCACGACCAGAAAAGGTAAGACACATGTTATGAAGCTATATCTGGTATTAAGATAAGGTCCCGACAAAGGCCCAAATAACCTCCATCGTCCCTCCTAAAAGGTAAGTCAAGAGTTCCTCACAACACTCGACCTCGACGTCGTACGTTTCGCACGACCGTCGTATAGAACAACGCGACACGACCTCGACCGACTAACGCGTTATACGACTGTTATGTTTGTTCAAGTGTTTAATGCAGGAGTCAAAGTTATTAATGGACAACGGCTATAACCGACGAAATCAGTTATGAGCATCTAAACCCAAATCGAAGACGACGACCGTTACAACAATCATCAAAGATCTTAATGATTTAATTAAAATCATCCGAAGACTATAAAATCCCAGCTCAATAATCAGTTCAGGACATCTGATCAACATCGAATAACACAGGGAGAGAGATAGAACAAGAGCATTGAATAACAGAAGCAAACGCAAACACTAACACTCAATGAATATTCATTCGAAGCAAAGAGATCATTCATAGAAGATCACTCTCGACGCAAAACTCTCACTCTCGACCAACAGTTTATACATTGTTTTCACACACGCCGCACACTGTTTTTACATTTCAAACACTTGTACTTTACATTTCGAAGTCTTTCCCTTCATTTGTATTGTAATCTCTGTACGATCGACACCCGGAACACCAAGGACATCACCCCTGATTGGCGACCATAGTGCATCGATGACATCCACTGTCGTCCGCAGGTTTTTTCCTCGTTGAGGTTTATCCTGCGTCATCAAATCCTCTGTCTCATTTACATTTTTGTCTTTGTCGCATTCCTTTGTCGAACGATTCCTTTCTTTAGTTGTTAAAGTCCACATCGACCTTAAGTTGTCCCTTTGGTGCGATTTTTGGCATTAACAGTTTGGCGCCATCCGTGGGACCCCACCTAGAGAAAATCTTCGACAAACGTGCGTCTTACTAACGGTTTCTTGGAGTTTTCTTTGTTCTCTGTTTCAGGAAAATGGCAGCCCTGGAGATCAGCAGCATGTCATTGCCCAGATGTACCAGGAGCTCGAAGTCGCTCGAAATCAAATCAACGCCATGGCAGAGCAAAGCCGTAGAGCAGCTGAGGAGATCGCATGACTAAGGAATCCCTTTGGACCTCAGAATGGTCCTAGGCCATTCGTTCAGAATCCAGGCCAAGGATCGTTCGGTCAGAATGGTCCTCGACCATTCGCGCATAATCCAGGTCCAGGATCAGGTCCGTTCGCTCAGAATCAGCATCCAGGTTCGTTCATGCAGAACCAGCAGCCGGGACCGTTCAATCCAAATCCCCAGTTCGGGACGGTTCCTCCTCAGCACATAAGGCCACCACCCATGCAAAATGGGTCGCATCCATTTCAGAATGGATCGCAACCATTTCAAAATGGGTCGCATCCATTTCAGTATGGATCGCAGCCGTTTCAGAATGGGTCGCAGCCGTTTCAGAATGGGTCGCAGCCGTTTCAGAATGGGTCGCAGCCATATTTTGTTCCTTTCAACGGAGATGCCAATGGCTCGTCGCATGGCAATGGCACCAGTTCAGGAATCAATCCGCAAGCAGGGGCAAATCACGACCCCAATGAACCCATCGCCTAGCAATTGAAAATGCTAGAAGATCAGAACGAGCGCGTCCTATCTTTGCTCGCCAAGCTACCTGGGGCAGCCGTGCCCGTTGATGTCGAACCTCGATCAGGATTTCAGGCGTTACCCTTCATCGATGAGATCACGACTGTCGAGGTCCCGAAGAAATACAACGTCCCCGCCTTCACGCCCAAGTATTCGGGAATGACCGATCCAACAGAGCACGTCGCGCAGTATAAGCAGCGGACGATATCGATCCCACACATATATCAGGAGGTCTGTATGTGCAAAAGCTTCGATGCGACTCTCACCTGTCCTGCTCTCCAATGGTTGATCAATCTCAAACCCAGGTCCATCGGGTCGTTCGCTGAATTGGTCAACCAATTCTCCCAGCAATTCGCCAGCAGTCGCAAGATGGAGAAGCAGACCAGTGACCTATATTACGTCGTGCAGAAAACCAGTGAGTCTATCCGCAGTTATTTCAATCGATTCAATGCGGAGATGATTAGCATTCGCAATTGCAACGTCAAGACTGCAATTGAAGGTTATAAGCGTGGTCTGGACGACAGCTCAGGTTTATACATTGACCTGACCAAGTATCCTCCGGAGAATTTCGAAGACGTCCGAGCTCGAACCCTAGCGTACATGAGAGTAGAGAACGACGCTGCCTTTCATCGCAAGCATACCGACGACAAAAGGTCGTTAGGTGTAAAAAAACCCGAGTTCAAGACAAAAGCAATTTCCAAAATAGAGCCCGCGTGCCAGATCTCGAACGTCCGATTCAAGACGAAAGCAGAGGCTAAGACTGCGACCAAATTTCCTCAGTACCCCAAGATATCCTCTTATGGATTCAAAGGATCCACTAAAGATTTGGTCGAAGCTCTGAACACCACCCAAGCGACTATTCGATGGCCAAAGAGGTCCGATCAAGACGACGCTAAGAAAGATAAATCTAAATGGTGCGACTTTCATGTCGACCATGGTCACGCGACAGATGATTGCATAGCTCTCAAAAAGGAGCTGGTGTATCACGTCCCGAAAGGAAATCTCAAAGATATCATCGACGACGTCGTTACCACAGCTAACGACGTTCGATCGTCAACCCCCGAGCATGTGAAAGTCGTCAATTGTATCACAGGTGGTTCCGACGTATGTGGTCTGACGTACTCCGCGGCTAAACATCACGCCAGTCAAGCACCTGATGATCGGCCTATTTCGCGTTCATCAAGGCCTGGAGAAGATTTGGAGTTAGAATCTATGAAGATCGTATTCGACCAAGTTGACCTCGGCGACTCGTACCAGAAACATCATGACGGGTTGATCATTCAACTCACGGTTGATAATTGTTTAACTCGACGAGTCTTGGTCGATGGGGGCAGTTCAGCGAACGTCATCTTCCTTGACACCATCAAGGCCATGGGAATCGATCGCTCGGAAATCACCCGACGTTCGACAACTTTGGTCGATTTTAATGGAGAAGCGACGAGCACCTATGGAGATATCATCTTGCCCGCCTATGCCGGAGGAATCAACAAGCAGACCAAGTTCAGCGTCATCGACTGCGCGTTGGCCTATAACATCATCTTAGGCCGACCATGGATCCATGAGATGAAGGCCGTTCCCTCGACGTATCATCAGACCCCGAAGTTCCCTACGCCGTGGGGAATCCAGGAAATCAAGAGTGAGCCGAAAGTCGCTCGTGACTGCTATAAATCCACTCTGAAACCGCGAAAGTAAATCGCTTAGCAGATGCGGCACGACAGGTTCGTCCTTCTATCCTTAGAAACAAACTTATGCCTTGTCTACAGGAATAAAACGACTATCTGGCCCTGTCGCGCGAAAACACAGTCAATGCACACCTAGATGGTATTTCCCAAGACCTCTTCGTCGATCCGTCATTTAAAACCTATCCTCTCCTAGAAAGAATAGGATAATAAATGACGGGGGGCAAATACTCCGTTAAGTAAAGAAGAATCTAAGAAGGTACGTCGTTTCCTAATTTCTTTTTCTTCTTTCATACGATTTTTTCACGATGACGGTTACTGACTTAAGCATCGGAGGGTCGTTGGTTAGCCAACGACCAACCTCTGACATTGTTTATTCCGTAGAATCGCACGACAATAATCAAACGACTCTAGTTTCGCAAGGTCGCACGACATAAACGATCAGGTCTATGACTTGATCATCCTTCTACAGGGACACACGATTCAAATTCATCGCACGACTCAGTCGTACGATCGCAAAGTCTAACGATTTCATGATCTAAGTCTCTTGACTTAGAAAAATTTCATACCCTGAATGTATGCTTTGATCATACATGCTTATGTTCATTTATACGATTTACAAGCGTTATGTCGAACATTCTAAGTTATTATGTTGCGATGAATGCCAAAGTCGCATGATTTCCGGTGTAATATACTTCATAGTTAAACGACATATTTATCTACTGAGTATATGAGACGCAAAATTTGACAGAAACTTAAAATTCATTCCCTGAATAACTTTTGTTACTTACATTAAAAAATACTCGACCATTAGCAGTCGGTAATGTTAGCTTCAATCTTCCTAATCATAGAAGTATTTAGAAGTAGTGAAAAATAGGCTAAGTATAGAAAAGCCTCTCACAGAGGCTCTGCCACTTCTTCCAGAAGATCAAGTCCAGAAAGCCACAGAAGCTACAGAGGTAATCACAGAACCTCTGTAGTGCACAAGAAGAAGATCAACTCGGAAACAAGTGGACTGCTCTACAGAAGGTCAGACCATAGAACCTCTGTAATGCCTTACAGAGCCTCTGTGGTCTGCTATGAAGACTTGGAAGATATTACTGGATACGTTCATCAACTTGCATGGAAAAGTACTGTCAAAACACGTGTCAAGCTCTGAGTGGACTCAATAAGGCATGGTACAAAATAGACGTCTGCGCCATTTAATGCATTTACCAATAGTACATCTGCTCCATTAAATGCGCATGGCTCAAACAACTGCTCACACCATCCAGTCAACTGCTCACACCATCCAGTTCACTATTCATGCCGTAAAAGGAACAGTGACCTACTTCATAGTCTTCTAAGAGTAGTATAAAAGGAAGTCTCATGTTGAGATCTTCCTAAGGGACGAATACACAAGGAATCACTAATACTCTCAAGCTTTATTGTCAAATATCTGAGTGTTATATTCTCACACACACCAAGTTCTTAATCTGTTCTTCGTGTTGTTATCATATATTGAATAACAGTAACTGTTCAAGAAATCATTTTCATTCTTTACTGTTTTCTTTATATATGTGCGTTCTAATATCTATCTAACATATCTGTTAGTTTAAATACGCTTCCGCATCAAACTCTAAACTCATCTAATAGACTGTTAATCTTGATTAAGTGAATCTGGGTTCCAACAATTGGTATCAGAGCCTGCCTTGATTTTCAATATCAAGAAATCCTCTTATCAAGATTCGTGATAGATATTATTGAGATTTAAAATTGTGTCTGGAAACTGCTTAAACCCAGAAAATCTTCAAGTTCATCGAAGTAACTCTTTAGTCATACTTTCTTTCTAAAATCTTCAAAAATGACAAATACAAATAATTTCTTTACTACTGGTTCTCTCACTAAACCTCCTACTCTCCTTCGAGATGAGTATCCTCAGTGGAAAATAAGAATGGTCCATTTTTTCGAGGGCACTGAAAGAAATCAAGTACAATATCTGTACAATCCTCCTCCTACTCCCATGACAGTAGTACCTTGTATACCTGCTACTGCTGAATCTGCCGAAATCCCCGAACATCAAAAACCAAAGCCAAAAGGGGAGTGGTCAACCGAAGATAAAGCAGAAGATGAAGTTGCTCAGAAAACCAAGAGGACATTAATTATGGCAATACCCAACGAACTCTTTCAATCCTTGGATTCATGTGAAACAGCGCATGATCTGTGGAAAGAACTGGAAAGACAGTTGGAAGGAGGTGCTAAAACACAAAAAAACCGAAGAGCACAGTACATCAATGAATATCATGCATTCAGAGCCTCTGCAACAGAATCTCTGCAAACAACATACGACAGATTCAACTCTCTAATCAACAAGTGCAGAAAATCAGGCATTGACAGAACTTCTGAAGAAAACAATGTCATGTTTTTGAAAAGTCTAAATGAAGAATGGCTCCAGCTGTCTATGTCCCTACAGACAAATCGGGATCTAGACACCTGGACTCTCTCTGATCTTTACGGAACATTAGCCGCACAAGAACCTCAGATAGCACAGGCTAAAACACTAACCATTGCACCATATGCATTGGTTAGTAAAACTAAAGAGGATGCACAGAGACCAAGAAATGATAAAGCCACAGAGGAGAAGAAGAAGGAGAAGAAGAAGATGGTGATAATTGACAGTGAAGAAGAAGAGCAAGCAGAAAAGGAAATAACTCTTGCGTCACTAGCTAAATCTTTAGCTCTATTGACAAAAGAGTTCAGAGGAAACAGAAGAGGTTACCAAAATGAAAGATATGATAGAGACAACCAGGATGACAGAAGAGACAACAGAAGAGATGACAGAAGAGGAGAAGAATCAAGTGGCCGACAGAGGTCAAGTGATAGAAATTACAGAGGGAATGACCGACAGAGGTCAGATGACTCGGTAAGCCACACGCAGCAAGAATGCTACAAGTGCGGCAAACCTGGTCACTATGCAAATGAATGTAGATCAGAGAAAGGCGGAGACCTACAGAAGTCCAATGGTCGAACAGGAAACACTCCTCAAGGGTGTTTTAACTGCGGAAAACCAGGCCATTTTGCGAATGAATGCAGAAGCAGATCAAATCGCCCACAGAGGGACTCTGCTTTCTACAAAAAGAAAGCCGAATATTATGCTCAAAAATCCTTAATGGCAAAAGGACATTCTGAGGAGAACACAGAAGACTTCCAGTCAGACTCTACTTCTGACGATGAACATACCGCAAATGCCCTCTTCTGTGGCATGGCAGAAGTCGACTCCTGCACTGACTCTGAGGTATCTACTTCAAATTCCAACTCTTGTATTACCTCTGTAGATGATAATACACTTAGAATTAACATTGAATTAATTGAACTGAAAGAGATAAATCAAAGTATTCAGAAAATACTCACTTTCAATGAGAGAGAAGTACGGCTTCTCACTCAAGAAAAAGCAAAGATTTTTGAGGAAAAAGAGAGAATAGAAAAGAAATGGAACAAAACTCTAGATCCTTTAAAAAACAAATTTCTGAATTAACTAATACTTTAAAAGATAAAACAAAAGAACTTTCAGTTTCAAGGAGCGAAACTACTGACATAAGAGCTCTTAAAGAATACTTTCAAAGAGAAAGAGAGGTATTATGGCAAGATTTACTCAGAAGAGAAGTTTTGCTTAAAAACTATAAAGATGCACAGAAAGTTTATGAAAAAATAAACTCACAAATAGGGAGACGAGGTATAGGGTATGATGATATCACCCTAGGTGTTGAAGGCAAAAGAAACAAACCTCTGTTCTCGTTATTTGTGATTGGAAAAACAAACAAACCAGATTTTCCAAATCTAATCTCTGTAAGCAAACGGACGAAAATCTATGTGGATCCTTACTTGAAGAAACATAAGAAGATGATTAACGTGTGGTTTGAAAACACAGACTCATCATCTTCAACCTCTGTCAATAGAGGTATCAAACCAAAGAAATATCTGAAAACACAAGATCAGATTGGTATCTTCAAGTTTGGTAAACCAGAGACCCAAACACAGGTTGCTTTTGTCTGTTTGATAAACGTTGAAAAGAAGTTATCAGCAGAAGCTCCTGAGTTTAAACCCACCTTTTCAGAAGAAAACTTTAAAATTTTAATTGAAAAAGAAATTTTGGAAATATGGAAATCAAGCGTTTTAGAAAAATTCTGTACATCTTCTATAGATAAAACTCTCACTGAAGAAATCTTATTAGAAACCTCTGCAATCTATGAAAACTATTCTACAGAGGAAGAAAGCTCGTACGATACATGCTCAGAAAATCCAGCCTCTATTGAAAGAATTGACTCAACCTCTGTATACGAGGACGATTCATCCTCTGACGACTCAGAGACTGATTTCAAATCAGGGATAATTCACTGTGACACAGAGGATGTTAAATACTCCTCTGAAGTTCCTCACAGAACTATTTCTCCAAAAGAGAAACTCACAGAGATTCCAATCTGCCAAGATTTTCTAAATTTGAATCTACATGTCAAAACCTCTGCTGAGCTTAAAATGTTACAGAAGACCTCTATTGATCCTATAAGTTCTAGATTTTCAAAACCCAAGGTTAATAAATCTTTTTCTTCTGTGACAGTGATGAAAGAAGTTCACCACAGAAGCAACCCACAGAAGGCAGGTCCTAAACAGAGCTTTTGCAAACAACATTCGAGTATTCATAGATCTTCTAGTAATAGGAAATCTAATGTAAAGAAAAAATGTAATGCCTCTGTGGCTGAGTTTAAAAAATTCAATGAAAAGTTCAAGCAAATTACATCTCATATTCAATACTGTCATTGCTTTGATCTTATGTCTAAACTTAATAATCATTTTTCAAGTCAAGTCTGTTTACTCTCTACGACAATTCAAAAGTCAAATCCCACAAAGAAACAATCTGACTCTTCTGCAGAGAACAAAATGTATTTCAAGAATGCCAAGGCAAACTTGAAAAACTCTAACAATATTGGACCCATATGGATATGGGTACCTAAATCTCTATGATTGTCCTGCAGAAGAAGTATGTGCCAATCTGGTATCTAGACTCCGGATGCTCAAGGCACATGACTGGTGACAGAAGTGCACTATCCACGTACAAAGAAACACAAGATGGTGGATCTGTGACTTTTGGAGACAACAAGAAAGGACACATAAAAGGCTATGGAGTCATAAGGAAAGAAGACGTTTCTGTATACAAAGTTTCATATGTGGATGGCCTTAAGCACAACCTACTCAGTGTAAGTCAACTTTGTGATACAGGATTCAATGTGTTGTTCAAAAGAACTTTCTGCTCTCTACAAAGTAAAGAAACAAGTATGGAACTTCTGCGAGCTGAAAGAATAGGTGATCTATATCTAATGAACTTCAACTCAAAGAACAAGGACAAAGTTTGCCTTGTTGCCTGCAAAAGTGAAGAAGCCTGGTTATGGCACAACAGGTTCTGTCACTTGAATTTTCACACATTGGAAAAACTGGTCAAACTTGATCTAGTTAAAGGTTTGCCAAATGTTAAATTCAATAAGGATCATTTATGTTCTGCCTGTGAGATGGGAAAACTCAAAAGAGCTTCCCACAAAGGCAAAACAGATGTGTCTTTCACCAGGCCTCTGTACATGCTTCATGTCGACCTCTGCGGTCCCATTGCAATACAGAGCCTAGGTGGCAAGAAATATATACTTGTCTTAGTTGATGAGTATTCACGTTTCACATGGGTTGAATTTATCAGAAAGAAATCGGATGTTCCAATTATATTGATAAATCTAATGAAAAGAATCCAAGTTCTTTATGACTGCAAAATACAGAAGTTAAGAAGTGACAACGGAACAGAATTCAAAAACTGTGTCATTGAAACTTATCTTTCAACAGAAGGAATTTCACAGAACTTCTCTGCAGCTCGCACTCCACAACAGAACGGTGTTGTCGAAAGAAAGAATCGAACACTTGTGGAAGCCGCAAGAACTATGATGTCAGCATGCGGATTATCAATGAACTTTTGGACAGAAGCAATTTCTACTGCGTGTTATACTCAAAATCGATCAACCATTGTGAAAAGACACCTCAAGACGCCTTACGAATTGCTTAACAAACGGAGGCCAAACATCAAATTTTTCCATGTATTCGGATGCAAATGCTTCGTCTTAAACGACAGAGATTCAAGAGGAAAATTTGATGTAAAAGCAGATGAAGGAAAATTCATTGGATACTCTGCCACTTCCAAAGCCTACAGAACATTCCTTACAAAGTCTCACAAGATTGTAGAAAGCATCAATGTTTCTTTTGATGATTCATTCCAAATGACTTCTGAGCAAATAAGTTCAGAAGTCGGAATTAAAGGGAAATTCTCTGACATCTCAAGAACAAAAGAAGATTTGAATCTTCTATTTTTGGAGATGTTCCACAATGACATTGATCCTTCTGTCGGAACCATCAGAGTTTCTGAAGAACCATCCTCTGTCGGACAAAATCCTACAGGTATGACTCTAACTGGTCCAAATAATGCTTCATCTTCTTCTATAAATACTACAGATGCAATTGCCGAAGCAGAAGAAAGTGCAGAAGATGAAACATCAAGAAAAACGACCACAGAAGCTGCACAAACCACAGAAGAACCAATTACAGAGGAGATCGAGGACCAAGACTATACATCCTCAGAGGAACAAACTCCACCACCACTCGTACCAATCATTCCACAAACGGTAGAATCAACTACCAAGGCACGAAGAACATCAGAGGCTGCACAAGAAGAAACACAAGAAGCCTCTGAAGAAAGTTTTGATGACATTGATGATCATCTTCCACGCACAACTCAGTGGACAAAAAGCCATCCTCCAAGCCAAATAATTGGAGAACCTTCTAACTCAGTAAAAACAAGGTCTGCCACTGCTAATTTTTGTTTCTTTACAAATTTTATTAGTGTTATAGAACCAAAGAAGATTTCTGAAGCCCTAGATGACCCAAACTGGGTAGACGCCATGCAAGAAGAACTTCTGCAATTTGAGCGTAACAGAGTATGGACTTTAGTACCTCTGCCAAGAGGGAAACAGGCCATTGGGACTAAATGGGTCTACAGAAACAAGAAGGATGAAGATGGAGTGGTCGTCAGAAACAAAGCAAGATTAGTAGCAAAAGGATATAGACAAGAAGAAGGCATAGACTACGATGAGACTTTTGCCCCTGTCGCACGTCTCGAAGCAATAAGAATATTCTTAGCCTTCGCCGCCCACAGAGGTTTTAAAGTCTATCAGATGGACGTAAAATCAGCTTTTCTAAACGGTGAAATCCAAGAAGAGGTTTACGTAAATCAGCCACCAGGTTTTGAAAGCTCAAAGTTTCCAAGGCATGTATACTACCTTGAAAAGGCTCTATACGGACTGAAACAGGCTCCAAGAGCATGGTACGAACGCCTTTCTACCTTCCTTCTAGTCAATGGCTACAACAGAGGTACAACAGATACTACCTTATTCTATAAACGCAAAAATAGTGAGACAATGCTTGTACAAATATACGTAGATGACATAATTTTTGGGTCTACAAATTCAGAAGAGTGCAAATTTTTTGAAAAACTCATGCAGAGTGAGTTTGAAATGAGTATGATGGGAGAATTAACATTCTTCCTCGGACTTCAAGTCAAACAATCTTCAGAGGGAATTTTTATAAATCAAGCCAAATATGTCTCTGACATACTTTTAAAATATAATCTCTCTGATACCTCTGCAATGAAGACTCCAATGGCCACTGGAAATAAGTTATTCTTAGATCCAAATGGTATTTCTGTAGAATGTACTCTCTACAGAGGCATGATTGGATCTCTGTTATACTTAACAGCAAGCAGACCTGACATTATGCATGCCACATGTCTTTGTGCACGTTATCAAGCTAATCCAAAGAAATCACATTATGATGCTGTAAAAAGAATCTTTAGATACCTGAAGGGGACCAACAATCTTGGTCTCTGGTATCCACAGAACTCTGGTTTTAGTCTTAAAGCTTATACAGATTCAGACTATGGAGGATGCATGCTCGACAGAAAGAGTACCTCTGGGAGTTGTCAATTCCTAGGTGGTAAACTAGTCAGTTGGACCTCCAAGAAGCAGAATTGTGTCTCCACATCCACTGCAGAAGCTGAATACGTTGCTGCCGCTAGCTGTTGTTCTCAGGTTCTAAGGATGAAGACTCAGCTAAAAGACTACGGCCACATTCTGTTCAAAATACCCATCTTCTGTGATTCCAAAAGTGCTATTGCTATCTCTGCCAACCCTGTGCAACACTCAAAAACCAAGCATATCGATATAAGGTATCATTTCTTGAAACATCATGTTGAATACGGTACAATCGAAATGCATTTCGTGCCCACAGAATATCAACTCACTGACTTATTCACCAAAGCATTAGACGAGAAAAGATTCAACTTCTTGGTGGGTAAGTTAGGAATGATTAACATGGTGTGAAAATCCTCTGTAAGTATAGCTTTATCTTCTGTAAATAATAAGTAAATACATTGCTTAATTTATTGCTTTGATTGATTCTACTTCTGTATGTAAATTCTTAAAACCTTAAATAGTTCTTAAAATCACAGAGCTTCTGTAAGTCAACTCAGAACCTCTGAGGACCCCTACAGAACCTCTGAAAAACATGACCTATGTTCTATGCAAAACTTATCATTCTTTGATCCAAGCATAGGTCAAGGGGGAGCAAAAGGAAATTACTTGATCTACAGAGGTGATTAGATCAAGGGGGAGCAGAAGGGAACCCTGAAATGATCTAAAGAGATAAAACTTTCAAGGGAAAGCCAAAGAAAAATGTCGATGACTCCATATCGACAGAAGTCAGATATCACTGCCGAGAAAAGAAGAACCAAAAGGTATGTCTCTCGCACAAAAGGTTTTTGGAAAACAATTTTCTAGGACAAGAATTGTCAAATATGTCCTAAATATACTGTGAATAACATTTCAAAAATCAAAAGCTCAAAAAGTTTCACAAAATTCGAATTAGGAGAAATTTAAGGTCATAGAGCTTCTGCTGAGCTCAACAGAGGTTCTGCAAGAAATATGCTATGTGATCACAAATTAACCCTCTGTCGATCTTTTGGAATGTTATCTCGGAAACCGAAAACGCAGACCATAACCTTCTCGAACAAACCGTTTTTTTCAGTTTTCTCGGACACAAACTTTCAAATATGTCCGAAAAACATCTCTTAAACCAAATCAAAAATTGGATGATCAAAAATATTAATAAAATTTTTGTTATGAGATTTTTTCTATCATAGAGCTTCTGCTGGCCCTCACAGAACTTCTGCAAGTTCCAACAGAGCCACAAAACCTCTGCGAAGCAAATTTCTTCACAAAAATCCGATTTTATCCTCTCCAATGCCTTTACAAATGTTTTGGTTAAAGAAGAACCCCACAGAAGTCATGATAACAATGAGATATATGAAAAAGGGATAAACATCAAAGATTTTCAAGATCACAGAGCCTCTGTAAACTACAGAAGCTCTGTCAATCTGATTACTTGGGCATCTCTGTAGTAATAACGGTTACTTTTACTGCGAGTGAAACTCATATGGCTAAAATCAACCTCACGCGCCTAGCATTAATGGGCCGCGCACGACGTCCTGTCATATTCTGACAAGGCCTACGTGTCCCATTTTCATTGGGCGTACATGGAACGTTTTTATTTGGAAAGTTGAACCCGCCGCTCAAACTCGAGTGCGGATTCCAAACTTTAATCCATTGCCATATATTTTACTCTTTCGAATTCTACCGTTTTACCATCCTATAAAAACAAAGCTTACCCTCTCATAAAACATTTTACAAACTCTCATCTTCTTCTCCGGCGAAACCCTGCAAAAAGCTTGCAAAAATCGTATTCTTAAAATCAAATGGCTTCATCTTCTCGAGCTACATCCTCTGAACTCTCTCCGGCGAACTCACCGGAACACTCCCCTGCACATTCTGAACATTCTGAAAACCCCAGCCTTGCAAGAAATATTGAACAACAAGATTCCGGGGACTCAGCAGACTTTGCTCCGACGACTCACTTGCAAAACTTTATAGCAAAGGATCATTTCGAAGCCATTCTTCCTATCAAATCCAACAACTGCTATTTGGTCCCCTCACCCACTACTTTCGGCGAAGCCCATGCCATACTTCTGAACATCATGGAGAATCATGTCCTCTTCCCTCTACTATCAAGAACCCCGAACAAAATTCCAGTCCGTTATTTGAACCAATTTTGGCAAAGCTGCCGATTTGATAAAGACGATTCTCTTATCAAAGGGTACATTTCAAGACCTGATAAATCTGAGCATCTTGAAATCAAGTTCAACAGAACAATGTTCTCACTTGAATTCAACCTACCAACAAGGGGTCTTCTGGGATTGAAGAGTTATGCAGAGCAACCAACAGACGAAGAGCTCTGTCGATTCGTGGAAATGCTTGGGTACAACACCCAACTACGGAAGAGAAATGACTTCCGCAGAGGCCGATTACCACCTCTGTGGAACACTTTGTTCTCTATTCTTAACAGATGCCTGACAGGAAAGATAGGCAGTATTGACCAGAGCTCACATAAAATCTTGAGCATCATGTATGGGGTTTACTATGATCTTCCACTAGATTATGCGACCATAATGATGCAAGAGATCATAAACACCATCGACAGAAAGAACAACTCGAAAAGGGTCAAAGAGAACGATCCCAACTTTCTACCACCTCTACAATTCCAAAGAATATTAGGAGTACTGTTCGAACCTCTGCTGCTAATCCAAAATTGGCCAATGGAAGGGCCAACTCCCAAACAGTTCCCGATGAACAAGAATACCCCCACTGATCATGCTGATGGCTACTCACACTGCAGACCTCTGTCAAAGAAGCTTCTGCAATACGCATCGAATAAATCCCTTAAGAAAGAGTATATACGCGATCATAGAACTCCTAAACCGAGTCCTATGACACCCCCGCATTTAGGTGTCCCCCTAGGAACAATGATAGCAAAACCTCTTTCCACTCAAAAAGAAAAGGATCAGAAGTTAGCAAAGCACATGGCTATTCAACTCAGCTTTATAACCAAACGTGCAGAACTAATGGAAAGAAGTCTTCATCAAGAAGCTCTGCATCTACTCCAAAAGCTAAGAAGAGGAAAACTGCAGAAGGCACCTCAACAAGCGCTGCAGAAGACAAACCCTCACCTCCTCATGCCACAGAAATTGGCTCCTCTGCTCCTCCCTCCTCCCCAAAAATGAAGAAGAAAAGATCAAAATCAACAGAAGAAGGGGCACCAAATCCTAAGAGGAGGAAAACCAAAAAGAGGCATGGTAAATCACTTGCAAAGTTGGTAACCATTGCAGAAGAGGAAACTGCTGAAGAAGAAGTTGCAGAAGAAGAAATGGCTACAGAAAGGTATCAATCACCCTATCAATCTCCAGATAGATTTGCTCACCAAGGAGACCTGAACGACTTCTTACAGAACCCTGAAATTGCCAACACCCTAAATACAGCAGGGTGGACGGCACAACCTCTCGACCACCACTCTCCAGAAGAACAAGATTTCTTCATTTCTGGCATTGACACACATCTGCAAGAAGATGACACAACACCCAGAAATCAACCAGCCGAAACCCCTGTTATTTTACAAAACCCTTTCATTCAAGGATTGGATGTCCACAGAAGAAGTCCAAACCCAGCTTCAGAAGAAATAGAACAAACTGAAGCTGAATGGAACAGAGGTGAAATTACAGAGGCTTCTGAGAACATGATGGAAGAAGAGAAAGAAAAAGGGGCCGAAGTTGTACAAAAAGAGGGATTAGCAACAACGGAGACAGAAATAGAGATCTTAGAGACAGATTCAGATGAAGAAGAAGCTGTCTGGATACGTAAGGGTCTTTATCATCCACATGTCATGAGATTATTTGGATCTCATCAAGTGTATGACCAATTACGACCAGAGCAAGGAACTTCCACAGAACTTAGGGAAGAAGCAAGAAAAGATGCCTGGATAAATAGAGGCACACAACCAAAACCAACTCCCAGTGCAACCCACATTTCTGACACCGCAGGTCTAGCTGCAGAAGGTGTCATTGAAAAAGAGCAGCACAGCTCGAACCTAACCCAACCCATCCAGCCAGAGGTTACTCTTTCAACCTCTGTGC
The DNA here is from genome assembly GCA_033807775.1 of Saussurea involucrata. Lineage (NCBI taxonomy): Eukaryota > Viridiplantae > Streptophyta > Magnoliopsida > Asterales > Asteraceae > Saussurea > Saussurea involucrata. The sequence goes on from CM066315.1 coordinate 107,832,836, forward strand.
CCACAGAAACCGGGGAATCCATTCCTAGGGAGTCTCCTCAAAGAGACTCACCTATAGTTCGTGATCAATTGCCCCAGATCACAGAAGAACGCCCAACAGAGGAATTTGTTTCCTCTGCCACGCACTTATTAAGACCCACACTTCTTTCAGAGAGAAGTAGAGAGCACAAAGACAAAGAGACTCTAGACAAGTCTCCTAGTCAACAGAAGGATATTCCAATACCCACCTCTGGAGTGGATTTGGACAATGTTCTTCTCAGAACTTCTGTAGGGATTGAAACTCATGTTTCTTCTCAAGGATCAGAAGAAAATCCTTCCATTCTCAACGTACAAACAGGAATGAAAGAAGGTATCCCAGGAACAGGGATTCACTCTGGAGACGAATGTGTTCCTCCAGAGGTTACCACCGGAACACAAGTTACAAGGGATGAGTTCCAAACCCTTGAGACCTCTGTGAACCAAACCTTGAAAGAGTTGCAAAGCTCTTTCAAATCTTTTGCAGAGACAACATCACTGGCACTGCTAAACCTGAACACCAAAATGGACAACCTGTCCACAGAGGTGAAAACTGCCATCTCACAGATGAAGTCTGCTGCTACTGCATCCACCACTTCTGCCGCAACAACTACTCCTTCGATTGAGAACTCCATCAACAAGTTCCTTGATCAATTGAACAAACAGACTTCAGTGTCAACGGGCATCACTCCTGCAGATCTACAGAAGGCCCTACAAAAAGTTCAAGAAGAAGCCATGCGAAATACCATGCTGATGCACCCCAAAGACTACATGACAAGAGCACAGCTGACAGAGCTTGGGCAGAACGTGATTAATCAAGTGACAGAAGTCATCCTTTCCTTCACCACTGCCAATGCTAACTTCGTCAAAGATTTCAGAGCAAGTGTAGGAAGGATGAGATTCAAAACAGAGGCAGAGCTAGCAACTCTTCTTGGCCTCTGCAATGATGTCTGTGAAAAGTTGATGGCAGCAGGAGCTGAATTACCGAAGAAGCCCAACACTTCTTGCAGAGCAGAAGGTACTTCTGATAGTAGTCAGGATGATTCTGATGATGACCAACCTGGTCCATCAGATAATCCTGAGGGGGAGAATCTAAGAGAGAAAGCTACGAGCAGAGGAATACAAAGTCCACCAATCGCAGCAGAACCAATCAACCAAGCCCCTCCAGAAGAAACCCAACAACAAACCCAAAAGACCACAGAGACAACACCCATCTCTGTGGAATCATCTCCTGACGAAACCAAAACTCCAGAAGCAGAACAGCAAGCCACAGAGGCAACAACCGCCCCTGAGGTAATCATTTTGGAAGAAACAGATGAACAAACCACAGAGAAAACACCCACCTCTGTGGAAACACCCCAAACCATACCCAGAAGAAAGTCGATTGCCACCAAACCAAAAAGAGCAACGACCTCTGCTTCTGATGTTCTGAAAAGAATGCACAAAACAATGAGTGATCGAATGGCACAGAGAGAAGAAGAAAGGCACAGGTTCACTTTAGCTTTCAGAATGGCAAGAAGATTCAATGTCAATACTTCATCAACAGAAACTGAGCTCGCAGAAGAAGTCATCAAACAACCTCCAACAGAGGTTACAGAGCAAGTCAAGCCAACAGAACCATCGCCACAAAAGTCCTCTAAATCACAATCGTCAAAATCCACATAGGCAACCTCCATCAAACCAACAGAAGTGCCAACCTCAAAACCCACAGAAGCAACAGGTTCTGCCACGACAATAGCAAAAGATAAGGGCAAAGGGATACTGACAGAAGAGCCAAAGAAGAAGAAAACATTGCCAAAGCCAACAGAAAAACTAATGAAGAGTGCGTTTGACGCCTTTCAAACCCCAAAACCCGAAGAAGTTGACTGGGCACATGGATTGAAGCCTCTGTCAGAAATTCCTCTAACTGGTAGAGCTGCAGAAGTTGTTCAACAGATGGAGAGTCTCAGAAGACAAATTCCACGACCTGGTCCAACACATGAAGAGATGGAAGAAGTGGTATACAAATACCTCTACAAACAATCCTATCAGACAAATCATCCAGTAGATCATGTGACAGATCCAAGGATCAGAGAAGAATTTGAGAACATCTTCACAAGAACAAAGCCAAGAACCAAAGCAGATGTCTTCTCAATTCACAAAATCAAAAAGGTGATCTTCTGCAGATTCTCCTTCACAAGAACCTATCCAAGGGTCAGGTACAATCTTTACAAAGTCAGAAGAGCGAACAATTCAGAATCTACCTTCGCTGATGCTGACTTAAGAAACATCAATCCTTACGATCTACCTGACCTTCTGCAATGGACAAAAGACAACTACAACACAGAGCCTAATACCAGAGCCTATCAAGTGTTAAGAAAAGCGATGAGGGAAAAGCTTCTGCTATACAGTATGATAGATTTTCAGCTGGGAAAGGATCTTGGTCTCAAACATCTAGATCTACGACCACCAGAAGATCGCTGCCCACCAGACGCTGTGCCCAACTCAATCATCAGAGAACCAAGATTTGGGTTAGTATTTCAAAACCCACAACACCAGGTTAAACTTTTTGTACTCATGGATTGTCAGAAGTACGCAACCAGTACTCTGAGCAAATTCAGAGCAAGCCTTGTAAAATACAGAGGTACAGAGAAAATGGATAGAGATGATGCAGATACTTTCATCAGAGAAATAGACTCAACAATCCGCCTAAGAGAACTCTGCATCAGATTCTACAAAGAGATCAGAAAAGTCGGCAGAGACAACAGAAGCTACAACGATTTCAAAGATGCCAAAATCTGATTCTCAGACCTCCAATCTCTACAAACAACGTTAAAGTTTATCTTTCATTGTACTCAAATGTAAAATGCCTCTGGCATATTTCTAAATGAAAGAAATTTCGAGGTATTGTTTAACCTCTGTCTTATCTAACTTAGCCAAACTTAACTCAAGTTCAAATTTTTTATTTTTCACTACTTAGGGGGAGATTGTTAGCTTCAATCTTCCTAATCATAGAAGTATTTAGAAGTAGTGAAAAATAGGCTAAGTATAGAAAAGCCTCTCACAGAGGCTCTGCCACTTCTTCCAGAAGATCAAGTCCAGAAAGCCACAGAAGCTACAGAGGTAATCACAGAACCTCTGTAGTGCACAAGAAGAAGATCAACTCGGAAACAAGTGGACTGCTCTACAGAAGGTCAGACCATAGAACCTCTGTAATGCCTTACAGAGCCTCTGTGGTCTGCTATGAAGACTTGGAAGATATTACTGGATACGTTCATCAACTTGCATGGAAAAGTACTGTCAAAACACGTGTCAAGCTCTGAGTGGACTCAATAAGGCATGGTACAAAATAGACGTCTGCGCCATTTAATGCATTTACCAATAGTACATCTGCTCCATTAAATGCGCATGGCTCAAACAACTGCTCACACCATCCAGTCAACTGCTCACACCATCCAGTTCACTATTCATGCCGTAAAAGGAACAGTGACCTACTTCATAGTCTTCTAAGAGTAGTATAAAAGGAAGTCTCATGTTAAGATCTTCCTAAGGGACGAATACACAAGGAATCACTAATACTCTCAAGCTTTATTGTCAAATATCTGAGTGTTATATTCTCACACACACCAAGTTCTTAATATGTTCTTCGTGTTGTTATCATATATTGAATAACAGTAACTGTTCAAGAAATCCTTTTCATTCTTTACTGTTTTCTTTATATATGTGCGTTCTAATATCTATCAAACATATCTGTTAGTTTAAATACGCTTCCGCATCAAACTCTAAACTCAACTAATAGACTGTTAATCTTGATTAAGTGAATCTGGGTTCCAACAGGTAAAAAGCAGGGAAAAGATAAAAAAAATATCCTAAGGCTTAGGAGAATCGTCTGCTCTCTCTGTGCGACTAACGGCCTCCAGTTCATGTAAAGCGTAATAAAGTTGAATGGTCAGCTCGTCAGCACGTGCTGAAGCCGATTTCTCCTTGTCCAAAGCAACTTTCTCCCTTTCTAGCGCCGCATCCTCTCTTTCGAGAGCCGACGCCACCAGATCTTCGACCCTCGACATCTCAGCGTATAACGCCAAAGAAGACTGAAATGTCTGTAAAAAGTTCGTTAATAAATATCCAATGATGACAGCGATAAATAAATCAAGTCTTGAAAGAAAGACTTACCAAGAACGCCAGACCGGCAACCTGAGATCTTGCTTCCCTAATCGGAGCCCTTTGAAAACGTTCCTTGAAAGACGGGAGCAAATATTTTCCCAAATGAGGAAACAATGTCGTCCCGTCTAGGACACTATCCGCCATAAAGTTGGACGGTAACGTAAAGTTAACCGTCATAACCGGCCGAAGACCCCTCGCCCTTGTCGACAGACGATGGGGTCGACACCTTAGACACCGGTTTCGACACTGTCGCCAGAGGCGCCGAACTTTCCGGTGTCGCGTCCATCGCACCGTGAAGGATTGATGACGCCTTCGCCTTCTTAGGCGTGACAACTCTCGATGAGTCAGCAGCCCTCAAAGACGGTTCCCTCAGGATTGTCTTCTTGGTTTTCTTTGGAATTCTCGACCCAGCTGTCGAGACATTCTTTCTGTCGCCTCGAAGGGTAAGCATAATCTGTATCCCTCTCTTCCTGGATACCGATTTCCTCTCAGTCGGCACTAATAAAGAAATACATAGAGCATCAGACAGAAAAAATAAACAGTGAAAACCAAAACCATAGTACGCTTACCCGTCGTCTCTCAAGAACCTGTCGATTTTAGCTTGGGAATCCTCGTACGACTTCACAGCGTCGAAATGGATCTCTAAAAGCAACAAAAGAAGCAGGATAAGTAAAAGTCATAAAAAGTAAACTAATGACGAATATTCAGGACGATGAATATACCTGTCTTATTCCAATCTGGACGAATCCAACCGCTGTCAGAATCGAGTGAATCAGTACGTACAAACACGTATCTAGATTTCCACCCACGATCATTAACCCCGGTTCTTAAAACCAGGGTATTGTTGGTCCCGAAGGGCTATACAAGTTTGTAGAAGGGGGGGGGGATGAATACAAACACTAAGATTTTACTTTTCTAAATTGTTTATTGATAAATCATTAACAATTTATAGCTTGTTGCGGAAACAAGATTAAGAATAAACCTAAATCTAAACAAGTTGGAACACTAAGTTTCTTGCACTAAGAAAGAGAAGGAAATTACTAATAATAACCTATCTCAAGATAAGAAGGATGAACTTGTCCAGAGTTAGCAAGTTGCTTCAAAATGAAGTGAGTTCTTCTTCTTATATACTGCATGCATTTAATGCATGGCAGTTTACACTTTACACGTGGCAGCAACTCATTGGTTGTACGTCATTGACCTTTGTTGACAACCTTAGTAGCCGCATGTTTGAACAATGTAGTATCAGAGTGGTTGTACGATTTCAGACAATAAGGAGGTTCTTTTTCTGACATATCGTACGGAGACGTGCAAGGGTGGTTAAGACAAAAGTACTTTGTACGGAGGACTTCATGATCAGCTTTTCGTTGATTCAGCGATCTATGATTCTATATCAGCGAATGATAGAGTTCAGCGATAGCTAAAGTCTTGTACTTGATACTTCACGTTGAGTGGACAAATCTGAGTCTTCGCTGATCTGCATCAGTTCATTAGGAGACTTGTCGCTGGTTCTTGAGCTTGATATTCGACTTCAGCATAGAACCTATGTTGACGTGAAACTTGTCTTCAGGGATCATAAGTAAACAACTAACTTATCAGCGATCACCATAAGTACTGAACAGACTCAAAGTATTATGGTGAACAGTGTTCGCTGAATATTTAATCTAAAGGGCGAGAGTTCCTATCAGCGGTACTGTAAGATCTTAGTACTTATCAGCGATAGTGAAACTCTGATACATTTGTTTACTTACAATTTTCACTAAGTATAAAAGAGAGGGTCATTATCAAATCACTGAGGGTTTGGATCAACAATCTCCCCCTATTTGATTATGACATAGCAACAGAGAAAATTGCTATTTAATGAAAACATAAGGATAAAAAGAACTCATAAAATATTTGTCCCTTTTACTGTTTTCTGGGATCTTTTCTGTACTGATGGAGTAAAGTATGTTCGCTGAAATTTTTCCTTAAACTTTGTAAAGATTACAGATGGAAGTGGAAAAATTACAAGTAGAGCTAATACAATTACAAGTACAAAAGATGTAGACAGATAAGGATAGAAAGAATTACAAGGCAATCCTATCTGTCAAAAGGTTCTTCCTTGATGAGAAGTTCATCGAGGGTCTTTGATGTGGGAATCATCCAGTCAGGGACATCTACTCCTTGATTCTTTTTGTTCAGAGCTTCTTCAAAAATCAAGGGCTTCAGGTATCTAGCTTTAATGTCGCGTCTGACTTCACACCAGTATATGAGATTTTTGAGTTGTTCGATGGGAGTGATTGGAAGCTCAAAGATGCGTTGAAAGTGATGGTTTTCTTCATAGTCTAGAAAGAATATGCCATAAGGATCACTTACAACTGTGCCAGGAATGAAAGTTTCTCCAGGTGGTAGGGAGGTGTCAAGCGCTGAGAGATCAGCATCAGGGCCAAGAACTTCAGCACGAGAGAAACCAATACCTGTTTTATTCCGTATAGGAGGACCTGAGTCTGAGACTTTCTTTTCCTTTGCAGAGACTCTTCTTTGTTGAGGAGGAAGAAGAGTAGAAGGAGGAATATCCACAGCAGAAGAAACCAGGTCGATCTGTTTGTTTAAGATCTTCTCGACGTGGCTCTTGAACTTTGAGCGCGATCCCTGAATGGCTAATTTCACTTCCAACCATTCAGAGAGACCAAACTTGTCTAAGGAAGCAGCATAGAAAGTTTGTTTGGTTTTGTCTTCTCTGTAGACATCAACTTCAACAACAGGAACGTCTGAGTACAGTCTTCCTCTGATGTTTACTTTGATGATTTTGGATGGTCGAGATCAATAGTTCAGCATTTCTTTACACCATTCCAAAGTCGTATCAGAGACCTTAGTCTTTTCTCTAATGATCCTTTGAGCATCATCCCATAGCTGACGTTGAACGTCAATGGGAGCTCTTTTCAGCTTGGGGTCTTTTACTGATCGTTGAGTAAGCTGGATGGCGTATTCTCTGTCTTTTTCTTCAGCTTCCCTTCTTTCAGCGATTAGGCGTTCAGCTCTGAGGTGTTCCTTGTATTCCTTTTGGGAAATTCTAAACTTTGGAGGAACGGAAGGAAGTTGATCACGCTTCAGAATGATTCGCTGATCTTCGAGTCTCTTGATCATTGCATCTCTCTTTTATTGATCTTCTTCACTTAGCTTTTGAGGAGCCAAGGAAGGTCTGTTTTTGTGAGAGAGCATTTGTTCTTCAGGTTCATCAGTCTCAGAGATCAAATCCAAGACTGGGATTATTTCTTCAGCGGCAGCTGGTATTATTGTTGGTGAAGTCGCAGCTTTAGGAACTTCAGCGATATCCTCAAACAGGGGATAGGACTAGCTGAAACACAACAATCTTACAAGTAAGAACATTGGGTAGAACAGAGATAGATAAAGAATGGGATAAAGTGTATGGAGGTTTGTGGAGAGTAGAACTGATAGTGTATAGAGAGGATGGATGTAGTGTAAGGAAGATTAGTGTACCTGACAAACCGGATTTTTAAGCAAGATCGTCAGATTTTCATCGTCTTCAGCGACACTTTTTCCTTTTCCTTTGTCAGCTTCAGACGCTGATGGCTTTGTCTTTGTCCGCTCCCCTGTAGGTTCATTTATCAGAATCCCTTTAAGAGCTTTAGTCCTCTGAGCAGGCTTGACGATAAAAGAGTCATCATCATCATCATCTTCATCATCATCATTCTTTGGAGAAGAGGATGGTTCGTCATCATATAGGTCGATGGCTTCTTCATCTTCAGCTTCAGACTCAGATTCTTCAGCTTCTTCTTCGATTTGCTCCCCCTCAGATACAGAGGTAAGCTTCTCGGTTCCCTCAGGGTTTTCATCTCCCTGAGGTCCAGCGGTTGCTTCTTCTTCAATTGTCTTCTCACCCTCTTCAGTGAAGGTGAGGTCTTCAGTCTTCTCTCCCCTGATAGATTCATCATGGGAAAGATCTTCAGCGCTCTTCTCCCCCCCTTTTTCATGATGAGTGGGGGAGGAATGCGATGACTCAGCAGCTGTTGTTGTTTCTCTGTCTTCTTGGCCAGGGATCCCCACACAAATTTCAATCGCTGATAATCTGTTTTCTAGACCATAAATACCAGGATTGATCTTCACGAGTTAAGCACGATCCGCCGGAGTAAAGTGCTCAGGTGCAGGAGCAGGGGCGGTGGTGTTGGTTAGGATCTGCTGCAACAATGTCTTCATCTCACCGATGTCAGTCTTTACAGAACCAACGTCAGTCTTTACAACAGACATATCACCTTCGAGTTTGCCAACCGATGTCTTCAGCGTTGTGACTTCGCTGGACATGGTGTCAATTGATTTTTTGATGTCGAGGTAGTCTGTGTAGATGTCAGAGAGAACTTTGGCAAAGTCGGTGAGTGATTTATTAACTTTCTCCAAGTCAGCTTTGGAGGCATTCTTTTCGACCACGGTTGTAAGCTTCGTGAGATTCTCTCCAGCGTTTGTTACAGCTGAAGAGTTGTCGGAAAGAGTAGTTTTGAGACCTGTCAGCGTTGACTCTATTTTGTTCAAAGAGGCATTGATGTCTCCCAAATTAGGACCTGTAACATATAAGAACTTGTGAACAGAGGAAAGCTCAGAAGTTTGGGGTTCAGTTACAGTGTATAGGGGGTGTTGTATACCTGCAGGAGGATTAATGAAAGCATCAAAATCTCGGTGTCCTGAGAAATGTTCCATGTCGTCAGCTAAAGTGCGTGTACGCATGGTCATCGCTGCAGGTCCTACGCCCATCATTCCTTGAGTGTCACCTTTAGCTTCTGGAGGAATGACAAGTGCTTCAGTGATAACTGGAGTAGAGTCCAATTGAGTAGAGGGAGAAGCGAAGGTTAAGATTGGAGGTTGGGTGCGGAGTTCAGCGTTGGATTCGCTGAGAATCGATTCGTCAGTCTTTTGAGAGACTGAAGGAGGTTGGGTAGATTCCAAGTTTGTAACCTCAATGTTTAGAGACGCTGAGGTTGGGATAGAATGGGTGGCTTGTTCGGCTGTGGCAGAGCGTACCACTGAACGTTCCTTCAGCCCTTCAAGAGGAGCTGATGAGTCTTCAGCAATAGATTGCTGGGGTTGCTCCTTGGTTTTCTTAGTTCTTTTGGAACTAAGTTGGGTATGAGAGTGTTTCCTTTTAAGAGAAGGAATGGAGGTTGCAGCCTGGGTATCAGCGGTGGGTTTGTCCACTGAAGGAGCTGCAGAAGTAGAAGAAGTAGGGTTGAGAAGAGTTAAAAGAGTAGAAAGACGTACCTCATTTGCCACTGGCTTGAAGTCGAGAACCTTAGGGCCAACCTGAGAGAGTTTCAGGTCACCCTCTTTTGGGTAGCTGTCCTTCAGGCCTGTTTGGAATACGGCGCTGATGAAACGAGGATAAGGAACCCATGGAGATCTGTCAGCGGCGGAGTCTACTCTGAGTACCAGATCATCGTAGATTATCGATGCCCAGTCTATATGTAGACCTTTCAGCAAGGCATATCCCATTGCTTGCTGAGGCTGAGCGGCTTGATCAGAGGAGCCGGTCTTTGCAGTCATGCAGCTGATTAAGTGAGCGGAGATGAAATTCATCTCGCTGGGCATTTTAGACTTCTTGATAAGGGTCAGCTTCTTCTCGGGCTTCATGTCCCTCCCAGTTTCCCATACATAGCCCATTGCATCAAAGAATGCAGTGATGGCTTCCCTGTCTAAGTGTTTCTTGTGGTCAGGGAGGGGAACAAAGGGTTTTTCTTTGGTGGCCAAGGGAAGGTTCAGGGCTTTGCGAATAATGGCAGGTGTGATCTTCATAGTGCCATATTCAATATCGCAGAGGATGCAGTCAATTGTTTTTTAGGGGTCTTTGGCTGATGGTAGCTGAGAGTGTCTGGCAGAGTACCAGAATTGGGATAGCAGTAGCTGATGAGCAGGAGGTGTTATGGTCAGGGCTGTGGATAGACAACAATTCTTCAGGAAGTTCACAGCATCATCTAGATGTGTCACTTGCTTTCGAGGAGGAAACTCGAGAAGCGCATAGAGGTTATTTGCCTTGGTCCAATCCAGTTTGTCAAGAGAGAACTTGACCTGAGGAGCCTTGAGGATTTCCAATTCCTCAGCAGTATTATCAGCAGCAGTGTTCTCAGCGATGGTGTTCTTGGAAATGTCAGAAGATGCCATTTTCTGTATATAAGTTCAACCAAAGATTAACAAATAAGAATAATCTTAATATGGAAAGATTTTCCAATAAGATGGTTCGAATTTTGTCCATTTCATTCAGACAAAAATGTTTTAATGAAGATTAGGGTTTTTCTTGTTTTTAAAAAAAAATGCAAACCCAAAGAAAATCTTGTTTTCCAGTTTCTTTTGAGAATTGGGATTCTGGAAAAACGTATGAAGAACAAGTTTAAGATTTTGCGTTTTAAACTTGAAGAACAACCATGAAAGGTTGTGTTCATAAAACCATGAAAGAAATGATTTCAAAAAAAAGTTCTTTTGTTTGATCTTGTGAAAACAAAGAGAAGATCATTAACAAGTTTGAAGAAACAGGTAAGATAAAAGAATTATTAAGCTGGTTCGTTGAAGAAGATGAAGTTCTTAAGTTCTTGAAAAACTTGAGAGCACAAATGCAACAGTAAATTCTTTTTCTTGCTTGGAGGAGAAGTTCGCGTAAAAGAAAATTATAAACCCAGAAAGAGTTTATATAGTGAGATTAGAGAGAGAAAAAATCTTGAGCGGGAAAAGATTTTAATCATGACACGGACACGTGTTTGCATTTGATTGGAAGGTAAACGAAACGTGCAAACGTGTGTCAGAAAAGAAGAACATGCCAGGGCTTATCCGTTGCAATGACGTCACAACTGTCCTTTCATATTTTTGGATGTCTCTGAGGTTTTGAAAACTCAGGGACACTTGTAACGTCCCAAAAATTACAAGCAAATTTAAATTTTTAAATAAACAATTCATTTATAACAACTCATTAAATGAATCCCGACGTTTCGTTTGCAAACTCATAATTAATATCTTCATAACAAAACCCAGCGGAATAAACGTTTAATTATTAAAAACCATAAAGCAACCAGCTCTCCTCGCGCGCCAGTGTGTACTTGTCACGCCTTGGAGCCGCTCGGACCTGAAACCACAGTTTATTGGGAAAGGGTAAGCACGAAGCTTAGTGAATTCCAACACATGCGCAGATAGGAATTATATACACATCACCCCTATCCGCACATAAGCAACAACATCACAGTTACATAAAACGAGTAAACATCTACAAGTGATTATGTATCCAACACCTCGGTCCCACCGAATTGTAATGTAACACACTCGTCACACCGAGTTCCCACGACGTTCCTTTCCACTTCCTCGGTCCCACCGAATGGTAATGTAACACACTCGTCACACCGAGTTCCCACAACGTTTCTTTCCACTTCCTCGGTCTCACCGAATTGTAATGTAACACACTCGTCACACCGAGTTCCCACAACGTTTCTTTCCACTTCCTCGGTCTCACCGAATTGTAATATAAAACATTTATACTAAGCATTCAAACCAATCAAATATTACACACCACAAACAACTAGTTCACACCACAAAGACAGTAGTACATACAAACTATTATGACATGCATACAACCCCTAACTACACAGTGAGATAACTCACCTCGAAAGCGCGCCCAGCTTAATAACACAAATCAAGCTTCACAATTACGGTCACTTCCCAGAACCTAAATGCATGTTAAAACGTGTCAATACGAGACCCGGACCCTATGACACGACACACGCTTAAACCGTCACTAAAACTAAATTCCGTTCACCCAAAACAGGTCTGTTCGGGACCTGTTTCGACCCCTTTAAACCTAGAAAATTCTCAATATTATTTCATGACCAGAAAGTACTCTGAGTTAGGGTTCCAAGGACATATTATACGCCTCCTAACGATTTTTCTACAATTTACTACGGATTTTACAAAAACAGTTTCCGGAACAGCAAAAATCAGCACCTTTCAGTATAAAACGACAAATCGACCCATGCTACGTCCCGAACTGGGTTTTGCACAAAACACAGAAACGTTTCTAGACTCAAAAAGGGAACTTTTGACACCGGTTTCACCCCAAACCGAGTTACGAGCAGAAAGTTATGGTCTACACAAAACAGTGGCAGATTCCAGAATTTTACACATAAAATGACGAATCGCCGAACTTGCGACCACTTTTCCGTCCAGCTAGAGACCGAACTAGTTTTCCGCTAAAACACGGAAAACGTGCCCGACCCTGAACTTGAACCGTGGGCGCCAGTTTCGGATCAAACGGAGTTACGACGGAAAAGTTATGATCAAACGAAAACTGGACAGCACACTTAGAATTTACATAAAATCACAATTTATAAAAACGGTTACGAGTTCGGCTTATACGATTCGGGTTCGCAACGGGGGTTCACTCTAACAGGGTTTTAGGGTTCCGCCACGGGCACCACCCACTGCCACTTCTGGCAGCGGGGCACGGCGGCGGCGGCGGCGTCACGGTGGTTGTTTTGCCGGGAGAAAAACGAAAAGAAAAAGGGAACGAGACGAAAGAAACGACTTACCTCGTTACGACACTACACCCCCGCACCTGCTCCTCTCTCTCTCTTTCGAAACCTCCGACGAACAGCAGTGGCGGCGGTGGTCTCCGGCGACAGCAGCGGCGATCGGCAGCAACTTTCCGGCGACCTCTACCACACTCTCTCTCGCGCTGTTCTCTCTCTCTCCGGCCAACACCAGCAGCGGCGCTGGTGTGGTGGTGGGGGGGGGGGGGTTTCACGGCAGCAGCAACAATCACAAGGTGAGGGATATGTTAGGGTTGGAGTGGTTACGTGAGAGAAAACGAGAGAGGGAAAGGGGATGCTATTAGGGTTTGCTTTCTTTCATTCCATCTCACGGCTACATCAACACCCACTAAAAAAATATGGGTTTTCTGCAATAAGCTGCATGGGCCGAATCCTTACAAGATTTGCAAACCTAACACCTTTAGTCCCCTTTCTTACCAACACTTTGCACATTGGTCAAAGTTAACCATACTTTAACATATATGGTCTTTCCTAACCGAAATCGCTAAAGCTTCGATAATAAAATTCACTAAGGAAGAAAATATTAAGACAATAAATAATAAAGAAATATCCGCACCGGGACACGGGCTTTACAACTCTCCCCCGCTTGAATTAGACTTCGTCCTCGAAGTCTATGCCCGTGAATAGCTCTGGATAGCTCTCCCTCATCTCAGCCTCAGGTTCCCAAGTCCACTTGAACCCCTTCTAAAACTTTTCGAACACTTTTCTCACTAACGTACTCCTTCTAGAACACTGGAAACGCGATTGGAAGAACGCTCCCACAATCGGAATCATTCCTAGTTAAACGACTTCGGTTGTCTCCCAACCCTAGATGATTCATACCTACCGATCAAATTTTTCAAGCTCTAACCATTCTAAAGATGCTCACCAATATACCCTACAGGATACTCGATTACGATCCCTCCTATCATTAATTGACGATTAACTTCTACGAATTCTAATAGACTCCAAAGATTCTTAATAAATTATATTAACAAAACATCGACCCCCTGCCGAACATCGGTCCAACCGATTGCGATAACAAACATCGGCCACCCGCCGAACATCGGTCCAACCGATCACAATAACAAACATAAGTGTGGTATTATCCTAGACATTAACACAAATAGATATCCCCTACAATCAAGTCAGTTAACACACGTAGGTCATTCCCTTAACCGTTACTACCCGGCCTACATTACCAACACGCGTGGAATACCCAACCTCCTACCGTCGACGTATCCCCCACACACGCTTTACAAAGCTAAAATTATCTGAACCGAGGATACACCCCGACGCTTACCTCTCAGGTAACGCCTCAGGGCCCCGCACATCGGAATTACCTCTCAAGTAAGTGCCCACAACTATATCCTCCTAGCACCTACTAGAAAGCCTGGGCTATAACACCTGAACACCGGGGCCTCACCCCGAGATACCCAACCGACCACTACCAGCGACTGACTAACGTGCCTAAGGATCCAGAGAAAAACAGCCTACCCACAAGTGCCTATTCCGGATTGTCTCACTCACCCAAACATGTAAACACTCAATTTGCAAAGAATGCCAAACGGTGCGACAAAAACAACTCATCAACTAGACTCCACATCGAGCCATTAAAACCGGGCAATTGGCCCATGACTAACTCCGAGTCAAAACCGAGCAAAATGCTCCACGCTTGCTAGACCCATAGGTCGGAAAATGCGTTTAAACAAAATTTAAGCAAGCAATACTCTGAAATCAACCTTAGTCTCAGACTCAACACGGGTTAAACAAAAGAGTTTTCCAAAAGGACTCACACCCTAAAAATTCTCGAAATGACACATGACACTTAAAAGTACTTTTCCCCAAGTGGTTTACAAAATCATTTACAAAATATTTTCAACATCAGGATTTTCATCTCAAAAAGATCGTATGTAATAAAACTACTATTACCTGATCGATAGTTACGCAAAACTGGACACGCTCGTCCCACATAGGAAAATCATGTTGAAAATCGTTCCATTGCAGTTCAGTTTACTCACACAAAAGCAAAGCGTAATAAATAATTTCTTTAAAATAACCGCCTCGAACCCAGTATGGATTGACTCATGACGTGCACTTAAAGTAACCGCTTGACCTTAAACAGGGTGCGACAAAGGTGTGTACATAATTCAAAATAAGTTTCACGACATTTGATTCAAAAATTCTTCCTTTTAATCATAAAAAGGACGTGGCACAGTGTTCGCCACAAATTTTCCGCGCGTCAGCTAATCACACAAAACGATGACACGGTTTACAAATATATTTTTGTTAGAACACAACTGTCTTTGTGTAAGTTTCAAACTTGAAGACAGAAACCAGCCCGCTTCTAATAATTGGAAATGTCAATAAAACCTTTAGCTGACTGAAAAAAAAACGCACTAAACAACTCCTTATGAAATGTTACCAAAATTCCCCCATGCACCACTTATGTCACGCATGAATCAATCCACACACTGAACTATTTGAAATAAAAATACTTAGTAACACGAACTCTCGAAAGGAAAGTTAAGCGACACTAGAATTCCAAACTCATTTTTAAACAAATCATCAACAAAGTTTGTAACTCTCGTTATAAAAAGGTTTCATGCACTTTCAAAACCATAATTTAACATCCTGTGCGTGTGCTAAACATTTCCCAAAATTCCAAAACACAATCCATATAAGGATTGGAAACACAAAAATTAGTTGTTGCAATCCTATTTTCAAAATAACTTCGTGCATGACTCATTCGGCATTCAACGTCTCGACCCATACTTCTTCGAAACTCTCCGGTCTACTATTGTCATCCAGACATTTAAACCTCTTAAGGCAAGTTGGGAATTCACATCAAATCATCTTACGGGTTTTCCTCAAATCAAAGTCGGCTCAAAAGCCTATAATTCTAGCACAATTGCCAAATTTTGACCCGAATTGGTCTACAAATATTACCTCAGCAACCTCATCTACAAGTGTGAGGCACGAATTAATGGGTAGCCCCGCTATCAAACATCACTACAGCAGACACCGGGTTAACTAAGGACGTACTTAAACACACAGCTTAAGCAAAAAGCAACCATATACAAATATCAAGCGATGAAATATACCTGTCACCACTTTAAGCGTGGCCTGTGCCTCTTCCACCGTCAGTTAATGAACTCTACCTCGGCCGCCTCGGGTCCAGCCTGACCCACACGACCATCAATAGTACGCAAGGGAGCAGCCGCAGGAGCTCCTTGTGCCCCGCCCCCAACAGTAACTCTCGGATTCGGGCAGTTGACCTTCACGTGGCCCATCTGTTTGCAGTTAAAACAGACCATTTGTGGTGGTTCCCTGCAGTCGCGACCGTAGTGCCCCACCTGGCCACACCGGAAACATTTGTCATTTCCCCTTCCGCTACCATTCATGGTTTTAAACCCACCGCTCCCTTGATTCAAGAGCGAGCCTGAAAACCTCGTTTTCTTTGGAACTGTCGATTCTGGTGCAACGGACTGCGCTGTTTTCCTCTTCTTAGTCTGTTCCTCTAACTCAGGTTCCTGGCTCCGAGTAGCCTTCATCATCACTACTACCTCATCACGAACGGCGGTAATAATCTCGGGGATTGCCTCCCTAATAGCATGCTTTACTTCAGTCGCGATCAACTCACGTATCTGCTCAGCAGTGAACCCGGCGCCAATCCCTGGCTCAGTAGTGTTGTTTCCCTTAGTGATGGCCATTTCTGGGGTAAAAATTACAACGAGTTATTAGCACATAATAACTCACACTAGCAACACTCACGCTCAACTCCTTGGATTCCTCGCGACTTTTCCCGACTCGAGCATTGATCCTGCGCTTCCGGTAGTAGGAGCTCTACTACTACCTTCCACGCCTATCATCGCTCGTTCCGAGTCCCATCCCGAGGGGTCCAAGTAGCTTCTCGTCGCAACTACACACATATGTCCGCACCGGCATATATACTCGCTCTTCCTAGCTCCCTAGGAATTCCATCCAAACCACTACCCTTGCTACTGTCAAATCCCTAGTAGCAAGCAGCAGACGTGCAATACAGTGTAACAAGCACTAAGCAATTTAGCATACATACTCCTATGTTCTAGAAAGCAATCTAGCACACGTACTCATACATAAACACCCTTCCCAGCTCTCTAGGAACTTCCTCTTATCCCACCACCCTTGCTTCTACCGAATCCCTACTAATTATAACGGGTGACCCCGCGAATACCCGGTTATATGCAGTGCGAAATAAGTAGACAGTCGAATACAAGACTCTATCCTAGAATGGTTGGACTCAAACAAGAGCTGCGCAATAGAACTAAATCGAATATTCTAAGGCTATAAATCTCTTGCTGCATACAACCTAGAGGGCATCCACTTAGTAACCTATCATAATTCGCATAAATTCCTAATAACAAGTAGTTCAACATACATCATAGCGTCCACAACAGGCAATCTAGCATGCATACTCTATGATCTAGAAAGCAATAAAACACTAAGTACCGTACCTTTCCCCTTTGGCTCCGGCTGACTGTACACACTGCGCCTCCGATCACCGTTTCTCAAACGGATCTTTCCTTCGTTTTATTTCCCAAAAACTTAAAGAAATTTTTTTTTTTATAGCCGCAAACTTGAGATCAAACACACCGAAATGCGTTTGATTCACTCAAGCCGTGCCCTGATACCAAGTTGTAACGTCCCAAAAATTACAAGCAAATTTAAATTTTTAAATAAACAATTCATTTATAACAACTCATTAAATGAATCCCGACGTTTCGTTTGCAAACTCATAATTAATATCTTCATAACAAAACCCAGCGGAATAAACGTTTAATTATTAAAAACCATAAAGCAACCAGCTCTCCTCGCGCGCCAGTGTGTACTTGTCACGCCTTGGAGCCGCTCGGACCTGAAACCACAGTTTATTGGGAAAGGGTAAGCACGAAGCTTAGTGAATTCCAACACATGCGCAGATAGGAATTATATACACATCACCCCTATCCGCACATAAGCAACAACATCACAGTTACATAAAACGAGTAAACATCTACAAGTGATTATGTATCCAACACCTCGGTCCCACCGAATTGTAATGTAACACACTCGTCACACCGAGTTCCCACAACGTTCCTTTCCACTTCCTCGGTCCCACCGAATGGTAATGTAACACACTCGTCACACCGAGTTCCCACAACGTTTCTTTCCACTTCCTCGGTCCCACCGAATTGTAATGTAACACACTCGTCACACCGAGTTCCCACAACGTTTCTTTCCACTTCCTCGGTCTCACCGAATTGTAATATAAAACATTTATACTAAGCATTCAAACCAATCAAATATTACACACCACAAACAACTAGTTCACACCACAAAGACAGTAGTACATACAGACTATTATGACATGCATACAACCCCTAACTACACAGTGAGAGAACTCACCTCGAATGCGCGCCCAGCTTAATAACACAAATCAAGCTTCACAATTACGGTCACTTCCCAGCACCTAAATGCATGTTAAAACGTGTCAATACGAGACCCGGACCCTATGACACGACACACGCTTAAACCGTCACTAAAACTAAATTCCGTTCACCCAAAACAGGTCTGTTCGGGACCTGTTTCGACCCCTTTAAACCTAGAAAATTCTCAATATTATTTCATGACCAGAAAGTACTCTGAGTTAGGGTTCCAAGGACATATTATACGCCTCCTAACGATTTTTCTACAATTTACTACGGATTTTACAAAAACAGTTTCCGGAACAGCAAAAATCAGCACCTTTCAGTATAAAACGACAAATCGACCCATGCTTCGTCCCGAACTGGGTTTTGCACAAAACACAGAAAAGTTTCTAGACTCAAAAAGGGAACTTTTGACACCAGTTTCACCCCAAACCGAGTTACGAGCAGAAAGTTATGGTCTACACAAAACAGTGGCAGATTCCAGAATTTTACACATAAAATGACGAATCGCCGAACTTGCGACCACTTTTCCGTCCAGCTAGAGACCGAACTAGTTTTCCGCTAAAACATGGAAAACGTGCCCGACCCTGAACTTGAACCGTGGGCGCCAGTTTCGGATCAAACGGAGTTACGACGGAAAAGTTATGATCAAACGAAAACTGGACAGCACACTTAGAATTTACATAAAATCACAATTTATAAAAACGGTTACGAGTTCGGCTTATACGATTCGGGTTCGCAACGGGGGTTCACTCTAACAGGGTTTTAGGGTTCCGCCACGGGCACCACCCACTGCCACTTCTGGCAGCGGGGCACGGCGGCTGCGGCGGCGTCACGGTGGTTGTTTTGCCGGGAGAAAAACGAAAAGAAAAAGGGAACGAGACGAAGGAAACGACTTACCTCGTTACGACACTACACCCCCGCACCTGCTCCTCTCTCTCTCTTTCGAAACCTCCGACGAACAGCAGTGGCGGCGGTGGTCTCCGGCGACAGCAGCGGCGATCGGCAGCAACTTTCCGGCGACCTCTACCACACTCTCTCTCGCGCTGTTCTCTCTCTCTCCGGCCAACACCAGCAGCGGCGCTGGTGTGGTGGTGGGGGGGGGGGTTTCACGGCAGCAGCAACAATCACAAGGTGAGGGATATGTTAGGGTTGGAGTGGTTACGTGAGAGAAAACGAGAGAGGGAAAGGGGATGCTATTAGGGTTTGCTTTCTTTCATTCCATCTCACGGCTACATCAACACCCACTAAAAAAATATGGGTTTTCTGCAATAAGCTGCATGGGCCGAATCCATACAAGATTTGCAAACCTAACACCTTTAGTCCCCTTTCTTACCAACACTTTGCACATTGGTCAAAGTTAACCATACTTTAACATATATGGTCTTTCCTAACCGAAATCGCTAAAGCTTCGATAATAAAATTCACTAAGGAAGAAAATATTAAGACAATAAATAATAAAGAAATATCCGCACCGGGACACGGGCTTTACACACTTTTAAAAACATGAAGCACTGAATAGAAATATCAGTGATGGTTTTTAGAAATTTCAAAGTATCGCTGATAAGGAAGAGATATTCAGCGATGTAATTTATTTTGAAATCTTGCATTTACATGCGATTGTCAGAGAGAGAAAAACATACCTTGATATCAGCGAATCAAGTTTATTCAGAGAGAAGATGATAGAATGGGTTATACAAGTCGATTTTATCCTATCGCTGATCAAATGTGAACCGCTGAATATTTTACTCTTCAAAGTTCAGCATTCCAAGCTCGCTGATGAGAAAGTTGAATCTTGTCTCATCAAGAGGTTTGGTGAACAGATCAGCTAACTGATAATCAGTTGGGATAAAGTGAAGTTCTATATCACCATTCATCACATGATCTCTGATAAAATGATACATGATTTCGATGTGTTTTGTCTTTGAGTGTAGTACTGGATTATTGGCTATAGCGATGGCACTTGTGCTGTCGCAATAGATTGGAATATTTGAGAGCTGAAGGTCATAGTCCAGTAGTTGATTTCTCATCCACAAGACCTGAGAACAACAGCTTCCAGCGGCTACATACTCAGCTTCAGCTGTGGAGGTGGACACTGAGTTTTGCTTTCTGCTTGTCCAACTCACCAGCTTTCCACCCAGGAGCTGACATCCACCTGTGGTGCTTTTCCTATCTAATTTGCAACCTGCAAAATCACTATCTGAATAGGCGATTAGCTCGAATCCTAAGTCTTTGGGATACCAAAGACCTAGATTCGCAGTACCCTTAAGGTATCGAAGAATTCGCTTTACAGCGGTCATATGAGACATCTTGGGTTCAGCTTGATATCGTGCACACAAACAGGTTGCGTACATAATATCAGGTCGGCTAGCTGTAAGAAACAAGAGAGAGCCGATCATCCTACGGTACAGCGTGACATTAACAGGAATACCCTTAGTATCCTTATCAAGTGTCAGCGGTGGTGCCATAGGGGTTTTCATAGCTGAACTTTGAGTTAAGTCGAATTTCTTCAGCATATCTTTAACATACTTTCCCTGATTAATGAAAGTTCCTTTTTCATTTTGCTTTATCTGAAGACCAAGGAAATATGTTAGTTCACCCATCATGCTCATTTTATACTCATCTTTCATTCTATCAGCGAAACGAGTACAAAGATCAGGGTTAGTAGAGCCAAATATAATGTCATCAACATATATCTGAACAAGAATGATATGACCTTTTACTTTCCTGAAAAATAGAGTTTGTCGATTTTACCTCGCTCAAATTGTTCAATATGGAGATAAGTAGAAAGAGTGTCATACCATGCACGTGGAGCTTGCTTCAAGCCATAAAGTGCCTTATCCAGTTTATAAACATAACCTGGACACTTAGGATCTGAGAATCCGGGAGGTTGTTCCACATAGACTTCTTCATTCAGCTTTCCATTTAGAAACACTGACTTAACATCCATCTGATATACTTTGAAGTCTTTGTGTACTGCGTATGCTAAGAATAGACGAATAGATTCTAGTCTTGCTACAGGAGAAAATGTTTCGTCATAATCTATGCCTTCCTCTTGTCTGTATCCCTGAGCAACAAGACGGGCCTTGTTGCGGGTTACAGTTCCGTGTTCATCCAACTTGTTTCGATAGACCCATTTAGTGCCTATCACTGTTTTGTCAGTTGGTCTTCGAACAAGTTTTCAAACTTTGTTTCTTTCGAATTCAGTCAGCTCTTCTTGCATGGCGCTGACCTAGTTTGGATCTTTGAGGGCATCATCTACTTTCTTTGGTTCAGTCAGAGAAATAAAGTTAACAAATAAACAAATATTACCTGCACTTCGTCGAGTCTGAATACCAGCGTTTGGATCACCAAGAATTTGATCAATTGGGTGATTTACAGTCCATCGCTAAGCCGGAGCGTGAGACGTTGACTCAACCTGAACTGGAGTAGCTGAAGATGAAGCTTCAATAATTGTTCTATTTCTTCTTTCAGCGACTCCATTTTGTTGCGGTGTTCTCACTGATGAAAAGTTGTGAGAAATACCCTTACTCTCAAAGAAGGAATCAAGAGAACTGTTTTTGAATTCAGTCCCATGATCACTCCTTATTGAGCGAACGGTCAAATTGTTCAGGGTTTCCATCTTCCGAACAAAAGTGATGAGTTCTTCAGGGGTGTCACTCTTTAAACGGAGAAACATAACCCATGTATAACGAGAGAATTCATCAACTATGACCAGTGTATATTTCTTTCCAGCGATGGATTGTTTGTTAACAGGGCTAAACAAATCCATATGGAGAAGTTGTAGAGGAGACGACACTGAGGAGACTTGCTTTGACTTAAAGCTTGCTTTGGTCTGCTTCCCTTTCTTACACGCTGAACATAAAAACTCTTTTGCGTATGAGTGCTGAGGTAGACCAGTAACTAACTCTTTTGAAGAAAGAGTGTTCAGTGTCTTGAAATTCAGATGAGAGAGCCTCTTATGCCATAGCCAGTTGACATCAGATGAGGCTTTTGAGAAGAAACAGGAGTTCTCAGTGGTTGTTGAGTCCATGTTTATTACTTAAACATTTTCCAAACGATAACCGTTGAGAGCTATCTTCTCCTTTTTGTCAGTGACAAAGCAGGATTCCTTGGTAAAGATTACCTTGTTATCCTTGTCGCAAAGCTGACTAATGCTTAACAGATTATGCTTCAGCTCTTCAACATATGCGACTCTTCTGAAGGTTGTTGTACCATTAGAGAGTACACCAAACCCTCAGGTATGTCGTTTTCCATTTCCTCCAAAAGACACAGAGGGACCCTTCTCTTCCTTGTATTCAGCGAGCAGGCTTTTCTTTCCAGTCATGTGTCTAGAGCATCCGCTATCAAGATACCAGATACCCTTCTTAACCTGCATCACAAAGGAAGATTAGTTTTTCTTGGGTACCCACTTAACCATGTGTACACGTTTGTCAGTGGAAGTAGTTGGAATGGAAGGTTCAGCAATCTTCGCAGCATTTGAAGATTCAGCTTTGTCAGTCTTCACTTTGGTTAATTTCTTAACCTCAGTGGTCTTCTTTGCCTTGGGGGCAATCTTCACCTTAGCTATCTTTTCAACATTGGTGGCTGTGGGGCACTTACTAGCAATATGATCAGTGAGTCCACAGTGATAACATTTCCTATAACTAAAAGTAGTTCTAGGACCATTTGAATGCTGAGCTTTGGATTTTGAATTAGAAGTACCAGCACCAAGTAAGCTGATGGCTTTTGAAATAGGAGGAACATTCAGTTCTTCGGATTTCTTACCAGAGACATCCACTCTGATTCTAGGAGTAGATCGCTGAATAGATCCACGCTGAGTAGATCCAGATATCTGATTCCTTGATCTAGAGGAATGAATCACTAAAGCTTTAGAAGCATTCAGCTTAGGTACTAAGGTACCCTTCTGAGGATTTTGGTAAATAGCAATTCCTTTACCTTTATCTTTAAAGACAGAGGTAGGTTTTGGATAAACCATTTTCTCTTTACCTTTTGAAGAGGTAGAAGTTTCCTCAGGGATAGGTGGTCTGGACGAGGAACACTGAGAGGATGAAGTATCAACGACTGAGGATACGAAAGTTCCAAATAAGAGCATGGAACGATCAGTGGTTGGTTCTAGATTATCAGCTTTGTAACCAAGACCACGTTTATCACTCAGGGGAATCTGAGACTTAATTATCTCAGTGATCTTTGTTGATGAATTATACCATCCATCAACAGTAGCTTTCTCAGCTTTCAATGCAGCTATAGCTTCTGCTCGTTCGATTTTGACTAGCTGATTTAAATGCACTTGATCTTTAAAATCTTCTTCAATTTTAGAAAGCTTTTCTATTTGAAGGTGACAGTTTTAAGCTGTTCAGCGAGATCAAGGTTTTGATTTTCAACTACAGTTTTGCCATTCATGGCTTCATATAAACTTCTAGTCAAAAGATCGATTTTACGTAGACTATCAGCTTCATCAATATTTGCAATATTTGTAAAGAAGGAAGGTGATACCTGAATTGCAGAGGTTGAAGTAGAGGGAATGTCTGAACTTTCTTCCTCATCTTCAATCTTTGCCATAAGACAGAGATTGGCTTCATCATCCTCAGAGTCAGATGATGATTCTTCTTCTTCAGAGGCAGCCCAATCATAAGCCATCAGGCCTTTGCCTTTCTTCTTAAAGCTTTTCAGCTTCGCATACTTTTCTTTCAGCTTAGCATATTTGTCATCTTTATTCCTGGGAATAAAGGATTTCTTGGGAAACGCTGAGTTTCTTGAAACTTTCTTAGACCTGCACTCGTTAGCGAAATGTCCAATCTTTTCGCAGTTAAAACAAGTAGCAGTAGCCTTATCAACAGGAGCTGATGATCTTGGCTTATCAGTAATAGAAAGGGGTTTGTTCTTTCTGAACATTTTCTTTTTGCCGAATCTCCTGAACTTTTTAGTTAGGAGAGCCAAAGATTCATCATCATCTGAAGAGTCAGAATCTGATGACCTTTCAGAGTTACTTTCCAACTCAGTAATAGTGACCGAGGGTCGCTGAGTGGAAGGTTCCTCTGAGATTAAAGCAACAGGGGTGCTTTTGGAATCTTTTACAAGATTCTTCTTAAGATGACTCGATTGCTCATGATTCAGCATCGTGCCATATAAGGTAGCAAGGGTCATTGATTTTAGATCGTTTGACAGCTTGAGACATATAGAATAACTGTCCCAACTTTCAGGTAAACATTCTAAAAACTTTGTCAGCACTTCAAAGTTAGAATATTCCTTACCAACAGTTTTTAGATCTATTATTAAACAGTTAAAACGTTGGTGAACTTCAGAGAGAGTCTCATTCTTACCACAAATGAAACTTTCATACTGTCTTACCAGGTTGATCTTTCGAGAGTCCTGGACTTCAGCAATACCTTCATACTGAACACATATTGTGTCCCACATGGCTTTTGAGGATTTCAGGTTCATGACGGAATGGTAGACTTCGTCAGGAAGAGCCATGGATAGTATGGATCTGGCTTTTGTGTCGATAGCCACTTTCTTCTTATCTTCGTCAATCCACATATGAACTTCCTTAGTAACCAGCCTTTCTGGAATAGCAGGTCTATTCTCAGCGGCTGGAACTGCAACATCAATTCTTACAGGAATAAATGGGCCGTTTTCAAGATAATAAGGCATAGTAGGGTCTACACCTTCTAAGAAGAGAGTCATCCTATTTTTCCATAGATTAAAATTATCTCTGGAGAATCTAGGGGGTTTTGCAAGAGAACCATTGTCGATATAGTTTGTGTTTGTGTTGGTAGCCATTTTAGGAAATAGCAAGGAAGAGAAATCTTAGTATAGATTAGATCTTGTTTATGAGATTAAACAAATCTGCTCTGATACCACTTGTTGGTCCCGAAGGGCTATACAAGTTTGTAGAAGGGGGGGATGAATACAAACACTAAGATTTTACTTTTCTAAATTGTTTATTGATAAATCATTAATAATTTACAGATTGTTGCGGAAACAAGATTAAGGATAAACCTAAATCTAAACAAGTTGGAACACTAAGTTTCTTGCACTAAGAAAGAGAAGGAAATTACTAATAATAATCTATCTCAAGATAAGAAGGATGAACTTGTCCAGAGTTAGCAAGTTGCTTCAAAATGAAGTGAGTTCTTCTTCTTATATACTGCATGCATTTAATGCATGGCAGTTTACACTTTACACGTGGCAACAGCTCATTGGTTGTACGTCATTGACCTTTGTTGACAACCTTAGTAGCCGCATGTTTGAACAGTGTAGTATCAGAGTGGTTGTACAATTTCAGACAATAAGGAGGTTCTTTTTCTGACATATCGTACGGATACGTGCAAGGGTGGTTAAGACAAAAGTACTTTGTACGGAGGACTTCATGATCAGCTTTTCGTTGATTCAGCGATCTATCATTCTATATCAGCGAATGATAGAGTTCAGCGATAGCTAGAGTCTTGTACTTGATACTTCACGTTGAGTGGACAAATCTGAGTCTTCGTTGATCCGCATCAGTTCATTAGGAGACTTGTCGCTGGTTCTTGAGCTTGATCTTCGACTTCAGCATAGAACCTATGTTGACGTGAAACTTGTCTTCAGGGATCATAAGTAAACAACTAACTTATCAGCGATCACCATAAGTACTGAACAGACTCAGAGTATTATGGTGAACAGTGTTCGCTGAATGTTTAATCTAAAGGGCGAGAGTTCCTATCAGCGGTACTGTAAGATCTTAGTACTTATCAGCGATAGTGAAACTCTGATACATTTGTTTACTTACAATTTTCACTAAGTATAAAAGAGAGGGTCATTATCAAATCACTGAGGGTTTGGATCAACAGGTATGGCCACCCTTGTATTTAGAATCAGGACTATAACGCCAGTTCTTGTCCCTTTTGACTTGATAAGCCAACAGGAAATCATTCATGGTCATGGGCGACTCCCACTTTGCAGACACTCGCTCAATAACTAGAAAAGCTCGCCAAAGTTGGGGCATCAACTGCCCTGGCGACACACTGAAATCTTGCATGAAGGATTTGGACAAGGTCGAAAACGGCCATTCAAACCCTATTTTAAAAGGATACTCATATAATACAAAGTATCCTTTAGGACAACTCCCAGGACGTGTACTCCCTGGACATATCAGTTCTATCTCTGCAGGTATTTTCGCTAAACACCTAAAGGTATTTAAGTCTTCCTGACTCGTGATAGAACTCTTTGGTTCAGACGACATTATTTGTCAAAAAAAAGAGAGGAGCAATGCAGATGAAGGAATGCCTTATATAGGCACTCTAAGCCTTGAATCACTATAGTCTCTCGCAAATTTGGAAGGGATTCGAAGAAGAACAACAAGAATATCAAGAGGAGATCTTTGCTTAAAACTCTCTGAGATCGTAAGCATAAGAAGATCAATCATGATCTTAACTTATACAAATGATCATGTCAGGTCGAGTCCTCAGATGATCACCACGCGTCCCCGTCTTTTTCGTATGACTACACAGATCATCGACACCTGTCATCGACAGTTGGTAAGCACAATCGTGCGTCAGTATGACGTCACGACCTCGTTTTCTCTTCGACTTCTCGTTCAGTTAGAATTGAACCAATTCGGTTCCAAAACAACCAATGTATTTTTCAACACAAGACCCTGAACACCCGACAAGCAAAATTTAAAATTCGAATTTGCCATCCTACTTTCAAATTTTTGGGGCAAACTGTTTGGGCAAAATTTCACAGGTCTCGACCACGACCAGAAAAGGTAAGACACATGTTATGAAGCTATATCTGGTATTAAGATAAGGTCCCGACAAAGGCACAAAAAACCTCCATCGTCCCTCCTAAAAGGTAAGTCGAGAGTTCCTCACAACACTCGACCTCGACGTCGTACGTTTCACACGACCGTCGCATAGAACAACGCGACACGACCTCGACCGACTAACGCGTTATACGACTGTTATGTTTGTTCAAGTGTTTAATGCAGGAGTTAAAGTTATTAATGGACAACGGCTATAACCGACGAAATCAGTTATGAGCATCTAAACCCACATCGAAGACGACGATCGTTACAACAATCATCAAAGATCTTAATGATTCAATTAAAATCATCCGAAGACTATAAAATCCCAGCTCAATAATCAGTTCATGACATCTAATCAACATCGAATAACATAGGGAGAGAGATAGAACAAGAGCATTGAACAACAGAAGCAAACGCAAACACTCGAATAATATTCATTCGAAGCAAAGAGATCATTCATAGAAGATCGCTCTCGACGCAAAACTCTCACTCTCGACCAACAGTTTATACATTGTTTTCACACACGACGCACACTGTTTTTTCATTTCAAACACTTGTACTTTACATTTCGAAGTCTTTCCCTTCATTTGTATTGTAATCTCTGTACGATCGACACCCGGAACACCAAGGATATCGCCCCTGATTGGCGACCATAGTGCATCGACGACTTCCACTGTCGTCCGCAGGTTTTTTCCTCGTTGAGGTTTTTCCTGCGTCATCAAATCCTCCGTCTCATTTACATTTTTGTCTTTGTCGCATGCCTTTGTCGAACGATTCCTTTCTTTAGTTGTTAAAGTCCACATCGACCTTAAGTTGTCCCTTTGGTGCGATTTTTGGCATTAACAGTACCCATCTGAGGTTTTGGATAAACAATTTTCTCTTTACCTTTAGAAGTTAAGGTAGAGAGTTCCTCAGGGATAGGAGGTTTTAAAGAGGAACACTGAGAATATGAAGTGTCAGGGATAGAGGAGACAAACATTCCAAATTTAAGCATGGAATGATCAGTGGTTGGTTATTCAGCGTCAGCTTTATAACCAAGACCACGTTTGTCACTCAGGGGAATCTGAGACTTAATTATCTCAGTGATCGTTGTTGAGGATTTATACCATCCATCAACAGTAGTTTTTTCAGCTTTTAATGCAGCGATAGCTTCGTCACGCTCGATTTTGACTAGCTGATTTATATGAACTTGATCTTTAAAATATTCTTCAATTCTAGAAAGCTTTTCTATTTGAAGGTGACAGTTTTTAAGTTGTTCAGTGAGATCAAGGTTTTGATTTTCAACAACAGTTTTGCCATTCATGGCATCATATAAACTCATAGTCAGGAGATCGATCTTTCGAAGACTATCAGCTTCATCAATATTTGAAATATTGGTAAAGAAGGAAGGTGATACCTTGGAGGTAGAGGATGAAACAGAGGGAATGCCAGACTTTTCTTCCTCTTCTTCGATTTTGGCCATGAGGCAGAGATTGGCTTCATCAACATCTTCAGAGTCAGATGATTCTTCTTCATCAGAGGCATCCCAATCGTAGTCAGCCATCAGGCCTTTGCCTTTCTTCTTAAAGCTTTTCAGCTTTGAATACTTTTCTTTCAGCTTTTTGTATTTGTCATCTCTAGCCCTGGGGTTAAAGGTTTTCTTGGGGAAAGCTGGGGGTCTAGAGACTTTCTTTGACCTGCACTCGCTAGCAAAATGTCCTATCTTTTCACAGTTATAGCAATTAGCAGTAGCCTTATCAACATAGGTTGATGATCTAGGCTTGTCAGTGAGTGCGAGAGTTTTATTCCTTCTGAAGTTACTCTTTTTAGCGAATCTCCTGAACTTATTAGCTAGGAGTGCTATAGATTCATCAAGATCTGAAGCGTCAGAATATGATGAGCATTCAGAGTTAGTCTCCATCTCAGTGACAGTGATAGTAGATCGCTGAGTGGAAGGTAACTCTGAGAGTAAAGCAACAGGTGTGCTCTTGGAGTCTTTTACAAGATTCTTCTTAAGATGACTCGACTGCTCATGATTGAGCATATTGCCATATAAGGTAGAGAGAGTCATAGATTTTAGATCCTTTGATAGCTTGAGACACATTGAATAACTGTCCCAACTTTCAGGTAAACATTCTAAGAACTTTGTCAGAATTTCAAAGTTAGAATATTCCTTACCAACAGTTTTCAGATCAATTATTAAGCAGTTAAAGCGTTGGTGAACTTCAAAGAGAGTTTTATTCTTACCACAAATGAAGCTTTCGTACTGTCTTACCAGGTTGATCTTACGTGAGTCCTGGACTTCAGACGTACCTTCATACTGAACACAGATTGTGTCCCACATGGATTTGGAGGTTTTCAGGTTCATGACGGAATGGTAGACTTCGTCAGGAAGAGCCATGGAAAGAATGGATCTGGCTTTGGTGTCGAGAGCCACTTTCTTCTTATCTTCATCACTCCACATATGAATTTCCTTTGGATCCAATCTTTCTGGAATAGCAGCTCTATTCTCAGCAGCTGGAACTTCAGGATCAATTCTAATAGGAATGTATGGACCATTTTCGATGTAATAAGGTATAGTTGGGTCTACACCTTCTAAGAAGAGTATCATCCTATTTTTCCATAGATTAAAGTTATCTATGGAAAATCTAGGGGGTTTAGCAAGAGAACCATTGTCTATATAGTTTGTGTTTGTGTTTGTGTTTGTGTTAGTAGCCATTTTAAGAAATAGCAAGGAAGAGAAAAGATTAGTATAAGCAAGATGTTGTTTATGAGATTAAACAAACTTGCTCTGATACCACTTGTTGGTCTCGGAGGGGTTATACAAGTTTGTAAAAGGAGGGGGGGTTGAATACAAACACACGGATTTTACTTTTCTAAATTGTTTATTGATATTTATCAAACAATTTACAACTTGTTGCGGAACAAGATTAAGGACTAAGCCTAATCTAAACAAGTTAAGAACACTAAGTTTCTTGCACTAGAATTAAGACAGAAAGGAGATAAGAATACTACGAGTAATATTCTAACACTAAGAGAGAAAGAAGAAGATGGCTGAGCACTTCATTTTTGAAGTAGGGTTCTTCTTATATACTGCATGCATTTAATGCAAAGCAATATAACGTTACACGTGGCAGCAGCTGATTGGTTGCATGGTTTGACCTTTGTAGACAACCTTAGTAGCCGCATGATGTACAGTGTAGAATCAGAGTTGGTTGTACGATAATGGACAAAGGGGATGTCATTTCTGACATTTTCGTACGGAGGCGTGCAAGTGGGGGTAAGACAAAGATAACTTGTAGAGTAAACCTCATGATCAGCGTTCGTTGAACAGTACTTTATCAGCGAGTGAAAGTCTTCTACTTGTAACTTCACGTTGAGTGGACAAATCTTGGTTTCGCCGATATCCGCATCAGTTCATTAGTAGACTTGTCGCTGGTTCTTGGCTTGATCTTCGACTTCAGCGTAGAACATATGTTGACGTGAAACTTGTCTTCAGGGATCATAAGTAAATAACTAAAACTTATCAGCGATCATCTTTAAGACTGAACAGGCTCATAGCTTATGGATGAACAGTGTTAGCTGAATGTTAAAATTAAAGAGCATGAGTTTCCTATCAGCGGTACTGTAGAGACATAGTACTTATCAGCGATAGTGAAACTCTAATACATATTGTTTACTTACAATTTTCACTAAGTGTTTAAAGAGAGTCATTATCAAATCACTGAGGGTTTGGATCAACAATATCTCTGAATTGATTTGATCTACGTCTAAATATCAGCCAAAATAGGTAACATTAAATCATAAAAACAAGACTTATCAGTTTTGCATTGATATCTACTAAACAGGTAAAGTTTGTTAAAAACATACTTTGAAAATCAAAGTCGATGGATATGAAAGATCAAACTTTAAATAATCCCTACTGTAGATGACTAAAAATTAATACAATATAATTAGCAAACAAACCTGTAGGTTCTTGAAACCCATTCGCCGCAAAGGCAAGAGCTTTTACATCCCTACTTGTATATGATGATTCTATCAAATAAACATCATCCTTTATATGAACATTATTTCGGAAAAGTTCAAATCCATTTAAATACACAAATTGTAAAACGTCAAGATAAGCTTTAAAAACTATTGACCTGATTTTCCATCTTCGACTTCTATTCCAGATTATAGTTAGTACTATAAATTAATCAAAAGATCAACATCACAATTACTATTTATTGTGAAAGCATGCAAAACAAAATAAGATATACATATACAACAATCCTCGATAATTAAAGATAGCATCCTTGTTTTAAGTTAAAAGTTACAAGCTGCATCCCGAATAAGAAAAAATGAGAACAAACTTACAAAGATCAGACACGTATCATCAGATTTGCAGGAGAAGATATTAGTACCGCTAGAAAATATGTCATTCAAGGAGGAAACGATGAAGCTAATTATAAAAAACATTGAACGGAAGCATTTGACAAACACCATGGATAGAAAGATAGACATTGTATGGAACCCGAATAAAAAAACACAAATCACAAAATGGATGAATAAACTATCAAAATCCAAATATAATTTATGTTTTATCTTTTCTGAAATACGAAAATCCAATGGTTTGAATAATGCGAAAATCAACCAAATGTTGCAACAACGAAAGGGATTAATAAATTATCAAAATCCATAGTATGTCCTTAAGGAAACCCCAACATAGAAATATTAGAAATCTGATATAAAAAGTAAGTGAAGCTCGTGTCCGAAGAGGTACCCCAGCATGTTGCTATG
Source organism: Saussurea involucrata (assembly GCA_033807775.1). NCBI lineage: Eukaryota > Viridiplantae > Streptophyta > Magnoliopsida > Asterales > Asteraceae > Saussurea > Saussurea involucrata. Next base: position 107,864,541 of record CM066315.1, read on the forward strand.
AAAGACAAATTGTTCAACAAAGTTGCAAATTTTAATGAAACGTCCAGTTTCGTGCAAGCATTCAACTGACACAATATTATCATGGCAAGAGACTTTAATTCTTTGGAATGAGTAAGAGAAGTGCATATAGTGGAACCTAGATCACTTTCAAGAGAATGGGAAATAGGACATGCATCATTTATTTCAATCTCTGATGTATCGATGAATTATAATCAAACATGAAGAAGAGAAGATAGGGACATAAAACAACGTGCTTTCTTTCAAGAAGATCAATAAATTGTACGAAAAAAACAAACACTTTATGTCTTTATCCATTAAGTTATGAGGGTGAGCTAGTGAAGAGTATTACCAAAGCGAGTGTGCTGGCTGGACCAGGAGCCCTCATTGGCGTCAGTTAACCGGGGCAATGTGGTAGTAGTACCTCATATATACAAAGTGGTAAGACTCGACTGCAAAGAAGTAACAATCTATACACATTGAATTATAAGAATGCATCGATTCCATGCAACCAAATGGAAAAAAGGTTTGGTTTCTAAATGGTCACAACGAACCTCACCTGGAAGCAATGTCAAAGCAAGAAACCTCAGCCAAGATTGATTTTGAAAACCAACCAAGAAAAACAATACCAATTTCCATAATCATACAACGACGTTGAACTTCTTCATCAAAAGCAATAGTCGATTTTAATAGCAAAATCGATTTCAAAAGAAACTTTCGATTTTTAATAGAAAAATCGATTTCAAAAGAAATTTTGAGTTTTTAATAGCAAAATGGAGTTCAAAAGAAAAAATCGATTTCAAAACCTAGTAGGAAAATCGATTTCAAAAGCAAAAATCGATTTAAATAGCAAAATCGATTTCAAAGGAAAAACCCAGATTTCAAAACCTAGTAGGGAAATTGATGTCAAAACCAAAATGGATTCCAAAATCGAGCAGGTAAGCATCAAGGAGAGGAATCATACCAGATAGTTATAACAACGAGGAAGCAGCGACGACAAGGAAGCAAATGGTGGTGATTAACTGATTACAGAAGTTGTTCGTCGGAGAGAACTGATGATGACAAGTCTTTTATAATAGAGGAGAAAAATTTGAGGAGAACGTGGTAAGTGGGGAAGAGAGAGATTTGCGCCGAACGTGGGAGATGCCTCCGGGGGATTTCAAGTTCTGTTTTTAAAACCTGTACACCGTGCAATAGAATGAGTAACCTTGAAATTAATCGATTGTTGAAATTAACCGAAATAGTTTTTTAATAAAGTAGTATAGATATTATAAGGGTGTAAACTGAAAATGAAAAATGTAAGAGATATAAAACAAATTAATCCGTACATGTTCATGATATTTAATAACATGATTAAATCAAAAAATATTCAATATTGGGCTCATTTCGAAGGTATTGACGAGACGATTACAATGGTATAATTTGTAAAAAAGAAATGTATTTTTAATGCATTCTAGTTCATATACGATTAGTTATGTTAATATGATAAGGGTGCAAAATAAAAATGAAAAAGTAAGGGATTAAAAGTAAATTGAATAACTAATTTTAAGGGTGTAAAGTGTAACTTATAAATTGAAAATTGTTTGATTTTTGAGAGACAAGGGAGATGGGAGCTTTTAAGGTTGTACATCATGTTTCTTTTATTGTAAGTGTTAAAAATAACCGTATGTTGAAAATAACCGTTAGAGCATCCATACACGTCTTGCAAGATGACATGGCATGCCATGTGGCTTGCAAGACCACCCATCTTGCTAAACTTGCAAGGTATTTCAACAAATTAAATATATTAAACAAAAACATTTTTTAATTTAATTAGTTTGTTTGTTTGTTTAAACATTAATTATTATTAATATGTATATTAAATTTAATTCATTTATTAGCTTATTTGAACATTATTTTTTTAATATTTTTATTAAAAAATTTTACCCACACTTTATTTTAAAAAATGATATTTTTATGCAATGTTTTTTATTTAAACTGCTAAATTATATTTACACAAAATATAATAAAAGAAAACAAAAGTAAAATTTTAGTTATCTATATTTTATAATTAATTTATTAGTTATAAAAGCTTGTGGATACTGAAGGGCCTTCTTTGTAAGTTATTTCATTACAGTCTTTAAAAGCTTTATTTATTATTTGTTAGCCATGATTGGCTAGATTAAGATTTTATGTTAGAACATACTTGTTATGTTTACATTTACAGATTACCATGGATAATATAATTTCTAATTCATAACTCTGTAACCTAAGTCTTGGGTCGAGTGCCAACTTCATTGTTAATTTCCACCCTATTCAGGCCAGTAGAGCCGTTTTATTGGGTTTCTCTGTTAACATTTATGAAGGTGTTAAATGGTGGCCAAAAGACTTAGTTTCCAGATCCTTGCATTAAAAATGGTATCAGAGCCATGGAAATAGGTATATGTATTTTAACAATTATGTTTTAACATATTATCCTTCTAAGATTCATCATGATGAACCTTTTTAGAATGGGAAATGATTCTGTTCAAAACAGTACTACTGAGGAATATGATATTCCCCAGAATCTGGATTTATTAAACAGATGGACTATTCCTAAAGTCGAACCCAGATGCATATATAAACTGGGAACTTTTGAAAAGATTGGTTTAAAACAGATTGTTAAAACTACTGAGTCATCTATTCCTTTACATAAAGATGATATGATTATTCGTTTGTTAAACAGATCTGATATTTATCCTTTTGTAAAAACTCATAAGTTTTTACACATAGGCCTTGTTCAAATTGCTTTTAGACCTTTAACCCTCGAAGGGTTACCAGAAAGCTTTCTAGCAGCTTTAAGAGATGGTAGAAATATAAATTGGAAACAATCCCTGATGGGAATTATCCAATCAAGCCTGGCCCATGGTCCAGTCTACTTTGATGTTTATCCTAACTTATGCTTATCTTTATCAGATGTAAATATACTTGATGCTTTAACTTTAAATGTTAAAACAAATGGTTATAATTATACTCCAGGAATAGAGGTCATATGTATCTGTTATCGTATTTATTATAAACCTCTTTACACTTTAAATCCTATGTGCAAAAGGGTAAAAAAGATAAAAATGAAACAGTTTTAATAGAAACTAATTTCAACAGATCTAGCATAACTACTAGAACACCTATAAAATGGGAAGAGATTGTCTTTCCAGAAAACTGGACTGTAACTCAGGACATTTATAGAAATCCTGTAATTCAGAGTGAATTTAAAAATATCACTCAAACAAATGAAGGAATTGTTCAAATTAATTTCAATGATAACAGAAGAAACAATCCGCCTGGTAGTTCTCTTTCTGGATCCAGATCTATGAGATCCCATATATCGCCTCTAGATTACATAGTTGATTATAACCCATCTAGAGCCTCTACTTCTCAGATAAGAGAAGAAAATAATTCCCAAGATTCTCAAGAACCAATAGAAGAATTAAGAGTCAAAAGAAATGGTGTGGTTAATGAAAACGTTCACCATATTAGAGAAACTGACACGATGTCAGATATAAATTTTGTTTAAATGATTGACAAAATTGATTTCTCAAAGGGCTCTCCAGCCAGACAAATCATTGCTAATGATTTTAGAACTAACGTAAATTGGGTTCCTTTTAAAGATTGGTATTTCGAAAGTTTTGAACAAAACGAAATATCAAATTTAGCGGATGATTTTTATAAATTCTGTGAAAAAGAAAATAAGATTTTATCTTATGTCCCTTGGTTTATAAACAATTACTTGAAATACCAAATCGATGTTTTTGAAAGAGATTTTATAATCGATGGAAGTAATGAAACTCATACTTCTACTTATCCTCCCCAAATTGCATGTTATACAAAAAAAATGTATTTCTATAAACTATTCTGCTTTTTCTAAAGCCATCAGCCAAAAGGTGTTAAATGTTACTATAGAACATATAAATGAGCTTTTAGAAAAACAAAACTATACAAACCTTTATCTTATTATTTTAGGAGAAGAATTTACTTCTTTAAAAGAAGAATTCAATTCTCTAAAAAAGGATATTAGAGAGGTTTTAAAAAAACCTTTAATTCAGGAAAAAGGGGAAAAAACTTCGAAAGAAGTAATTTTTACTTCACCCTCCATGCAACCTCCTCCTGAAATAAAAAATTTTAAATTAAAAACTTTTGTCTCAGATCTTCAGAATCTCATAGAAAAAAAGTTTAAAGATCTTTCTATTTCAAAATCCTCTGTGTCTACTTTAAATAATGATTTAAAGATCGTTGAAGATTCAGAAAATGATTCTGAAAAAGATTTTATAAATAAAGTAACTTGGGCTGATAAACCTACCACTAATAAATATTATTACCATCGTCCTACCCCTATAGATGTTCTTCATGAAGAACAAGAGTACACCTATACTAATAGTTATAATGGTAAATGTATTTATGAGTGGAATCTAGATGGTTTTACTAATAAACATATTTACAATATGGCCCATAGAATGATGATGTATTGCACTGTTTGTAAGACCACTAATAATACAGATAAAAACATTGCAAAGATGCTTATAGCAGGTTTCACTGGCCAGTTAAAAGGTTGGTGGGATAATTATCTGACCCCTGACCAGAAGGAGGAAATTTATAGTTCTGTGAAAACTGAGCCAAATAGTAGTAATATAACTGAAAATGTTGTTTATCCTCTAATCATGACTCTTATAGAGCACTTTACTGGAAGATTTTCTAACAATGATGAAAATATAAGAACTCTTCTTATGAATCTCAGATGCAAGTCTTTAACCCAATTTCGTTGGTATAAAGACACTTTTCTCTCTCGAATTTTTGAGCTTCCTGATTGTAATAATAATTTTTGGAAAGCCAAGTTTATAGATGGCTTGCCTAGTCTTTTTGCTGAAAAATTTAAGACAACAATTAGAAGTGAAAATCTGGTCATAGATTATGATGCTTTTACTTATGGTATGCTAATAAATATTTGCATTAAAGAGGGTTTATTATCTCTTTGTAATGAGCTTGCTTTAAAAAAGCAAATAAAAACCCATCAATCTCTTGAAAAAAACCAGTTAGGCGATTTTTGTGATCAATTTGGCATGGATATGCCTCATAAAGAGAGGAAAATACTTTCTTTTAAAAAGTCTAAAGGTGATTTTAAAAGAAAAAGTGGTTTTAAAAGAAAAAGTCACTTTAATAAAGATATGAAACCTAGCCATAAAAAGGATTTTAAATCTTTTAAAAGAAAAGACTTAAGTTCCATAACTTGTCATAAGTGTGGAAAAACAGGCCATTATGCGTCAAATTGTTGGACCCAGAAGAAAATTAATAATCTTAATATTGATAAAAAGACAAAAGATTCTTTATCAAAAATCTTTTTACTCTCTGATTATGATTCAGACCATGAAAGTTTAAATTCAATTAGTGATTTTAATAACTACTCTTCTGATGATTTATCAGATAAAGATTCAAATTCTTCTTCCCCCGACTGTAAGGCTTGTTCGTCGGGTCTTTCCTGTAAAAAAGAAAAACCTGAGGTTAATAACATAAATAAGATTTCAAATGAAAATGATGATCTTTATCAACTTGCTTCTCAATTCCAAGACATTAATATAAATGTTTTGTCGGATGATAATGTTTTAAAGCTTTTAAAACAAATCAAAGATCCTATGATAAGAGCTGAGATTCTTGATAATTTAGAAGAACCTCCTCCTGAGCCTTCTTCTTCTTCGTATCATTTCAAGGACAGCCAAGAGTACTCCATGAAAGAAGTTAATAGACTTCTAGCTCTTAAACATTCAAAGAGTAATTCTGCCTCCATAATGGATTTAGCAAAAGAGATTGATAATCTAAAAACAGAGGTAAAACACCTTAAACATGATAATATCATGCTTCATCAAAATATTGATATTATTTTTTCAAGGATTAGTCCCATAAAGACGGATTCTATTTTAAAAGAGGATGACTTTCCTCCTCTTACAAAAGGTGATAATCTTTCGGTTTTAAATATGATAATATCACAAAAATGGTATACAAAAATAACTCTCCTTATTGAAGGAACTTTCAAAAAAGAGTTTGTTGCCATGATTGACAAAGGGGCTGATTTAAATGTTATACAAGAAGGATTAATACCTACTAGATATTTTCAAAAAACTTCCCACTCCCTCTCTCATGCTGGAGGAGGATCTTTAAATATAAGATACAAACTTCCGAAAGCTTATATTTGCAAAAATGGAAATTGTATTCCAACCAGTTTTCTTTTAGCAAAAGATATTTCTAGCCAGTTAATTCTTGGTTTACCTTTCATCTATGATATCTATCCTATAAATCAAATTGATGAAAAATGATTAACGGGTTCCTTTAAAGGAAACTGTATAAGGTTTGATTTTATAAATAAACCTATTAAAAAAATCTTAAATGAGTTACAAGAAAAGATTGACAGAAAAAAATTTCAATTAAATTCTTTGAAATGGGAAATAAACTCTTTAACTATTGAAGAAAAACTTTCAAATCCCAAGTTACAAAACAAAATTGATTATATCAACAACAAGTTTTCTTTGGAAATTTGTAATGATCATCCAAATGCTTTTTGGGATAGAAAGAAGCATGTTGTTGCTCTTCCTTATGAAGATGACTTTTCTAACGAAAGAATTCCAACTAAGGTAAGGCCTTGCCAAATGAATACAGAGTATATGGAACTCTGTAAAAAGGAGATCGCTTCCTTATTACAAAAAGGTCTTATAAAACCTTCAAAATCTTCCTGGTCTTGTACGGCTTTTTATGTTAATAAACATTCTGAACAAGAAAGAGGAGTTCCTCGTCTTGTAATAAATTATAAACCCCTCAATAAAGTTTTAAAATGGGTAAGACATCCCATTCCTAATAAAAAGGATCTGCTTGACAGACTTTACCAAGCTGTCATTTTTTCAAAATTTGATTTAAAATCAGGCTATTGGCAAATCCAAATAGCTGAAACAGATAGGTATAAGACTGCTTTTAACGTCCCCATAGGACATTATGAGTGGAAGGTTATGCCTTTTGGCCTAAAAAACGCTCCCTCTGAATTTCAACAAATTATGAATGATATTTTCTATCCATACAGCAATTTTATAATTTTCTATATAGATGACATTTTAGTTTTCTCAATGGATATTGAAAGCCATTTCAAGCATCTTGATCTCTTTAAAAAAGTTGTTATTCAAAATGGTTTAGTAATTTCTAAACCAAAGATGTCCCTATTTCAAACAAAGATCAGATTTCTTGGTCATAATATTGAAAAAGGAAGAATCATCCCTATTCAACGATCTTTAGAATTTAGTTCTAAATTCCCTGATCAAATAACAGATAGAACCCAATTACAGAGATTTTTAGTAAGCTTAAACTATGTTTCTGCCTACATAAAAGATTTAAATAATGATACTTCTATTCTTTATATAGACTCAAGAAGAAAAGTTATCCTTGGACTAATAGTCATACTCAGGCCATAAGAAATATCAAAGAAAAGGTCAAAAATCTTCCTTGCTTAATGTTAGCAAACCCTTCTTGGGAAAAGATTGTTGAAACTGATGCCTCAGATATAGGTTACGGGGGAATTTTAAAACAGATAGACCCTGTTTCAAAACAAGAAATTCTTGTTAGATTCCATTCAGGAAAATGGAATGGAGCCCAGAAAAACTATGCAACCATAGCTAAAGAGCTCTTTGCAATTGTAAAATGTGTTTTGAAATTCCAAGATGATCTTTACAATAAACATTTTGTTGGTGCAAGTGTACCACATCTCTATATATTTATATATATTTATTTTGATGATTACAAACACACCGTATTATTGTTTATCTAACAATCCAATCCAAGTGTACAGTTCTTGAAGAACACGAAGATTTTATCTGAAGAGTTCAAGACGGAAGATTTACGTTGTCATTAGTGTTTATAATTTATAATGATAAACACCCTAAAATAATATACCACTTGGATATTTCTAAAAACCATAAATGATTTTAATTAAATAAGGTTTTTGAGAAACTGTCCTTTTCTGACGCAGGTATACCGCGAGGTTCAGCAGGTATACCGCGGCGGCTTACTGTAGATCTCTGATTGATTGGTCGTACTTTTGTCTGGGCGGTATACCGCGGTGTTTAGCAGGTATACCGCGGGTACAAGTTTACGTTTGTTTTGCAGGGTTGACTTTCTCTTCTGCAAAAGTACTTTTATTACTGCACGGTATACCGCGTGCTTTTGGCGGTATACCGCGGATGCATATATCCGTTGGAAGAGCTGCTATATAATGCATGCGATGGTGGAGAAGATATACAATACAACTACAACAAACAGCCATCTATTCTCCCAACTAATATTCCATACTACATATTATCACTACATATTTATTTTATAAAACGTTTTTATAAAATATCCAAGTGATAAATATTATACAAGAGTGATTTCCATTGTGAGTTATACTCCTCTTGTAAGTGTTTGAATAACGGGTGTGTGATCCTGTATATCTCAATTAGCTGAAGCTTGAGAGCCTATTGCTTTCCTTTGTATTTGGTTTGTATTCTACCGTAAAGAATACGTTTATTGGATCGTGTCGGGAAGTGTCTCGGCTAGTGATTTACCAAGTTGTGGTAAATCACTAAATCTCCGTGTCAAGTATCTCTATCCCTTATCTCTTTATATTTCCGCTGTGCATTTAATTATATCTGTTTATATAATTATTGTATATTCATTGCATTTATACTCTGCTTTATTTACTATATTTATACTATCCTGTATTTATACGTATCTGTTGTGTTTTCATATACTCTGTTGTATTTACACTATTAAGATATTTTTATAAAAGAATTTTTGAAAGTAAAAGTTTTAAATACAACCTTACCCCCCCCTAGGTTGTCTAACAATTGGTATCAGAGCGGGGCTTTCAAAAATCGTCTATTTTATTTTTTTTAAATCCTTTTTTTTTGTTATGGCTCAACAAAATGCTTGGTTTTCTAAATCTCTACTTATTGATTTCGAAAATTTTGATCTTTGGGCAAATTCTTTTGAACGTTATGTTCGTGGGATAAATCAAAATATTTGGGATATTATTATTAAAGGAAATTTCAAACCCACAAAATTTCAAAACAACAAAGTTGTTGAAAAACCTAGCTCGGAATGGTCCGACGAAGATAAGGATAATTGTTGTTTAAATTATGAAGCCAAAAATTTTCTCTTTTCGGTTCTTACTAACGATGATATTGAGCGTGTTTATCTCTTTGAAACTGCTCGTGATATTTGGGAGAACTTGAACATCACCTATGGTGGAAACTCAAAAGAAAAGAGAGACGAAACCCGAGATCAAAGAAATGAAGAAACGTGTCTCATCGTCGACTGCGAGAAAGAGGTATGTACTTCATACTCAAGTTATTCTAGTTGTAGTGATAATAATGATGATATTGATATGTTAAATATCTCTTTTCAAAAATTGATTGTTCTCGTAAATAGTTATAAAAATGAGAATGCTAAATTAAAAGAAGAATTATTATTATGTCAGAATGAGTTGAATAATTGTAAACAAACCATTGCATGTGATAATAAAATCAAAAATGAGTTAAATGATAAAGTTATCACTTTAGAAAAGAAAGCATGCGAAAATATTGTTTGCAAATCTTGCATTGTCTTAAATGATAAAATTGCATGTTTAGAGAAAATAACATGTGAAAAAGTTGTATGTGGTAAATGCAATATTCTTGAAGATGAAATTGCTTGTTTAAAAGCAAAATGTAAATCGCATGAAAAAGATAATTTATTAGCAAATGCTTTTCAAAATAGTAATGAAAAAATTCTTAACATGCTAAATATGTCTAATCGCATTAATTGTCGAAAAGGCATTGGTTCTGATACATGTGTTGAAAATGCTCGTGTAAACCCATTAAAAGATTTTTTGCATCTCCTAAAGTTGATACAAGAAAACCCCCATATATGTCAAAAATGAAAAATGTGAATTATGGGAGGAAATCGTATGCTCGCATGTATAACGATAATTTTTCTAGACCTAATGCGAATATAAATGCTTCATTTTATGTGTATGATAAATACAATCGCAAAATTAGAATGGTTAGAAAATGGATTCCGAAAGGAATGTTTAATGTTGACAATCCCGGTGGGATGCGTTTGTGGTTTTAAACATTTTTGTGGATTGTATGTTGTCATGTTTTATTTTATGTCGACAACATATTTTAATTTTTTTATTTGCAGTTTATGTTTTATACTAACTGTTAAAAGGACCCATAAGAAAAGGGTACCACGAAATATTTTCTTTGCCTTTTGTAGGTGTTTCCTGGCGAGGATATAATACGTGTTTCCTGACGAGGATATAATACGTGTTCCCTGACGAGGTCATAATACGTGGTAATTTTTTGCTCACATAAAATTAACCGAAAAATCGAAGCCTTAAGATCCTTTTTTTTTGGTGCAAGTGTTTCTTTTTGGTTATTTTGTTTTATGTCTATTATATGCTTTTTATGCATATTTTATTGTCCCTCAAATTTTATAATTTGTTATTAATTTGAGGGGGAGCTTTTTATCTTTTAACCATGAGATTATGCTCTCTCAAATATATGCATATTTTGAGGGGGAGCATCTCTCGAGGGGAAGCATACCGTCTTTCTTGACCCTTTTTGTTTCGACAAACGGGGGAGAGAAACCGCATATGCTCATGCTTAGCGGTTGTGTTTGTCATCATCAAAAAGGGGGAGATTGTTGGTGCAAGTGTACCACATCTCTATATATTTATATATATTTATTTTGATGATTACAAACACACCGTATTATTGTTTATCTAACAATCCAATCCAAGTGTACAGTTCTTGAAGAACACGAAGATTTTATCTGAAGAGTTCAAGACGGAAGATTTACGTTGTCATTAGTGTTTATAATTTATAATGATAAACACCCTAAAATAATATACCACTTGGATATTTCTAAAAACCATAAATGATTTTAATTAAATAAGGTTTTTGAGAAACTGTCCTTTTCTGACGCAGGTATACCGCGAGGTTCAGCAGGTATACCGCGGCGGCTTACTGTAGATCTCTGATTGATTGGTCGTACTTTTGTCTGGGCGGTATACCGCGGTGTTTAGCAGGTATACCGCGGGTACAAGTTTACGTTTGTTTTGCAGGGTTGACTTTCTCTTCTGCAAAAGTACTTTTATTACTGCACGGTATACCGCGTGCTTTTGGCGGTATACCGCGGATGCATATATCCGTTGGAAGAGCTGCTATATAATGCATGCGATGGTGGAGAAGATATACAATACAACTACAACAAACAGCCATCTATTCTCCCAACTAATATTCCATACTACATATTATCACTACATATTTATTTTATAAAACGTTTTTATAAAATATCCAAGTGATAAATATTATACAAGAGTGATTTCCATTGTGAGTTATACTCCTCTTGTAAGTGTTTGAATAACGGGTGTGTGATCCTGTATATCTCAATTAGCTGAAGCTTGAGAGCCTATTGCTTTCCTTTGTATTTGGTTTGTATTCTACCGTAAAGAATACGTTTATTGGATCGTGTCGGGAAGTGTCTCGGCTAGTGATTTACCAAGTTGTGGTAAATCACTAAATCTCCGTGTCAAGTATCTCTATCCCTTATCTCTTTATATTTCCGCTGTGCATTTAATTATATCTGTTTATATAATTATTGTATATTCATTGCATTTATACTCTGCTTTATTTACTATATTTATACTATCCTGTATTTATACGTATCTGTTGTGTTTTCATATACTCTGTTGTATTTACATTATTAAGATATTTTTATAAAAGAATTTTTGAAAGTAAAAGTTTTAAATACAACCTTACCCCCCCTAGGTTGTCTAACACATTTTATTATAAAAACTGATTGTATATCCGCTAAATATATGTTTCAAAAGGATTTCAAACATGATGTGTCAAAACAAATGTTTGCTAGATGGCAGGCACATTTAGCCCCTTTTGATTTTATAATTATTCATAAAAAGGGAGCAGAAAATCATCTGCCTGATTTCCTAACACGTGAATATCTCTTATGATTTCAGGTATGAGCTCTTCACATAACAGTTATTCCTCTTATAGAGGAAGAGGAAATTCATCCTCTTATAGAGGAAGAGGAAGGACTTCCCCAGAAGATTGGGCTATCCAGATGGGTAAAAAGAAGCTAATAGCTTCAAATATTGTTAACACGGATGATAATCCACTAGAAAACCTTATAGGTACTTCACTTCCTGAGGACCATCCGCTTCAGAAAGAATACCTTAATTATATTAAGGATAAGGAAAAGAAAGAGAGTCTTTCTTATGCTAATATTAACAAAGAAGAAAACTCAGATTCTCAATTTTTAGAGAATCAATCCAAAGAAATAATATTTAGAGAATCAATCCAGATCCTTGCTGATACCATTTTTAATGCAAGGATCTGGAAACTAAGTCTTTTGGCCACCATTTAACACCTTCATAAATGTTAACAGAGAAACCCAATAAAACGGCTCTACTGGCCTGGATAGGGTGAAAATTAACAATGAAGTTGGCACTCGACCCAAGACTTAGGTTACAGAGTTATGAATTAGAAATTATATTATCCATGGTAATCTGTAAATGTAAACATAACAAGTATGTTCTAACATAAAATCTTAATCTAGCCAATCATGGCTAACAAATAATAAATAAAGCTTTTAAAGATTGTAATTAAATAACTTACAAAGAAGGCCCTTCAGTATCCACAAGCTTTTTGTTTATTCAAATGCTTAATATTACAAACTGGAAAGGAAAGTAGTAAAACTAGAGAGAATCTAAGAAACTGGTGCTAAACAAAGAGGAAGAAGTCCCTCTTAAATAGAGAAAATAAGAAAATAAAACAAAAGACTTTTTAAAAGTAAATAGTGGAGATTCCACTAAACTATTTATGAATAGTAAAAAGTGTCGGCCATATTATGTCGACTGAGATTTAAAGAATTTTCAATTAACCGATTATTTCATCTATTTTGTCTTATTTGTCATCGAGACAATGAAAGTGTCTAGATCATCATCTAGAGAGAAAATCCCAAGATCATCGTTTGGGTCTTGTGCATCTTGCGTCATTTGTTCAGATGTCATTGAAGCATCTAATCTTGAATCTAGACCTATGTTTTTTAATAAGTCCTCCTTCATTTTGGAAACATAGAGATCTATAATCTCTTTTTTGGAATGTGTCTCTAAATATCTTTGAGACATTCTTTTGAAAAGACTGATTTCATTTGTGTCTTCTTGTCCTTGCTTTTCTTCATATTGTTGTTTATAAAGTGCCACCTTCTTGATGATGTTTGACACCATCTCCTCACCATAAGGCTTTTTTGTTTCAGGATCATTACGGGATAATTTATCCCAATACCTGGTAAGACCTTGTCTTTTCAAGCAAGGGGCCATGATTTCGGTATAACCAAAAATAGGCCTCCATTTCCATATCCAAGGAATACTGAATTCCATAAAGAACCAGCATGTGTTCTGACCCTCAATAATGTACTGAGATTTGTTGTTATAAACTTTTGGGGAGTATGACACCCATTGTTTTAAACATAGGTTTAAATTATCAGGGAGAATTTCTCCTGTGGTGCCAAAATTTCTCCACCAGGTGAAAAACCAATTAGGAACTGGAGAGTGAAAACATTTATCACAAATTTTTAGAAACCAAGTATGTTTCTTGTTTTCATTTTCATAAATAAGAACTTTTTCAAAGCTGGAAATATAATCCCAAATTTATTAGTTTAGAAATGAGTTTGATCTTGTATGTATGTAGAAGATGTTATTGCAAAATTGACGTGACATTCGAAAAGAAGTAAGGTGTTGGAGATAGGTGTATGGATGGTCTTATAATCTTTTTTATAAAGTAGTATAGATATTTATTATTTTCTTTTTCTTTTTGGTAATAAATTAGCATCTCTTCCTTCTCTCTCACCCTCTCCCCTCCTCTTCATCGCCGCACCATCAAAACCCCTGTCGTGAACTTCTCCGATCGCCGCTTATAGCCATTCCACCACCGATCTCCTTTAACCACCGCCGACCGCCTTCATTCAATCACTCTCTCTCCGTCCTCCCTACACTATTGACACCCATTCCCCAGCCACACCATAATCTCACTCTCCACCCACCACTCCTCCGACCACCGCCACAACATCACTGGGTACCACTCCGGTAACCACCCTACCCTCTGTCCCGACCAACACCACCACCACCATTGCAGCACCCCACTTCTCTCTCAACTTTCTTACAGAAACCCTATACCACAGGAAGGCGGTCCAAGTACCCACACTTTATAAACCCTAAATCCCCAAGTATCCACATCTCCAAGGTTCTATTGTTCGATCAATTGAAGATCAAAATGTCGTATCACGACGAAGAAGAATCATCCGGCAGTGATTCCGATACCGAATTCGCCCAAGACATGGAAGCCCTTAGAAGGGCCTGCTCTGTCACAGGCTTCGACGATCTCCCCAAATCATCCACCGCCGATGACGATTCTGATGATGCCACCGATGACTCTGATGAGGACGAAGACATTGAGTTGCTTCGTCGCGTTCAACAACGCTTTTCTGTTCCCACCACCGACATTGGCAATGATCAGCAGCCTATCTTTAGGAGACCATTAAAAACCATTCTACCTTCGAGTTTATCGGAGGAGAATGATGATTATGGGGACGATTTTGAAACTCTCCGTGCCATTCAACGCCGGTTCTCGCAGTACAATGGTAAAGTTTAGCTTAATTTCAGATTTCATTTTCTATTCGTAATCTCGAATCATTGTTTTTTATATTAAGGTTTTATTGCTGTTTGTTGAAACAGATAGCATGAACAACAGCATGGAGAGTTCTTTAGAGAGTCCAGAGCAGGTTGGTGCAACTAACATAGACTTGGAAAAGGAATCATCCACTAATTTTTTTGTAAAGAGTATTAATAATGAGCAAGGATTTCCAGATTGTGTAGATGGAAGAGCCACCGATCAGAATTTGGATAATTCCAGTAACATTACCACGCCTGAGACTCCCCATGAAAATGTGAGTGAAGGGCATGAGCCTGGTTCTGAACTTGTTTCAGTCACAGATGGTAGTTTTCCAAGATCTGCACAAGCATTTGTTGAAGCCATCAAGAAGAACAGGACTTGCCAGAAATTTATACGTAGTAAATTAGTTCAGATTGAAGCCAGGATGGAAGAAAATAAAAAATTGAGGGAGCGTGTTAAAATTCTAAAAGACTTTCAGGTGGCTTGTAGAAAAAGAACAGGCCGAGCATTGTCTCAGAAAAAGGATGCACGCATTCAGCTCATTTCAGTTCCAAAGCAGAGATCCAATGCTAAGGTTCGTATCCACTCTGCTGATCTTAATTATCTTGTCGTTTATGTTGTTGGCAGCATATGTTATTGACACTATGTACTTGGAACATTAATATTTGGTGCATTGAACCACACCCAAACCTATGAGTACAGTTAAATCTGATACAATTAATAGGAGTTGTAAATAAGTAGGAATTTTTGACAAGTACATTTCAAATGTGTGCTAAATCCAGAAGATTCCTGGAATATATAATTTACTGTTTGCTTCTTCATTCCACATCAAGGAGGGTATGCGAGTGTGGCAATACGTGACTGTGGAAATGTCAACATGCAATTGAATGGCGATACCTGTAGGGTAAAGTGGTTCTCACGAAACCTGCACACTTTGCAATCTCATATGTTGGATTTTTTTTGAAACTTGGAATCATTATATTTATAGGCTACAATAATCTTATAGAATAAACCAGGCTATGAATACCAAACACATGCAATGCAAATACAACAAGTTTTTATAATATTTGACAATGAGGCTTATACAATTTTGAAATGACAATGCGGACAGTCAGGCTTAGTTATGGACTGAAGTATATAAGCATCATTCTACAATGCTAGGGTACTGAGACTTTAGTTTATGATGTTGAGTTTTCTATAATTTTCACTTTGTTGGATGAATCTCTTCTATTTTGGATTTGAAACCTTAGAACCTAATTCCTATTATTGTTTCTCTCAAGTTCTATTGTATGATTTCCTGTTTTCCATCACTATCCTTGCCTTTGTTGGAATCCTCGTTGTCGAAAACCACCGACACCGGTGTTTCGTTTTTCATTTTGTTTTTTTATTTGAATCCTGATGTTTCTTTCCCTAATTTTTCCTCTTCTTCATTGCCCCCATGGGGGTTTTTCCACTTTTTTTGTCAATTTATTCACTGTTTTGAGTTCCCTTTAATGGGGTAACAGTTTCAATCGTCGTTTGAGTGACCCAAAATCTTGAACGATGACCCTTAACCCTCTGCATCTCAATTCCACAGTTGGCTTTAAACAGAAAAGAAGCTGGTGGCGAGAAGAGGACTCTGGAAGACTGGTTGAATTTCCTTTAACTCATTCGATTGCCTCCAACTCTCTGCACCCAAGTGGAACTGGTGTCGTGTTGACTTTTCTTTAACCTTTAATAATAATAAAGAATCCCACAAAGTTCTTCACGAACCTGAATTTATTTTGGCAAAGTGATTTTTGATTTGTTTCTTCAACTTTTGTTTTTCCTTTTCGTTCATCTATTTCGTGAATTCCTTCCCTATGCCTGCCCTTGTTCTTTCGATCACCCGACCATAACTTGCCAGTTTTTACTGCAGGAAGACTCTTTGGCTTTTCGAAAATTTATGCTTTTTTTTCTTGTGCTCGAAGCCTCTTCTTCATGCTTTGTAGATTGCTTTTTATATATTCACTGCCAATAGCATCGTTTTGAGAGATCTTCTGCCATTTTGTTCACCGTGGAAAACAAACTCCTAATCACTAGTGGACTGCTACTTGTCCAACTGTCTTCCTATTTATGTTTACCAAAATACCAGTCCGTAACAGAGTGAAAAAACCTGACCAATTTTCAGTCATTCTCTTCTCATTGCTTCCTTTTACTGTATAATTTCAGTGTTGCTCGTTTTGACAGTGAATTAAGTTTGTTACATGTACAGTTTGCTTGAGGATTGTTGTTGGCTTATATCTTTGTTTGTTTGTATGATGTGTTTTAATCTTTACACTTTTGGACTTGCAGAGTAAGGATAAAAACACCAATGCAATTTATCAAGGTCCTGCTGAGAATTCTCATGTTGCAATTTATAGAGATGTAATGTCAAACTATTCGTTCTCGTTGAATAGGGAACCTTGGTCAAAAGAGGAGAAGGAGAACCTGGTCAAGGGAATTAAACAGCAATTCCAGGAAACGTTAATGCACAACCTTTTCAGGTATATTATCATATTGTGAGTTTATAATAATTAATTCAAGTTTGCAACTCTTGTCCTTGTTCTACACTTGTACTGAATGTATTTTTTGCTACCTTCTCCACAAAGTGTTTGCCAGCTTAATTTAAAGATCATGAACATGCTATAGCTAAGAATATAGACATGTATAATTAAGAAATAATCATTTGGAAGTCGGAACATGAAGTGCAACTAATAATGTATGTGGAATGACTGAATTATCTTCTCACATTAGCAATAGCACCATTTTGATAGACATGCGGTCCAGTTTGTTTCACAGCAAGAAATTGCTCACATAATGATCCTTCGGTGGCTGTACGGAATTGCTTAATCATCATCAACTTCAATTCTTCCCACCTCTTAACAGGACGTCGTTTATTCTCCCACTGAAACCAGCGGAGTGCATCTCCTTCAAACGAAATTATCGCAACTTCAATTCGTTCTTCATTGTTCAATTTGTTTAATGAAAATACCTTTCAGCATGAAGGATCCAAGCATCTGGATCTGAACCGTCGAATGTCGGAATCTCCAGTTTTCTTCCTCTAATCGCCAAGAATCTGTTGCCACCGATTTGATCTGTTCCATCGTCTGTTCGATTTCGTGCCAATCCAAAATCCTCACCGTCATCAGTTGGATCAGGACCTCCATTGACTGATTTCTTTGAATTCCCCTCCTGCGATTTAATCAGTAACTCCAATTGTTTCATCATCGTATGTACATCTTCCTTCAAGGAACTCACCTCAGCATGTACGTTCCCCATGGTTCCTTCCACCTTATCCATACGAGAGGCTACACTTCTAGGCATCGTAACTGCTCTGATACCACTTTGATCTACAATTAATGGATTGAACTTAAATTGGAAACTACAATCGAATGATTTGTATTACCCTACAGCTTTCGAGAGGCTGTGGAACTCTCCAGAGTGATTACAAGTGAACAAAAGTCAAGACATCCCTCTCCACTACTAACAACTCTTATTAATACCCACTAACAGATGACATCAGCCACGACCCACTAACAAATGACATCATCCACTACAAAGAATTTCCAAAACTACCCCCACTTACACAAGTTCCTTTAGCCTGTCTCCTTGCATATGTAAACTGGACCGCATGTCTATCACATTTTTTTCCTCTTTATTAATTGGTTAAATTTGTTTCCTTGTAGTATATGCTATATCGTAACGAACAGCGATGTGAATGAAAATGGAAATGCTTTGAGATTTCACTCATACTGGTAGGAAGTCAATTGTTTGTGAACTCAAACATAGACCATCTTATCGAGTATTTAGATATGAAGTTTCATGTTCATTGAATGAGAAGGATGTAATTGATAATGTTATGATACGGTAAGCATGTAATTTTTAAATATTTTTGTTCAAGCATGCAAGTGAAAATATTATAGAAGTCTAATCATTTTCTCTATTTTGTCTAACTAAATAATAAATGAACAGGCTGACAGCTTTTTTTGAAAGATATTTATCGGAACTATGCTTGAATGAAATTGAGAAGAAAATTTTCATAGTGCATTTCTTTTATATCTCTACTTGGATCTTTTTATTTGCAATCCTAATAATATCCACTTGACAGTGCTGGAGATGTAGATTCTCGCTATTTGGATAGCATGATCGCGAAAATCGGAGATCATGAAATATCTCCCGAGCAAATAAGGTTATTCCTTCCCAGGGTTAATTGGGAACACCTTTCTTCCATGTATGTCCAAGGACGGTCTGGTCCTGAATGTGAATCGCGGTAACCACTTCTTTTTATCGTATTAATATAAAACTTGTACTTCAATCCTTCAAAAATTCAGTCTACTACTTTATCTAAATACAATTTGCTGATTGATTCAGATGGATGAACTGTGAGGACCCGTTAATTAATCGTCAGTCTTGGAGTGTACAAGAAGATAAGAAGCTTTTATACGTAGTTCAGAACGAGGGATTTAGTAACTGGATTGACATTGCTGGGCTACTTGGAACAAATAGGACGCCTTTTCAATGTTTGTCGCGTTTTCAGAGGAGTCTTAATGCATCTATAATAAAAAATGAATGGACGACTCCAGAAGATGACGAACTTCGTATTGCTGTATCAGAGTATGGCGAGACTAACTGGCAGCTTGTTGCTTCTACACTCGAAGGAAGGACTGGTACCCAGTGCTCAAATAGGTTAGTTAGTTATCAACTGCATCCACGCTATTATAACTATTTTGTACTACTATTTTGGGAAGTTATTGGAGAATCCCTACTTTATAATGCTTGTTACATTTGCTGATTGATTCAGATGGAAGAAGTCGTTGAACCCACTGAGGGAAAGGGTTGGGAAATGGGCTCCAGATGAGGACAAGCGTCTCAAAATAGCTGTTAGGCTATTTGGGGCCAAAAATTGGAATAAGATAGCTAGATTTGTGCCTGGAAGGACGCAAGTACAATGTCGAGAAAGGTATCGTTAGACATACACCCGCCCACACACAGTTTCCCATGTTTTGTTTGGTTTACTTTTTATAAAACAAGGTTTTGTTTCGGTGACAGATGGGTTAATTGCTTAGATCCGTCACTTAATATGAACGAGTGGACCGAAGAAGAGGATTCGAAGTTGAAAGAAGCAATTGCTGAACATGGATATAGCTGGTCTAGAATAGCTGCATGTATTCCCCCACGCACTGATAGTCAATGTCGAAGGTACTGCAGCAACCTTTATTTCACAAATAGACCATCTTTTTATCCTTCATATTTTATTTATTTATTTATGAACAGGAGATGGAAGGTGCTGCTTCCGCATGAGGTTCCTATGCTACAAGCAGCCAGAAAGATGAAAAAGGCTGCCTTAATATCCAACTTTGTTGATCGGGAGGAGGAGCGTCCTGCTCTCACTGCCAGTGATTTTATCCCACCACCTCTGCTGATTAAGTCAGCTCCCAAGCCCAATGAAGCTCATTTAAGCACAAAGAATAAAACACAAAGGTCTGCCTTCTAAATGCTTTTTGGGTTGTTTTTTTTTCTTATATTATTAACTTGTTAGTTTACTCTGAACAGGTTGCCACCAGAGCACCATGGGCATGATACCTCATCTGGGTATGCTCTTGTCCATCTCCAAAACCCAATACTTCTTTGTTCTATGATAACTGCAAAAAGTTCCAACTTCAGATGTCTCATATCATCTGCAGGGTTTCATTTTTGTGGGTAAACGTTTAAGATAGATCACTTAGTCGCCCAATATCACCTTGCTCCTAATGTCATCGTCACAACTGCCGGATAGCATTGTCAATATCACCTGTACCCTTGCATTTCATATTATCAATTTCATTGAACATCCTTGGTATTTTTCAGTGCCAAATAGCATTGTCGTTGTATGAGTTTATGAAAGTTATTGCTGATTATGAACTTTTCTGTGTCAAACTGCAGAACTGTGTTTAAAATTAGATCTAGGAGGGCTAGAAAGGTTACTCCTACTGAAAAAGTATTGAATTTAACGGATGGAGATGATAATGCTGACGTCACATGCAATGGAAGATCGAAGAACAAGCGACCATCATTGAAGAACAAGTCAAGCATCTTGGCGAGAGACACAGAATTACACAACAGTGAAGGAACCAGAGCATCTGATGGGGACAATGCTGATGAAATCAAAGGGAAAGTCGCTGGAAAGCAGAAGCGGAAACGAAGGTATAGACTTCAAGTAAAATTCTGACTTTTAGCTTGCTAAAAAAATCACAACTTGATAATATCTCACAAAGAAGAACGTGTCCTTGTGATTATTAAAAAGTGAACCATCTTTGTACCATCATACTTGACACACTGTATTAAAACGGCCGTAATACTTAGAAAGATCCCAAAAAACCTTTGTAACCAGTGTACTTGGATTTTAACTTTACAAAAAAGCATTGTACTTGCAGGTGGGATATACCGGTTTGGTTTAGTTGATTATTATTACTAATTGTTTTTGATGAATTGGGTTCACCTCAATTTGCAGAGGCAAGAAAGAGTATGAAGAAATTTTGGAAGCTGATGCTATTTCAAAGGAAAACACCATGAGAAGAGAAGACGAAGATTGTGAGTTGGCAGAATCTGAAGTTGATGATGTCCAGATGATTGGTGTCTCCCAGGAAAGAAGCATAACCGATCCATGTTTACTTGAGGTTCTTGCGAATGAACCTTGTTCCTGTCGGAACACGAGTAGGGAAGTTAAAAAAACATATAAGAGGAGAAAACGGTCAAGTGTAGCATCATCCAAAAGCAGCAGTGTGGTTAGAAAAGAAGGAAGTGAGATATTAGGAGGAGGAGAAGAAGCGGAAGATGGAGAGACACTTGCTAGCTTCTACAGGAAAGTAAAGAAAAGGAGGCTCGAAGGCCGCTAAAAGTGAAGCAGAAAGATTATTATGTTGTTTGTTGACCAAATGTGTGATTATTCCAAAAGTAGACAAGGTATGTATGTTGTTTTATCTACTTTTGATAGGATTTTTTGATGATCAACTTTTCAGGCATGGTATACTTTGAACCCTACCTCCAGGTGAGATGTACTGAGCTACTGAGCTGGTTTGGTTTACTTGTTAACTATGTTTGTTACTGGTTTGGTTTGGTTTGCTTGCATGTTATCTTAGTTTCTTTTGAGAAAAGCTGAATAGGACCTAGTTTTCTTATCAAATCTCAATGATTTTATTGAATAAGTTGTGCTGCCGAGTTAGTTTACGTGACGTAAATCGAGGTTGAAAAATTAATGAAGAGCTTATAAGGGGTTGTTTGGTTGGTTTTTCATTAAATCCTGTATGGATATAGATGTCTGTCTGGATTATGATATCTTGCTGTTTGTTTGTTGTGCTGAACAAACCATCTGAACGTCAGAAATGACTGTTTTACCCTCATTGTGTATTTAACATTGATTAACATAACTGCTCGGTAAATGTGCTGAATGGTTTATTCTTAACGATAAATATTATCAATTAAACAAATTTTAAAATAAAAAACTTTATGAAACAATTTTTAGCCTATTTCTACTTTGGCAGCACAATATTCTCTTCTCAGTTAAATGGTGCAATTAAAGATTCAAACAGAGGCATATTAGACCAATTTTCCCCCTTTTAACTTCTAATCATATTAGTATCACTTATTCCCACTAATCAACTAAACCTCAAATATCACAACTCTCGTCTGCTAAATCATCTGCGAATATCAATGGTAGCATCTATTCATCTATACTAAATCCAGATTCTTCAGAAACCCATAATTAGAGGTGGCAAAAACCGACACGACACGCTAACCCGACATGAACCCGACACGAAATAAACGAGTTTGGGTAATACATTTCAACCCGTTTAAGTAAACGGGTTGACACGACACGACACGAAAATTAAACGGGTAAGGTTAGGGTTAAAAAATTCAACTCGAAATTGATCCGTTTAACCCGTTTAAATTAGGCCATTCTTTGAACAATTAAATATGGGCTTTGACTATTATCTAGTTATGTATGAACAATTAAATATGGGCTTTGACAATCAAATTTTTAGTTTTAAAGTTTCTGCCATGTTATTAGAAAATCAACCGTTGGTTCAAATGAGGTGTACGATATACCGTTAGAAAGATTAGAATGTCCTTAAGAACTGTTATGAAGAGTTAAAGTCCTAATTATGAGTTTAAATGTGTCAAAACACTGAGTTTTCACATTGTACACAAGAACCTGCACACTGTTTTTGTAAAGGTTGTAGCGGTCTGATTATAGCTCCGAATTGCATGAATCCAGTTTCTGTGGAATCCTAAGATATCAATGAACAACTTTCATTTAGATGATCGTGTCCAATTTGGCTTTTAAATGGAAGAAATGTATTGTAACTTATGGCATATAGGAGCTGTCAATTATGAGTTTTAAAGTTTCTGTCATGTTATTAGAAAATTCATAGAAAATCAACCGTTGGTCCAAATGAGGTGTACGATATACCGTTGGAAAGCTTAGAATGTCCTTAAGAACTGTTATGAAGAATTAAAGTCCTAATTATGAGTTTAAATGTGTCAAAACACTGAGTTTTTGAATCAGCTCACATTGTACACAAGAACCTGCGCACTGTTTTTGTAAAGGTTGTAGCGGTCTGATTATAGCTCCGAATTGCATGAATCTAGTTTCTGTGGAATCCCAAGATATCAATGAACAACTTTCATTTAGATGATAGTGTCCAATTTGGCTTCTAATTGGAAGAAATATATCGTAACTTATGGCATATAGGAGCTGTCAATTTCTGTATGTTTCACAAGGAAGTGGGATTTCCTCCCATCCCACATTGGTGGGAAACAAAAACCTTATGCTCTATGCCACTATAAGTATGATCTCACCCCTTGTATTTTCATTTGCATCACCCCCCTTGACCCTAGCTTGGTGGTTTGAGTCCGGTGGCTTGGACCCTCTAAGTTGGTGCACCCTATTATGTTGGAGCACCCTATTAAAAGTTTTATATTTATAAATGTTAAATGGGTTAAACGAGTTAAATGGGTTAAACGGGTTAAATGGGTTAGTGGGTTAAACGGGTTAGTGGGTCGTGTCGGGTTGGACGGGTTAAATTAGGTCATGTTCAGGTTGAGATTTTCTGACCCGTTTATTAAACGTGTCGTGTTCGGGTTAGGCACTCTCAACCCGTTTAACCCGTGAACCCGACACGAACCCGACACGACATGACCCGTTTGCCAGGTCTACCCATAATCTTGATTGAGAAATTTTTGGTCAATGATAAAAACGAAACATGGTCAAACAGGAGAGAGGCATCGGCAATAGGAGAACCCTCATTTTGAATTTATGGATACCATGGAGAACCCTGGGACAAACTTGAAAAGCAAACACAAAATCCAATTACAAAATAAAGAGGTAGGGCATCGATAGCAACAGGAGAGAAAGGAAAGGCATCAGCAAGGAGAGGCATCATCGATTTTGACCTAAAAATCTTTCTTTTTAATCCTCTTTCAACGATGGAAGTAAACGTTTACCGTACACTTGAAATTAGGGTTTTTGATTTCAAGTTTTTTAGTGTTCTTCCCCCTTTTTTGTACCGTATTGAATTGATGTCTTGAAATCGAAGCTTTTTTCCGGAAACCACCAAGAACACCATCATCGCAATATCTTGAACCTGCAACATAGATTTGGGGCAGGGCATCAACAGGAGAGGCATCATCAACGTGGAGGCAGCATGGAGGAGCATCAGGTTTCTCGATGGGAAGAGCAGGGAGGAGGAGGGAGGTGTCACTGGTCAGGTTTCTCGATGGGAAGAGAATGGAGGGACGGTGTGAGACTTTCTAAAACACAGAGGGGTAAGATGGGAAAGATGGTGTCTGTCTTCGTAAGTGTACCCCTTGATAACTTATTCGCTCAACTCACTTCCAAATCATTAAGCCACTTCCAAACACCATGATATGGCTGAGCGAATAAGCTGAAGAGCCCATTAAGCCACTTCCAAACAGGCCCCAAGTAAAACATGATCTAAAAACAATTGGCATACCGCTAAATGTTCAACATAATAAATGCATGAACATTGGACATCCCCAAATAATCTAAAGTCAACCGATAATCATTTACATTATCATTTATCTAACTTGTTACTAAAGTTCTTGAATTGTTTTGTACTCATCAAGCTTTAATAAAATGGTCACAAAATCAGGATTCACCTTCTTAAACTGACCATATATCTATCGCACAATGGTATCAAATTGTCACATCCCTCTAAAAGGTTCTCGGGAAATCTGGAATATTCCGGATCAATCAAAATATTGAAGGAACCTTGGAGAAGATGCAAGAGGATTCAAGCCAGCATCAAGAGGGACCAAACCTATTCTAAAAGGATCCATATCTTTCAAGGGATTGTGTCTCTAGATCCTTCCTTGTAAATATCTAGTAGAATAGTCTAGATGGAGTTTTTAGAAAGATTCATAAACAGATAAACTAGTATAAATAGGGATAGTATTACATTTCTAAAACACACTCTATTTTCTACACTTTGAGTAACAGAAGCATAAAGTTCTCCCAATCTTCTTAGCATTTTTGTTTCCTCACCTTTACTCGGTATTCTTGTAGTTTGGTTGACTTAGTCCGAGCACTAAGGTCACATGCGAGCTTGTGAAGACAACTCCGTGAAAAATGGTATCAGAACGAAGGTTTGAGGTGATGAAATATATTTTCAAAATGAAGCACTTTTTGACTTATGAATCTAAGAACATTCATAATCGAGAAATGAATAAACATTGTTATGTTTTGAATAACCAATGAAAATATTGTCAAATAACTTTGTATTAGCCTCAATCGTTTAGGCACATTTTATATCTTTTCTGTATCTTGTATTCGTGTTTAACAAATTAGATTTTTGTTAATACTCCTTCCTTTAAAAAAACATTGAAAACAATGTTAAACTTTCTTCTTATCTTGTGAGGATACGATTATTAAGCCCACAATAGAAATGACAAACACACAAGTATTGTAGAGAGGGGGGGGGGGGGTGAATACAATACACACAGAAAATACTTAATTTAATTCTTATTGATTTCTCAAACCAAGAATTATACTTAGAAAACAAGATTGTTACGGAGAAGATCAAATAAAATCTATCCTAACAATCTTTTACAAAAAAGAAATAAAACTTGAAAAACACTAAGTTCAAATCAATGCAAGTTTTGAGAGAGAATGAGGAGTTGCCGATTTCTGCTGATCACTTAGAAAACTCTTGAAAGCTTAACCTTGCATGGAAGGAGTCTTCTGCCTTAAATACTCTCATGTGCATTAAATGCATGAGACACTTGTCACATTAGGATTGAAGATCGGAGTTGTTCTTGAAAAAGGACAATATATAATTTTTGTCTTATTATGGGTCAAAGATGTGTTGCAGACCTTGTTGTAGACCATTTCTGAAAAGGTGAAAATGACAAATATATTTTCTACCAGTTTATCAAATAATGTCTCCATTAAGTACAAAATAAGGAATTTTTGTATAGACTTTCTTAGCAAGGGACAAGGGATCGTTTCCTCGATGAGCTGGGGAAATGTCCGATTTGTCACAAATAGGCAGGAGATAGCTTAGTTAAAATCAGGAAGTTCACCTTTCGATCTGCATTGGTAGATTAAGAGGATTAAGGGGTTGTTTACTAAACGATAACCGCATTTATCGGGTCACTTTACCTTATCGAATGAACATGACAAGTTATAACTCTATTTTTAGAGTTATTATTTCCTTTTATTTTTATTTTATTTTGTCAAGTTTTAGTCATTTTTCTTCTTAAATCACCCATTCTTGGCCTTATTCCCAAAATTGAGCAAAAAGAGTGAACTACAATTTTTATAAACCATTTAGTAGGTTTTTTCTGCACTTTCACGTATATTATGCAGTGACTTTGGGAGTGCCCACTCCGGTTCCCACTGACGAGCCAAGAAGAAGACAAATAAATTTCAAAAATCAACTTGAAGTCAATACCGGAGAATGGAAGCATCGATGGCAGCAGAAGAATGGGAGAAAAGCAAAAAGAAGCATGTCTCCTACAAAATGGCATTTGCATTATTTTGATGAAATCAATGGTACTTTAAAGTTGCTTTTGGGAAAAGGTGAAGTGACCATAGGATAATTATCTACAAACTCTTGGAAGGAAGTTTTGCTCAAGGGAATTAAATCTTATACGATTCTGGTATTTTACCAACTATTACTTGCTGTGACGATCATAGTGGCCAGTGTACACTTGCGCTTCCCACTGTGGATAGTTTGCATCCCGCTTGGTACGTGCGAAATATGTGATTAATCGCAGTGGGATGCAAACTATCCACAGTGGGAAGCGCAAGTGTACACTGGCCACTATGATCGTCACAGCAAGTAATAGTTGGTAAAATACCAGAATCGTATCCACAGGGACTGGGCAATCAATACACTATTGTTCTCATGAGCTTCCTTTTACAAGTTTCAATTAGAGAGGAAGCAATAAGTTGGTTGTTTTGTTGGAATGCTATTTCTAACGAGTTACTTAAGATTTAAAAGGAGGAATGTAGGTTAGATTTTCCCTAGATTTTATATTAAATACTTGATCCAGAAGAGTGCTCACTGCACTTGTGCAGAGTGGGCACTCCTGTTAAAGAAGCCCGGTTACACAAATACTCACACCTCCTAGTAAAAATCTCATACTTTTAGTCCTTACTGTTTTGTCAATGGTAATCTCAGAATGGACCTTTTCAGGTCTCGATGGAATGTGTAGAGACAAATACTCAAAGTGTTTTTAAATACACAAACTAGCTTGCCTACTACTCCAGTGGGTTGAGATTATCTCACTGTGCAGACCCCACTTTCGTGAGTGTCATAAGAATTCTTTCGAATTCCCTAGCATCATCCAAGCTCGTGTCACTGCGTTCTACTCATTTCTGAGTTAAGAACTAGACTTTAGATCCTCACAAGTGATCGGCTTGTTCACATCATTGGGCAATAATCGAGAGTGAATGACCAAAACAATAAATATTCAAAGTATGAAGATTACTCAAGCATTTTTCATAAAATCTATGTACTTTTCCTTCCTACATCCCAAAGGATGTTTAGCTCATATTTAAAGAAGTAAAGAAAATAAGGGATGAAAAGTTGCAAGCAATCATACTAAAATACAAACTTTGATTAAAATCCGCAGTGGGCACTGCAGGAACAGCACTGCTACAGAATCGTAATTTACTTCAAACTAAAAGCTACACTAGGAATTAACTTGTAGAAAATTAAAGATTACTTCAGTGAATTCTATAGCTAAACTAAAACTAAAATGCACTAAATGTGTGGTAGATGGATGTGAAATAAATGAACCCATAACCTCTTTATATACTTAGAGGAAAAAGGTGGACAAAACAAAAGTGGGAAATTACCTAAAGGCTAAAACTCAAGGTAGGAGACATAAGATTTAATTCCCTTGAGCAAAGCTTCATTCCAAGAGTTTGTAGATAATTATCCCATGGTCACTTCACCTTTTCCCAAAAGCAACTTTAAAGTACCATTGGTTTCATTAAAATAATACAAATGCCATTTTGTAGGAGACATGCTTCTTTTTGCTTTTCTCCCATGCTTTTGCTGCCATCGATGCTTCCATTCTCCAGTATTGACTTCAAGCTGATTTTTGAAATTTATTTGTCTTCTTCTTGGCTCGTCAGTGGGAACCGGAGTGGGCACTCCCAAAGTCACTGCAGAATATACGTAAAAGTGCAACAAAAACCTACTAAATGGTTTATAAAAACTGTAGTTCACTCTGTTTGCTCAATTTTGGGAATAAGGCCAAGAATGGGTGATTTAAGAAGCAAAATGGCTAAAATTTGACAAAAGAAAATAAAAATAAAAGGAAATAATAACTCTAAAAATAGAGTTATCACAACCTCAAACTTAAACCATTACTTGTCCCCAAGTAATAAAAAGAAATAAAAAAATTTGCATTTTCAGCTTTGAGAAACTTACCAGATTTCACGCCTTGAATGAATCTTGATCTTGCTCCATGGATGCTTCTTTCGGTCCCCACAACTGAATTGTCACTTTTGTGTATTCAAACTATCCTTTCTCTTGTAACAATTGATCCATAGGACTTGATTGGGTTTTGAAAGATTTGTGGCTTTGAATGTGTTTCCAAGGGTTTTGTAGCAACTTTTCCAAACTTGAACCGAGAATCCCATTTTGGGATTTTTTATTTTACGAGATATTCTCGTTTTAAGAAGTGAACATTTCTGGGTTTTGCAAGGGTAAACAAGTACACTTCAGGCTTTATTTGGATATGGATATTTTTTTGTGAGAGTGGGTATTCTGATGGTCCAGAATAGGCATACCATCGTTTTCTGGGAGTGGGCACTCTGATGGTCCAGAACAGGCACACTATCATTTTCTTGGAGTGGACACTCTGATTTTTTTGTTTTTTTTGGAGGGGGTACTATCTACCCACCTCAAACTTAAGACTTCACAATGTCCTCATTGTGACTAGACTGGAAGTCCCCACCTCAAACTTAAAATTGCACAATGTCCTCATTATGACTTTGAAAGTAAGAACGAAGAGGTGGTTGGGTTACAAAAGGGTCGTGTTTGGGCAAGTGTATGCAAAAATGGCCTATATCATTTCAACTTGACAAGTTGAGGATCTAGAACTTACAAAAGTGAGTTTTTTAGTTCGGAGTCCGAAAGTTGTGCACCTTGAAATGGAAAAGGATCAAAAAACATTCAAACAAGAAAATGATTAGTGTTAGTCCCAGATGGCTTAACAAGTATTGTAGAAGGGGGGTTGAATACAATACTAAAAAATTTCACAATTTTAATTCTTTTATTGAAAAATCTTTCAACTAGAATTACACAAAGAAACTTAAAGACTGTTGCGGAAAAGAACAGATAAACTATTCTAACAATCTTTCACAAAGTATACTAAACAAAACAACCAAGAACACTGAGAGCAAAGCTATTAAGTTATCAAGCAATATGGAGATTTCTTGCACTGAGAGAATTCCAGAAAGCGTAGTTTGCATGGGCATATCTTCTTCCTTTTATAGTGGCAAGGAGTGTACAAGCATTGAATGCTTGGGACACTTGTCATCATCATATTTGCTGAGGATGTTGACTTCTGAAAAGCTGAGATGTCCTTATCACCTTTTACTAGGTACTGGAAATAGAGCCCATGCTGAAGAAAAGGACTTTAACTGATAACGGATAAAACGACAAACAGTCACTTTTATCTGTCAAAGGATATTGTCCCATAATAAATGATCTTCTTGATGTGTATTCTAAGACAATCACACCGATGAGGTTTCACCGATATAATTGACTTTGGAACTTGAAACAATCTGCAGAGAGAAGATCTTTTATTTGATAACACAAGGATCTCACCGATTTCAGCATCCTTATCGGTGAGAGGAGACTGACCGACAGAGGATATGTCGGTAGAAGGCTTGTCCACCGATTTGTTGAGAACAAGATCGGTGAAGGGTTGTCCACCGATTTGTGACAACAAATCGGTGAAGTATTGTCCACCGACTTGTAAGAACCAATTCGGTGGAGGGATTGTCCACCGATTTGTAAGAACAGAATTGGTGGAAAATGACTTGGTTGAGTGCAAAGAAGAGTCTTCTATTTTCCACAAGTAGAATGTCTTCAAGCTTGGTTTCGGTTGATCTTCGACTTCACCGAACAGTTGATATCTTTGTACAAGTCATCTTTAAAAGAACCATGCTACAATATTCTAAGTAAGATGTAAGGGAGAACATCGGAGAGTCAATTTCAAATCTAGGTGACCCAACAATCTCCCCCTATTTGAATTTGAGCTCTTCTCTTAGAAAATTTAAGAGTATATAAAAGTAAAATGCATTTTGACCCTTTTTACTCTTTTGGGGTTCTTTTCACATAGACCATTCTTTTTGTTCTTTTGATCTATTTTCCTTTTGTATGAGTATGTATACTATATATTGTATTTACAAGTAAATTTAAGTAAGGTTATGTACCGAAAAAAAAAATTCAAATAGAAAGGTACTTGTATTTAGATAAGTTTTCTCGTACAAATGTAAGAAGAGAAACAGACTTTTACAAGCACCATTGAGAGAGAGAACCTACTTCTTGGAAGTTTGACGTTGCTTGATTTCGTCCAACAAGTTTCGGTAGAACGGCTGAGCTTCAGGGATGTTGGGAAAGAGGTTGGAAATGCCTTGAAGAAACACGGTATCGGCGATAGGAATTTGAGCAAATCTGAAGAAGGCACGATGGCCGAAACCATCATTGAAGAACAGTCCAGGAATCGGTGAGAGGCTCAAGGTTGTGGTAGGATAAGGCACAGATGAGGGGAGGGACAGATTTAGGTTGCTTACATTTGGAATTTTCCCTTCACTTGCCATTTCTTTGAACACCTTGTCGATAGGATTCTTGACTTTGGGAAGACGGATTTCTTCTTTCATCGATTGAAGTCTCGCCCTTTCATCAGAGGACAGGATGATATTGTGTTTTCTTTTAATCTCCTTCATCTTTTCCATCAGTCCTTCAATGCATTTGATAAAAAACGTCTTTCTTTGGGTTTGCACTTCTGACCAAGTTTTGAGAGATCTCATACCATTCGGGAAGACCGTAATGTTGGAGGTTAACATCTCTCACACTTTTCATTGATCTGTCTTCTCTGTCGATGATCATCCTGATATCCTTTGGGTTGGCTCTGGAGGTAGCAATTTTGACATTTGTGATCGGGGATTTGGACATTCGGTGGTACATTGTAATAACCGGGTATTTTATCGATTTAATTAATTTTTATAATTTTGGTTTTAAGGTAAATTTAGGATTAGTATTATGGAGTTATAAGTTAAAGGAGTATACTGTAATTTTTATTGGAAGTTGGAGGGTAGATTGTGCCAATTAAGAGAAGTTTGGGGTTCGTTTGGTAAATATCTATAATATCTAGATATTATAGATATATGTATATTATGTGTGTGTTTGTGTGGGAATTAAAAAGAGAAAGAGAGAGTGAGAGACGTCAGAGAGAGATAGGAGAAAGAAGAAGAGAGGAAGAAGAAGAGAGAGTTTCAACTAATGATTTAAGTTATCATCTTCAAGGTATAGTCTCTCATCCTTATTCTTCTTTACTTTTTCTCCATTTTTGGTTAGATTAGCATATGGTGTGGATTGGTTAATCATATGTTACTTGAGTTTTAATCCATGAGGTAGATTGCAAATAATGTTGGGATTGATTCCATATGAGTTTTGATCAATCAGTAAGATGCTTCATCTTGAATTCTTGATAAATCTCAATTTTTCCATGGATAGAGTTTTTGGGTTTAAAATTGGGTTGAGTGCATATGGGTTTAGAGTTGTTACATGGATTTCTCCATGTTATTTGATGTTAAAACCTCAATTTATGATGCTAAAAATCCATAGAAATGAGCCAAAACGACTTGGAATTGTTTAGGGTTCGAGTTGGGGTGTTAAGAGCTGAAAAAGGGGTTGTTTGCTGTCAAACAGAGGTCTGCGCCGATCTCGGCGCCTATGGGTTGGCGCCACAATCGGCGCCAAGCACTGTTTCAGCATTTTTCCGATTTTGTTTCTCGCGTACCGGAGTCGTTTTAAGGCGCAATATAGGGGTATGGGTACTCGTTTTGAGTGTAAGATAGCATTTGAGCACATTGAACATATTTGTAAGTGCCAATTACAAACCCAAAGTCTTTTGATTGATGTCGGTTGTCCGGTTTCTAGCTTGGTTGTGTTTCGGGAGTGTCCGGTGAGTTGTTAAGGTTGTCAATTGTCATAGTGAGTCTTGTATACATATAAGTATATGGATTTCATTAATGTGTATATATTACAGGCTCGGTTGCCCCTCGTTAGTGTGGCTTGGGTGGTGTTCGGTTGTGGCATTATTTGCCGGTTTTGCTCAATTGTATCGTTTGCGCGTGTGTGGCTTCAAACTATCATCAAGGTGAGTTTTACTTTAAACGTTTTCAACTGGAGAATATATATATACAGGTGTTTATATACATATGAGTATGTGTGGATTGAGAATGTGTGGAATATATGTATATATGTGTTTATATATATATATAAAAAGGATATGTGTGATGGTGTGGTATATCGTATATTGAGATACGATTGAGTATATGCTTTTAAATATAATATAATGAGATGTTATATTTATGTAAGTATTATACTACACGAGAGCACGCCGAACTATGCCGGCTGAAGTGTGTGTCGTAGTTGTTGTACGGCGTTGTTGGTCGTAGTTGTTGTACGGCGTTGTGTGTCGTAGTTGTTGTACGGCGTTGTTGGTCGTAGTTGTTGTACGGCGTTGTGTGTCGTAGTTGTTGTACGGCGTTGATTTATTAGTTGGCTTGCTACCAACTAATATGGCCATGGGAACGAGGATGAGGATGAGTGGAGCACGATGCACGAGTCTTGTTTGGTATTTATATGTGTGTGGTATATGTGGTATTTATATACAAAAGGTATATGTGTGTATGGGCGAAAGGTTTTATAACGATTTTGGAAAGGACCGGGATTAACTCACTAGACCCGTTTGGTCTAACCCTCATTTTGTTTTCAAAAATATGTTTTCCAGGTTGAGGATTGGCGAAGGAGAGGATAACGTGTAGGAAGCTTTTGATGGACATTGATTAGGAAGCTTAATGTATTTTGTAGTTTCGAGACCGAAGGGACCGTTTGTGGTTTATTATGTATCTTTTATTATGAATGTAATGAAGTTATGCAATGTATGTTATTTGTTGCATGTTTGGGGAACCGAGTCGTTACATACATGGTCTTTTTGTACCAACTTATTTCTTCATTCTTTTCTTTTTCAATAGCACTCAGCACCGATTTTTGGGTTAAGAGAGGATCGGTAGACTTCACTTTGATGGCCTCTTCTTGTGCAGCTTTCAAAGATAGAGCTCTGGAGTCATCTAAATCTTTTTGAGCAAGTCTGGCTTCCTCAATTTCCTGAGGAGTCAGACCGAGGTTGGATTCCTGAGATTGTAGAGAAGGAGGCTTTAACTTTAAAGTTTGGGCATCAGCAGGTCGATTCCCATATTTTGTCAACTCCTTCTTTTTCTTTTCTTCTTCGGCCAACTGTTCAGCAGTGAGGGTTTTCTTGCCTTTGTCTTTGGGGGTTTTAGAAACTTGCTCCCCCTCAGACGTTGCCTTACTTTTCACTCCTGATGGAGACTTGGTCGGTGTGGAGATTTGATCAGTGGTACCTGCAGTTTTCGGTGAGGGTATAAGAGGTGTTTCGGTGGCCTGAGGTGATGATTCGGTGGAGGATGAAGATGTTTCGGTGGTGGGTGAGGTTTCGGTGGAGGGTGAGGATTTTTCGGTGGTGGGTGAAGGCTTGTTGATGATAGATCTCTTAATTGAAGGCATTTTTGGATGATCAAGAGTCTTCTCCCCCTCAGCAGCAGCCGGAACCTTAAAACCCAACTGTTTAAAAACACTATCAAACTTGGTGTGAAGATGATCCAAGCTGTGATTGGTGTCACCGGAGATCATTGAAAAATCACCCAAGTCCATTTCCCATTGAGCTTTCTCCAGCATGTTGTCAGCTTTGGTGTGAAGAGAGCTAAGAGAATCGGTGATGCTTTTGCCAAGATCCTGATGAGTTCTGGCCTCTTCAATAAGTCTCTGAAGTTCAGTATCTTTTACTGTAGAAGAAGTCTTGAAAGCATCGAATGAAGCCGCAATGTTGGAGTGGGAAGTGGTCAAAGTATCCACTTTGTTGGCTAATAAGGCCAAATTGTCAGACAGAGACCGAAGAGTTTCACGAAGAGCATCGGTAGGGGGAGGATTTAGAGCTCGTAGATGGGGTTCGGTTGGTGCCAAACTTGAGTGAGGTAGAATTCGATCCTCAATAAAGTGAGAGGAAGTCGATTGAACCCAGGAAGGTTCGGTGTAAAGTAACCGATGTCGGGGAGAGAGCGGCTTCGGTGGTGGGGAGGGGGGTCGGTGGAGATGTTTTTGGTGGGAGTAATCTGCGTTGAGGGAGGCTCGGTGTGAATTTCGTCGGTGGACGGGATGGTTCGGGGAGAACCAGTGTCCTCCAAAAGAAATTCAAAGAAGTCATTGGGGGGGGGATTTGGGGGGGAACTCAGATCGAGTTGTGCTTCATCATCGATCATAAACTGACCGGGTGAAAGGCCGTGCAGTGACAAGTCAACTCCTTCGAGGGGAGAGTCCTCGAAGTCATCTCTACCACCCGAAGATGTGAGGGAAGAGGCATGCGGGTGCTCCATTTCTACAACTGTAGTCTTTTGAGAGACTACAGAGGAGTCGGTGGGGATAATGACGGATTCCCTTGGCCCGGAGGGGTGAAGTTCAACAACTGGCGATTTTCGAGAATCGACAGTTGGATTAGACGGTTGGGCCGATGGTGTCCGAGACCTCTTTGAAAGAGATCTCGAAGGGGAAGTTGAGTGCCTCCGCTTACGAGATGGGGATTGAACCGGGGAAGCCTCCGAGGGATTTCTCGGTGGCATAGTTCGAGAAGCGGGTGCGGAGGTGTCGGGGGCCGTACGTTGTTTCTTTTTTGCGCCGCCCGACTTTACTCGAGAAAGGGAAGAAGGGGCCACTACAACTTGGGGTGTCTCGGAAACTTCCGGGTGTTGAAACCCGGGAGCTTCCGCATCACCCCAGTGAAGATCGGGAGATAAAGCGAAAGAGATCATACCTTGGCGTAAGGGGAGATCAGTAGCTAGATGGCCAATATTGAGCGTCTTTTGGCCAACAAAAGGTGATGACCAATCGTAGATGAAGCGAGGAGTTTTAGACTTATGATCCGCATCCAAGACCGCACTGAGTTTGTGTTGAAGGATCATGGAGATGAAACGAGGGTATGCGACATAACACCTTTTCGGGTGTTTGATTACTTCAGCCAGCTCAGTGAAGAAATACTGAACAAAGTCCACCTTTCTTTGAAAAATCAGTGCATGAGAAAGCTTTGTAATATAAGATGGGGATTGGTCTTGACCACTTGTCTTTCTAGAGAGACAATGGATCACATGAGCAAAGAAAAAGTTCCAAATCCCACCCATATGTTTGCGAAGAAGGGTACCTGGTCCTTTAGAAGACTTGGAAGCTTTATCCTCATAATGTTGGACATAGCCAATAGTGTTGATGACTTGCTCAAGAAAGTTGTTGACATGCATGTCCACATATTTTGAAAAGGCTTCGATCCGGAGAGCACGACGGACATCATCCACGCCAAAAGTAACATCGTGATCACCCTCTTCGTCAGAAAAGATATGTAATAACCATGTATTTTATTTAATTGTATAAATTATAGTATTATAGTTTAAAATGGATTTAGGATAGTTATGAATTTTAAATACTTTATTTTAGTATTTTATGGAGTAGAAGTTAAGGGGTAAGTTATAATTATTATTTGAAAGTTTAAGGGTTAAAGTTGCCATAAGAGGAAAGTATGGGGTTCATTTGGTAAGAGTGAAGATATTCTTCACCCAAACCGACTCATCCTTTTAGGTTAGATGAGATGTCTCATTTAGAAACATTCTAGCAAAACCCAAAAGTGTTGTGTGTGTGGTGTTTTACGGCAAAAAGAGAGAGGAGAGAAAAGAGAGAAAAATTAAGAAGAAGAAGGAAGCTGTAGATTTGTTGCTGGAATTAGAAGGTTCAACTTGTGAAGATTAAAGGTATGTAACCTCTTAATCTACCCTTTTGTTTAGATAAAGTTTTATGTAAGTTTTGATGGGTTTTGATGATTTATGGATGAGTTGGGAAATCTGAGCATATGGTTAGGTTATGTTAATAGTCTTAAACATATTTGCATAATTTCAGTAACATGCATAGCTTAAAAGATTAGATTTCTGGGTTTAGATGAACACAATGGACTGAGACATTCAAGCAAGTTGCAACAGTGGGTTGCGACATGGTTGAATATTGCGATCTTCATGAATGTCGCAACCTTGAGTTGCGACTTGCTCATGAAGTCGCAATAGTGGGTTGCGATTTCGTGCTATGTCGCAGTAGATGGTTGCGACTTGGCATTGTGACGCAGTAGTTGGTTGCGACTTGAGGGAGTTGTCGCAGTAGTTGGTTGCGACATGGTTCAGTGTGTTGCGACATGAGGTATCTCAATAGTTGATTGCGACTTGAGTCGAAGATTTCAGGATTTTAGAGATTGCAGTTTTTAAAAGAAATATTTGTATTTATTTGATACAGATTCTGTGAAACTGAACTGAAGAATTTAGGGTGCTCAGTAAATAGCTTGGGAGGATTTTGGAAATAAGCGAAACAAGTGAGTTTTTATTAAAATGTTTTCAAATGGAATACATATATGTGAATGAGTGTAATATTGTGCATATGGTGTTTATATGAGTATTACATTGTATGGGTGCTAGTTGGCCGGGCTTAGGACCGGTGAAAGTTGGCTGTATAGAGGGACAATGGTGTTGGTTGTATTTAGTACATCGGTGTAAAATAATTAATTGGCTTGCTACCAATTAATATGGCCAAGAGAAAGAGAAAGAGAAAGAGATGGAAAGATACATGATACATGAGTCATAATTGGTATTCTTATGTGAATTATGTGTATGATGTTGTGCAAATGTTTTCTTTAACTAACGGGGATTTCTCACTAGACCTCAAGGTCTAACCCTCATTTTTGTTTTAAAATATGTATTCCAGGTCAAGGAGCAAATAAGGGACAGTGATAGGATATATCATGTTTAGCTTTTTGGAAGATGCATGATTATGAAGATTCGAGATGTGTTTTGTATCTGTTATGTTATTATGACGTTATGTACTTTATTACAAAAAGTTTGTACTGAAAGACCTATCTTGTTAAGCTAAGGGACCGTAAATGAAATATGATGTGATTTGTGGTGAAATTATGTTATCAAATATATGTTATTTGTATATTGGGAAACCGGGTTGTTACAGATGGTATCAGAGCCCTAGTTTAAGGGATTTAGGTATTAGTATCTGTACCTAGACTTAAACTGCATGTGAAGTAGGATGTCCCTGTTATTGTAGAACCTTGGGATGTTAAATATAAAAAGGTAGAAGGAACATCATGTAAGGTAATTTCAGATTACACCTGGCCAGTGTAATTGTGATCTTACAGGTACATGTTTGGACTGGAATACATTGTTATATGGGGTATGTGCTTACATGTATATTAACCTTGTCTGAATCAACAGAATGGCAAGCGGTATGAGACAAACGAATCGGGAAGGGGAAGGAAATCCGAATAGATCCAATCCAACAGCCGGAGGAAGGGGAAGAGGGGGAGAAAGAGGCAGAAGCAGAGTTGGGGGCAGGGTTCAGGGGCGCGGTACTGAGTTTGTTACGAGAGACGACTTAGCGGCTGAAATGGGAAGATTACAGGCAAGTATCCAGGCTATGTTTAACCAGACTCATAATACGGAAACGGAAAGACCAGATCCTAACTTTGAAGACGAGATGCCTATCACACCTACTGTCACATCAGTACCAAGAAGGTGTGACTATAAAATGTTTTTAAGCTGTAAACCACCAACTTATGGAGGGGATAGAGATCCAGTAAAGGCGATGCGGTGGCTGAAGGAAATTGAAGCTGTATTTAAAACCAGCAAATGTGCGGAAGAGGATAAGGTGTTATACGGAACTGCAATGTTGAAGGCAGATGCTTTATATTGGTGGGAGGCCCTTATTGACTCTAAGGGATCTGATGTATACTCAACCTTTACTTGGGGAGAATTCTCAAGGGCATTCAAAGAACAGTTTTGTCCTCAAGCAGCAGTCAGACAATTGGAAGAGGAATTCCTGAGCCTACAACAAGGAAATTTATCAGTCAGAGACTATACTGCCCGTTTCCTAGAGAAGTCGAGTTTTGGAGAGTATTATGTTGCCACGGAGAAAATGAAGATGGAAAGGTTCATATTCGGATTGAATTCGGAAATTCGAAAGTTAGTGACTGCAACGAGACCTGATACTTTCTCAGCAGCAGTAAATGCCGCGGAAAATGTGGAGCGGGATAATAAGAGGGATGCCGGTGATAAGAGTGTGGGAAAGAGAAAATGGGAAGGGCCACCACACGATCCGAAGAAGTCCGGGTTTCAGCGATTTAATAGTCGTCCATCTTTCCGATCAGTTGAAAGACCTTACCCAAAGTGCCACCGTTTTCATCAAGGAAGCTGTCAAGTGGATCCTAGAAACTATTATAAGTGCGGGAAGATCGGCCACATTGCTAAAGACTGTCGAGTGGTTAGATTTTGTTATTCGTGCAATTCTCCTGATCATCTTCAGTCCGATTGCCCACTGGGGAGAATACAATCGGGTGGTACGTCAGCAAGAGCAACGGGTGTTAGACCAGTAGTACCGAGGTTAGAACCAGCAAGAACAAGAGGTCGTTCATTTCAAATGACAGCAAAAGAAGCGGAGGAAACCCCGGACGTGGTTACAGGTACATTCCTAATAAATTCTACACGTGCTAAGGTGTTATTTGATTCCGGTGCAAACCGATCGTTTGTGTCTCCTTCATTTGCTGCTTATATACATTTAAAGCCTAAAGTGTTAGATCATGATTTAATGGTAGATACTGCAAATGATAATCAAGTGTCGGTTAAAGAAGTATTTGATAGTTGTGTGATAGATATAGAAGGGTACGGAGTACCGATTCAGTTATTTCCAATAGCCCTGGTCGAGTTTGATGTGGTAGTGGGAATGGATTGGTTAGCCGAGAATCAAGCTAACATAGTTTGTGATAAGAAGTTAATAAATGTCGTGTTACCTGAAAAGGGGCCGGTAGTGATTTACGGTGATCGTAGAAATCATCAGTATTGCCTTATATCTTTGGTAAAAGCCCGTAAGTGTGTTAATAAAGGTTGCCCGAGTTACTTAGCTTATGTGATAGATACTAAGCTAGAGAAGAGTAAGTTGGAAGATATTCCAATTGTTAGTGAATTTCCAGAAGTTTTCCCCGAAGACTTGAATAGCCTTCCGCCCGTTAGACAAGTAGAGTTTGGTATAGATCTGATTCCTGGAGCCACTCCTGTAGCCCGTGCTCCGTATCGTTTGGCACCTCCGGAGATGAAAGAAATGATGGCACAACTGCAAGATCTATCCGATAAAGGTTTCATTAGACCGGGTTCTTCGCCGTGGGGAGCACCAGTTCTGTTTGTGAAAAAGAAGGATGGTTCGATGAGAATGTGTATCGACTACCGGGAATTGAATAAGCGTACGATCAAGAACAAGTATCCGTTACCTAGAATTGATGACCTCTTCGATCAGTTAGTTGGAGCTTGTTATTTCTCCAAGATTGATCTAAGATCCGGTTATCACCGGTTGAAGGTTAAAGAAGAAGACGTTCTGAAAACTGCTTTTCGCACAAGGTCTGGTCATTATGAATTCTTAGTGATGCCATTTGGTTTGACGAATGCTCCAGCTGCTTTTATGGATTTAATGAATCGGGTATGTAAGCCGTATCTTGATAAATTCGTGATTGTATTTATCGATGATATACTTATCTATTCCCGATCCAAGGAAGAGCACGCTCAACATCTTCGTTTGGTTCTGGAGTTATTGAAGAAAGAAAAGTTGTATGCTAAATTTTCGAAATGTGAATTCTGGCTACGGGAAGTTCAATTTCTGGGGCATGTAATTTCCGAAAAAGGTATACAAGTTAATCCGATGAAAGTGGAAGCAGTTGAAAAATGGGAACCGCCAAAGACAGCAACAGAAGTACGAAGTTTTCTGGGTTTAGCCGGCTACTATCAAAAGTTTATAAAAGACTTCTCTCGTATTGCCACGCCTTTGACTAAGCTGACTCGAAAGAATTTGAGATTTGAATGGAAAGCAGAACAGGATGAAGCATTCCGGATACTGAAAGAGAAACTCTGTAGCGCACTGATACTAGCATTACCTGAAGGTTCCGAGGACTTTATGGTCTATAGTGATGCTTCTAAGTTGGGATTGGGTTGTGTATTAATGCAGCGTGGAAAGGTTATTGATTATGCTTCTCGTCAATTAAAAGATCATGAGAGACAGTATCCTACGCACGACATGGAGCTTGCAGC
This sequence comes from Saussurea involucrata, assembly GCA_033807775.1. Classification (NCBI taxonomy): domain Eukaryota; kingdom Viridiplantae; phylum Streptophyta; class Magnoliopsida; order Asterales; family Asteraceae; genus Saussurea; species Saussurea involucrata. The sequence goes on from CM066315.1 coordinate 107,905,281, forward strand.
AGTTGTCTTCGCGCTAAAGATTTGGAGGCATTATCTTTACGGCTCTAAATGTCAAATTTATACCGATCATAAGAGTCTCCAACATCTTTTCGATCAGAAGGAACTAAATATGAGGCAAAGAAGATGGCTAGAACTGGTGAATGATTACGATTGTGAAATTCTTTATCATCCCGGGAAGGCGAATGTGGTAGCTGATGCACTGAGTCGTCAAGAAAGGAGTGGAACAATAAAAGCTATTTCACTAAGGGTTGAACTCTTGCCTAACACCTTTGAAGAACTGCTGAAGTGTGAAATAGAAGCTTATCAGGAAGAACATTTGAAGTCAGAACGGTTAGTGGGGATATCAGCATTGCTTGTGAAAGATGACCGTGGGTTGTTGTGTTTGGGAAACAGGATTTGGGTGCCTCGTTTGGGTGGATTACGTGATCGTGTATTACAAGAAGCTCATCAATCTCGTTTCTCTATTCATCCAGGTACGAATAAGATGTATAGAGATCTGAAACAATTTTATTGGGGGCCGGGAATAAAAAGAAGCATTGCTCAACATGTGGAAGAATGTACTACTTGTAAAAAGGTAAAGATTGAACATCAAAAGCCGTTTGGTCAGTTACAAAGATTAGAGATGCCGATGTGGAAATGGGATCAGATTACTACAGATTTCATCACAAAGCTACCAAGGACTCCGAAGGGATTTGATTCTATTTGGGTGATAGTCGACAGGTTGACAAAGTCCGCACACTTCCTACCGATAAAGGAAACTGATTCAATGGAACGATTAGCCAAGTTGTATATAGACGAAATAGTAACTCGACATGGAGTTCCAATTTCGATTATTTCTGATCGAGATAGTCGTTTTACTTCAAGATTTTGGAGGAGTTTCAAAAAGAAACGGGGACGCAGATAAAGTTAAGTACAACATATCATCCTCAAACTGACGGTCAGAGTGAAAGAACAATCCAGACTTTAGAAGATATGATACGGGCTTGCATTGTTGACTTTGGGGGATCGTGGGATAAGCATTTGTCGTTGATCGAATTTGCCTACAACAACAGTTACCATTCCAGCATACAAGCGGCACCGTTTGAAGTACTGTATGGTAGAAGATGTCGAACGCCTCTGTGTTGGAATGAAGTGGGAGAGAAACAATTAGCATGGCCAGATATAGTACAGTTAACAGCAGATAAGATTACTCAGATTCGGGAAAGATTGAAAGTGGCTCAAGACAGACAGAAAAGCTATGCCGACCGATGCCGGAAACCGTTAGAATTTCAAGTTGGAGATTTTGTGATGTTAAAAGTCTCACCTTGGAAAGGAGTCATTCGATTTGGAAAGCAAGGTAAACTTAGTCCGAGATATATTGGACCGTTTGCAATTACTGAAAGAATTGGGGAAGTAGCTTACCGATTAGATTTACCACCAGAGTTAAGCAGAATTTACAACGCCTTTCATGTGTCAAGTTTTCGAAAGTGTTTGGTTACACCAGATCAGGCAGTGTCTCTACCAGATATTCAAGTTGATGAAAAGCTAAATTATGTGGAGGAACCTGAAGCTATTGTTAACCGAAAATTCAAAGTTCTACGGAATAAGGAGATAAGACAAGTGAAAGTTCAGTGGCGACATCATAGGGGTCAGGATGCTACGTGGGAATCAGAGTCAGAAATGAGAACCAAATACCCTCATCTTTTCGCTTAACTGAATTCTGGGACGGAATTCTTTTAAGGGGGAGATGTTGTAATAACCATGTATTTTATTTAATTGTTTAAATTATAGTATTATAGTTAAAAATGGATTTAGGATAGTTATGAATTTTAAATACTTTATTTTAGTATTTTATGGAGTAGAAGTTAAGGGGTAAGTTATAATTATTATTTGAAAGTTTAAGGGTTAAAGTTGCCATAAGAGGAAAGTATGGGGTTCATTTGGTAAGAGTGAAGATATTCTTCACCCAAACCGTCTCATCCTTTTAGGCTAGATGAGATGTCTCATTTAGAAACATTCTAGCAAAACCCAAAAGTGTTGTGTGTGTGGTGTTTTACGGCAAAAAGAGAGAGGAGAGAAAAGAGAGAAAAATTAAGAAGAAGAAGGAAGCTGTAGATTTGTTGCTGGAATTAGAAGGTTCAACTTGTGAAGATTAAAGGTATGTAACCTCTTAATCTACCCTTTTGTTTAGATAAAGTTTTATGTAAGTTTTGATGGGTTTTGATGATTTATGGATGAGTTGGGAAATCTGAGCATATGGTTAGGTTATGTTAATAGTCTTAAACATATCTGCATAATTTCAGTAACATGCATAGCTTAAAAGATTAGATTTCTGGGTTTAGATAAACACAGTGGACTGAGACATTCAAGCAAGTCGCAACAGTGGGTTGCGACATGGTTGAATATTGCGATCTTCATGAATGTCGCAACCTTGAGTTGCAACTTGCTCATGAAGTCGCAAGAGTGGGTTGCGATTTCGTGATATGTCGCAGTAGATGGTTGCGACTTGGCACTGTGACGCAGTAGTTGGTTGTGACTTGAGGGAGTTGTCGCAGTAGTTAGTTGCGACTTGGCACTATGTCACAGTAGTTGGTTGCGACATGGTTCAGTGTGTTGCGACATGGGGTATCTCAGTAGTTGATTGCGACTTGAGTCGAAGATTTCAGGATCTTAGAGATTGCAGTTTTTAAAAGAAATATTTGTATTTATTTGATACAGATTCGGTGAAACTGAACTGAAGAATTTGGGGTGCTCGGTAAATAGCTTGGGAGGATTTTGGAAATAAGCGAAACAAGTGATTTTTTATTAAAATGTTTTCAAATGGAATACATATATGTGAATGAGTGTAATATTGTGCATATGGTGTTTATATGAGTATTACATTGTATGGGTGCTAGTTGGCCGGGCTTAGGACCGGTGAAAGTTGGCTGTACAGAGGGACAGTGGTGTTGGCTGTATTTAGTACAGCGGTGTAAAATAATTAATTGGCTTGCTACCAATTAATATGGCCAAGAGAAAGAGAAAGAGAAAGAGATGGAAAGATACATGATGCATGAGTCATAATTGGTATTCTTATGTGAATTATGTGTATGATGTTGTGCAAATGTTTTCTTTAACTAACGGGGATTTCTCACTAGACCTCAATGTCTAACCCTCATTTTTGTTTTAAAATATGTATTCCAGGTCAAGGAGCAAATAAGGGACAGTGATAGGATATATCATGTTTAGCTTTTTGGAAGATGCATGATTATGAAGATTCGAGATGTGTTTTGTATCTGTTATGTTATTATGACGTTATGTACTTTATTACAAAAAGTTTGTACTGAAAGACCTATCTTGTTAAGCTAATGGACCGTAAATGAAATATGATGTATTTTGTGGTGAAATTATGTTATCAAATATATGTTATTTGTATATTGGGAAACCGGGTTGTTACAAGATAGAGGCATGGATTGCTTCATTTGAAATATCATACACACAGGACAGCCAAAATTTGCCAATGAGCATTTTGCTCATCTTTGGGTTGCAGGAGAAAGCATGGAGAAGAGGTGAGCGGGTTAAGACTTTGATAATGGTGTCAAACTCGGGATGAGCGGGATCGGATTCGAACCTTGCTACATGGTTGCAAGGGTTGAAGATGAGGTCTTCAAAACACGTAGGTGTCTTGGTGGGTGCCATTGTGAGAATGAGAATGAAGGAAGAAGATGGAGGAGGAGTCGCAGGTTTCGAAAAGGGAAAATGAAGGAGGAGTTTACAATGGTCTTTCCAATGCAGCAAAAATCATCTTAGATGCAACAGCCGGTGGAACATTCACGAGTAAAACCTACAATGAAGGATATCAAATCTTAGAAAAAGTGTCCAACAACAATACCGAGTGGTCCAATCCTAGAGCAATAGTACCAAAGACCAACACCATCGATTCCGAAGCGCTGAAAACCATGAATGCGCAGTTAGTGGCCTTAACAAAAATCGTTTTGAATCAAAATAGAGGCCAAGTCAATTCTGCAACTCATCTAGCCGAAAACTGCTCCCTCTGTGGAGAGGAGCATCTTTTTTACTATTGTCCAGCAAATCCTGAAGCCGTTAATGTTATAGGAACCAATCCGAGAAACAATCCATATTCGCAGACTTATAATCCAGGTTGGAGAAATCACCCAAATTTCTCTTGGGCTGGTAATCCAGGAGAGGGTGAAGGACGAGGGGTCGTATATATAGGAGGAGGTGAAGGGTTTAAGAGGGAACAATTATGAATAAGAACATTTAAATAAATTAAATAAGTGGAAAAGGTAATGATGAGGATTTCGGGGTATGTGGTGGAAAGGGTTTTACATGAAAAGGGACGGTCAAGGTCACTGACATCTAGGGTCTTAGGGGTGATGTGAGCATAGGGAAGCGTATGGGATAAGGTTTGGGATTCGGTGATGTATTTCGGGGTGCAGATCTTATCGACGGGGATGAATATCGGTGAGAAGATGGAAAGGCGTCGGTGGGAGAGATTTGTGGAAGAAGTCATTGTCGGTGGTAGATATCGGTGGTCGATGATCGGTGATCGGTGAGCGAGTGACATTGGTGATCGGTGTATATATCGGTGGAGAGTATAGTGTGCGATCGGTGTAGAAAGAGGAAAGAAGAGAGTGTCCACCGATGAGATTTCGGTGGAAGAAGAGAGACTAAGAGAGTGTCCACCGATGTGAGATCGGTGGAAGGGAGAAACTAAGAGAGTGTCCATCGATGAGAGATCGGTGGAAAGTGAAGACACACAGTTATTGAAAGTTACACATGCCAAGTTCACTTATTAGGAAGTTGAACCTGACTTCATCTAGCGGTTTGGTGAACAGATCAGCAAGCTGTAGATCGGTGGGAATGAAATGTAACTCAATGTCACCTTTGGAGATGTGGTCCCTGATGAAATGATATATGATATCTATGTGCTTTGATCTGGAATGAAGAACTGGGTTGTTTGCAATAGCTATTGCACTTGAGTTATCACACAGAATTGGGACTTTGGAGTAGATTTGAGCATAGTCCCTGAGTTGATTTCTCATCCACAGGATCTGAGCACAGCAGCTTCCAGCAGCTACATATTCAGCCTCAGTAGTAGAGGTTGACACAGTGTTTTGTTTCTTGCTGGACCAACTCACCAATTTGCCACCAAGGAGCTGGCAGCTTCCTGTAGTACTTTTTCTATCAATCTGGGAACCTGCATAATCTGAATCTTAATACCCAATTAGTTCAAAACCTGGATCTTTGGGATACCAAAGACCCAAGTGCAAGGTACCCTTGAGATACCGAAAAATCCGTTTTACAGCCTTTAAATGTGATTCTTTAGGATTGGCCTGATAACGGGCACATAGACAAGTAGCAAACATAATATCTGGTCTGCTAGCAGTTAAGTACAGAAGAGAACCAATCATGCCTCGATAGAGGGTAACATCCACAGATTCACCTTTAAGATCACATTGAGTTTCAAAGGTGGAGCCATGGGAGTTTTCATAGGAGAGCTATCTAAAAAATTAAATTTCTTCAGAAGGTCACGAATATATTTACTTTGGTTTATAAAAATCCCTTCTAAAGACTGTTTGACCTGAAGGCCCAAAAAGAATGTAAGCTCTCCCATCATGCTCATCTCATATTCACTCATCATGAGAGAAGCAAACTCATCACATAGTGACTCATCAGTGGCACCAAAGATGATGTCATCAACATAGATTTGGACAAGAATAAGATTACCTGAGGTTTCCTTGATGAAGAGAGTATTGTCAATTTTAACTCTAGAATATCCATGCTTTAGAAGGAACTTGGCAAGAGTGTCATACCAAGCGCGTGGAGCTTGCTTGAGACCATAAAGTGCCTTGTCAAGTCTGTACACATAGTCTTGATGAGCTGGGTCTTCAAAGCCAGGAGGTTGTTTCACATAGACTTCCTCTGCAAGTTCCCCATTGAGGAAGGCACTTTTGACGTCCATTTGAAATACTCTGAAATTTCGGTAGGCAGCATGAGCCAGAAAGATTCTTATTGCTTCAAGTCTTGCAACCGGGGCAAAAGTTTCATCATAATCAATGCCTTCTTCCTGTCGGTATCCTTGAGCAACCAATCTGGCTTTATTTCTGATAACTGTACCATCTTCATCCATTTTATTTCTGAAGATCCATTTGGTTCCAATGATTGTTTTCTGTCGGGGTCTGGGAACCAATCTCCAAACTTTGTTTCTCTGAAATTGAGAGAGCTCTTCTTGCATGGCAGTGATCCAACAGGGATCTGCAAGAGCTTCATCAATCTTCTTAGGTTCAACAAGAGAGAGAAAATTCACATAGAGACAAATATTCCCAATTCCTCTACGTGTTTGGACACCAGCTTGTTGATCACCGATGATTTGATTTATGGGGTGATCTTTGGTCCATTTGGTTGTCGGAGGTAAAGGTGGTGGAATATTTTGTGTTATAGGTGAAGATGGAGTGGGATCAGAGGTTTGGTGGCAAGCAAAATTTTCGATGGAAGAAATTGGATCGGAGGAAGGCAGTTCGTCGGTGGAGGGATGCACATCGGAGGGAGAGAGTACATCGGTGGGAACATGGTCAGTTTCGGTGGGAATTATAGAGGGTGACCCGACTTGGTTATTTGAAGGAGATGGATTGGAGGGTGTGAAATGAGTATCGGTGGAGTTTGATAAAGGAGCATCACCGATGCATGACGAGATCCATCTGTGTAATTCATCATCATCATTTGACAGAGATGATGATCTAAGATCATCAAATTTGACATGAATGGACTTATCAATGCATTTTCTCCTGAGGTTGAACACACGATATGCTTTGGAGGATAGAGAGTATCCAACAAATATTCCTTCATCAGCTTTGGGATCAAACTTCCCAAGATTGTCACGGTCATTTAGAATAAAGCACACACAGCCAAAAACATGAAGAAAACCAATGTTTGGTTTTCTACCATGGAAAACTTCATATGGGGTTTTATCATGTCTTTTTGATATCACAGACCTATTTTGGGTAAAGCAAGCAGTATTAACAGCTTCAACCCAAAAATAGATGGGTAGGTTGGATTCACTTAGCATGGATCTTGCAGCCTCACATAGAGTTCTGTTTTTCCTTTCCACCACTTCGTTTTGCTGAGGAGTACGGGCTGCAGAGAAGTTTTGAGAAATTCCTTTCTCAGTGAAGAAGTCTTCAAGAGCACTGTTTCTGAATTCAGTGTCGTTATCACTTCTTACCGAACGAACAAGTTGACCATTAAGAACTTCATTTTTCTTGACAAAGTTGATGATTTCTTCAGTTGCATCACTTTTATACCTGAGAAAAGACACCCAAGTATATCTAGTAAATTCATCAACAATTACAAGAATGTACCTTTTGCCTCCTAGACTTGGAGTGCTGACTAGTCCACATAGGTCCATGTGCATCATCTGGAGAGGAAGAGTGATGGAAGAGCATTGCTTGGTCTTAAAGGAAGTTTTGGTGAGTTTCCCTTTTTCACATGCATCACACAGCTTCTCTTTGACAAAGTTCAACTTTGGCATCCCAGTCACCAGCTCTTTGTTGGAGATTTTATGAAGGGTTTTGAAATTTAGATGAGAGAGACGCTTATGCCACAACCAGTTCCTTTTGGATGTGTCATCTGACACAAAGCAGACATTGGATGAATTGTTATTTAGCCCCATATCAATGATATAGACATTTTCCATCCTTTTTCCAGATAACACCACATTGAAGTTCTTGTCCACCACAGTACAGACACAAAGTTCAAAGATAACTTTATATCCAAGATCACACAGTTGGCTAATGCTGTGAAGATTATGCATGAGGCCGTCAACAAAGGCCACTTTATTGAAGGTGACAGATCCATTAGTGAGAGTTCCATATCCTTTGGTATAACCTTTAGAGTTATCACCGAAAGTTATAGATGGACCTTTTCCAGGCACATAGTTGATAAGGAGAGATTTGTTTCCCGTCATGTGTCGTGAGCACCCACTATCCAGATACCATATTTGATGGTGCTCAAAAGCCTGCATGCAAAAACAGATTAGTTCTTTGGTACCCATTTGGTGATGGGTCCTTTAGGGTTAGACGAAGAAGGGTCCTTTGGTTTGGTTCTATCTATTCTTTCCTTCGGACAATCCTTGGCCATGTGAAAAGTGTCACCACGGTTATAGCATTTTCTATAAATAAAAATCTTTTTATAATTGTGACCACTTTCCTTGAATTTACTTTTCCCATTAATCTTTATTATTTTGGCAGAAGAGGATGAGGCAGAAGGTTTGGGTCCAAGGATTCCTTTGTCAGAGTTAAAAGATGATGATTCCTTGAGATTTGACTTTTTCAAAAGCACCGATCTGGGGATGGGAAGAACAGATGAGTTGCCAGAAAAAATCTTTAGAGTATTACTTTTGGGATGGAGATCAACAACATATTTCCTTTTGTCGGAAGATGAGAGTCTGTTTGATGAAGGTTGGTGTTCTCTCTTAGGTATCTTTGAAGGTTTATGATCAGAAGAGGGGTATTCATCTATGTGGATAGATTTTAACAGCTCATGAAGAGGTATGGGAAGATCATCGGTGGAGAAATCGGTGGGGAAATCGGTGGAATTTGAGGGTTGCTTATCAGTGGAGAAGTCGGTGGGATTTGCTCTTTGAAAAGGTTTACCTTTTGAGGAGTTAGAGGAAGAGGCTTCATCCATGACTGAATCTTTGAAAAAATCATGGTTGGGTTTTGAAACATCATTGGAATCTTGCTTCTCAATGTTTTGAAATGAAGAGGATTCTTTTGCCTTTATAAACATTCCATACTTTAAGGCTTCACCCAGATCTAAAGAGTTTAAGGAGATGGAGTCACAAGAACTTGACTCTGAGGCATCATCCCATGAATTGCAGGAAGGGATGAGAGCAAGAGAAGAGTTATTAGCAACAGTTTTCCCAAATCCTAGACCGAATTTATCATTACCGCTGATTTGGCCTTGAAAGATTTGTTCAAGATTTTTGGACGAATTGGACCATTTTCTAACAACCTCTTGTTCCCTTTTTAGTTTCTTGAAAAGGTGATTTTTCTCTTTTGAAATCACGTGATTTATGGTTTTCAAATTTTCAAGCTCAGCTTTGATTTCCTCAAACTTTTCAAGTTTAGCCATGCAAACTTCAAGTTGAGAGGTGAGAGTTTTAACTTGAATGGCTTTTCTTTTCTTGCTATCCTTGACAGCATAAAAATCTTTAGTTAATGATTCGTAAGCATCAATCTTTTCACTATTAGTTATATCATTAAAAGGATGTACCTGAGCCTAAGTTGTCGAGCATCCAGTTGCCACAAGAGCCATTGGAGAGGTAGCTTTTTCAGAATCTTCCATCTCTTCAGAAATGGCCATGAAGCACATATTGTGAGAATCACTGTCAGAGGTGTCTTATTCATCCCAGTCATGAGTTTCTGCCATTAGACCTTTTCCTTTTCTTTCAAGACCTTCACTCCTTTCTTTCTCTTTCTTGTACTTGGCTTTATACTTCTCAGCACGCTCCTGATGGTCTAAGGAAGAGGATTGGGAATCCTTTTTGGAAAAGGTTGATTTGAAAGAATTATTTCTGGGTTTCTCAGTCTTTGAAGAGTATTTGTCAGAGGATGGGTTCCTAGACTTAGTAACACGCTTGCTCCTACACTCAGATGCAAAGTGTCCTTTCTTGCCACAGTTATAGCACTCTTCATTTGACTTATCAGATGAAGTCTTGGAAGATGAAGATTTTCTAAAGTTTCTGGATTTGTTGAAAGGACGAAACTTGTTTTTAGAACCAGCCATCATTGCCATTTCATCAGACAACTGTTCAACCATAATTTCCTCACCTTCATCATCAGCATCACTAAGATAAGCCTCCGTTTGGTGGGTAGAGTTATTTTGGCTGTCATTGTCAGAGTCTGATGAAGGATAGGTGATTCTAGGAACATTTTGAGATTTCTTGGAACTTTCACTGACAAGAGCTATAGAAGAGCTCTTTATCTCTTTGATGAAAGATTTCCTTTGTAACTTGGTTTACTCAAAATTGAAGAGAGTTCCATACAGGACAGTTAAGGGCATGAACTCAAGGTCCTTGGTAGTTTTAATGCAAGTACATATATTCTCCCAAAATTCTGGAAGACAATCCATGAACTTGCATAAGACTTCCTCATTATCATAGACTATGCCCAATAACTTCAGATCATTTAAAAGAGAGTTGAAACGATTATAGTAGCTAGGAAGAGATTCTCCTTTTTCAAACGCAAAGAGTTCATACTTTCTAATAAGACCAATCTTCTTACATTTCTTTACTTCCACTGTACCTTCGTACAGTACACACAATGTGGTCCACATCTCTTTAGCCGTTTCAAAGTTAACCAGAGAGTGATAGACCTCATCAGGAAGTGAGAGTGCAATAATTGCTCTTAGTTTAGAGTCAAGAGAAACCAACTGTTTTTCCTCATCAGTATATTTCTTAGGATTTTTGAGGATGTAACGACCAGTAGCACTGGATTTTTCTTCATCAGAATCACTAGAGATTTCTTTTTCCATGGTTTCTTTACCAGGCCTCTGCGTTTCATAGCGAGCCCAAACTCTGGGGATGATAGGTCCCTCTTTGAGAATGGTTGGATATCTAGTATCCACTCCTTCCATGAATAGCATCATGCGGCTTTTCCACAGAGAAAAGTTGTTAGTATTAAACTTAGGCGGTTTTGTTATGGAGCCATTCTCAGAAAAATTGTTTTGAAAGGAGTTTTCAATGGTTGAAGAATAAGAGGCAGCCATCGCAGATCAAGTTTATGGAATTAAACTTTCTGCTCTGATACCACTTGTTAGTCCCAGATGGCTTAACAAGTATTGTAGAAGGGGGGGTTGAATACAATACTCAAAAAAATTCACAATTTTAATTCTTTTATTGAAAAATCTTTCAACTAGAATTACACAAAGAAACTTAAAGACTGTTGCGGAAAAGAACAGATAAACTATTCTAACAATCTTTCACAAAGTATACTAAACAAAACAACCAAGAACACTGAGAGCAAAGCTATTAAGTTATCAAGCAATATGGAGATTTCTTGCACTGAGAGAATTCCAGAAAGCGTAGTTTGCATGGGCATATCTTCTTCCTTTTATAGTGGCAAGGAGTGTACAAGAATTGAATGCTTGGGACACTTGTCATCATCATATTTGCTGAGGATGTTGACTTCTGAAAAGCTGAGATGTCCTTATCACCTTTTACTAGGTACTGGAAATAGAGCCCATGCTGAAGAAAAGGACTTTAACTGATAACGGATAAAAGGACAAACAGTCACTTTTATCTGTCAAAGGATATTGTCCCATAATAAATGATCTTCTTGATGTGTATTCTAAGACAATCACACCGATGAGGTTTCACCGATATAATTGACTTTGGAACTTGAAACAATCTGCAGAGAGAAGATCTTTTATTTGATAACACAAGGATCCCACCGATATCAGCATCCTTATCGGTGAGAGGAGGCTGACCGACAGAGGATATGTCGATAGAAGGCTTGTCCACCGATTTGTTGAGAACAAGATCGGTGAAGGGTTGTCCACCGATTTGTGACAACAAATCGGTGAAGTATTGTCCACCGACTTGTAAGAACCAATTCGGTGGAGGGATTGTCCACCGATTTGTAAGAACAGAATCGGTGAAAATGACTTGGTTGAGTGCAAAGAAGAGTCTTCTATTTTCCACAAGTAGAATGTCTTCAAGCTTGGTTTTGGTTGATCTTCGACTTCACCGAACAGTTGATATCTTTGTACAAGTCATCTTTAAAAGAACCATGCTACAATATTCTAAGTAAGATGTAAGGGAGAACATCGGAGAGTCAATTTCAAATCTAGGTGACCCAACAATTACTAACCCAAAAGCACCTACTTTAAGCAGTAGGGATCCATGCAACATAAACCAAAAATAACAAAGTAGCAATTGTCAACAGCCAACCATGAGAAAATACCAAATAAACACAGAATTAAAATTGTTTTTGGAGAGCATCAAGAGTGGGCACTACAGTTCCCAAACAAACCATCAGTGGGAAGGGGTTGTCTTTGGGGAGTTCTCCGCAACATCATCACTGGAGCAGTCATCACTTTCTTGGGTTGGACAGATCCCCTCGGGGAATTCAGGGAGTTTCGCAACAAATTCCGGGTCGGCACCTTCCAGGATTTCATTCATGATCGCGTCCCTTTGTTGAGCGTACATCCAAAATGCCTTGGTAGCCCTGTCCATTTCCTTATGTCGGTATTCCATAGCATTGACTCGATCAGTGATAGCTTTCAGTTCTGTTAAGATGACGGCCAAGGGATTTGTGCTTCGACTTGGAGTGGCAGTAGAGAGTGGGTTGATGGCAGTGTCCACTGGGGCAGCATCAGCGGCGTTTTCAATAGTGGGAAGGGTAATCACCCTGCCCATTTTCTTGACAGTGACAACGCTGATGTTGTTGGCAGAAGTGATCCGGATATCACCTGGGGCAGAGGGCACTCCAGCATCTATTAGCAAAGATGTAATAAGACATGGAAGGGGTAAAATTACCTTCTTTCGGGTCCTGGCTTGATAAATGGCCGATTGCACCAAAATACCAAGGTTGATGGTTTTTCCCGTGAGAATGCAGTAGAGGAGGCCACACTTGTCTTTGGATAGTGTCGTGTCATGCGTAGTGGCTGAGAGGGAGTGACGTAGGAACTGAAACCACACAGCGGATTCCGTTGTGAGGAAGTTGGCTGGAATGCATTTCCTCCCTCCATCCATTACCCAAGTCTTGCCTTCTACAACTAAGGCCTTCAAGATTGCCTTCTCATCTTCCTCAGTCATTTTCTGCAAAAATGAAGCAAACGTACACGAGAGTGGGGTCCGAATGCCAAGGACCCGATTGATGGTAGATGTTCCATAGTGCACATTGCGACCACAGACTGTTACATTGGTGCTCTTGGTTTGGGAGGCCTCGGCATAAAATTCTTTCACCAAAGAGGAGTTAGCCTGTCTATTGGCAGTGGCCAGAGTGGCCCAATCTTGCTGATGAACCCTTTCTTTGATAAAAGGGTTTGCATTCATAAACTCAGGGTCAAAGCCCCTCTCCACATTCAACTTTTGATTAAAAATGCACTCATAGTGGGCAGCAGCAGCGACAGTTGTGAACTGCCTGGGGATGCCATTGGGGGCATGCTCCATCCCTACTGTGCCTTTATGAGGGTCAGTTTGAATATGTTCATTATCAGCATCAGATTCTTCTGATAATGAACTAGAAGAGGGGATATGACCCTTACCTTTTCCTGCAGTGGCTTTCTTGGATCTCCCTGCAGCAGATTTCGCCGGAGTGGTCACCGTAGAACTGGTGACCATGCCCTTTTTCTTCAAGGCTCTCTTCATGGGATTCTCCTCACTTTGGCTTGCAATGTGGTGTGCATCCAAATTAACAGTGTTACCCCCTTGCAGTTGTTGGCTCCTAGAATCTTCCTCTTCTTTCATTTGACATTCTTCGACCTATCGAAATAACCTCTCCTCTTCTTCTCTTCTTAATCTTTTTTCCTCTTCCTTCTGCCTCTTCTTCTATTCTCATTCTTTCTTCTTCCTCTTTCCTAATTCTCTCTTCTTCCTCCCTCCTTTTTCGTTCCTCCTTTTCTTTTCGAATTCTCTCTTCTTCCTCCTTCTTGAGTCTTTCCTCTTCTTCCCTCCTCAGTCTCTCTTCCTCCTCTTTTCGGCGTTTTTCCACTTCTTCCTTTTTCTTTTTGATTTCAAGAAGTTTTTGTTCGAACTCTTCTTGAAGTCTGAGCATTTCTTCCTCAGCTTTTTGGTCCTCGATATCGAACTTACCCAGACTCGTGTTTGAGGTCTTCGACGATGTAGCTTTCGACCCATCTTGCTTGGAGGATTCGGCGTCAGGTACAACAACCGTCACCGTGTTTTCGTCAGTGGAAGGTGGTGGTTGGTTGAGATCGCCGGTGACATTCTCCGGCTGGTGGTCGGCGGTGGCAACACGGCGGCGAGTGGCACGGCCGGCTTAATTTAGGCTAGAAACTGCTCTTTTGGTTTTTGCCATGGTGGTGTGGGTGGTTTGTTTTTCGAGAGAGAATATAGGATAAGAGAGAGAGAGTGTGTGTAATTTGAATTTGTGAAGGTAAAAAGGTGGTTTTGGGGTATTTAGTGTGGAAAGGGTTTATTTTCTGGGTAATACTTTAGGGAGGGAACGATTATTAAGGGGGTAACGAGTGTTTTTCTTGAAAAATTAAATTTTAGGGTGAGGTGGCATCATAAGGTAAACAGAGAGACATAAAGGTGATTCGTTGCAAGAGAGAGATGATAGTTTCTGACTCTTGGGCCGCCCAATCGTCTTTTCCTTCTGTCAGACACGCAGTGGGGAGTCCAAGTGATGTGGCTAAAGCCACTGCGAAGCAGTCCTTGACTTTTTCTCCAAAAATTTGCATTTTCATCTACACACAATTAAAAGACACTACAACAGAGAATTAAAAATACCAAAAATAATATAAAATCAGCAAATAAAAGAACTAAAATATTTACACCCATTTTGAAATTTTTCTCAACCAGAGTGAGATGGAGAGTGGGCACTCTCACTCAGAAAGTGCTTCACTCTTTGCCCATTGACTTTAAAAGTCTGACCAGATTGTGGGGACATTAATTCAACGGTTCCAAAGGGACTTACCTTGACCACAGTGTATGGCCCTGTCCATCGGGATTTAAGCTTACCCGGAAATAATTTGAGACGTGAGTTGAACAACAATACTTGTTGGCTTTCGGTGAACTCCCTATGATTGATTCTTCGGTCGTGCCACATTTTGGTCTTTTCCTTGTACAACTTTGCATTCTCATAAGAGTGGTATCGCAATTCTTCCAACTCATGCAATTGTAAAAACCTTTTGGTTCCCACTGCATCCTCATTCATGTTAAGCTCTTTAAGGGACCAAAATGCTTTGTGTTCCAATTCAATTGGTAAATGGCAAACTTTGCCAAAAACCAATTTAAATGGAGACATTCCCAGAGGAGTTTTATAGGTTGTATGATAGGCCCAAAGAGCATCATCGAGTTTGGTTGGCCAATCTTTTCGATGTGGTTTAACGACCTTTTCTAAAATAGTTTTGATTTCTCGATTTGAAAGTTCGGCCAAACCGTTGGTTTGCGGGTGTTAAGCAGTGGACACTCTATGATGTATATCATACTTAGCAAGGACCGAGCTCATGACTTTGTTTACAAAGTGGGTGCCTTCGTCACTTATTAATGCCTGTGGTGTTCCAAAATGAATAAAAATATTTTTATGCAAGAATTTCACCACGGTGTTTGCATCATTGGAGTGACATGCAACTGCCTCAACCCATTTTGAAACATAGTCCACCGCAACCAAGATATAGAAATTGTTGTTTGAATTTGGGAAAGGACCCATGAAATCGATCCCCCAAACATCAAAAAGCTCTACCTCTAGAATGTTATTGAGAGGCATTTCGTTTTTTTGTGATATATTCCCGGTTCGTTGGCATTGCTCATATTTTTTTACAAATTCATAAGAGTCCTTGAATACAGTGGGCCAAAAGAACCCATTCTGTAATATTTTTGCAGCAGTGCGGTTTCCACCAAAGTGGCCACCGTAGTGGGATGTGTGACAACCAAGAAGTATTTATTGTTGCTCACTTCTGTGGACACACCGCCTCAATATTTGGTCCGTCCCTATCTTATATAAGAAAGGGTCGTCCCAAACATATTGACGAGTATCATGTAATTTTTTTTAAATGGTTGTCCACTCATCCCGTGGGGCTTTAGTCCACATGCTAAAAAGTTTGCAATGTCAGCGTACCAAGGAATATCATTGTTGTGATGTTGAGCTGCTAACAATTGCTCATCGGGAAAACTTTCCTGGACCGGAGTGGGTTCCACAGTGGTCACTACCTTCTCGAGCCTGGACAGATGATCAACTACTTGGTTGCTGTAACGACCCGGTTTCCCAAACATACAACAAATAACATATATTGCATAACATCGTTACATTCATAACAAAAGATACATAATAAATCACGTACGGTCCCATAGTCTCCAAAACTATACAATACAAGGCATAAGCATTTCCTAATCTTCGTCAGCTATCAACCGCATACTACCCTTTATCCTTCCCTTTGCTATTAAAAATTCCTCGACCTGGAATACATATTTTTGAAAACAAAATGAGGGTTAGACCAAACGGTCTAGTGAGATAATCTCTGTCAGTTTAAAATCATTTGTACAACACCATAAACCACAAGTAATTAAATACCAAGCAAGACTCGTGCACTATGTACAACTCCTCATTCCCATGGCCAAATTAGTTGGTTGCGAGCCAACTAATCAATTTACTCCGCTGTACTAAAATTACAGCCAACACCGCTGTCCCTCCGTACAGCCAAATCTCCACCGGTCCTAAGCCCGGCCAACGTGCACTCGTGTAGTGTAATGCTCATGTAAATACAATATACATCTCAATATATTATATTTTAAACATAAACACATAATCACAACATATATCACATTCCCAATCCATACATATCCATCTCATATATATATATATATATGTATTCCAGTTTGAAAACGTTTTAAAGTAAAACTCACCTGATTGTAGTCGCGTCACTCTAATTAAAGTCGTAAGAATCTTCGTCACCAACCTCACGGAGATCTGAAATACTCATATACATAAAGTATTGGTATTAATCTACTGTTCAGGACCCTTAAAGACTAAGAATATAAAATAATCAAAAATCCTCGATTCTTATCGCAATCAACTACTGCGATAACCCCTTGTCGCAATACACAATCCTTATCGCAATTAACTACTGCGACACAGTAGCATATCGCAACCAACTGTTGCGATATACATCATGTCGCAACCAACTGTTGCGATACACCACTTGTCGCAACTAACCATTGCAATAACGATGAGCTTGTCGCAACCCAAGGTTGCGATACTCATAACTGTCGCAACCCACTATTGCGACCTTCATAACTATCTCAGTCAACTAAGTTCATACTTAACCCAGAAATTTATGAATTTAGACCATGAACGTTTCTGTAATTTTGCAGAAATACTTAAGACCATAAATAGAAACTATCCATAAACTCAGTTTCCCAAAAACATCCATAATTCATCAAAACCCATTTCTAAACTCTTTAGAAAACTTAATAAACATAAGAGGAAGAATTGTATAGGATTATTACCTTTTAATTCTTCAGTTGTTTTAGCAATTCCAGCAGAAAATCTACAGCTTTCTTCTTCTTCGTAATTTTCTTTCTTTTTCTCTCCTCTCTCTCACTCTTGCCGAAAATAAAACCACACACACACACTTAGAGAGTTTGGTTATCTAAACAAAGGACACCTCACTCTTCAATTGAAGAAATGGGGCGGTGTATGTGACTAATATAGTCACATTTACCAAGCAAACCCCACACTTCCTTTAAATGACAAAACATACCCTTAAGTTTCTAAATTAAAATTAAATTCTACCCCTAAACTTATAACTCCATAAAACTAATCCCAAACTTACCTTAAAACCAAAATAATAAAAATTAAATAAACCAACAACGTACTCGGTTATTACAGTTTCTTGTTCCTTTCCTATCAACGATTTCAAGGTCGAATTCTTGTAGCAATAACACCCAACGAATTAAACGTGGTTTGGAATCAGCCTTGTTGATCAAGTACTTTATTGCTGCATGATCAGTGTGCACTATGACTTTCGTCCCTACCAAGTAAGACCTGAAACGATCAAAAGCAAACACCACTGCAAGTAATTCTTTTTCAGTGACCGTGTAATTGATCTGAGGTTCGATTAGTGTTTTACTTGCATAATAAATGGGGTAAAAGATTTTGTTTTTCCACTGTCCTAAAACAGCCCCTACAGCCCACTCGCTGGCATCACACATAACTTCAAATGGGAGTGTCCAGTCAGGAGTGGTCACTATGGGTGCAGTAACTACAGCTTTTTTGATTGTTTCAAAAGCATCTCGACATTCTTGGGTGAATTCGAACTTCTGTTCATGTTGCAAAAGGTTACATAGGGGTTTAGTTATTTTTGAAAAATCTTTAATGAACCGCCTATAGAAACCGGCATGACCCAAGAAACTTCGAATTCCTTTTACCGTTGTGGGTTCGGGAAGTTGTACCACCACTTCAAGTTTGGCTTTGTCAACCTCCAACCCTCTCTTAGAGACAATATGACCTAGGACAATACCCTCTTCGACCATAAAATGACATTTTTTCCAATTTAGAATAAGGTCGTGGGTCTCACATCTCACTAGGCTTTTCTCCAAATTTCCCAGGAAGTTGTCAAATGATGTCACTATCACAGAAAAGTCGTCCATAACTACTTCTATGGTGTCCTCAATCATGTCGGTAAAAATGGCCATCATACAATGTTGGAAAGTGGCTGGGGCGTTACACAATCCAAATGGCATCCTCCGGAATGCAAAGGTACCGTAGGGACAAGTAAAGGTGGTCTTTTCTTGGTCCTCAGGGGCGATATGAATTTGGTTGTATCCGGAGTATTGTAACACCCTAAAATCAGGGCCAATTTAAACCTTAAAATTTAACAAGGTAAATCCGAATATCATCCAAACTTTTATATATATAAGCAGAGAATTAACTATGAGGGTTCATATATACACAATTTGAACCCTCTAAATAACCTATTAATCTAATCATGTCAACTATAATTAGATTAAAGTGGTTATCTATGCATTCCATCCAAAATCTCCTCGAATCAGCTAAATTCTCCGCTTATCATCAAAAGTCGAATACCAAAAGCACTCGTCCCACATACCATTACTTCCCTGAGCTCATACCTAGTAAGAAAATTTAATTTGAATGATTAGGCTTACACCTAGTGAGAACATCCAAATTCAAACTAAAACATTAACAACTTTGAAAACTCAGATATTCAAAGCATATAAACAAACCTGGTTTGTCACCATTCTTACCGTACACGTACTCGTCTCATAACGACGGGAATATACCCGATCCCATTTATATGACTGACATTCAGAAAGTCATATCATCATATTCGAGAGCCTACTACGAATCATTGCAGATTCTAGGTCATCGCTCATATCCAAGAAATTACAAGTTACTTTATGCCTATTTCTTGGAGTGGAAGTAGAGATTACAATTTACTTTATGCCTATCTCTTACCTTCCCATAGAAATTAGGAATTACAATTTACTTTATGCCTATTCCTCGATTTCTATACTACGAAATGAGAATTACAATTTACTTTATGCCTATTCTCCATTTTCTAGTAAACGGGAATTACAATTTACTTTATGCCTATTCCACGTTTCACGTCATACTATGAAATAGGAATTACAACTTACTTTATGCCTATTCCTCATTTCACAACACCTTTACGAAATGAGAATTACAATTTACTTTATTCAGGTCAACGGGAATTACAAATTACTTTATGCATATTCCTCGTTACAAATATTATCAGTGCGTATGGATCCATTACACTTATTAGTGTATATGTATAATAACATATCACACTACATCTCGTAATATATTCTTAACTCTAAGAATATTAAATAATCTATCGCATCTTTATTCTCGATTGTTCCCTTCCGAAAATTATAATCGGATTGCATTTCGAATTCAAAGTTCAGAATTTGTCCAAAACCGAGACTCAAATTGAGACCGAAACTTAATTCAAATTCGGATCCTAAAATGAACCCATATCTCTAATTGGATTCCAAGGAAACCGGATCCCATTCCGGATCACATAAATTCCGGATCCTATTAAATTCGGATCAATTCCCTAATACCGGGTCTAAGCCAATTTCCAGAACCCTTAATACCGGATCCGATGGCCCACTTCCGGAACTCCAATAGCGAATCCCAAAAGCCCAAATAACGGATCTCAAAACCCATTTCCGGAATTCAAATACCGGATCTCAAGGCCCAGTTCCGGAACCCAAGCCCATTCCAGAATTCTTTATTTCTGGATCATAAAGCCCAATACCAGAATTACCATTTTCCGGATCCATTTGATTTTCGGAACTCGCACCGAAACTACTCAAATCCGGAATTAATATGTACCGGAACCAACCCAATTTCCGGAACTCTCCAGTTCCGGATCAAATACCGGGACTTCGATACTGGGTATTTGATTCACGTCAAAATTGCTAAAAAGCTCATCTAAATTTCAGTTTGTTGATCGACTTTGTTTCCATAAAAATATACCAATTCATTCAGACAGTTTATACACCAAATCTGATTCAATTTCAATTTAAAAGCATTTTGAAAGAAGATGAACTCACCTGGAAAGAAGCTTTTACCCATCACTCCAATCCTTCTTCTTTCAGATTCAATCAATCTATTTGAAAGGTGATTCAGATTGCAAGTTCTAAACTGATCAAGAAATTAAAGAAGAAGAATTCAAACCCTTACCACACGAACCACAGTTTCAATTCTCTTATTCTCTTTCTCTTTTCTTCTTTCTCTCCCTGATCTTACTCTGGACCGACTTCAATGAAATGATTTGAGATATTATCTCAATTAAGCTTACCCAACACTTAAGTATACTCAACTATCAGAAAATGACCAATCAGACCCTCAAGTTAATTTTCAACATTAACTTTAAACTTTGGTCAAATTACAAATTCAACCATGGAGTTTATATTTACAAATAGTCCACAACTTAGACCAAATTATAAATAGACCCCATTTATATTAACTATAATATAATGAAAATTCGAGGTGTTACAAGTATCCATCTAGAAAACAATAGAACTCATTTCCAGTTAACCTATCGAGCATTTGGTCGATGAATGGTAAGGGAAAATGGTCTTTCTTGGTGGCTAGATTAAGTTGTCTATAGTCCATGCATATTCTCCACCCAGTAACAGTTCTAGTGGGAATGAGCTCGTTCTTTTCGTTTTCCACTACGGTTGTTCCTCCCTTTTTTAGGGACACATTGAACGGGGCTCACCCAGCTACTACTAGCTATTGGGTAGATAATACCAGCATCTAACCATTTCAAATCTTCTTTCTTAACTACCTCTTTCATGATGGGATTCAACCTTCTTTGGGGCTGGACCTTTCCAGAGTGGTCTCTCTCCAAGTTAATCTTATGTTGGCATAGGGAAGGGCTAATACCTCTAATGTTTGCTATGGTCCAACCAATTGCCCTCTTATGCTTCATTAATAGATCAATCAGAAGTTGTTCTTGTTTCTCACTATGTTTGGATGAGATAATAACGGGAAGTTTATTATCCTTAGCGAGATAAGCATATTTCAAGTGAGATGACAATGGTTTTAAGTCTAACTCGGGAGGCTGTTCTATTGAAGGAGGTTGAATATTTCTATCCTTAAAGTCCAGATGTTCAAAGGCTGCCACAATTTCGTTACACTCATCCTCAAAAGTGTCATAATATTCAAAGTCGGAGTGCTCACTCTCACTGCCCACTGAGCTCACTGTGTCAAAACTTGGGGTACCATTAATCAAACTCAAAGCAAAGCAGTCTTCGGTTTCTATGAACTTAAGGGACTTGAAGACATTAAATGTCACCTCTTGGTCATGGGCTCTCATAGTGAGTTCTCCTTTTGTGCACATCAATCAAAGTACGTCCGGTTGCAAGAAACGGACGCCCTAAGATTATTGGGATATCTTTATCGGCCTCGTAATCTAGGATTAGAAAATCGGCGGGAAAGATAAATTTATCCACTTGGACCAAAACGTCTTCTATTTTTCCTTTGGGATAGGCTATGGACCGGTCAGCTAGTTGTAATGTCACGGTTGTGGGTCTAGCCTCTCCAATACCTAACTTGTTAAATATGGACGATGGCATCAAGTTTATACTAGCTCCCAAATCACAAAGTGCTTGACCTACTTCTTGTCCTCCTATTGTGCATGGAATGGTGAAACTACCTGAGTCTTTCAACTTAGGTGGAATCTTGCTAGTAAGGAGGGCACTACATTCCTTAGTTAATGCCACAGTCTTAAACTCTCCCAACCTTTTCTTTTTGTTCAAAATATATTTCAAAAATTTAATATAGCTTTTCATTTGCTCAAGAGCCTCTACCAACGGTATGTTAATATGAAGTTGTTTAAAATGTCTAAGAATTTTTTAAATTAAACATCGACATTTTTACTCTTCATTCTTTCGGGAAATGGAACATTTCGTGGGTCAATTTGAGTTTGTTGTGGTACTTGTTTTGGAATAGTGGGTTTCTGTGTGGTCACTAAACTGGGAGGCTCGGGGACATGGGTGCTCACTGTGGGTTTGTCAGTGACCTTAGGAGTGGGCACTGCGGTTTTAGGAGCAGTGGGCACTTGAGGTGGGTCTTCAGAGTCAAAAATGACATCATTCAAACCCTCTCCACTCCTAAGCGTTATGGACTTGACTTGTTATTTTCCTATTACCCTGGCGTGTTCGGTGTCACTAGGTAATGTCCCTGGCGGTCTATTCTTAACTTCGACGACTAATTGTCCTACTTGGGTCTCTATGTTCCTTATGACTGCTTGAGTTTGATTCATGAAACCTTTCAGTATTGATTCGAGTGATGGTTGTGTCTCAGTTGGGTGATTTTGACATGGCTGAAACTGTTGTGAGGACTGTCCCTAGTGAAAGTTTTGTGGGGAGTGCCCACTGTGATGTTGGTGAAATCCAGGGGGTTTGGTGGTCTTTGCTGGTCATTACTCGCCCCGTGGGGTTGGAGTCCTGGATTACCAGCCCAGGAGAAACTCGGGTGATTTCTCCAGCCCGGATTATAGGTCTGCGAAAATAGGTTGTTCCTCGGGTTGGTTCCTATAACATTAACGGCTTTGGGATTTGCAGGACAATAGTCAAAGACATGTTCTCCTCCACAAAGGGAACAGTTCTCAGGGTGTTGTCGAGTGGCCACTGCGGAATTGACATGTCCTCTATTTTGATTCAAAACCAGTTTAGTTAAGGCTACCAATTGTGCATTCATGGTTTTAAGTGCTTCTGAGTCAATGGTATTGGTCTTTGGTATGGGGGTCCTAGGATTTGACCATTTGGTGTTGTTGTTGGAAACTTTTTCTAAGATTTGATACCCTTCATTGTAGGTTTTACCTGTGAAAGCTCCACCCGTTGTTGCATCTAAGATGATTTTGGCTGCATTGGAAAGACCATTGTAAAAGGTCTCCAATTGGATGCAATGTGGGATGCCGTGATGTGGGCACTTTCGTAACAGCTCTTTAAAACGTTCCTACGCATCCAAAACAGCCTCATCTTCGCCTTGCTGAAACAAAATAATATCATTTCGAAACCTTACATTCCTTGTGGGAGGAAAGTATTTTGTAGAAATTTGTCAGCAAGTTCTTGCCATGTGGTTATCGAATTAGGCCCGTGTGAATTTAGCCAAGCCTTCGCCTTATCCCTTAATGTAAAAGGGAAAAGTTTCAGCCTTAAGGCTTCATCAGTCACACCTTGTAGTTGAAAGGAATCAGTCATTTCCAAAAAAGATTTTAAGTGCGAGTGTGGATCCTCAGATTGTAACCCTCCAAATTGACCCATGGCTTGGATCATTTGAAACATTACCGGTTTGAGTTCAAAGTGTTGTGCAATCATGTTGGGCCTTAGAATCCTGAAGCTTAAGTCAGTAACTCTGGGAGTAGCATAGTCCCGTATCTTTCGATCTTTGTTATCGGCAATCGTCACTGTGGTCTCCACTATTGGTGGGTTAATGGGTCTTTCACCTCCCACACCTGCCATGTTTACAGTGGGGTTCACAGGGGGTTGTCGATTTGTGTTTTTGTTTTTACGTCTTCTTCGAAAGGTTTTTTCTATTTCAAGATCGATTGGTACCAAAGGTCTGTGTTGTTGCCTTGGCATGCAACACGAAAAGCTTAGAAAAACGAGTTACTCGGGCTCGAATAAAAACTAATGTCTTGAGATTTAAAATCACGCCAGTCCCCGGCAACGGCGCCAAAAACTTGGTACGTGCTAAATATGTGATTAATCGCAGTGGGATGCAAACTATCCACAGTGGGAAGCGCAAGTGTACACTGGCCACTATGATCGTCACAGCAAGTAATAGTTGGTAAAATACCAGAATCGTAACCACAAGGACTGGGCAATCAAGACACTATTGTTCTAATGAGCTTCCTTTTACAAGTTTCAATTAGAGAGGAAACAATAAGTTGGTTGTTTTGTTGGAATGCTATTTCTAACGAGTTACTTAGATTTAAAAGGAGGAATGTAGGTTAGATTTTCCCTAGATTTTATATTAAATACTTGATCCAGAAGAGTGCTCACTGCACTTGTGCAGAGTGTGCACTACTGTTAAAGAAGCCCGATTACACAAATACTCACACCTCCTAGTAAAAATCTCATACTTTTAGTCCTTACTATTTTGTCAATGGTAATCTCAGAATGGACCTTTTCAGGTCTCGATGGAATGTGTAGAGACAAATACTCTAAGTGTTTTTAAATACACAAACTAGCTTGCCTACTACTTCAGTGGGTTGAGATTATCTCACTGTGCAATCCCCACTATCGTGAGTGTCATAAGAATTCTTTCGAATTCCCTAGCATCATCCAAGCCCGTGTCACTGCGTTCTACCATTTCTGAGTTAAGAACTAGACTTTAGATCCTCACAAGTGATCGGCTTGTTCGCATCATTGGGAAATAATCGAGAGTTAATGACCAAAACAATAAATATTCAAAGTATGAAGATTACTCAAGCATTTTTCATAAAATCTAGGTACTTTTCCTTCCTACATCCCAAAGGATGTTTAGCTCATATTTAAAGAAGTAAAGAAAATAAGGGATGAAAAGTTGCAAGCAATCATACTAAAATACAAACTTTGATTAAAATCCGCAGTGGGCACTGCAGGAACAACACTGCTACAAAATCGTAGTTTACTTCAAACTAAAAGCTATACTAGGAATTAACTTGCAGAAAATTAACGACTACTTTAGTGAATTCTAGAGCTAAACTAAAACTAAAATGCACTAAATGTGTGGTAGATGGATGTGAAATAAATGAACCCAAAACCTCTTTATATACTTAGAGGAAAAAGGTGGACAAAACAAAAGTGGGAAATTACCTAAAGGCTAAAACTCAAGGTAGGAGACATAAGATTTAATTCCCTTGAGCAAAGCTTCCTTCCAAGAGTTTGTAGATAATTATCCCATGGTCACTTCACCTTTTCCCCAAAGCAACTTTAAAGTACCATTGGTTTCATTAAAATAATGCAAATGCCATTTTGTAGGAGACATGCTTCTTTTTGCTTTTCTCCCATGCTTCTGTTGTCATCGATGCTTCCATTCTCCAGTATTGACTTCAAGCTGATTTTTGAAATTTATTTGTCTTCTTCTTGGCTCGTCAGTGGGAACCGGAGTTGGCACTCCCAAAGTCACTGCAGAATATACGTGAAAGTGCAACAAAAACCTACTAAATGGTTTATAAAAACTGTAGTTCAACAAGTTTTGAGAATCTTATTCGTACGAACGATAACAAGAACCAAGAGTCTTACCCGGTAATTGAGAGTGACGAACTCTTACCCGGTAAACACTTACCGGATAAAAATGTCCCATATGATGTCATTTCAATGGACTAAAATTTAACTCGGTAAGTTAAGTAACGTGTTAACTTTTGTGGGTAAGCGTTTGGTAACAGTCTCTAAGTGTTGTTTAGGCTAAAGCAACTGAAAATGCTTCACTTATTGGAGTTTTCATCATGAAAATGGTGGGTTTAAGGAAAAATGTTGCATTCATGTTTTATGCTTTTCATTTTAGAAATTATGATTTAAATAACATTATTTCAGTTTACCGTCTTATATAAATGATGAAAACTTTTGAATTCACTAGGCGTTAAGTCTAACATTTTTATTTGCCGGCATGTGCTCAGGTCCTCGTTGGGAAATGGTACTAGTGACCCTATGAAGAATTGAGTACTAGTTATAGGCACAAGAAGTAATTAACAAATTGGAGATGTCTTCCGCATTTGAAGATAGCGACCGTTTTGCAGTTTAGTAACACCTGCCCTTAATTTAAACTTTTATGTAGGTTCTGAATTATTTATTGTTTATGTTAAATCTTAGATTGTCATTATAGGTAGTCAAGTATTGATATTTAAATAGAAATTATTTTTTATTTGATGTATTACCGAGAATTTTAAATTAGTCGTTTTTCAGATTTTAGGGTGTTACATATAATCACGTCCCATGTCACAATTTTATTGGATTTTTCATTATATAATGTAGTATTCGACTCTCTTACCCAATAATATACTGAACTGACATATGCTATTTATAAATTATACTTTTATTTTTCATAAGCAATATATTACTCCATTCTTTAATTTTATAATAAGACAACGAAAAGTAGGAATGTTAGTCCTATATCTATCGAATCAATTCTCTATCATTTCATAGTTTAATAGTGTATTTGTAACAAAACCTATACTCTAAACTCGTCACCCAATAATCTCTTAAATCGACTACTCCATCACAACCTAAACTTATTCACGCTACATTTTCGTTTTTCTGCAACCAATGTGTTTCAACTCCCTTTATTCGAACAAAAAAAAAAAAAAAACTGTACATATTTATTGTTATACCTTTTAACATTTTATATTGAATTTAAATTTACCGATGTTTTCTTTCATCAATTAATAATGATCATGCGAAGCACACGGTAAAATTACCTAGTTATACATATACAAATGTAACATACTTTGTTTCGATTATTATTTTATATAACAACATAATAAGTATTTGATATATCACGTATGAGATACCTAAACAAAATTTTGAAAGTATATTACCATACTATATGAATAATATCAAAATCCGTTATATTTTCATGTAATTTATCTTTACTATATTATAAAGCATTTGATAAAAAAATCTTAAATACAAATTTTTATGCATCATGTACCGTTTATTAATGCATATTACTTAAAATTTAACATTACAAGTAATTTATGCATTAGTACAACTTTTTAAAGCTGAATGCTTCAATTTATAATAAACTAGTAAACATAATCAGGATAAACATTTATTTTAAATATACAAAAAATAAAATTAATAATTATTGAATTCTAACATAACACTTAATTATTATTTTATAAAAACATTAAATTATTAAATATAATATATAATATATA
Source organism: Saussurea involucrata (assembly GCA_033807775.1). NCBI lineage: Eukaryota > Viridiplantae > Streptophyta > Magnoliopsida > Asterales > Asteraceae > Saussurea > Saussurea involucrata. The sequence goes on from CM066315.1 coordinate 107,932,371, forward strand.
AAAATAAAATATAAAATAAAACATTAAAACATTAAAATCAAGATTTATAATCTTTATATCTTTAGATATATATAAGGAGAATCAATGGTTGATGAGGTGGCATCATGAGAATCAAGTATTCATCAAATGGTGAATTGTGGTTGATTCTTCATTGTCCCACATTGGTGACAAAAGTGAAAAGTTGAAAGTGTGAGTGACTATATAAATGATAGAATATGGCTTGAAGGTTCATACAAAATTTGATCCATTTTTTGGCTAAATAGTTATTTTTTATTTACATGACAAAACATTTCATGTAATAGTTAAACATTTCATATCCTTAAAGAAAAACCCAAGAGTAATGAGGTGGCATCTTGAGAATCAAGTATTCATCAAATGGTGAATTGTGGTTGATTCTTCATTGTCCCACATTGGTGACAAAAGTGAAAAGTTGAAAGTTTGAGTGGCTATATAAAAGATAAGATATGACTTGATGGTTCATACAAAACTTGATCCATTTTTGGGTTAAATAGTTATTTTTTATTTACATGACAAAACATTTCATATCTTTAAATAGATAAAAGGAAGTACCAAAAGATACGAGTAAGCACCATGCAAGTTGAGTATCAAATAGTGGATTGTGGTTTAGTTGTAGCTATCCCACATTGGTAAGAAGTTGAAACATTGGAATAAAGATGTTTGTATAAAAAAGATGGATGTGATGACATTATGTTAAGCCATAAGATTTTACTATTTTCAAACAGTGAATTGTGATATATTAGAAAACGAGAGTGTATTAATAGGAGAAGGTGTCAATGAAAATTAAAAAGAGATTAATTATTGTTAAAACGAAGTTTGAATATATATATATATATATATATATATATATATATATGAAACAACCGAGGGTATTTGATGTGACATTTTGAGAATGAGGTATTTCTCAAATTATGGATTTTGGTTGTGATTAAGTTGTCCCACATTGATGAGTAGTTGAAATATTGAAATCAGTAAGGTTGTATAAAGAATAGAGGATGAGATCTTTGTGTCAACTCATACTCATTAGCACAATGAGAATTGTAGTGAAATCTTGATTGTCCCACATTGGTGCTTGGCACAATGAGAATGAAGTATTTGTCAAATAGTGAATTGTGGTGAAATCTTGATTGTCCCACATTGGTAAGAAAGTGAAAGGTTTTGAAGAGAAAAAAAACTATATAAAGAGAATATGAGAACTTAAATATAGATCCAAAATTTGATCCAGTTTTGGGTTAAATAGTTATTTTTTTATTTACATGATAAAATATTTCATCTAATAGTTAAAACTTTCATTTTCATTCTATATATTTATCTGTATATATAAATGAAACAACTGAAGGTATTTGATGTGACGATCTATGAATGGAGTATTTCTTAAATTCTGGATTGTGGTTGGGATTAAGTTGTCCCACATTGGTGAGGAGTTGAATTTTTGAAATAAGTAAGGTTGTATAAGAAAGATGGATGAGATGTCTTTATGTCAACTTATACTTATGAAGTATTTGTTAAGTAAAATCTTGATTGTCCCACATTGGTGATTGACACAATGAGAATGAAGTATTTGTTAAATACTGAATTGTGATGAAATCTTGATTGTCCTACATTGATAAGAAAGTGAAATGTTTTGAAGAGAAAAAGACTATATAAAGAGAAGATGAGAACTCGAATGTAGATCCAAAATTTGATCCAATTTTGGTTTAAATAATTGTTTTTTTTAATTTACATGACAAAATATTTCATGTAATAGTTAAAATTTTCATTTTCATTATATATATATATATATATATATGGATATATAAATGAAACAAGCGAAGGTATTTGATGTGACATTTTGAGAATGCAGTATTTCTTAAATTATGGATTGTGGTTGGGATTATGTTGTCAATATATATATATATATATATATATATATATATATATATATATATATATATATTCTAAAACAGAGTTTTATGTTAATTTGTTCAATATTTTCTAACAAAGATCGCTACCGTGCAACGCACGGTGCCCACACTAGTAATGGATTATAAGAGTACATTTCTAATCATATTAAAAATGAAGTATTATTAAATGTTTTACTATAATGACTAATTAATTTATGATTTAAAGAGATAATAAAAAGACAAATATATTTTTACTCTTAATAAATTAAAAGAAATAAAACACTAGAAGCCTAAATCGGAAGGGCCAAAACGCCATGACTGAAGATGGGCCTCTGAAAACCCTAAAAGCCCACTATAAATTCACCAGTTCAGCTTCTAGGGTTTCTCGTTATTTTCATTTCTTGCCAGCCTCTCTGCTTTCATCTTCCCAAACGAACCTCAAGTTCAGAGAGAAAGAAGGCAGGAAAACAAAAATGGCGGATTCATTGGTCTTACGTGGCACCATGAGAGCCCACACCGATTGGGTCACCGCAATCGCCACCCCAATCGACAACTCCGACATGATCGTCACCTCTTCCCGTGACAAATCCATCATCGTTTGGCGTCTAACCAAGGAAGACAAAACTTACGGTGTAGCCCAACGCCGTCTCACCGGCCACTCTCATTTTGTTCAGGATGTCGTCCTCTCCTCCGACGGCCAGTTCGCTTTATCCGGTTCATGGGACGGCGAGCTCCGTCTATGGGATCTCAACGCCGGAACCACCGCTCGACGATTCGTCGGTCACACCAAGGACGTTCTCTCCGTCGCATTCTCCATCGACAATCGTCAGATCGTGTCGGCGTCGCGTGACAAATCGATCAAACTCTGGAACACTCTCGGTGAGTGCAAATACACGATCCAGGATGGTGATGCACATAATGATTGGGTGAGCTGTGTTCGTTTTAGCCCTAACACATTGCAGCCAACAATTGTGTCTTCTTCGTGGGATAAGACGGTGAAGATCTGGAATTTGACCAATTGTAAGTTGAGGTCAACTTTGGCTGGACATGGTGGATATGTGAACACCGTTGCGGTGTCTCCTGATGGTTCGTTGTGTGCTAGTGGTGGGAAAGATGGGATGATATTGCTGTGGGATTTGGCGGAGGGTAAGAGACTGTATTCGCTTGAGTCGGCTTCGATTATTCATGCTCTTTGTTTCAGTCCGAATAGGTACTGGTTGTGTGCGGCGACAGAGAGCAGCATTAAGATCTGGGATTTGGAGAGCAAGAGCATTGTTGTTGATCTTAAGGTTGATCTGAAGCAGGAGTCTGAAATGGCAGCCGAAGGCACAGCTACTCAAACTAATGCTGGAAAAACTAAGGTCTGTTTCTTTTTCATTTATGCTACTTTGTGTATAACATGCAACCTCTCTAACCCATACGAAATGCTAGGTTTGATTTTACACATAGGTTAGGAAAAGTAAAATTATATAGTTAGCAAGATTGAGAAAACTTATAGACCCTCATCAACTACTAAACTAACATTTAGCAATAAGGATTGATGGTTTAGAAGCATTAAAGTAGTCTTTTGATCAATATTTGAAGAAATCAAATGAAAAAGATTCAATTTTTGCGTCTTAAATATAATCAATGGTTATGAAAATTGACTTTTATGGGCAACAAAGGATCTCATATATAAATACATTTATATGCTTTGCTGGTAAATATAATTTTGCAAATGTCTGTGAATGTAATACAGTGTGTTGTAAGCTGAACATTCAATAAAACTGAGATGCACTTGCAAATATATACTTACAAATTGAAAGTTATATCAGGAGAGTAATAAGGGATATCCACCCCAGGTCAATTCCTTTCCAAAACTCAATTCAATGGTTGGTTTTTTCATTAAAAGTGATCTAGGGTCCAAATTCCAACTTAGACCATGTTTACTCACACAATCCTTGGCATTATAGAATGAATCTATAATGCTCCCTTTGAGAAATGAAGATCATAAAAAGTCTTTCATGTGGTTGTATAATGTGTTGTTGTAATTGGGTTTGTTGAGTGGTAAATGATTTGGATGGGTCTTCTGACAGGTTATCTACTGTACAAGTTTGAGTTGGAGTGCCGATGGAAGCACATTGTTCAGTGGGTACACCGATGGAGTAGTAAGAGTCTGGGGAATAGGGCGTTACTAGAGGTTAATTTTGGCAAATCAAGCTTTTTTTTTAAGCTGTTTCAGTTTGAGGATGTTATTTTTGACTTTCTGATTCAAAGTTTCATTCTGTTTGTTGGAGGAGATCTTATTATTATTATTGCTTTGTTTGAATTTTAGTTTGCTTATGTTTTTTACTTTAGAATTCGAAGCTATAATTGTTATGGCACGAGTATCTCCAATAGGTTTTACAAAAATGGCGATTTTGGGCACGTTTTGTTGTTGCTGAAACTTGTTCTAAAAAATGGAGGGAAAATTGTCTAGACTTGCATTAATTTTTTTTAATATAATCCTATCAGTAAGGAATTTTAAATCTAAATTTATAGGAAGAGAAGTAATTTATTAATATAGTTTGTTTTTTGTTTATTAAAAATAAATTGCCATTAATATATTTACATTTTTTTTAAAACCGTAGACGTATACCACATGTGTATAAAATTACCTGATGCTGGATTGAATAAAGTTCGTTTAGATAGGTGTTGGTGTATTGAATTCAGCCTTTATCAAGGTTTGTTGATGTTTGTTTTTTTACTTTCTGGAAAAAAGCTATTGGAGAAGAGCTTTCTTTTATGCATGTGAGGTTGGTTAACCCACGATGACGAGTCGTGAGATATCATTTGTTGCTGTTAGGGATAGAGCATCGAGTATCATTTTTTCGAATCGTGACCAAACCGGTATCGTACCGAATCTGAACCTAAGTATTCGACAAATTTGGTATTCGGTACTAGGATTTTCCTGAAAATTTCGAAACCGAACCGGAATATTAATAGACAATGTTTTTTAAAATGTATTAAGTATGCATATCATTTTTTAAATAAACTAACCTTATCTTTCTCTAACCAAGATATATCATCTTCTAAACGAATTACATAGAAAATAAACACCTAAAAGAATACCGAAAATTGTTCAACTTTTGATTGTTTGGGATTGGTTTTAATACACGTTGGAAACGTTATAAAATTATTTTGGTTAGCAATTGGTTTTGATATTTATTTGATTCGTTTCATATTTTTGGTCCTAAGTAGTTCTAGTACCGATTCTCCCGTCCCGAGACCGAAACCAAACCGGTACATACGGTTTGGTTTTCGGTCCTACTTTTTAGTCTAAAAAAATCGATACCAAGCGGTTCGGTACCAGTCATGTCCCTATCTCATCCCTAGTTGCTGAAAAATAATGATATTGTTGTCATTTATTTAAAATATTAGAGTATTTTCAACCAACTTAAAAAAATAGAGAACTCAAAAATTGGTTTCCATGTACATTCGGGTTGTGTTTAAATAAGGTAAAATCAAAATTAGAAACATAAAAATAAAGGAAACATGTATTTAAAATACAACCGATAATTCACACAATATATAGATACTACATATAAAAATGTTTAAACCAAACATGATCAAATAACTTGACGTCTCCAACTTGCATATTTCTTAAATCTTAAATATATTACCATCAACTATTTTTCTTAATTTGCATATATATGTTAGCATTTACTATATATATATTTACACATATGTGTGTGTGAAGGAGTTATATAGAGATGGATAAGAGATTGAATATATATATATATAGGGGTTAAATCATGTGAGAACCACAAATATGTTATAAACCGTGAGAACCGATATAAAAAATATTTTTTTACATGAAATTTTTTCATATATGCTAGGATTTATTATATTTTACTTCAAATATATGTGTTTCATAATATGATAGTTTCACATGGAATTGTTTCACCATATGAATATTTTTTACGAGTATTTTTCATTTCACTAGGTGAAACAAAATTCGTTTTTCACATGTAAACTTATCATATGGTGAACACGAACATATGTGTAAAAATATCTTAAATCATAGGTTTTGATGAAAAAAAATCATGTAAACAAAAAATTTTACATTGGTTCTCACGGGTTTGTAACCTATTTGTGGTTTTCATTTGATTATCGTCTTATATATATATATATATATATATATCGGGTTCATCGGGTTGAGTTGGGTTCAAGTTCTCCTAACCCGATATCAACCCAATACATACGGTTTGAGGATTTTACAACTCGATTGGACATCGGGTTGCTTCGGGTTGGGTTATTTCGCGTCGGGTTGGGTTGGGTTGATCGGGTTTTTGAGCACCCCTACTTCGATTTATGACCAATACTTGTGAGAGGGATTATCTAATTAATGATGACAATCTTTTTAAAATGTCAATATATATTATTCTTAATTAGATTTATTAACTTTGTTCATGATTTTTTTTATGGGAAATTAATTAAAATGCCCTAAGTTGACCACCTCTTCAGTCATATGCTTAAACTCTCTAATTTCATGAAATTATCCAAAAAAATCAGTCAAAACCCACCGTGATCACGAACTAGAAATCACAAAATTGCATTTTGGTCACGGGAGTCCGTGAAACCCACTCGTGATCATGGACTTGGTCCCTGAAATTCGTGAAAGTTACAAATTTGGTCCTTGGAGTCCGTGAAACCTGGTCCGTGGAATCCGTGAAAATTTACAATTTTGGTCCCTGAGTCCGTGAAAATTAATAGGGTTCGTGAAACCCACCGTGAAATGCCCTATGGTTTCATGTTTTTTTGAGTTTTTCAAGTTTTTTTTGCATGCATTTCACGAAATATACTGTTTTTTTCCATAATTGTCTGATAATTGTACTATTGTCATAAGATTTTGTGGTTGCAATTCATCTTCCCTATCTATAAAGATCAGTAAAATGTAATCCATGTTCATCACATCCATTCCATTGTTCTTGCTTTCTTCATCATTTCAATTTTTTCTTTCTGAATTCTACTGAAAAAATGAGTTCAGTTGTTGAAAAAGCTAAGCTATTTTTCTGTTGCGATGGTGAATGGGTGCAAGATAACGATGAGTGGGATTTTGAAATCTAAGCATGGTGTAAAATTGCCAGTAAACATTACACATCGAAAGTTTCTTGCTTACGCCATGCAAAAATGTGGAATCGAACCTTCAGCTGTTTGCAAGTTAGTGTACAAGAATGATGGCTCAATGTTTGAGTTAACTGACGATGAAGATGTGTCTGGTTTTATGCAATTTGCAGCCCAGTCAGATAGGCCTCCAACACTTTTTGTGTATGTCGATTCATCGATATGCGACGAAGGTGATGACGAAACCCATGTCGGTGGTAATCAACTGGAGCCTGATTCTCAATTTCAGGCGTCCTACGACCCAACATTTAATTCAGATAATACATATGGTCTTAATGAATGTTATCCTGATTTTGTTTCGGAGACACAACCAGTAGAAGAAGAAGAAGAAAGACGGTTTGCTGGAGTTGCTGATGACGAACCCCATGTTTTCACAATGGGTATATCTGATATGGACAAATCAGATACCGATAATGATGAGGACGAAGAAGTAGAAACATATACCCATAATAATAAATCATTTGGTGAGTTGAATGATTATTTTGATATACCTCCCCCCCTTCCAACCCCGGAGACCTATATACCAACCTACCAACCCACACCTTATAATCATAGTTCAAGGATAGGTGTAGGTCAGATATTTGATACGAAGAATGAAATGGCTATACAGCTCAGAATTAAGTTCATGGAAGAGGGTTTCGTGTTTAAAACGAAGAAATCCGACAAAGGAAGATTTGAGGATGTATGTTCGAGAGAGAATTGTAATTGGCGTATGTCGGCGAAGTCCGTGCGCTGAAAAGGATCGATGTTTACCGTTAGAAGGTTGCATGACGTACACACTTGTTCGAGGACCCAACTGAATCCCATCCACCGACAAGCCAACAAAAGGACTTTGGGCCATATACTGAAAGAAAAATTTCTTGATGCTAGCAGGGCTATTCGGCCAAAGGACATCGTGAACAATATAAGCGAGCAGTACGGGATCACTATTTGTTACCACCAAGGTTGGCGTGTGCGATGTAGGGCACTACTACTGGAGAGAGGCACTCCTGAGGAGTCGTATGAACGACTTCCTACGTATTTTTATAATTTGGAGCTGCATAATCCAGGTACACTGTTAGGACCATAAATGTCCTATAATATAGAAAGTGATATAAAGAAAAGAATATTATTTGTAAAAGCCTTATTGTGTTAAATGGGCTTAAGTGCGTTAATGGGCTTGGGCCTTAATAATAGCCCTAGGTATATAAGGTTTAGTTTATGAGAGTTTTAGGTTAGAAGACAAGAAAGATTAGTAATCGTTCATTATTCTGAATTGTAATATTCTCTGAACGTGTAAACACTTTGAATGAATATGAGATGGATGACAACTTGAAATCAATCATTGTTATTGCTTATTGATTAACTGATTCTATTGTTATTGCACTAATCTGGGATCCACAATTGGTATCAAATCGATTCAAGGTGATTCAAAGGTATCATGGTAAGTTTTATCGACTGCCATATTTTTCTAGAATTCCCATTCTTGTGTTTCTGCCTAAATCGTGTCATTCTACTCATCAAATTCGTTTCCTGCAAGTATCATTGAGGTTTCTGGAAACTTTTAGAGCATAATTTGATCGTTTGAGTGATTTGTTAAGCAAAATAGTGTTCTTAAGTTTTTGTTCTTTGTTCTTGAAAGTTTCAAAATTTTTGCATCAAAATCAAGTTATTTTGCTTAGAAACCGATTAGGGTTAGTGTGTTTTTGTGTTTTGGTTGTTTTCTCTCCTTTCGGGATCGAAATCGAGCAACCCTAGTCGATCCCTGATCCGAATTTCTCGAACAACCGTCGTGTCCGGAAGTCTACAATCTTTCCGGGTAAGTTTTTCGTTTCTCGACACTATCCGGACGAGGGTCTATCCGGACGTTTTATCCGGGTACCCTTTGTATCCGGACGTGTTTTATTCGGGTAGTTTAAAGTTCCCGGACCACTATCCGGTCATCGCTCCTATCCGGTAAGTTCCACTTCCCGGACATCCATTCGGACACTGCGTCTTCCGGACTCCTACCCGGATACCCGAAAACTGCTTCATCTGGTAAGTCTTCTTCCCGGATACTTTGGTTTTGTTTCTTTGTTTTCGATAACTTTGTTTATCCGGTATCTTTAGTTTATTCGGTAACTTACTTTTATTCAGACACTTCACTCTACCCCGGATTCGGACACTTCCGATCCGGACACTATTATCCGGATTCCTATCTGGGTACTTTGCTGATTTAGTCAATCTTACTGTTAAGTACATGTCACTCCTAGATCTTGTTGTTAGGACACTCACTCTTAGTTCCTTGCGTTAAGTTTTTACCTTGAATCGAACCTACACTGTCTGAAGATCACATTAGTGCATATCACTATGTCTCGCGACGGTCTTGCTATCGGTACCGACTCCAAGCCTTCGATTCTCTATCGAGGAGAATACGCACAATGGCGAGACATATTCCTTATTTTCATCAAATCCAAGGACAACTACGAGTTCATCTGGCAAGCTGATAACACCACTTTTTGGCGTTATTTTCAGTCCTAAAACCAATGAGATTGGCTTGTATTTAAGCAAAGAAGCGGAATTTTACGGTTTATTTAGTGGAATGTGCAGGTTAATAAAAAGGCAGTAATCATCGAGAAAAGAAGATAAAAAGAGCCTAAAACGAGTCCAAAACGAAGCCAATTGAAGCCCGAGATCCAAGCCCAAGACCCGCGCCCGAACCAGGACCCGAACCGCGAACCAGAAACCGACCCACGCAGCTTCAGAAAAGCGCGCGACTTGCCATGCGACTTGCAAGTCGCGTGACAGGTCGCGTAACCCTCTGTTTCACGACTTTAAGCTGCTATTTTGCGGATTTTAGGTCATTCTTCAACGCAACTCACATACGACGAACAGCAGCAGTCCAGAGGCGATTTTGGGAGATATTTTACATCTTTTGGAGCCACGAGAGAGGATCAATCGAGGAGGAAGTCACGACGCGACGCGGATTAGAGCCGAGAGAAGGGAGTTTATCACTACATCTTTCACCTTCACGTTATCATGTTTACATACAGTTTTTCATCCCCTTTTCTTGAGTTTTTGTCCCCCAACATCATGAACTAATCTTTAGATGTTGGGGGTTGGAATGAATTCGATTTAAGCATATGAACATGTAACTTGAGACTTTTATCAGTTTTTCCTATATTAATGAAGCATGTGATTTGGATTTTAATACTTTTGTGAATTTGGCCAATTTGCAATTGATTTGTTGTTTCTAATTAAGTTCGAGAGAATTAATTGTAACTAGAACTAGGAATCGCATGCCTAAGGTGAGAAAGGAGATAGAGATATTCCGAGTAAGCCTTAGTCCCGTTAAAATCTTGAGCTTAATGTGTTTTGAATTCCATAGGTGAGATCGAGAGATAAAACTTGTGCTTTTCAAGATAAAACCCATTGTTGCTCGAAAGAGAACAACGGTGATTTTTACAAGATTGGGTATTCATTATACGGAATAATTGGTAACTGTTTTGAGTCAAGTGTTTGTATGTGAGAGTCTTAGGATTTCCAACCCTCAACTGTTTCTCTATCTGAAGTTCTTAAGTTGTTTACTGTTTCCGTGTTTGATTTAGTTTTGTTTGCAATTAGTAATTATAAACCAGCTCAACTTGCGATCGTTCAGTTAATAGTTTTTATAGTAATTGTGATACTTAGTTCCTAGTTCCCCGTGATTCGATACTCGTACTTTCTAGTACTATTACTTGACTTCGACCCGTACACTTGCGGTGAGATTTAGGGGGGGGTGATAACCTGCCTATCAAGTTTTTGGCGCCGTTGCCGGGGAACTAGTTGCAACTGATAGCACTACCAGCTATAAGCGCTATTAGATTGAACAGTTTTTTTTCTGTTCTTTTATTTCATCACTTCAGTTTTTGGATTGCTAATCTTGTTTTCTTTCCGTTTCAGGTGCTAATTGGTTTATGCCAAGGAAAACCCGAGGGGAAGGAATCAAACCAATCGATCTGGAGATTGAAAGAACCGCCCGCCGTTTACGAAAAGAAGCAAAAACCAAAAAAGATATCAAGATCGAGATGGCCGACGAAGCACCTCCTCGCAACAATCCTCCACCTCCTCCTGAGCAACGCCCTATGAAGTCGTTTGCCAATCCGAATGTGGCAGCGGCACGCATAGGCATTCAAGCACCTGCCACTAGGGCGAATTCTTTTGAGCTCAAACCGAGTACCATTGTCATGGTACAACATAATCAATATGGAGGAGCGCCGACTGAAGATCCTCAGCACATCTCCGTGCATTCGAGAGGATTTGTAACACATTCAAGATCAATGGCATGAACGAGGATGTCATCAAGCTGAGGTTATTTGGATTCTCTCTCAAGGGCCGAGCTGTAACATGGATCGAGGGTATCCAACCGGACTTGATCACTACTTGGGAGCAGTTGAAAGCTGCGTTTCTTCAGAAGTTCTTTCCTCCGAGCAGAACCGCCCAACTCATGGCCGAAATCACACATTTCGCACAATGGGACAAAGAAACCTTGTATGAAGCGTGGGAAAGGTACAAGGAGATGATCAAGAAATGTCCACATCATGGGTTACAAGGTTGGGTAATCATCCAGACTTTCTTTAGTGGTCTTCACCCGCAATTTAAAAACGACATCACAGCTGCATCGGGTGGAGCACTAATGGATAAATCTTATGAAGAAGCATGCGAGCTGGTCGACAATCTGGCTGAGCATAGTTTTTCTACTCCAAGAGCCGATGTTAGAAGAGTTGCGAGTGTTCGGGAATCGGATGAGCTGAAGGAGTTAAAAGCTCAATTAGTCGCAATCACGAATCATTTGAAGGGAGGTAATCCGGAAGAACCCGAACAGGTTTAATTTTTGCAAAACCGGAACAATCAACCGAGGAACGACCCGTTCTCGAATACCTACAATGAGGGGTGGAAGAAGCACCCGAACTTCTCTTGGAGTCAACCCGGTCAACAACAGCAAGGTAATTCTTATAACTTTGCTAATTATCCTAATGCTAACAATGTTTACCGTCCTCCAGGTTTCAACCAAAGGAATTTCAATGACGGACCATCTATGGAGAAGAAGCCGGGGTTGGAAGACATGATGATGAAGTTCATGACCAAGATGGATAACACGGTTGGGGAGTTAGCGAGCACGGTGAGCACGGTCAAGGCGGCAACCGAACGGAACACCGCCTCCATCAAGATCCTCGAAAGACAAGTGGGGCAAATATCTGAAGCCCTACAAAACCGACCTCCCGGAACATTCCCGAGCTTGACTGAAAAGAAACCAAGGGAGGAGTGTAATGCCATCTATCTGAGAAGTGGCAAAGAGCTGATCGAGGAGCCTACACGAGAACCACCAGCAAAGGAAACCGAGCCTAAAGAGAAAGAGGTTGTAGATGTGGATGAGCTGGAGGTTGATGAAGAGGTGGTGAGTGAAGAGAACTTAAAGGTTGAAGAGAGCAAGAAGAGTGAAGCGACGAAGCTAAAGCAACCATCGGTCAAGCCGGTGGTACCGAGAGTGCCTTATCCGAGCAGACTTAAATCACATAAGGATGATGTTAATTTTTCTAAGTTTCTTGATATATTAAAAAAGTTGCATATTAACATTCCTTTTGCAGATGCTTTGGCGCAAATGCCCTCCTACGTGAAATTCATGAAGGAGATTCTATCCAAGAAGAGGGCAATCGATCACCAATCCACCATTGCACTTACTGAAGAGTGTAGCGCGATCATCCAGAACAAGCTTCCCCCGAATCTTAAAGATCCAGGGAGTTTTTCAATCCCTATTCAAATTGGGAAGTTTAATTTTGATAAAGTTCTGTATGATCTAGGAGCGAGTATTAACTTAATGCCTTTATCTGCTTTCAGGAAACTTGGCCTCGGGGAAGTGGAGCCGACAAACATGACCCTTCAGCTCGCGGATAGGTCGATAGTGTATCCGTATGGAGTGGTAGAGGACGTGTTGATCAAAGTTGGCAAATTCTACTTCCCGGTGGATTTATTGGTGCTAGACATCGATGAAGACATAGAAGCCCCACTGATTTTGGGAAGATCTTTTCTAGCCACTAGCAGAACATTGATTGACATGGAAGAAGGTGAGATAACCTTCAGGGTTGGCGGCGAAAAGGTTATTTTCAAGATGTTCGAAAGTAGACGGCGTAGAGACGGAGATGGCACAGGAGAGCCAGATGAGGAAAAATCCGCGAAGAACCGCAAGTGTGGGCGATTCGAGTCCGCGGATACCGAGCCAAGTTGAGATCCACACAGTCGTGCCACGACTTTAACTACGGCGCTGGGTGGGAGGCAACCCACCGAGGTTATTTTTCTTTTTAACTTTCAGTTTTTGAGTGTGTTCTTATTTACGAAAAACCATAAAAATGAAAAAAAAACGAAAAATCAAAAAATAGCTGAAACAGGGACTTACGCGGCTTTGGCCGCGGCCTGCAAACCGCGCGCCAAACCGCGGGGCTCTCTGTGGGTTTTCGAAACAGGGGGTTACGCGACTTCTTGCGCGACTTGCAAACCGCGCGCCAACCCGCGCAGGTTCCCCTGTTTTCGTGTCGTGTCCGTTTTCTTGCTTTGTGTGTTTCGCTTTTCTGTTTTTCTTTCGTCTTTTGCTTTGCTTCTTGTGTGTTTGCATTCTCGCTCCCCATCTCCTTGATTGGCGCTCAAATCTTTGAAGAGAATCTCCTCCGTCCGGGCAAACAGGTACGCTCTAAACTTTGTATGTAACGGGTGTGTAAGATGTTTGGTTTCTTATTAGTTAACGAGATGCAACAAACCTAAGTTTCACTTAGGTTTGGGGTGCCTCGTCTTTTCAAACATCTACACACTCATTTTTAATCATGTGCAAACCTCGGTTTCACCGAGGTTTGGGGTTGGCTTTGTTTGACAAACCTAGGCCACGGCCTAGGTTTGGGGTGGCCATGTTTTTGAAAATGCTAGAATAGCTCCTTGATGCTTGTGCTTAATGTTATGTTTTGCCTGTCTGATACCTGTAATAACCGCACAACGATACTTATTTAGTATCGCCTACGCTGACACTTGCACATTGGGGACAATGTGTGGGTAAGGTTTGGGGTTGCCCAATCGGGCCCACGTTATGCACGTAGATTTCCTGCACTTCTGAATACTTAGATCACTTTAGCTAAAAAAAATTTGTTTTGAATGATTGAGACCGACTATTGTAGGAAGAATCTTGTGATAGTGACGTGACCGCTAGGGAAGGACCGGGAAAGGACATGACTAGGGACATTAGTGGAGACCACCCATTAGTGAGATTTGAGCCTAAAAGACGTTTTTCACTTCGAGGGATTCATACACTTAATTCTTATACACGTTTCGAGTCCTTGTCGTGAATATAGAATGATCTCGCTATATTATCGCATTGAGTAGCAAAGATGACCATCGGGATATTGGGTAAGGGTATAGTAGACCAAATCGTGTGGACCTTAAGATGTGATTCCAGGCAATGTGTGTTTTGTTTTAAACCTGTGTTTAGCTATCGTACCTTTTTACCCATTATGTGTGTAACCATAACCCCGTTGTAGCCAAACACTCACCATATTAATTTCATGACCCACCTTTAAACCCGAGCCAAAAGCCTTAGCCAACCTTATCCGAAAGTGTGTCAAACAGAGGCGGTAATGAACTGAAATAGAGAGAGCGGAAAAGAAAGAATACAAGCCAATCACGAAAATAAATAGAAAAGAGGGCCAATGCATCCCCAATCAAATAAAGAGGACCAATGAAGTCCCAATATATATATATATCCAGTTAGTTTAGACAGCTATCTACAGCTGAAAATAAGTGAGTCAAAGCGACTCCATTAGTGAAAAAAGGGCCAAGTGATAGGATAGAGAGCTAGGAAGTTCAGAATTGCTAAAGCTTGACACACCAAGGATCTTTGAACCGTTTTACCCTTCACTTCTTAACCATAACCTTAGCCCCGTTACAACCTGTGTAAAGACCTGGATGATCTTCTGGAAAACGTGATTACGGTATGCGACCACCTTCACTGATAGTCCCTGTCTTGCTACTTGATTCCTTTCTGAGATCAATTTTTGGACATTTGTGCGTCTTTCATTAGAGTTGTCATGTAATATTTGAGTATTCTTGTACATAACTTCCTATACATGACAACATGTGCGATAACCTAGGTTCGAGCGAAACGAGAGTATCCCGTGAGGTAGGGTCAAGGCGAAATGTTTTCCTTAGTATGTCTGGACCTAGAACAACCTTAGTGTAATCGGAGCAGTCACGAGTTCAACTTACAATGGAAGGTCATAGGTCAACCAGAATGAGGATGAGGCGAGAGTGAGATAAGCATTCACGGGTATAGGAAATCACCAGTGCATCACGTGGTACCGATTGGGGTTGTTGATAACGCCACTTTTTGGCGTTATTTTCAGTCCTAAAACCAATGAGATTGGCTTGTATTTAAGCAAAGAAGCGGAATTTTACGGTTTATTTAGTGGAATGTGCGGGTTAATAAAAAGGCAGTAATCATCGAGAAAAGAAGCTAAAAAGAGCCTAAAACGAAGCCAATGGAAGCCCGAGATCCAAGCCCAAGACCCGCGCCCGAACCAGGACCCGAACCAGAAACCGACCCACGCAGCTTCAGAAAAGCGCGCGACTTGCAAGTCGCGTGACAGGTCGCGTAACCCTCTGTTTCACGACTTTAAGCTGCTATTTTGCGGATTTTAGGTCATTCTTCAACGCAACTCACACACGACGAACAGCAGCAGTCCAGAGGCGATTTTGGGAGATATTTTATATCTTTTGGAGCCACGAGAGAGGATCAATCGAGGAGGAAGTCACGACGCAACGCGGATTAGAGTCGGGAGAAGGGAGTTTATCACTACATCTTTCACCTTCACGTTATCATGTTTACATACAGTTTTTCATCCCCTTTTCTTGAGTTTTTGTCCCCCAACATCATGAACTAATCTTTAGATGTTGGGGGTTGGAATGAATTCGATTTAAGCATATGAACATGTAACTTGAGACTTTTATCAGTTTTTCCTATATTAATGAAGCATGTGATTTGGATTTTAATGCTTTTGTGAATTTGGCCAATTTACAATTGATTTGTTGTTTCTAATTAAGTTCGAGAGAATTAATTGTAAGTAGAACTAGGAATCGCATGCCTAAGGTGAGAAAGGAGATAGAGATATTCCGAGTAAGCCTTAGTCCCGTTAAAATCTTGAGCTTAATGTGTTTTGAATTCCATAGGTGAGATCGAGTGATAAAACTTGTGATTTTCAAGATAAAACCGATTGTTGCTCGAAAGAGAACAACGGTGATTTTTACAAGATTGGGTATTCATTATACGGAATAATTGGTAACTGTTTTGAGTCAAGTGTTTGTATGTGAGAGTCTTAGGATTTCCAACCCTCAACTGTTTCTCTATCTGAAGTTCTTAAGCTGTTTACTGTTTCCGTGTTTGATTTAGTTTTGTTTGCAATTAGTAATTATAAACCAGCTCAACTTGCGATCGTTCAGTTAATAGTTTTTATAGTAAATGTGATACTTAGTTCCTAGTTCCCCGTGATTCGATACTCGTACTTTCTAGTACTATTACTTGATTTCGACCCGTACACTTGCAGTGAGATTTAGGGGGGGTGATAACCTGCCTATCACAAGCCCTCACCGAAGGTCCTCTGGAGACCCCAATGCAAACTGTTCCAGCTCAAGCCGATGGTACACAAGAACAACCAACAGCTAAGACATATGCCCAAACGACCGACGATGAAAAGAACAAATACAACGGGGAGAAACACGCCAAGAGATATCTGGTTCAGAGTCTGCCAAATGAGATATACACTGCAATTGACTACTACAAAGACACCTCGAAGGCAATATGGGATCAAGTTGCAAAGATGATGAGCGGCAACAAAGTTGGGAATCATCGGAAAGTGAACAACTGCATCAATCGTTACGATGGTTTCAAGCAACGGAAGGGTGAATCATTAACCGAGACATATGAACGCTTCTGTCTACTGCTGAATGATCTTCAAAAGAACAAGATCACGCGATCCAACACTGAAAATGGCCCCAAGTTTCTGAATAACCTTCTGCCCGAGTGGAAAACCTTCGCATCTCACATCCGACACAACCACCTCATAGAGAATGTTCCCATCAATGAGCTGTTCGAAATGCTCATGCAAGACGAGGATGAAGTTCTGGAGCTGATGGGCACTCAGAAATCATCCAAGCATCAAGTTCATCCTCTCGCCCTTGTTTCTGATAAACACGGTAAATCATCTAGCCGAAGCTCAAGAAGAACCCCCGTTTCAAGTGAGTCTGAACCTGAAGAAGAGGAACCCGAGGAAAGCAATTCCGATCCCGAGCTGACTGAGATTAAGAAAGCCATGGCCTTCATCTCCAAATCCTTTCAGAAGAAGACGTTCTTCAAGAGACCGTCTTCCAACAACCAGCGCTACTCAACCACTCCCAACAAGCGCCATGACTACATGGAAAAGTATGAAGGAAAAAGAAGATCTGATGAGGGCAAGCAGTCAGATCACAAGGAAAAGTACGAGCGTAAGCCTGAAGCAAAGAACAAAGACGAGCCAGTCAAATGCTACAACTATGGCAAACTGGGCCATTTTGCCAAAGACTGTCGAAAGCCTGTCGTTCGCAACGCTGAATACTACAAGGCAAAGTTGCTCTTAGCTCAACCGAAAGAAGCTGGCAAAGCACTGTTAGTTGAGGATGACCACTGGCTGACTCGATCCGACGATGAAAGTGATACTGAAGATGCTGATGCTCATTTGTGCTTCATGGGCAATCATACTCCTCCTCCAGCTCTCGGAGATTCCTGTCAGGTAAGTATTCCTATTCATCAAGCCTTAATGGATCAGATGCATTTACTTGTTCAACGAGTAGATTCCAGTAAAGCTACCACGAATGAACAACTGCTTGAAATAAACTCTCTAAAAGAAAAGCTAGATGTTCAAACAAAGATCACCGAAAAGCTTAAGTCCGGTAATTCTAACTTAAAAGAAAAGTGTGCAAATCTTTCGATAGCACCAAAGGACTTTCGGGCCAAAATATCTGATTTTAACGCAAAGCTTGATCAGTGTGAGAACGAGAAAGCTGAGATTGTCTATCAATGCTCTTCTCTTCAAATACAAATCAAAAAGCATGTTTTGAAAATAAAAGATCTTGAGCTTAAGTTTTATAAACAAGGACAAACTGATCAAACGATTCATCTGAACAAACCAAAGGATTTTCGGTACTTTAACTCAGAATGGGGAATTGGGTACGACAACCCACACTATTTGAAAAATATTTTATCAATGAGGCCTACTTTATACAAGTTTAATTTTCTAGGCCTTGATAAGAGATATCCCCAATATAAAATCAAATGGACAGACCCTCTCAATGAGAAGGAAGAGGAACGTGAGGAATATAAACGCAAGAATACAACTAAAATGCAATTTTCTTTTACGTACGAAGTTCTTAACACATCTTATGAGAAAAAGAAATCCAAGTACCTATCAAATGACTACTTTGACGGCAAAAGCCCAAAGATTCCTCGAAAAAGGATTCGATCCCAATAATTGAAACTAAAACAGAGACGGACGAGTTTAAACGCTATGTTCCACCTCTTGTTTTAGAAATGAAAATAGTCCAGTTAGAGGAGTCATTTGAACAAGAAAGGATTAAATTTCAAAAGGAAAAACAAGAGCTTATATCCAAACTTGAGAGTCTCAATTCCACAAAAACAGAATCGGTATCTGTTGAGGAAAAGCAAGCCCTTCAGGCAGAAATCAAACGGCTCACATCCAAACTGTCTGCCTTGGCAACAGAAGTGATGCAAGAGCAAGTGAGCAAGGGTAAACTTCAAGAGAAGCTTGACCGCCTGCAAAGCGAGAAAAATATTTTGTCTGAACCTTCCTCGAACTCATCAGACACATCTTTGTGTAAGGCTTTTATAGAAAAAAATCTCTTCCAGAAAGGGAAAATAACCTCAAGCAACATGTGTTCAAAAGAATCTCAACTCTGGTTTTCAAAACGCTTCCGCACCCGATTCTTCACGAAACACTGTTCCAAAGTGTTCCTCACACCCTTTGACCAATGATGTTCCATCCAAGAGTGAAATTGATTTTTCTGCGTTCATAAATTCTAATGTCTGTTCAGATGATGAGTTTAATAAGTTTGACTCTGCGTCAAAACTTTCTAGTCATGTTCATTCTCTTGATAAAAGGAGTGAACCGGTCAATTTTCAAAAGGGTGAATGTTCTACATCCGCCCCTCAAACCCGTTCTGTGAACAATGTTTCCAAAAACAATTCTAAATCTAAAAGATGTTCACAAAGATGGAAAACGACCGGTCGCTCTCAAAATAGACATTCTTACTACTCCAGTCCTTCCGACACTCGCTCGAATTCCAATTTGTCTTCATACTTCGTCATTTCTATTAATGATTCAAATCTTATCTGAAATTGTGACTTGTTCTTCATAATTAAACTTTCTGATCATTATTTGATTTATAACCACATTGTGCTTACTGGTCGAGATGAAATGTAACCCCAAAAAGGCTACAACAACTAGCAAACCATGCAAGTATACATGTTCTACTAGTGTCGTCCAAAAACAAGTAATAATGGTAAGTAATACCAGATATCGTACCTCAGGGACTTTCAAAGCAAGAAGAGTAACAATAAGTTGATTCTCAAAGCTGGATTTTGGTAACAAGATTTTTAGTAACTGAAAGCAAAGTACTAAAAGATAATAACAAGAAATTAAAGATAGTATGGGTGCAAGATCATGTTGGATTTGGGCTAACAAAGTGCTCAGGACATTGCTATAGCAAGCACAGAAGTGCTGCAGCAAAGTCTCCTCAATACTACTGAATTGAATGGCCTTCCAAGGGAAGTTCATATTAGACTTTTTACGTAGGGTGGGCACTTGGTAAGTGCAACAAGAACCTACTAGTCGGATCTTACCTTTCTTTCCATATAGTTTCTCAACCCAAAGGATTGAAGCAACTCTTTATAGTCTCTATAACACACCCAACATGAACACTTGCGTTGTCTCCATTTTGAGTCCAACTCATCCAAATAGAATAACACTCGTCACTTTGTCAAAGACTATAGGATGAAGCATTCATGTTGTTTATGAATAGTAAAGCAAAAGATTAATGCAAACAAATGCCCAAAGACACTTGGCTTAATCTGCCAACCTTCACTCACACCCACACTATGGTGTTTAGCCTACCATACTAGAATGATGCTTAAATGTAAATGACATGTATGTAAATGACGTAATGTAAGTGCAGAAAGTAAAGAAAGCTGTAAAGGTTGCTATAGCAACAGACAGAATCGGAAAATGACTTGTAACTAAAAGATTGCAATTGAAATTTAAAGTACTTAGAGACAAAACTTAGAACAAGCTTTGTTCCAGTAGAAGCTGAGTTCAAATGAAATACAAGCTAAACTATTTATACTAGAAAGCAAGGAATCAAAAGATGCTTAGAAAGTACAAAAGTGGTTATACCCATTGGGTAATAACCAAGCATCTAAGTAAAACATAAAGTAAAAGCATATAAAGTCTATCAAAGGAGCATCTTCAGGAGCATCTTTCAGGGGCATCTTTCAGGGGCATCTTTCAGGGGCATCTTCCAGGGTTGACTTCAGCCCAATGGAGTACAAAAAGATGCCTGAGATCTTCTTCAATAACACAAAAATTGTCCAACTTGATTGAGCCAATGCCTGCCAATATCACTGCTGTAGCATCCCCTGCTGTAGCAACATAGAATTCAGCAACAATTCACCAAAAAGATAGGATTAATCCATAAACTACATCCTAGCTCCATTCTAAAGAAAAGGTGTAAAATAAGACTAAAAGACTCAATATCTAATTGGGAAAGTTGTAAAATAAGGTAAACTAAAGTCCTAAATGGGTATAAAAGAGTATATAAATACACTCTTATCACACCCCTACACTTGAACTGTTGCTTGTCCCCAAGCAACCAAAATGACAACTAAAAAATGACTCAAATGAGAAATTGAAAATAATTTAAAAAGGTGAAAATGAAAAACTAAACAGATTATGAGATTTGGAAACCACAACAGGACCATAGCCACACATAATTCTGTGTTCATCCCTCATCATTCACTCAATTCCATAAGCCAATACTCATTTCCTATTGTTAGACATTAAAATCTTGTGAATTCAGAATCTTTAGGACTTTTTTGGTTGGTTTGGATTTGTAGCACAAAGTGTTCTTTCATCCTCCAAGTCTTTTATCTATAATGTACAAACAGTGTATATGATATGCATATTTTTACTGTTTTATCTGTTTTGACTTTGGACACCACTGATTCATTCTTTGATATTTTTTTTGGAGCAATTTTCTGCCCTATGGGCTGTTTTTTGTGCTCATGAATCAGTGTACCTTCCCCCACACTTGCAAATGTCAATGTCCCCATTGAGACAGTAATCTTTATGGCTTAAGGGTGCAAAGGGTATAGGTGGCTTGTGTATGTGAAAGGATGGCCTAAGTCATTTTCTAAAAACACAAGGATGTCTGTTTGCTTCCCAGGTGGATGAGCATGGTTCTAGTTTTGAGGACTGATAAGGAATGTGTATCATCAAAATTACCATGGGATGTGGTTTGTGATGGTGCCAATCCCATAAGACTCAAAACTTAAAGACTCAACAAATTCCAGACTCCAAAAACTAAAAATCAAAAGTAAAAAACTACTAATGGAGCTAAGGTATAGAAATGGACCTGCCTACTCTTTGGGAGTAGGTTTTGCTGCAGCACTGGGGATGAACTTTTATGCCTCCTTCTGCAGCTCTTCTGGATATAGACCAATGCTGGCATACTCCTCTGGATTCTCCATTGCCCACTTGGTTTCCATGACTCCCTCTCTTACCATTTGGTATTGCCTGTGCAAAGCAGTGAGCTTTCTGTCGTGTTGAGCAGCCTTATCCTGTTCTTTCAAACAGGCCAGCAGTTTCTTCTCACTCTCCACAATCTTGGCTTCCATATCTGTCTTCTGTTTGGCCAAGAGGGTCATCCACATCAAGTCCCTCTCTTTTAGTTTAGTCAAGAGAGTTTCCTGGTTGTTGGAAATCTGCTTGGCTAGGTACACAAAGGATTTGGCTTCAAGCTGGTCTTCTATTGGGACTGAATGGGGTTTATTTGGTTGTTGTGATCTTTTGGAACTACCTGCAACAGTTGCTGCAGCATCCAGGAGTGATGCTGCAGCAATGGCATTCTGCTTCATTGCTTTCTCTGCATTCCTCATCACTCTCTTTACTGTCTGGGTTTCTATCACAGCTTTTCCTGAGACAATTTCATCTGTGGGAAAGGTTTTTACGTTGGCTCTAAGGAGTAGGGAGTTGATTAGGGCCGGATGCCAAAGGTCTCCCTTTGTCTTCTCAACACATGACTTGATGCTTTTGCACACAGCTTCCCCCACACTGCATCTTTTACCACCCATGATACAGTACAGTAGTATCATTCTTTCAAAGATCAGACTTGTATCATGGGTTGTGGGCTGGAGTGTGTACCTCAGAAAATAGAACCAAACGTTGACCTCGGGCAAGAGGTCCTTGATATGCATTGTTCTGAATAACATGTTCTTCCAGGAAGCACCAGGTTGAGCAATGGTGCTCAACACCTTCCTGGCGTCTTCTTCTGTGGCCTTCTCAAAAAAATTCCTGTACTCATTAGCTGCAGGGGACACAATGCCATACATATTATCAATTGTGTGTGCATCATAAGACACATCAGTGCCCCTTACCCTTATAGTCTGGCTTGTGGATGCTGCAACCTCTGCATAGAATTCCCTGATGAGGGAGAGGTTGTAGGCTCCTTGAACTGCACAGAACAACTCCCATCCCATTGTTCTTATAGTGTTGGTGATGAAAGGGTAGTCCCTCAAGGCTTCTGGACTGAATCCTTTATCTGCTAGAGCCTCTTTGGCAGCAAGTGTGCCAAACTGCTCATATGCTAACTTGCAACTGAAAGTTCCAAAAGAGGGGTTTTCTCTTCTGGTTCTGTTTTGGTTTGGTGATGGTGAAGAAGGTATTTTCTTCTGCTTCACACTCCCCTTCTTGGGAGTCTTCATCCATTCAGCTAATGGAAATTCTTCATCTTCTGCTGTTGCTGCAGCAATCTCTTCCTTTGTCACAACAACGTCCTCATCACTGCTATCATCAAAGTCTGAGCTCTCCTCTTCTGTGTCCTCTTCTTCCTCAACCTCTGGACTCTTCCCTTTTCCTTTCTTCTGAGCTAACATCTTTCTCACTTCTTCCTCCTTGGTCATAATCACAGTCTCCTTTTCTAGAAGCTGTGATTGTCCTGATAAATGCATTTCTGGATTGGTTTTCAGATTAGCACTCTCACTTTGCACAGAAGGTGTTTTGGTATTTGATGGCTTAGGCTCAGTGGGATTCGTAGGTTTAGCTGGTGATTCTCCTAAAATGAGGTTTATTGCAGCCTCTGCCTCTTCAAGAGGATTTGCAGTTTTAGGAGAGTGTTGTGAGGGGTCTTCTAGAATGGTTTGTTGAAGGTTGTGGGTGAGTGGTAGTCGACCACCCAACAGTAAGATTTATGGGATTTTAATGAGAGGGGATTGGGGTTCTTTGTTGATATCGATTGTGAGGGTTTTATGGCTAGCAGAAGTAGACGAAACAGAGTTGGAGGAGGTGTGGGTTTCGGTTTTCTTACCGGTTTCTTCTTCCCCTGTTTTCTGCTTCTTTAATGGTGGAATAGTTGGAGAAGGAGATGGTGATTTCTCCTTGCTTTGTTGTTCCTCTGAATGCTTCTGGGTTTCCTCCATGGCAATGCTCTGCTTTCTTGCACTTCGTCTTCTCTCTCGATCACTCACCGGCTTCACTGGTTTCTTGGCTTTCATTTTCAATTTCCCCATAATATTTGCTTAAGTCCCTCCTGCAAACACTGTTAAAGATGCAACTGGCAAATAAAATAGAATATTTTAAAGGGGTTAAGAAGATATCGTGGGGTTTTAGTTGAGAAGAAACCGAAAAGGAATTTGAACAGTGCTCTCTTGGTTCAAAACTAACTAGGGTTAACTAGTTAATAGCCTCAAGTACTCAGTAGCTTTATTGGAACTCAAAATACTTGATGGTTTCTACTATTTGCACAGCCATAAGAGTATCTTTGCAGGAAAAAGTACACTTTTTCGGCTGAAAAGACTGTTGGGTCTTAGGTTGCAGAGTGCTATAGCAATCTGAATATTGCTGTAGCACTGAACCTTTTTCAGCAATTTTTCAAACTTTTTCAAACTTCATGTTTCAATACTAAAACAAAAACTAAACCACTTTATTTACATATTTACAACATGGACAGGCTTTTTCAAGCCTCTGAGATCACTTCTAGGATTGAGAGAGTTGTACCACAGATGTGGTACCAATGGAGTTGGTTGCTGCAGCTTCATGAAATGACTTAACTCTTTGACCATTTACTTTGAAGATGGATCCATTGTTGGGGTCAATGAGTTCAACTACTCCATAAGGATGGACTTTATGAACATCAAATGGCCCTGTCCACTTGGATCTTAATTTTCCTGGAAAAAGTTTCAATCTAGAGTTAAAGAGTAAGACTTTTTGGCCAGCTACAATTTCTCGTTGGGAGATCCTCTTATCATGCCATTTCTTGGTTTTATCTTTGTAAATTTTAGCATTTTCATAAGAGTGATCTCTCAATTCTTCAAGCTCATTAATCTGTAGCTTCCTTCTTTCACCTGCAGCATTAAGGCACAAATTAAGCTCTTTCAAAGCCCAAAAGGCTTTGTGTTCTAGTTCAAGTGGTAAATGGCATGCGTTCCCAAAAACTAACTTATATGGGGACATTCCAATGGGTGTCTTATAGGCAGTCCTATAAGCCCATAAAGCATCATCAAGCTTGAAGGACTAATCCTTCCTTGTTGGCTTTACCACTTTCTCTAAATGCTTTTAATCTCTCTGTTTGAAAGTTCTGCTAAACCATTAGTTTGAGGGTGATAAGCTGTTGCTACCCTATGGTTTATGTTATACTTTTCTAGAACTCCTTTCATCATGTTATTCACAAAGTGGGTACCCTCATCACTTATCATGGCTCTAGGGGTACCAAATCTTGTGAATATGTGCTTATGCAAAAACTTAACTACAGTCTTGGCATCATTGGAGTGACATGCTGTGGCTTCTACCCATTTGGATACATAATCCACAGCCACCAATATGTATTGATTGTTTCCAGACATGGGAAATGGACCCATGAAGTCTATTCCCCATACATCAAAGATTTCTACTTCAAGTATGCCATTGAGGGGCATTTCATGTCTTTGGGAGATGGATCCAACCCTTTGACATTCATTGCACCTTTTCACAAAATTATCAGCATCTTGAAAGAGTGTTGGCCAGAAAAACCCAGATTGAAGAACCTTGGCTGCAGTTCTTTGGCCACCAAAGTGGCCACCATATGTAGCAGCATGACAATGCTGCAGCACTACAGGCACTTCCTGGTGAGGTATGCACCTCCTTAGGATCTGGTCAGCCCCTACCTTAAACAGAAAGGGGTCATCCCAAAGATAGTTCTTAGAATCATGTAGTAGTTTATTCTTTTGGCCTTTGTTTAAATCTGGTGGAATGATCCCAACAGCCAAGAAATTTGCAATGTCTGCAAACCAGGGGGCTGTATGATGCTGCAGCATCAAGAGCTGCTCATCAGGGAACTTTTCATTAATTTCACTAGTGCTTGATTCTCCTTTTTCTAACCTGGACAAGTGATCAGCAACTTGATTGTTCACCCCTTTTCTATCTACTATTTCAACCTCAAACTCTTGAAGCAAAAGAACCCACCTTATTAACCTTGGCTTGGCATCTTTTTTGGAAATCAAATACTTGATGGCTGCATGGTCAGTGTGAACAATGACCTTAGTACCCATTAAGTATGATCTAAACTTTTCAAATGCAAAAACCACAGCCAAAAGTTCTTTCTCAGTGGCTGTGTAGTTTATTTGGGCTTCATTTAGAGTTTTGCTGGAATAGTAGATTGGGTGGAAAATCTTGTCATTGACTTGGCCTAAAACAACACCAACTGCCCAATCACTTGCATCACACATTAGTTCAAATGGTTTTGTCCAATCAGGAGTAACAACAATAGGGGCAGAAATCAATGCTTTCTTCAAAGTGTTGAAAGCAGATTTACACTCCTTGTTGAAATCAAAAGCTTGGTCATGCTGGAGTAATAAACAGAGGGGTTTGGAAATTTTTGAAAAATCTTTTATAAACCTCCTATAAAATCCAGCATGTCCAAGAAAACTTCTTATACCTTTAACATTTGTGGGCTCAAGTAGACTCTCAATGACTTCTAGCTTGGCCTTGTCTACCTCTATTCCCCTTTTTGAAATTACATGACCCAAAACAATGCCTTCTTTTACCATGAAATGACATTTTTCCCAGTTTAGGACTAGATCAGTCTCTTCACATCTCTTAAGGCTTTGTTCTAAGTTTTTCAAACACTTCTCATAGGAAGATCCATAGACAGAAAAATCATCCATGAAAATCTCCATAGAGGTTTCCAACATATCAGAGAAAATGGACATCATGCATCTCTGAAATGTGGCTGGTGCATTGCACAATCCAAAAGGCATCCTCCTAAAGGCAAAAGTACCATAAGGTCAAGTGAAAGGTGTCTTCTCTTGGTCCTCAGGTGCTATAGCAATCTGGTTATACCCTGAATAGCCATCTAAAAAGCAATAGTATTCTTTTCCAGCTAGTCTATCCAACATTTGGTCTATGAATGGCAGAGGGAAATGGTCTTTGTGGGTTGCTTTGTTAAGCTTCCTATAGTCCATACAAATCCTCCATCCTGACACTATCCTAGTTGGGATTAGCTCATTCTTTTCATTTTCTACCACAGTGACATCCCCTTCTTTGAAACACACTGGACAGGACTTACCCAATTGCTATTGGCTATAGGGTAAATGATTCCAGCATCAAGCCACTTTAGGATTTCTTTCTTGACCACTTCTTTCATTACTGGGTTCAATCTCCTTTGAGGCTCTACAGAGGTAAAGTCTTTGTCTTCTAAGATTATCTTGTGTTGACAAATGGATGGACTTATACCTTTAAGGTCAGAAATGGTCCAACCTATGGCTTTGGTGTGAGATTGAAGCATTTCAACTAGCTGCTTCTCTTGCTCAACTTCCAAAGAAGCTGAGATGATTACATGTAGCTTACTGTCTTCTCCCAAAAATGCATATTTCAGGTGGGCAGGTAATTGCTTCAAATCCAAATCTGGTAGTGCTTCTATTGATGGTAAAGGGGTTTTATGTGTGGGCTCTTCTTCCAAAAGTTCAAATGCTGCAGCTTGCTGCAGCAACTTACCATTGTCTAAAATACTATCCTCCTCACTGTCACTATCCACAAGTTCTTCCAACTGCTTACTTTTGGTTCCTAGAATCTCTTCTAAGGCTCCCTCATGACACATTGATTCAATGGAGCTTAGCATAGAACAAGTCTCCACTTCATCAGGATGTTTCATGGAATTGAAAACATTGAAAGTAACATTTTGGTCGTTCACTCTCATGGTCAACTCTCCCTTTTGGACATCAATAAGGGTTCTACCAGTGGCAAGGAAAGGTCTTCCTAAGAGCAAAGGCGTATCCTTATCTGCTTCAAAGTCAAGGATTATGAAATCAGCTGGGAAGATGAACTTATCTACTTGTACCAAAACATCCTCTATCTTGCCCTTAGGATATGCTATGGTTCTGTCTGCTAATTGCAGGGTCACAGTGGTTGGTCTAACCTCTCCTATCCCTAGATTTCTGAAAATGGATAAGGGCATAAGGTTTATGCTAGCACCAAGGTCACACAGAGCATTTCCTACATGTTTTCCACATATTGAGAAGGGAATTACAAAACTCCCAGGATCTTTCAGTTTAGGGGGAAGTCTATTGGAAACAAGGGCACTACATCCTTATGTAAGGGCAACAGTTTCATACTCAATGAGTCTCTTTTTCTTACTCAAGATATCTTTCAAAAATTTGGCATAGCTAGGCATATTTTCAATAGCTTCTACCAATGGGATGTTAATGTGTAATTGCTTGAACACATCTAGAAACTTCTTAAATTGAATGTCCTCCTGTTGATTCCTCAACCTCTGTGGGTAAGGAATGTAAGGAGGAACAGGAGCAATCACTGCCTTCTTAGGATTTGGTATTGGTTGGACATAGGGGGTTTCTATTGGTTGGTTAGGTGCTGCAGAAACAGGATTTGATGGTGTTAAATCTGTGGCAGCATCTTTCTTGCTTGTATTGGGGTTTACCTCACTTGGAAAGAGTAATGCAAAGTCAGACTTAGGTGGTATGGTCACAGTTTCTTCCATCACCACTGGTTCAAGAACAACAGTGGGTGTTGCTACAATAACAGATGGTGTTGCTATAGCACTCTTCTCAGTGACAGGTAGTGTAACAGTCTTCTGTTCTTTTGGACCACTGCTAACTAAGTCCTTTCCACTCCTTAAAGTAATGGTTTTCACTTGTTCTTTGACTACATTCCTAGGGACTTCAGTATCGCTAGGTAGTGTTCCATTTGGTCTATGTCTCAACTCTATGGCCATTTGTCCTATTTGAGTCTCCAAATTCTTGATGGTATCATTTTGGTGATTCATGGCTGAAGTAGTATGGTTTATAAAACCTTTCAGCACAGCCTCCAAGGAAGTTGGTTGTACACCTTGCTGGTTAGGAGGCTTTTGGTAGGTAGATGGACCTTGTTGATACTGACCTTGTTGATATGGACCTTGTTGGTTTGGTTGAAAACTCTGCTTCTGATCTTTCACAGCTGGTGGATTTAAACATGGGCTGTGCCAAGAAAAATTTGGATGGTTTTTCCAACTGGAGTTGTAAGTGTTACCAAACTGGTTTGGTCTGTTGTGGATGTAGTTCACAAATTCAATATTTAGGCCGCATTGGTCAAAAGTATGACCTTCACCACATTACACACATTGAACTGGTAGAAACTCTGAGACAGATGCTGCAGCAACAGTATTGGCAGCTGGAGCATTCATGTTTTGCAACATGGTGTTCATGGCTGTTAACTTAGCAGTTAAAGCAGTAATAGGATCTGTTCCAGGGGTTCCCACAGTTGGTCTGAGTACAATTGCTATGGGATCCATCCACTGACCACTATTGTTGGCAATTTTTTCTAAAATGTTGTAACCATCAGTGTAGGAACTAGAGATAAAGGCTCCACCTGCAGTAGCATCAAGCATTTGCTTAGTTGACATATCAAGACCATTGTAAAAGGTCTCTAGCTGTATGCAGTATGGAATGCCATGATGTGGGCATTTCCTTAGTAACTCCTTGTACCTCTCCCAAGCCTCAGGAACTGCCTCTCCATTTAATTGTTTAAATTGACAAATTTCATTTCTAAATTGGGCATTCCTGGTTGGGGGAAAGTATTTTCTTAAAAACTTTTCAGCCATTTCATTCCAAGTTGTGATTGAGTCAGGAGCTAAAGAATTGTACCAAGCTTTGGCTCTATCCCTTAAAGACCATGGAAATAACTTCAGCCTTAAGGCTTCAACAGATACTCCACCAAGGTGAAAAGAGTCAGTGAGCTCCATAAAATTCTTTAGGTGAAAATGTGGATCCTCAGTAAGGAGTCCAGCAAATTGACCATTTGTTTGTAACATGTGAAACATAATAGGCTTAAGCTCGGATTGGTCACCCTCAACATGGGGCCTACGTATTCCTGTATGCAGTTGGGCAAGCATAGGAATAGCATAGTCCATGATACCACCATTTCTTGAGTTAGCAATCCTAATAACTTCCTCCTCAGGGTTGGGTTCTAGTGCTGCCATTTCAGCAGGAGTAGGAGGATTCTGAAGCAAAGCTCTTTGTATCCTTCTTCTCCTTCTGAAAGTTCTCTCAATATCAATATCAAGATCAAACACAGCCCCGTGAGGTAGTCTTGGCATAAACCACAAAAACACAGATTGTAAAAATCAACTTTTCAAAACAACTTAAAGTAACTTTCTTTGGCAAAATGTCCCCGGCAACGACGCCAAAAACTTGGTCGGTATGAAATGTAACCCCAAAAAGGCTACAACAACTAGCAAACCATGCAAGTATACATGTTCTACTAGTGTCGTCCAAAAACAAGTAATAATGGTAAGTAATACCAGATATCGTACCTCAGGGACTTTCAAAGCAAGAAGAGTAACAATAAGTTGATTCTCAAAGCTGGATTTTGGTAACAAGATTTTTAGTAACTGAAAGCAAAGTACTGAAAGATAATAACACGAAATTAAAGATAGTATGGGTGCAAGATCAGGTTGGATTTGGGCTAACAAAGTGCTCAGGACATTGCTATAGCAAGCACAGAAGTGCTGCAGCAAAGTCTCCTCAATACTACGGAATTGAATGGCCTTCCAAGGGAAGTTCAGATTAGACTTTTTACGTAGGGTGGGCACTTGGTAAGTGCAACAAGAACCTACTAGTCGGATCTTACCTTTCTTTCCATATAGTTTCTCAACCCAAAGGATTGAAGCAACTCTTTATAGTCTCTATAACACACCCAACATGAACACTTGCGTTGTCTCCATTTTGAGTCCAACTCATCCAAATAGAATAACACTCGTCACTTTGTCAAAGACTATAGGATGAAGCATTCATGTTGTTTATGAATAGTAAAGCAAAAGATTAATGCAAACAAATGCCCAAAGACACTTGTCTTAATCTGCCAACCTTCACTCACACCCACACTATGGTGTTTAGCCTACCATACTGGAATGTAAATGCTTAAATGTAAATGACATGTATGTAAATGACGTAATGTAAGTGCAGAAAGTAAAGAAAGCTGTAAAGGTTGCTATAGCAACAGACAGAATCGGAAAATGACTTGTAACTAAAAGATTGCAATTGAAATTTAAAGTACTTAGAGACAAAACTTAGAACAAGCTTTGTTCCAGTAGAAGATGAGTTCAAATGAAATACAAGCTAAACTATTTATACTAGAAAGCAAGGAATCAAAAGATGCTTAGAAAGTACAAAAGTGGTTATACCCATTGGGTAATAACCAAGCATCTAAGTACAACATAAAGTAAAAGCATATAAAGTCTATCAAAGGAGCATCTTCAGGAGCATCTTTCAGGGGCATCTTCCAGGGTTGACTTCAGCCCAATGGAGTACAAAAAGATGCCTGAGATCTTCTTCAATAACACAAAAATTGTCCAACTTGATTGAGCCAATGCCTGCCAATATCACTGCTGTAGCATCCCCTACTGTAGCAACATAGAATTCAACAACAATTCACCAAAAAGATAGGATTAATCCATAAACTACATCCTAGCTCCATTCTAAAGAAAAGGTGTAAAATAAGACTAAAAGACTCAATATCTAATTGGGAAAGTTGTAAAATAAGGTAAACTAAAGTCCTAAATGGGTATAAAAGAGTATATAAATACACTCTTATCACTTACTAAGTCATTCTGTTTAACGCTTGATCTTGTTTATTGAAACTCTCTATTTCAAATAACTTATAATGACTTCTGATTACCTCAGATCAGAACTCGGACTTCATGGTTATGACTTCCGATCATCTCAGATCAAAACTCGTTCTTAAATGCTTTGACTTCTAAACATTTCAGTTTAGAACCCATACTTTAAAGTTTTATTTGGTTCATTAAAGGAGTGTTAGGAATTATATTGTTTCTATGGTCTATCCAGAACCGGAAGGACCTATCCAAGAAACACATCCAATTATAGACATCAGTGAGGGGTCTAGCTTGATAGATGAGTTTAAAGTGAAAAGAATTGGGTGAGGATGTGACAGGACTTAAAAGAATAATTTGGTCCTTACCAAACCGGGTCAGTTATCCAGGTAACCACACAATCTATTCATTCTCATCCTTTGGAGATGAATATTGAATCAAACATGGACCCAATGTCGATAACTCATGTCACCCCACCCAGTCACTCAAGTATTTCACAACAGATGCTTGTTTCATATATTTACGGAGAATTAGCACATAATCTATCTATTCCTCACTCGGAGGTCTTGGATATTGAAAAAGGAAGACATCAGCTTCGGTCTCTGAACTTTATTTTCTAATCACTGTGTCTATTGTTTTTTAATTTGTGTCCCAGGTTAAATCAAAATTTGAGCCAAATCGATATAATTTAATTCTTTCAGACATGCACGAGTCTTTGTGATTCCACTTGCATATCTTCGTGATATTGCCGGAACTGTTTGAGAAGTAATTCTTAAAATTTTACTTCAGTGATAACTGGAAGTCCTATCAGAGATACCCCATTGCCAACTCTGAACATAGGCTACATAATTATTTTAATTGTTGTGACAACAACTACTATTGTGTTTTTGTGTTAGATATTTACCCCTTGGTTACTATAACGTTTTTATCGGATATTTTTCTACTCATCAGTTTTGTCTTTGAAGTTACATGATGCTCCGGATGCTCCTACTCATCATGAGGGGGAGAAATGATACAGATTCAAAGACACCGACTATCAAGTTGAGGGGGAGTTAGCAAAAGTTGAGGGGGAGTAACTGTTGGTTGATCAGTTCCGAGATTGATCAGTTCCGAAAAGAGTTCAAATTGTTTTACAAGTGATCAATTCTTCTCATCCCTTACCAAGCGGTGTTCGCTACAAATTATTATTTTCTCCTTCGAGCTTATTGGTTCTACAGGTTCTTAAAGCTAAAGCTGAAAGCAAATTCAACTCGCGGTTCAAAGACAGATTCTTTATTTTAAACCAAAGTCGCACCGTGGAATGTCACGTAACTCACACATTATCTTTCTTGTGTGATTATCAGATGTGTTGAGTTTCTACAATTGAACGTTGCGTTTCGTGCACTCAGTCGAGGTTACTTTTCAGTGAATCTGGTGTTGAAGTTGAAACTATGAAGATTTAGAGCTTAATTCAAGGGGGGAGCCTGGAAAGACATGAAGACAAGCAACACCAAAGTTTTTCAAAGATTCAAGAGGGAGAGAAGATCAAGACCTGAAGGTTTCAAGACCATTTTTTTTCTTTATATAACTTTAGGGGGAGATTGTTAGGACCATAAATGTCCTATAATATAGAAAGTGATATAAAGAAAAGAATATTATTTGTAAAAGCCTTATTGTGTTAAATGGGCTTTAGTGCGTTAATGGGATTCGGCCTTAATAATAGCCCTAGGTATATAAGGTTTAGTTTATGAGAGTTTTAGGTTGGAAGACAAGAAAGATTAGTAATCGTTCATTATTTTGAATTGTAATATTCTCTGAACGTGTAAACACTTTGAATGAATATGAGATGAATGACAACTTGAAATCAATCATTGTTATTGCTTATTGATTAACTGATTCTATTGTTATTGCACTAATCTGGGATCCACATACACGCACCAGAATAAGGACGAATTCAAACAGACGTTTTGAGATGTGTTTCGCTGCCCTTGGATGTGCGATACATATATAAGGAATAATATATAGTTTTATGTTTGATAAGACAATGGATTGTGGTTATAGTTATTATTTTATGTATGAAGTTTCATTATCATAACAATATTGGTTTTTTTCTTGTATGTGTACATTTTGTTGATAATACTTCGTCGATATTTTAATTTTCGAAAATAAATCACTCAATCTATTGGATTTCCAGGTAGTAGGGGAATCACATGGATTTCTTAAGTCCCTACAAAAATTAGGGCTATTTACACCTGTTTGACAAAATCCAAATCGATATCTGAAATTTCATTATAACAATATTGGTTTTTTTTGTATGCGTACATTTTGTTGATAATACTTCGTCGATATTTTAATTTTCGAAAAGAAATCACTTAATCGATTGGATTTCTAGGTAGTAGGGGAATCACATGGATTTCTTAAGTTCCTACAAACCTTAGGGCTATTTACACCCGTTTGATAAAATCCAAATCGATATGTTGCGATTCAATTAATTTGAATATAATATTGTTAATTATAGAGCTTTTGGCAAGAGGCCAAAATGAATATGAGTTTGGCATGTGAAGCCAATTTCAATATTTTAATATCTTAATAGTATTTTAAGAGATTTGTCGTTAGACAAATAAATATTAGTTTTGACGTAAAGTCAAATTCAAATCTTTGACATCTTAATAGTATTTATGGATCTTTTAGTAACTTCCAAACATTAATTATAAAGTTGAAATTTATGAGTAGGAACTCACAATCAAGACAAACATTTACATAAAATAAAATATTCAATATCATTATCATCTCATATAACTAAACAAATAACACAACATTTTACAGACTATATGGTTCCTAAGTTAGAATTATGCAAAGTTAAGGGACCTAAGTTAGAATTATGCAAGGTTATGGGACCTAAGTTGTAATTATGCAAAGTTAAGGGACATAAGTTGTAATTATGCAAAGTTAAGGGACCTAAGTTGTAATGATGCAAAGTTAAGGGACCTAAGTTGTAATTATGCAAAGATAAGGGACCTAAGTTGTAATTATGCAAAGTTCAAGGACCTAAGTTGTATTTAGACAAAGTTAAGGGACCTAATTTGTAATTATGCCATGTTAAGGGACCTAAGTTGTACTTATGCAAAGTTCGTGGACCTAATGTAATTATGCAAAGTTCGGGGATCAAAGTTGTAATTACACAAAGTTTGGGGTCCAAAGTTGTAATTATGCAAAGTTAAGAGACCTAAGTTGTATTTGTATTTATGCAAAGTTTGAGGACATAAATGATACTATTTTTTTATATAATTATTATTTTTACTAAAAATCTATCTTTAAAATTGAATATTTTCGGTACAAATATTTTCGAAACAAATATTTTCAAAACAAACACATACTCTAAAATAAACACATACACTAAAATATTTTCGAAACAAACACATACTCTAAAATAAACACATACTCTAAAATAAACACATACTCTAAAATAAACACATACCCTAAATTATTTTCGAAACAAACACATACTCTAAAATAACACACTATTATATTATTAAATATTTTCTAAACAAATAACAAATATATAACATGTATTTTTTAAAATATAAAACAACAACGGAGTTATGAAAACTTACCTTACGAGCCACCACTGTCATGTCCGACATCGAAAAACACTCATGAACTTCATCTAGATTTCTAAGCGCGTAGGTTGCATGACGTACACGAGAGAGTAGAGAGAAAGTTGAGCGGGGGGGGGGGGGTTATATAACGTTCGTGATAGAGGGGGTGGGGGTTGGGGGGTTGGTCCGACCTTAAATGCTAGGGTTTCACCCCTGGCCGACATGTGGTGCGGCAAGTCCGTGATCACGGACTGGGGTTGAAATGGTAATTATTTTCACGGACTCTAGGGACCAAATTTGTAACTTTCACGGATTTCAGGGACCGAGTCCGTGATCACGGGTGGGTTTCACGGACTCGAGGGACCAAAATGCAATTTTGTGATTTCTAGTCCGTGATCACGGTAGATTTCACAGATTTCTTTGGGTATTTTCGTGATATTGGGGAGAGTTCGGGTATTTGACTGAAGAGGTGGTCAACTTGGGGCATTTTAATCAATTTCCCTTTTTTATCCATGCTTCGTGAGTAAGGATGGAAACGGGATGAGTTTTGGGTGGGTAATACATCCCCTGACCCTGACCCCCACTTAAGCCCCCCCATCCCCGACCCTGCCTCGACTAGTCCTCGGTAGGTTTGGAAAATCCACTGGGTGCCTGTTTAGTAAAAGACAATGTGTTTTAAAGTTAAAATTATAATGGATCTTCACTAAATTAATTATTAATATTGAAATATGAAATATGTCATTTAATAATAAATATAAACATATATTCATATATATTTATTTATACACACTATATACATATACTAAATAAAATAAAAAATTAATTGGTTTGGATTAGGGACGGATAATGCCATCCTCGACCCCGTTCCCAGTCCCCTTACCCGTCAACTTGGGGAATTCCCGCCCTATTAGCATGGGTAAAATTTCCATCTCTACTTGTGAGTTTCTTTATTCACTACTTTCATCAAATATCAATATTGTTTTTTAGGAAAAAGTTTTTGCACAATTTTTTGGAACAAATAAGTTATTAGACTTTCTGAAACCTATTAAATAAATCTTTATACTTTTTGAAACTTGTTAAATACATCTTTATTATGAATAAATTCTTACATTTATAAAATCATTATTCATTCCAAAACTTACAAAATATTGTACCTAAAGTGTACAAGTGTGTGTCCAGTGTCTATGTGTATAAGATGGGCCAAAATATACAAAACTTGTGCCGAAATATATTGAAAGCAAGGTTCAAATGGCGTGAGATGTGGCGTGGCGGTGAGCTCAAGTCTTAACCTTTACACGCCACAGCGAGGAGGCGACGGGTTTTAAGGTGTGGCATAAAACGACAATTTTGTATGTCATATATATAATTATAATATATGTTCATATAGTTTTTCTATTTATTATTCAGTGATATAATGATATTAATTTTTTACATTCATATAAATTAACTAGTTTTATATAAAAAGTTTGTGATCAAGTATTCAAAATAGACTTGACAGAGTTTTACTACTTCGTTTTTAACCGAGAGTCATTGGCAATGTGAATCCAATAAACTATGAGTGATGTGATTAACTAAACTTATAAAAATATAAAATCTAAAGTTAAAATTGTAAAAACATAAAAGTTCAAAAAATTAAATTAAAAAAAATCATGTGTTGTAAAACATACGCGTCATGGTGTGAGTCATGTTTTACACAAACGTTATAGGCCCGATCATAACGGCGGAGACGCGTCTTATGCCATGACGCACACCAGGACACACCTTTTTGCACACTCGCTAAAAGTAGCACCAAAATGTGATGGTGGCCACGACGGCCTTGAAGATTGACGGGGTGGCGACGACGACAACGAGCAAGGTTGAGGGCGGTAGCGACGACAATATGTGGTCTATGACGTTCTGGTGTGAGGCAAGGGTGCAGGAGTGTGGGACGGGCCGATGAGGTTTGAGAAGAGGATGACGATTCAAATTTTGTAATTTGTATGTTTTTTTTGTACTTTTACCTGCAATATATGTTGCGGGTTACAATTTTAAGTTATAAGGATTTATTTGGTATGTTTTTAAAATGTAAGGATTTATTTAATAGGTTTTGAAATGTCCAAGGATTTCTTTTTATTCAATGACTTAATCATTCTAAACAGCAAAGTCCATCAGGTTTTTTTAGACTTATCCATATTTTCTACTATTTATTTGCATTTATGTACGTTCACAACATCAAATGTGATAACTATAAACCTTATGAATCTATTGAATCTATCAACAATATTGCATATGATATTTTACATGTTGAAATCAAAGAATACACTACCAAGTGCACACGTGATATTGGTGACAGAAGTTCAAGTAACGGAACAAGTGTAAATTGTTCACAATGTGCTATTTTGGCAAAAAGTTGATTACCAACAACCTTAACTAGCCCTACATGAAAACCCACCTCTAATGACACCAATAAGATGGACATTTTTTTGACTCACTCAACGACTGAGATTTGCTGAGATAAACTAGTACAGTGATGGGACTCTTAAAGTTTTGAAGCTTCGGTTAGAAAGTAAAATAAAGCTGGATGATAAAGAGCATTTGAAGTTAGAGCCGAAAGTGAGACAATTGATCATCCGTGCCTTGGAAGCTATTGAGAAGAGATCAAACTACCGGAATGCTCTGAGAAAATTTGAGATCATCTTTAGGATCAGAAAGAAGTACATACCACCAGAGCAACTCAATTGATCATTCCAACTTTTGATACAAATGGGGAGAATGTTAATGCCAACTGTTAATTGTATCAAAGTTGAGGGTATTTTATGTAAATACCTTTCCCTAGTATAAATAATTTCTGTCTTTTAGACTTGTGGCTAGATCACTTGTAGCTTAACATTGTAAAGATTCTCTATGTATTCCAAACCCTTCCATATCAATATCAAATAGATTGAATCCATTCTATTGTGTATTTCTTGATATTATCCTGATTGTAACTTGTTTATGGGATCACAAAATTTGTTAGTAATTATCAATGAATTAGGATTCATTTATCAATGGATTTTTTTTCAGCATTTTCATTCAAATTCGTTCACACTCATGGATTAAGAAACGATTACAAAAACATTGAATGTGGAAATGTGTTTTGAGAGAGAGGAAAGAGGATAGCCATGTAAATGATTATATCCCTTATATTTCGTGGTCTAACTAATCAATCATGTAATTGAGTTTTTTTTCCCAATCTTGTCCTTAAATCTCACTTAGCCTTTAAATGAGGATACCATCAAAACAAGAAAATAGAAGAATAATCTCAACCTTTCACCTTATTCAATTACAAATTGAGAAAAAGTTTGGTTGGTTAAACCGTCATATTAGAATGTGTAAATTATAGACTAGACCCCATGCGGTTTCACTATCTTTTCAAACCAAACGACATTGTTAAGCCAATTCAAACTATTAAAAATATTTTGGTTTGACAGATTTTTGCAATCCAACGAAAATATGTCACTTTTACCAATACACCCTCATTTATTTCATAGTGAAAGGTAATTAATGAGTATATGTGTAATTTTATAATTATTTTTAATCTTCTTTTTTAAATCCTTTCTTTCCTTTTCTCCCACATTTGGGAGGAAAATCAGAAATATTTTCCCTCTCTTTCCTTTCCCTCCTTAAAAACTCGAGCACACAACATTTTTTTCTTTGCCTCATACTTTCTTTCCCTTTCCCTTCCTTTCCTTCGTAAAAAGATCCCGCGAACACAACGTTAGAGATTTGGAAACCATGGAAGGATTTGAATCTTTGGTGTGTTTGGTTTGGAGGATTTGAAATTGAATTGGATTTCATTCTTTTATAAATATTCTATTAAAACAAACTATTAAAGTAATTTAAATTAGCTTTTTATTAACTGATTATTATAAAAGAAGTGTTTTTAAAGTAGTTTAAAATATCATTACAAACAATGGCGAACCTAGAAATTTTCTTGAACATATGCACCACCTTTAAGTCGATCAAACGCTTGCAAAGTCGTGGTTACACGATTTGACCTAGGAGAAGTTCAAATGTGTCAATTTGATACAATACATTTTTTACAAAATAAATCGATCTTGATTGTTTGAGCAAGACGGAAGACTACGTCTTACAACTGATATGCTTTTTTTTCCAGATTCCATTTTTACGAGTAGCTTTTTTTGGTTTTTTAGTTGAATTCGTAATGGGCAACTCAACAAGAAAATATCATTTTATGAATTCATATATAGAAGAATAATAACCGATTTTTAAGTATTATCAAGATTAAAAAAAACTCATACAAAGTAGTAATTGTTAAATGTGATTAATTTTATTTATTTTTAATTTTAATTCAGATAAACATGTAGTATCGTTAAAACACGTTAAAAAATAATTTTAAGATTAATAGGTAAATTCGATTTTTTTTTGCAAATAATGAAATAAAAATAAGATGTGGACAACGATAAATTAAAAGTAGTAATAACTACTTGATAAAAATAAGAATTTTGTTTCAAACAAGAATTAAACCTTTGACCTCAAGCATGAAAGGTAATGCTCCAACTATTTCTACTCCATCAAGTTTTTGGTTTAGATTTGGTTTTAAAACCATATAAGAGCACCGTTCAAAATTAAGCGGGTGCACAATTCCTATCGGTTAAAAAAATTCCATTACGATTGAGCGGGGTCCATGCACTCTCTACTCTTTTAGCATGTTCGTCCCTGATTACAAATAAATCATATAAAATCATGCGAATTATCAAATGCCCATATGGAATTTCTGTTTTGGACTTTTCTTTAAACTAAATGCACGATTTAAAATGAAATTGAATTCAAAATCCCATCAAATACTGCCAACCAAATGGACCTTAGGGAGCATTTGGTTCGCATAATGTTTTTGGACAGAATGAAATATGTCAGAGGAATTTGATTTTGAAAGAATTGGAATAGAATGAAATGTTGTTATCAGGTTTGACCACATGGTTGGTTGACAAACATTGGAATGAAATATGTTAAAAGAACTGGAATCTGTCAGTTTGGTTCACATAATGTAGCTTCAGAATTCAAATAAAATATTGGTAAATGACCACAATAGTCTTTTTTGAAATTTTTGAAACCAAAATTCAACTATTGTGGTTCAGATCGATGGTCGTCGACGGTGGTACAAATCGGCAGTGGTCGACGGTAGTTCAAATCGGTGGTGGACTGGTGGTCAATGGTGGTTCACGTCGACAGTGGTCGACGGTGGTTCAGAGATGATGGTGGTCAGCGGTGGTTCAGAACGATGTTGGTTGACGGTGGTTCAGATCGATGATGATTTAGACCGGTGGTGGTCAACGGTGGTTTAGAACAGTGGTGATCAACGATGATTGGGGATGGTTTGATTGGTGGTCAACGGTGGTCGATCGGGTGGTGGTCTGTGGTGGATTTGTTTGACGACGGTTTAGAACGGTGTGGTC
Organism: Saussurea involucrata; assembly: GCA_033807775.1. Classification (NCBI taxonomy): domain Eukaryota; kingdom Viridiplantae; phylum Streptophyta; class Magnoliopsida; order Asterales; family Asteraceae; genus Saussurea; species Saussurea involucrata. The sequence continues at coordinate 107,972,859 of CM066315.1, forward strand.
GATGACGACGGTCTGGGTAAATCAGGTAGGGAAGATATGGATAAATTTATCGTTTTGAGAAAATGGGATGGAGTGAAATTGAATTATTTCTCAGTTGTAATAGAATGACCAAATCCATGAATGGTGGAATATGTGAAATTCAATTCCATTCCATAGGCAAACCAAACACCTGAACGGAATTTGGTCAACGAAATTGATTATTCCAATAGAATGATCAAATCTACGAATAGTGGAATGTGTGAAATTCAATTCCATTCCATAGGTATACCAAACGACTGAACGGAATTTAGTCAATGAAATTAAACATTCAAATTCCTTCGAATTCCCTTGAAACCCTACGAACAAAACATCCCTTTAATTTCTTTTTACATCTTTCCCCATCTCTTTGTTTTTTATACTTGAAAACACGGGGGCTCAAGTGTGATGTGTTTGATAGTGTAGTGGCCCAAAGTGGAATATAGAGAAGTGGGTGGCCCGAAAAGGTATTAAAATAAAACCCTCAAAATATCAAGGGTAGGAAAATCGCAATCAATTGAAAGATAAAGAGCATCAGAGTACCCGCTAAACCGCCCCCTTTTCCCTTTCGTCTATATTCCAAACCAACTACTAGTGCTTTGGAATCTACAAACTGGGAGGTTGTGGAGACTTGGTTTAAGTTCCATTATTTTCCTCCTCCTCCTTCGATTCAGGAGTCATACTGCGTGATTTACTTACTGTGTGTTCTAGATATAGAAGAGGGCGGCGGGGTCCGTCTCCGAGGGTAAGACAGAAGAAGCAGCTTGCAAACTTCGTAATCAAGATAGATTGAATGTGGTCAGTTGATCTTATGTTCATTTTCTGTTTTGATTTTTGTGCTTTGTTGATATATGCGAACTATTGGTGTCATCAATCACACTGCTGACTGTGTTTCCAGTTCGTTTTGGTACAAAACTTTTCTTTTTCTTTTTGTTTTTATTTCCGATATCATTTGGTTTCTTGTGAACAATGTTCTCTCAGGTATAAATAAGCAGCTAGATTTTGGATGTCGATATAGATACCGACATTTTGAAGAAAAAAATGTACTAACTACATTAATTCTATTAATAATCGAACTATGGGCGGTGTTAGGTTTTAAATTGATTCCACCAGATTGTGTATACATAATAGGGTTGACATCAAAAAGTTAAAATGTGGTTCATTTGTTTATTTATTATTTGAGTTCTTATTTATGTGTATGTGTTGTAGGGAATTCTGGAGAAGACATAAAAGGAAGGTCTACGTTTCTCTTGGACTTTGTGGAAGTGGGTATCTACTATACAAGTTTTATGATGCTTACACAAAGAGGATTTCTGAACTCGAGAGACAACTTGCTGATGAGCAAGAGAACGATGAGCTTCTTAAGGCACAGTAAGATAGTTACACCAAATTCTTTTCTTCTTCTTCTTCTTCTTCTTCATTTTTTAGTTATTCTAGAGGATATTTTGTTACTGAAGAAACAAATTAAATTTAGTTTTGTGATCTCTTGGGAAAATGACTGATTGACAGGATGCAGATGCACTTTGAGAACATTCAAAGAATCGCTAATACGATGACATTGCCTCACGCAATGCTTTACTTAAGTAGCCGGGTTGCAGAAGAGTTGGATCTTTTGCATCTTACAGAGAGGTTGATAAAAGGGAAGGGTCAGCCCAACACCTTGACACCTTCAGAAAAACTTGAGCTCTGGGATAGGCTTAAAATATTAAGTACGAAAGGTGTTTAAGCTTTGCACTTCCCTTTTTTTATCTTTCTTTGTAGCTAACCTCATTTGAAACCTTCTGTGATATGCAAAGGTTTTACCAGGATGGTACTGTCTATCTGGGCAATGACGGCGATTAGCTTATATATTAGAATTCAAGTCAACATCTTAGGGAGACATCTATATATAGACACTGCACGTGATCTTGGAGGCTTTCAACCTGTAAGAACTAACTGTTTTTTGCTGTTTTTCTTTTTATTTTGTCTTGTAATTCTCTCATTTAATTTGTCATAGTATATTATATGGCTTCAACAAACATACACAAATTCAAGTCTATTGCTGCTACACTTCCCTGGACTCTAGTAAGTTGTTAAAAATTGATTAATGATGTGGCATGATAGCCGGTTTTCTTCTAAAATATAAATTATACACAAGTGGTAATAGGTTTTGTATAAGACCCTACCTCACCGGTTTTCTTACCGTCCAGACCCTACCTCTGTGTGGATTTACTGGGTCTGTTTAGTTTGGTTTGTCATTTAGGGAACATCCATTCTAAAGCCACTTATTATATGTTGAAGAGTGTAAATCATCACTCCTCTCCTCCACTCTGAAATATAAGACCATTCTACTAGAAACTTAAAATAAAGAGCTCGTTATCTCAAATACATAAACCACTAGGTCCACTACAGCTCTCTCTCTTCGTAAATCTGTGTAGATTTATAATTGTACTTTCCAGTAATTCCTAGGGACATTTAAACTTAAATGAAACTTTTCTATGAATGCTTCAAAACTAATGTGTTACTAGATTAAAATACAAGTAGGGGCTTGTTGGTTGATGATTTTCCCCCACCAATCAAGCTTTTGAGTTACATTGTAGTTCATTTTGGTCATTTTGATTTGGGATCTATGCTGTTAATATTGGATATCGGTGTCAGGGTCCGATATTTGAAATATCGGATATATCAGTCCAAAAATATCGGTTCATATTATATTTCTTAGAATTATATATATATAGGCCACGGTTATTTTGCAATCCAGTAAAAGGTTACAACATGTGCAACCTTCATCTAAACCGTCCATTGCATTTGGATTTTCATTGATTCTCGAAATAAATTTACATGATTTCGTCGAATTTCTGCAAAATTTGTCGAAATACATAACGCTTCATGCGATGTATCAGATGAATGTGGTATTTTCATGAAACAATATGCATTCCATGACATTTAGTGAAAAACTATGCATTGCAGGTAAGATTATTGCATGAAACTAATAATCATTGATGCAATCCATTAATCAATCAATGTCTACATGATGACCGAGCTAAATGAAGGGTTTAGATGAGGGTTGCACGGGGTTGTAACCTTTTAGTGGGTTGCAAAATAAACCATCCCTATATAGGTATGCATCCATAAACATATCATATCTATTAATTAAAAACATAGTTTCAACATCAAAATATCAACTTAAACAAGTTTCACAAAACAAAATAGGAAAAGTGTCCATAAACAAGCTAATCGCAAGCAATATGTTCGGCATTCGAGTCAACATCATCTAATACGTTCACTTCTTCGTTTAGGTTAGCTTCCCAATCTTTCTCTTCTTCCCCTTCGGTAAATATCGGTCAAAATATCGCTCAAATATCGGTGATATTATTGGAACTGATATTTTGACTGATTTTTTGCCAGGTCCGATATCCGATATATCGCCGATATTAACAACATAGTTTGGGATGTAATAGAAGTGAAAATTGCTTGATTTGGAATGCACAGAGTATGATATATTTTAAGTAGCAAAATATGGCAAGATATTTAATATGTGTGTGACCAACTTGTATTAGTTAGTTCGATATTCAAAATCAGAAATAGTTAGCGGATTAACGACGGATTTAGACTTCGGTTTGAGAAGATTAGTTAGCATTTCAAACCAGTGGATTTGATGCTTTGTTTAAAAATAATATACTTGCAACAATGAAAAAACTCTCAACTTGTTACTTGGTATTTGGTAAACTGTAACATAATAACCACTACTTCAAGATATTATAGCTATTCTTGGCTTGGATGAATTATCCGAAGAGGATCGTTTAACCGTAGCAAGAGCGCGAAAAATTGAGCGTTAGCCCAAAATTTGAAGAGAAATATTATAGTTTTTGACCTTGACAGCAGGAGTGATTTTATTTCTGCATTTCTCCATGTATGTTAGTTGTTTAGAAAAGTTGTACCAAGTGTGATGGTTTGAAATGTTGTCACTGCTAAGAAAGGTAGTACCAAGTACAGTGGTTTGAAATGGTAGTCACTGCTAAACTAAGGGGCTGTTTGATTTGCGGAATTCAAAGGAATTTGATGAAATTGGAATGACAAATTCTTTTGATCAAATTCCAAATCCTATGTTTGGTTCACATAGGTAGCGTTTGGTACGCAGACATAATTGGACGAGGACAGGACAGGACAAGAGCACAGGACGGGACAAAACAACTGTCTGTCTTGTGTTTGGTTCGACTAGGACTAGATAGGACAGGACTAGACAATTTTCCCTAAAACTTGTTTGATGATTTTATATATCATATAATAGTTATAAATGACAAATAAAGGTGGTCGACGATGGTAGTGGTGGAGGTGGCCGACGGTGGTTGGCGGTGGTGGTGGTGGCAATGGGTGGTGGTGATCGATTGAGGTGGAGGTGGTTGACGATGGTAATGGTGGATGTGGTAGACAATGGTAAAGGAGGTAGTAGTGGAGGAAAAGGTGGCGGTGGCCGAAGGTGGTTGGCGGTGATCGTCGATGCTGGTTATGCAATAGGTGGCGGTGATCGGTGGAGGTGGCGACGGGCGGTGGTGGAAGAAGTTGTTGTGGAGGAAGATGTGGAAGTGGTTGACCATGGTCGGTGGTGGCTATCGGTGGCCGCTGGTGGTGGTGGTGATCGGTTTCAATGTAGGTGGAGGTGGTCGACGATAGTAGTGGTGGTGGTGATGGACAAATGGTTGTGGAGATGGTGGAGAAGGTTGTTATAGTGGAGGAATAGGTAGTGGTGGCTGAGGGTGGTTGGCGGTGGCTACCAGATGGTCGTCGATGGTGTTGGCGGTGATCGGAGGGGGTGACCCTTAAGACTAATATCATATTAGGGTTATATATCAAATGAGGGTAGGTCAGTGATTTTCTTTTTGTTTCTGTCTTACTTTTGTCCCATGTTGTTCCACCTATTTTGGTGGAACAAGAAAATGCCCTTTTTGTCCCACCCTATCCAGTCCTTGTCCCTGTCTCATGTCGCGCCAAACGTGGGACAGTGAATTCCTGTTCTGTCCCATGTCACGCCAAACGTGGGACAGTGAGTTTTGTCCCGTTCTGTCCTGTGCTGTCCTATGTACCAAACACAGCCATAATGATAATGATGGAATCCTTTGAATTCCACAATTTAAGGAATTCATCATTCCTTGGCTTAAGTGAATGAATTGAGTTCCTACCAACCAAATGCGTGGTCAAATTCCATCAATTCCATTCCAATTCTTTCAAAGTCAAATTCCTTCGATGGATTCCAATTTCATCAAATTCCATTCTGCGAACCAAACGCCCCCTAAGTGAATGAGATTTTTTAACGTTTGTCTTTAAGGTTTAGAGCTGCAAATGCATGACTATATGCAAAAGTCTAAGTGTATGGTTATGCTGAGAAAGGGTGCTGTTAATACAAAATATAATACGAACAAGTTAATAATAATGATGGTGATCAACCTGTGTCATCTTATTTCTTGATTTTTAAACTCTTGCTATTTACTTTGAAAGCAGAATTTCTAAGCTTGTTCTTACAGGAGGATGCCGATTTGATTGATAGAACCGACGAGCAACAGTTTTTGGCAAGTGCTGATTTTCTTTCAAGTCATAGAATGCCAGCACTGCTATCCAATATGCAAGCTGCTGCAACTGAAGTTCTCAGAGGGTAATGATTATGTATTTTGAATGTTGCTCAGCTTACGTCTAATTCTTAATAAATTTTATTGGTACGCTGACCATGGACAGGGCTGTTATTTTTTATACAATATCATCAACATAGACAACTTATATAATCCACTTGCCTAGCGGTTGTCTGTAAAAGAATGTCTAATTATATTCTCTGTAAACGATACCAAATTGGATTATGTGTGAAATGACCAAACCAAAAACCGTTGGAGAACATCATAATGACTCAATGACATATGAACCGCCACACACGGTTTTGCTTTCGAATATTCGTTGGGCTAAGGATTCACACATGATGATTCATGTAATATCCAATTCTATCTGTGACATAAAGGCTTTAACCTCAGATCTAATATATTCTTTTGTGTTATCACATATCTTTTGAATACTGAAAATTTTCTCTGCATCTTCTTTATCATTTAATGGTGTTTTCACCATTGGATCAAACTGATCTTTCACATAGGTATAAAATTCACTGAAATAAAAGAATACTTCATTTATAGGTTCTATTACATAAAACACAAGTTACCAGGTGATATCTTATTAAAACCCAAGGCATACCCAAGAGCGCACTCCCAGGAGGATAGGGATTGCAAGCGTGCTTTTTTCCAAATGGACCCTTATAAAGTTTAGAACAGTGTCTGGAATGGCTTAGAATTGCCAACAGTCCGAAAATTTCTGAAACTTGCTCATCTGTACCTGGATTTTCTGAACCGTGCAACCTGAGTCCCATGGCAGCAGGAAAATGCCACGTCAGCTATTGTATACAATGCCGACAATATCTATAATTGTTTCAGGACTGAAACTAGAGATTAGGGTTTCTGAATCCGGTTTCGTGAATAGTAAATCAGATTGACTTCCATTGCCATATGACTATGAGCATATAAACATTGTCACTTACCATAATTGACTTCCAAGAACTCTTCATCTATGTGATATGAATATAATTATTCTTTACACCTCTGGTCAAATAGGTTTTTCTTCATACTATTTTTGTGTATAAAGATTTTGACTTCCAGAATTGTGTGTAGTGAATGGTCTATCACAATTTCATTTAACTCATGTAAATGTTGTTATTTGCAGAAAGCAGTTGAGGGATATCTTCAATTCTACTGTACTTCATGAAACCATTATGCAGATATTGAACATGTTTATGAGCATGGGAAGGCCTCATCAGTGGGTGGATTATTTGATGCCAGAGGATGTGAGATTCTACAAATCAGTTGAATCCTCTGGCAGTGATAGCCCCAATGTTTCTGATGTCACTAAATTAGATCAACTAATGGTGGAGACACGGACAGTTTTATCAAGGTTAGTCAAGGCAAATCAGTTGTAGTGACCTATTTCACATATTAATTTTTCGTAGAAGGGTTTATTTTTATTATTTGAAACTGAATAATTATTTGCAAAGTCAGAAGCAACTTCATCCCTGAAGTTGTTAAACTAATATTCTATAGAACCCAACTGTTTCTACTTTTTTGGACTTGAGAGAAAGTTTGGGTGCTAAATGTTTTTAGTTGTTATTCTTATCATCATGTTAGATAGGTTTACAGAGTTCTTGTCTATTTTTTAACTTCTCTTTTTAACCAAGGATAATTATTTTCAGAATTATCGTTTCCAGGTGAGACTTAGAAGGTGCTTACCTGGGTAAGTGCTTACCGGTTTAATTATCTTACCAGGTGAACCAAGGACTGAGAATCTTACCCGGTAAGCGCTTACTGGGTTATAAACGCTCCCCATCAATCCATTTTGATGGCAAGGAATGTTACCCCATAAGGTAAGAGAGAGTGGTGACTCTTGCCGGTAAGTGCTTACCTGATAAGTGTTTGGTAAATGATAAGTGCCGATAAGTGCTTATTGAAAGACTATCAAAAGTAGGTTATTAAAAAAAGCTAGCTTATAAGCTATTATTCAATTAGCTCAAATAAATAAATAAATTAAATATGGTTGGCAAACATGGGGTTGCTTTGAATGGGAAGTTGAGTATTATAAACCTGAACGTCATATAATTGTTTTTGTTTTTGTAGTTCCGAATTTGGGAATATTCTAGACATGTCAGTGAGACAAGTGGTGGATGGACTGATGGAAGACATCAACATACAGTTTGGAGATGGCAATTTGTCGGGGGGAGTACCGCTAGCCAAACTTCTTCCACGGGTTGCACAGATTAGTCCACAGCTGCTCGAAGAACCAAGCCGAAACAAGTTTACTCACATCATTCAAAACATACCTGAAGTTGAAGTTTTCTTCACTCTACTCTACACAAACATGTCATAATCATAATCATATATCTGGTGAGCACTTTCTTTCTTTCTTTCTTGTACCATTATTACTATTATTATTTCTTCTCAGCTTAAATGGATGAAAGAAAATGAACAAGACCAAATGTTTAGATAGAAATGCATGCTTGTATTCAACTGCTTGCTTCTTGTTGGTTGTCGTTTCTAATTCTCTCTTGGGCGTGTGTAATAAGTAAGTTGAAGAAGCTTAAGCTTATCGTGCACACGTTACTTCTTATATCCTCTTTCATGTATCATCGATGGTCAAGTGAATGTTTTTGCTTCATTTTATGTTGCATTAAACACACATATTGGATAATTTTGAGGTTTGTTGGCTAGAGGGAGGTTCAGGGGAAAACCTCAAATAAATGAAAAACTGAAGAACACCATGATAACCGTTCATCCGGACGGTATGCACACGTGCATACAAGGTAAATTAAGATATTTTTTGGTTTTTATGCATGTGTGCATTTATGCACATGTTGATGAAGGGTTAGCAAGGTGTTCATTGGTTTTTCATTTTCTTTGCGGTTTTCCCCTAAACCTTATTATGTGGTATGGGTGTTTTTGCATGAAAACTGCAAATGTATATGTCAAACTGCTTGTTCATTCTTGCATTAGGTTTCTATTTTTGATCCTCATGACACCATAGGGAAAAAGATCAAAAGGACATCTTTCCCCAAGTGTTGATGTTTGTTTTCCTTGACCTTATCATAATAGATGGTGGATATATATATATATATATATATATATATATATATATATATATAATAGAGAATAACATTCTCACAGATTTTTGTAGGTTTATGACCTTCTAAACAGAATTTAAAAACTAATCATAACTGGCATTTGTGCTCAAAAACCTTCAAACTCGTTCATGGGTTCAAAAGAATATCCGTCTTAACACAAGAATACCTGAAAATATGTTAGATGGTCTTTGCAACCCTTCTACCTACTACTATGCTTAAAAGAAGTAATGTTTAAAAAGATTGAAGGTTGAATTTTGATTTTAGATATGAAAATGAAGAGATAAGATAACATCTAAAATTTAAAGTGTTGTTTGTTTTATAGTTGAAGTTTAGAGTCTTATTTTATTTTTTATTAATAGCATTGATAAGAGTTGGTGTTAAAGTATGAAAGTATAATTAATAAAGAGGTTTATTTTTTGTAAACTAATAAATGTATGAATATATGTAATTGGGGTAGTTTTATTTGCAAACCACTCAAATTTTGCATACCGTGCAAACCGTCAATTTCATTGGTTAAGTTAGGTGGCGTTTGTTTTTTAAGAGATTCTGAAGTCTGATTTCACTTCTGATTTTTAAGAGGTGGTGCTGAAGTCTGAAATCTGAATCAGTTAGACTGTTTGTTTTTTGTAATCTGACAAACCTCTTAATATGTAAATTATATATATTTTACAAGTGATAACAAAAAAACAGCAACATTACTGCAAATTTATTCACCGTCGTCATTCCAAACAATAAACAATTTCTCATTCAAGAGAAAGCTAAAAATTTCAAAACTTTACACAAAAAGAAAAAAAGGAATCACAACTCGCATACATTTATGAAAACACCCAAATTTTGAATTTAAAAAACTTATGCAAATCTTTTGATTTCTTAAAAAACAAGCAGCTGTCCAATTTTCTTAATAGGTACATATGGGAACACATGGAAGCCTTAAACAGACACGTATGGGAGCACATGGATTTGAAGAAAAAACCAATAAATAGTATAAATATATATATGTGTGTGTCTGAGGTTTCATATGCCATACAATTAGGCTTTTGATCAAAACAACATCACAGCAAACTCGATAGCGACGATAGACTTCTTTTCTGTGAGTGGCAAATACCTGCAACTCAATGGGTCTAGGTGGATGTCCTGCCGTCATCTTTATCACAGCAACATGTAGGGATAACGAGAAGAAGACAGATTCAACCAGAAACAAGGAAACAGTCTAGAACCCTAAAATTAAAGAAACGAAGACTAAAGGGAGTGTCTGATTGATTCGAAGAACCTTGATGGAGTCGATGGAGATGATGGAGTCGTATTCTGAAGATGAGGCGATAATCCGGAAGCATACCTCTAAGCGAATTAGAGGCTATATTTTCACTTTTTGATTTAGATGATAATCAATCAAACAAACACCCTGAATTTAGGAATCTCTAACCGATTAAGATATAAGGCCCAAATAAGAGTCGGATCCAAGAAAACAAACAGGCCCTTATGAAATTTGTTCATGGATTGTTTAATTTGATGAAATTGTTTCATATAATTTTTTTTCTGATGAAATTGTTTCATATATTTGTGTTTTTCATGTAAAAATGAAAAAGTTTCATCAGACTGAGAAAATGCATGAAACAATTTCATCAAAATGAGAAAAATGCATGAAATTACATAAAAAACACAAATATATGAAACAATTTCATCAAAAAAGAATTATAAGAAACAATTTCATTAATTTAATCAATGAAATCGATGGTTTGCACGGTTTGCAAAGTTAGAGTGATCTGCATTTGATCTCTTCCCTATATGTAATTGTGTATACTATAACTTTGAATACAATATTATTATCGTAGTTGCATGTAAATTATAAGACTAGCACTTCAATTTAACCAAGACGTATCGTTTTTAAAACATCCTATGTAACAACCAGGTTTCTTGTGCAAATATGAAAGTTTAGTGTTCATTGTGCAAAGTATGAAAGTTAAGGCAAGGGACTATTCTGCAATTTATGAAAGGTATTTATGGACTCAATACCCTAGGGCAGCCTCTATTATTCCAAAATCAGTAGTTGGGTTTTGTGGTTGGTGGCTAAGAGAGAAAAGGGAAAAAAGAAGAGTTTTGGGAAGAAATCAAAGAAGAGAAGAATCAAAGAAGAAATCAGTAAGGTAACTCTTAATCCTTGTTAATTATTGTGTTCAATCTCTACTGGTTTGGATTCTTGAGATTTATTGTGGTGATTCATTGAGTTTTCACCTCTTTTCCTTCAAAATGGGTTTTAAGGGTTTTTGTATTGTTAAACCGATTTAGAAGTTTATAAGTGGATTAAGTGAGTATTTGAGGTTGGTGGATGAACCCTTGTATATATCTAATCGACTTAATGGCAAAAATCGAAGTATAGATCAGTTTTAGACTTGTTAAGTTCGAACAGCCGCGTTTTCCGGACACCGGTGTTCGGAGGTGTCCGGATAAGTTGCACGTGTCCGGGTAAGTGCCCCGTGAGGGTGTCCGGGTGTTTCTTAGTATCCGGATATGTTGCAAGTCTCCGGATAAGCTTAGTGTCCGGGCAGCTTTGCCCGGATAAGTCTAGCGTCCGGATAAGTCTAGCGTCCGGATAAGTGCTGTGTTCGGAAAAGTGTGGTGTCCGGAAAAGTGTTGTGTCCGGATTGAGTTCTTCGGACAGAAGGGTGAACTGTTTTCTGATGCGAAACTGTTATCTTAGGTGTTCGTGTGGTTTAGCTCGGAGGTATTTAAGAAGTGTGTTGTACGTCAAGCAAGGTGAGTTCCCTAACCCTTTTACGGCGTAAAGTGTTAAACGTTTTCTTTACTGTTTATGGTTCTTAAAGCGCACGAAATGTTTATAACCGAAATGCATGTTTCTCACGAACGTACCTATTTATATCTAAAAGAAAGTTTGACATGATGAAATGTAAGGCATGCTTTGTAAGGTTTTATTACATGCTTTATGTAACGTATGTGCATGCTATGTGATGTTGGTCTGCACTGTGGGATCAGTGAGCCTCGGGATCCGATGATCCCTTGGTTATGGATGATGAGCCTATTGGTTGGAATTCGTTTCCTCCTAGGCGGGTATCGGGGAGTCTGCTTGGGCCCCGATACGAGAGGGCGAAAGGGGAGTCTGCTTGGGCCCCGATCGCGGATGTTTATGTGATTCCCCATACAGTGCAGTACCTTATGTGATGAGTTACGATGTTATCATCTAAATGATTTTTACTGTTGATACATGTTGTTTCCGGAGGGAATTCACTAGACCTTTTGGTCTAACCCTCGCTTTCAAAACTAAACCATTTTCAGGTAAGCATGTTAAGGGTTCTTCCAGTAAGAACTAGGAGGCGATAAGAAGGACTTGAAGCTTAGAGTAACTTCAAGTTTTGGCTATGATTACTATAGAATAGCTCTCGGCTGTGGATTTAGAGACTTTCGCTGTCAATTTTGTTTAGTATGAATTATTGATGATGTAAAGACAAGGTGTTATGTAATCCGAATGCTTATTTATGGTTGTTTGCCTGCTATGAAATTTGTGTTGTTACAAATGGTATCAGAGCCTTAGTTTAAGGGATTTAGGTGACCATTCGGGCCTAAACTTAAACTGTAAGATGAGGAACACAGCCGAGACATAGGATTGCCTCTAGGAACGATCACTATAAACGCGCTTAGGAATAAGGTGCCAAGGACAAACGTGTAAGGTAAGTTTGGGATTACACCTGGCCAGTGTAACTACGAACTTACAGGTACATGTGCGTGCTTACAATACCTTACTTATAGCAAATTTGTTGTGTCACGTCTAGTAAGGATTAACTATCGGTTTCTTTCAGTTTAGCGCTATGGCTGGGAGAGCGTTGAGGAATAGGTCAGCAAGATCCCCGAGGGATAGACCGGGCTCCATTGTTTGGGGAAGTGTCGTGTAAGAGTCAGTATGATGTGATGTATGTAGACATCGTAGAGAAGAAACGTTGTAAAGAATGTTATGAGTCGTCTAGAGGTAGCTCTTCGTGGATTCGGAGAGGATGAATGCTTAAGTTTGAGTAAGACTCCAGTTTCGGGAGAGTCCTAGTTATGGAAACCATGGGATAGATCAGTTGGGAGGGTAAGATCGACCAGTGTCAAAACCTTGAAAGTATCAATGGAGTCCTGACTTTTAGTCTAGCTTTTCATCGGCAGGATAAATGGAATAAGGTACTTATAGTGAATTGAAAGCATGTAGAAGTAGAAGGTGAGACAGTCGATCAAAGCGAAAATAGCGTGACATGGTTGAGTAAGTGAGATGTGGAACGCATGTACATCAAGTTAGTGCTTGACCGAGAGGGCGACCCTTGGTCGAAGGAAGAGTGTCAAGGATAAGTTGCGTGGGTAAAGCGGTTGACCTTGCTAGGGTGAGTAGCCTTCAATTGCAAGTAGAGTTTCATGCATAGCTTTCTTAAATATAACATGAAAATTTCCACGATTTAAATTAAATGTGTAAATATCAATTTTGATCGAAAAGGAGCCAGAATGTGCAAGCGTATGTTTAAAGAAAAGGTGATTTCATTCACATTGCACAATGAAATTTTGAGCATAACGATTGCAAAGTATTTCACACTTTTCATGATAAGTTAAATCATTACAAAAGGACGAGAAGACGTGTGCCAGCAAAACTTTTACAATCAAATGAATTTTAACCGATTGATATCATATAAAAGAGTGTGAGAACCGACTGGTTTACTTGGTGTCAGTAATTTATTTCGAAATTGTGTCGTATGAAAGGATTTTCATTCAACGTATTACTGCCGTAATAACATCGTTCGGAATTGAGTAAGATTAAGGTTCACGGAAAGATGTATGCAAACGATTCTCGAATCGTTGTACAGGGCGTTGAAGTTATAAGAGTGATGGGGTCATGTGTACCCAAGTGTTTTCCAAACGTTGTTTATTTAAAATGATGAAATGTGCGAAAAGATTTATTTACTGTATTGTCATGCATGAAGGCTATGAACCTACTAGGTCGTAGAGTATTACGTCTTAAGCTAAGGAAGAACTCCGAGAGCGGAGAGGCGTTGGTCAAGTCAAGGGAGAACGTAAGTAGTTTTGGTATTTGTGTTTAAGGGGAAAGTTGGACCTTGGAAGAGTCGGGAATGGATTTTAGTGTCAGGTGTATGAGGGTCTGTACCTTTGCTCGGTGACTGAGAACACAGTTGCCGAGGGGCGATGGTGTCCGGAGGAAGGACTAGGAGTCATTAAGGTATTGGTCTTAGCAACTCTTTATGAATAGTGTTGTGAGGCAAGAATGAAAGGTCTACGGTGTGGGCCATGAGTTTCGAAGGGAGCTTGTAATATTGATGTTACATGAGTAAGTTTCGAAATAGGGGCGACGGATTATAAAGTTAACTATGATGTGTAGGGAGGAATAGGTCCCGTAAGGAACTCACGTTAAAGGATAGGATAAGGAAGTAGTTAAGAGTGTCTTTTGTTGTTGAAGTCGGCAACGGTGTATGCTGGCCGAGGCCGAAGACTCAAACCAGATGGGTGTAAGTTGATAGAACATCTTGTAGAGGTGTTAAATTAGTAAGAGAAGTTATTGTTTTGAATAAGCATTCTATTTGTGAAGTATGGAGGGTTCATAGAATGATGAGGTAAGTAGCGCGAGCGAGGCGAGTGTGTAGACTTTATCGTTTAGTGAGGGACTGTGTCCAGCTTACGTAAAAGCTCGAATCGTAAAGAGCTAGCTAGAATGTCTGTGTTTGAGCTAATTGAGAACTCGTGAGTTATAGTCGACAAGTTGCGAAAGGACTAAGTAGCGAGATAGGCTCGATTTCATGCGGGTAACTTTGAGGGCGAGTTTAAACTGTGTATGGACGATCATGAGAGATCTGGTCTGCAGTGTGATGTTATGGGCAAAGAGTGTAAGGATGTGTAGTGACAGTATTTGTCAAGCTTTCTGTGTCGGCCGATGATGTAGTAAGGCAATGTTAGAAAGATGAAGGATTAGGAGGAAGTCCTTTCGGGATTTCAGATAGAGTGTACGTTTGCAATCCTAGTTGTTGAAGTACGTGGTTTGTAAGTCGGTGTTTGTTTTGACTGTTATCGGGATGGAATGCCGGGGGCAGATATGGGTGATTGCCCAGCTGGGAGACCAAGCTTTGTGGTTGTGTATGCTGTTAAGTAAGTACATTCTTGAAGGCGGAGTAAGTTTAAAGAAGATGATGAATAGGTTAGTCAAGCTGTAGTATAGTAGATGAGAAATCGCTAAAGAATGAAAATTGCTTCTTATGCGTGAGGGAATGATCCTAGAAGGAAATGGTTGAAAATTTTGGTCATGTTTAAAGAATGACATGAGGATGATTGTAGGTCGGAGGGGTAGTATGATCATTAGTTAATTTGAAAGGTCATGATAGAGGTATAAGCCTTTGGTTGGTTGTTTAAATTTTATAGATATGTTAAATAATGACATTCATTTGTTAATACAAGATGTGTTACAATTCTACCGAGAATTCTTGGGGGAGTGTTGTTGAGATTAAAACACCGATTGTTAAAGAATTATTTAAGGTAAATCTAAGCAAGAAAGTCGGGATGACTGTATATATATACCTATCTGATTTATGATCTTGGTGGTTAATCGAAAGAATTGTGGAACCCGAGTTTCGGGGTGTTCCTGAATTAATAGATCCGTTTGTAATAGGGAATCCAAGGGGGGTGGATTATTAGCGTGAATAGGGGACGTTACTAAGAAGCATACTTTGGGGTCATTGGAAGTTTTAAAGAGGATGAGGGTTGTGTTAGTCAAAATGTGGTGGGATGATGTGAATTGTTGCTTATGTGTGAAAGAAATGTCTGATAAGGTAAAAGTTGGAGATTAAAGAATGGGTAGTAACGTCGAACACTGGTCTAGTTTCAAGACGGCTTGGTTGAATGCCTTAAGATAAGATCTTGGTGCAACTGTTTGGTTATGTGAGTATCGAGAAAGCGACACCAGCATGTGGAAAGGTCGGGAGAGAGGGGCAAATAATGCTCGGTGGGCAATGCTCCACGCTAACGTGGGGAGGTGAAGATAGTATGTCGGAATAAGTGAGTAAGTTGGAAGTAGTAAACCGGACGGTAATGCCGAAAGGTGCAGTGTTGTGTAGATTGTCATTGATAAGCGTGCGAACCGTTGGAAAGAGTATTGAGGAAGGGAATTGTGTTTGATTCTGTACAAGAAAGAAGTGGATGAGACAACTGAATGAGTTAAGCTAGTGACTTTGTGAGAAATGTTTAAACGATTTGGTCGTGCAGTGTTTAAGCTAGTAAGAATAGTATGGGGTGACCATGGTTATTCCTCCCAGTTGTGTGAGGGTAACCGGAGCTATGTTTTATGACCGAACGAACGTGGTAATCAGCGAGGATTTGATGTGTTTCAGGATAAGTTTAATGCGAGTAGGTGAACACTTCAACGTTAGGTTCGGAGGTTCCTACCCTTGGTTAGGTACAAGGATGGAGTGGTGAAGTGGTGAGGATGTGAGAAATGGTTGATGAGCTGTGGTCGAGGTGGTCGGGAAAAAGGAAATGTTTCCGGCCTAGGCGATTGTTGGATTGGGAGAAGTGATATAGGATTGCTTGTATTTCGATGAAGGAACTCTAGGTTGTGAGTTGTCGGGACGTTCAGGTTTGGAGTTGTGTCAAGCAGTCAAGCGTGTGTCTGTCTCTTGGTAAATGAATCTCGTGTTGTGGCAGAGGATTTAGCCAGGTTCCTGCTTAAAGGAAGTGTTGATGCATGAGAAGCCTTAGTAAATCTTCTGTAGTCAAAATCGACCGAGTAGGAACAGTAGCCTATGAGTTAGAGTACCGTAAGAACTGAAGGAAATGCACCCAAGGTTCCATGTTTCGAAATTATTGAGGTAATGGACTGAGCCAGAAGTGGCATTACCTTGGGGAAGTGTCAGTTTTGGTATGGGCAAGACACCCGCATCCTTTCCAATGAGGAATTCCGGGGACAGAATTCTTTTAAGGGGGGAGTGTTGTAACAACCGGGTTTCTTGTGCAAGTATGAAAGTTTAGTGTTCATTGTGCAAAGTATGAAAGTTAAGGCAAGGGACTATTCTGCAATTTATGGACTCAATACCCTAGGGCAGCCTCTATTATTCCAAAATCAGTAGTTGGGTTTTGTGGTTGGTGGCTAAGAGAGAAAAGGGAAAAGAG
The DNA here is from genome assembly GCA_033807775.1 of Saussurea involucrata. Lineage (NCBI taxonomy): Eukaryota > Viridiplantae > Streptophyta > Magnoliopsida > Asterales > Asteraceae > Saussurea > Saussurea involucrata. Next base: position 107,989,699 of record CM066315.1, read on the forward strand.
AAGAGTTTTGGGAAGAAATCAAAGAAGAGAAGAATCAAAGAAGAAATCATTAAGGTAACTCTTAATCCTTGTTAATTATTGTGTTCAATCTCTACTGGTTTGGATTCTTGAGATTTATTGTGGTGATTCATTGAGTTTTCACCTCTTTTCCTTCAAAATGGGGTTTAAGGGTTTTTGTATTGTTAAACCGATTTAGAAGTTTATAAGTGGATTAAGTGAGTATTTGAGGTTGGTGGATGAACCCTTGTATATATCTAATCGACTTAATGGCAAAAATCGAAGTATAGATCAGTTTTAGACTTGTTAAGTTCGAACAGCCGCGTTTTCCGGACACCAGTGTTCGGAGGTGTCCGGATAAGTTGCACGTGTCCGGGTAAGTGCCCCGTGAGGGTATCCGGGTGTTTCTTAGTATCCGGATATGTTGCAAGTCTCCGGATAAGCTTAGTGTCCGGGTAACTTTGCCCGGATAAGTCTAGCGTCCGGATAAGTCTAGCGTCCGGATAAGTGCTGTGTCCGGAAAAGTGTGGTGTCCGGAAAAGTGTTGTGTCCGGATTGAGTTCTCCGGACAGAAGGGTGAACTGTTTTCTGATGCGAAACTGTTATCTTAGGTGTTCGTGTGGTTTAGCTCGGAGGTATTTAAGAAGTGCGTTGTACGTCAAGCAAGGTGAGTTCCCTAACCCTTTTACGGCGTAAAGTGTTAAACGTTTTCTTTACTATTTATGGTTCTTAAAGCGCACAAAATGTTTATAACCGAAATGCATGTTTCTCACGAACGTACCTATTTATATCTAAAAGAAAGTTTGACATGATGAAATGTAAGGCATGCTTTGTAAGGTTTTATTACATGATTTATGTAACGTATGTGCATGCTATGTGATGTTGGTCTACACTGTGGGATCAGTGAGCCTCGGGATCCGATGATCCCTTGGTTATGGATGATGAGCCTATTGGTTGGAATTCGTTTCCTCCTAGGCGGGTATCGGGGAGTCTGCTTGGGCCCCGATACGAGAGGGCGAAAGGGGAGTCTGCTTGGGCCCCGATCGCGGATGTTTATGTGATTCCCCATACAGTGCAGTACCTTATGTGATGAGTTACGATGTTATCATCTAAATGATTTTTACTGTTGATACATGTTGTTTCCGGAGGGAATTCACTAGACCTTTTGGTCTAACCCTAGCTTTCAAAACTAAACCATTTTCAGGTAAGCATGTTAAGGGTTCTTCCAGTAAGAACTAGGAGGCGATAAGAAGGACTTGAAGCTTAGAGTAACTTCAAGTTTTGGCTATGATTACTATAGAATAGCCCTCGGCTGTGGATTTAGAGACTTCCGCTGTCAATTTTGTTTAGTATGAATTATTGATGATGTAAAGACAAGGTGTTATGTAATTCGAATGCTTATTTATGGTTGTTTGCCTGCTATGAAATTTGGGTTGTTACATCCTAGATATTATTTACTGCAAATCATATCATCACCTTTAAATTTTTAACTAAAATCCATTTGAGTTTAGAAAGCTAAATGTTGTATATTCCATTTCTGTAAAAGCATACAATCACCAAGTGGAAGGAGAGGCGTGAAGTGTCAGGAGATAGTCTAGGTTATAAAAACCATCCACACACCTGCAAGACCTTACTTCTTTTACAAGTGACATCAGTTTTGCAATAACACCTTCCACACACATGCAAGACCAAACTTCTTTCTAAATTAATAAATTATAATATAAATAATATAAATAATATAGATAATTATAATATAACTAATAAATTAATTATAAAATATCGATAACTAAAATTTTACTTTTGTTTTCTTTTATTATATTTTGTGTAAATATAATTTAGCAGTTTAAATAAAAAACAATGCATAAAAATATCATTTTTTTAAAATAAAGCGTGAGTAAGAAATTTTAATAAAAATATTAAAAAATAATGTTCAAATAAACTAATAAATAAATTAAATTTAATAAACATATTAATAATAATTAATGTTTAAACAAACAAACTAATTAAATTAAAAATGTGTTTGTTTAATATATTTAATTTGTTGAAAGACCTTGCAAGTTTAGCAAGATGGGGGTGGTCTTGCAAGGCCTTGCAAGACACATGGCATGCCATGTCATCTTGCAAGAGCTCTTGCAAGACGTGTGTGGATGCTCTAAGGCCATCAGTACCCCATCCCTCCTATCTTTCAAAGATTCCTCTCCACGTCAGCGCCACATCAGTTTTTCTTCCATCCCTCACTCCTTCCCTCACGATCCCTAAACATCCGTACCCCATTCCCTCAAACCCCTTTGCCACCTCATTTATTTTAATTCTTTTATTTATACATTTAATTATTTAACAAAATAAAAATATTTATATATATTTTTAATAAATAAAAATAAGATAAATAATAAAAATAAAAATTCATATCATTTGTAGATTCAACAACTCGTCGGTGTCTACGGATGATGATGATGCGGTTGGTGAACCGGGTTGTGGCGAATCCATATTGTTTAATATATAGAGGTTGAGAAAATTTGAGAGAGTTTGAGAGGTGTGAGAAATAAGAGGTTGAGAGAATAAGAGGTTGAGAGGTGTGAGAAATAAGAGGTTGAGAGGTGTGAGAAATAAGAGGTTGAGGGTTAAATATATAGTGGGATTAAATTGAGAATTTTTTTTTTAAGAAAGAGCCGTTCAACGGTTATTTTTTAAAAAATTTAATTAAAAATTTTTAAAAAAAAAAAAACCCTCGGGATGGATCGGGAACCCAACCCCGAAAACCATCCCTTCCCGCATGACCACCCCGGGCCGTAGCCCAACCCCGCCCTCACCCCGCTGCCACCTCCCCATCCCGAGCCCCTTCCCCGCTTGGGGTACGGAAGGCCTAAGATTGTCTTTCACAAACTAAGGGGCTGCTTATTTAAAGTGCTTATTGACTTATTGCGGTGTGGTACCGGTAATAAGCAGTTTTTAGTATTTGGATGAAAAGAAAATAAAGTTGCTTATAGTGGTTTGGCACCGCTGATAAGGAGTTTTTGATAAGTAATTTCATTCTAACTTATTAACTTATTTAAAATAAGTTATCAACTTTTTGATTATTTTACATATATAAGCAATACCAAACACCTCCTAAATAACAACTTATTAGCTTATCACGTTTTGGTACCACCATAAGCTAATTCAAACATTTTTTATAAAACTCCGGTTTGACACCGCATAAGCTAATAAGCACTATTACAGAAAAGCATAAGTTGTTTTAAATAAGCAATCCCAAACAACCCCTAATTAATAAATTAAATTGTTGGTTGAGAAGTTGGTTTTGATAAGTTAGTTGATAGCTTATAAACAAATTATATTTAACAAATACTAGTTTATAAACATGTAGAATAATTAAAAAAAGTATCTTTAAAAATAGTAAACTACAAATATTTTATAATATTATTAAAATAAATTTCTAATAATATATTTAAAATGAATTTCTAATGATATATTATGTTAGATAATAAAAAGAAGATAATAAAAGAATTTAATAATTTAATATGTTAATAGATAGAATTTAAAAGCGATTATATATATATATATATATATTAACAATGTTGAATTTGTTAAAATAAATTTAATTTTTTTTTACACTAATTTATGATTTTATATAGCTGTTACATATAATATAAATAAAAATAAAATTGATCACTCTTACATATTCTAATTAGTTATATTTTATAAAAAAAAGTAATAACTATATTAAATAGTTTATTAAAATTATTTATTTTATTCTAGTTATCTTTGAAATAAAATAAGTATAATTTTAATTTATATGTAACTTACAAAAATATTTTTAGAATTGTTATATTTACTTTTTTGTAACTAAATATATTAAATAAAAAATAATTAAAATAATTGATATAATTAATAACATTTTATAAATAATTAATAATATTTATTAATATAATATATAATATATAATGCATAATTTAAATTAATTATTAATTTTCATTTAATTTTATTTACTATAAATTTTAAATTAATATATATTTATAATTAATAACTAATAATTATTTATAATCAATATTAACCAAAGTTATAATTAGAAAAAGGAGTGAATTGTGGATTTGGTCCTTGTGATTTTGTGTTTTCTTTGATCATGGTCCTTATCTATGCTTATTATGGATATAGTTCTTGTGGTATTTAATATATTGTGACTAGGGTTTTTTGAGAGGCAAAATGCATCATGTGTCTTGCACACCATGGGTATAATTGTCAATTTACTTGACCTTTCAATTAACATATACGTCTTTGAAATAATGAATACTAAATTGTGGATTTGGTCCCTATACATCACTCATCATCTTTAAAACCCATGTATCATCTCTCTTAATATTTTTCATCCATCCTTCATAAAGTATAAGAAAAACTAATTTGTTGAAGTGCAAAAAAGGTTACTTGCATTTAAAAATAACAATTGTTTGAAACCAACATTACATCCCAAAAAAGACAACCCATCAAAATAACAATGGTTTGATATCAACATTACATCCCAAAAAAGTCTACGTATCAAAATAAATTGTTTGAAATCAACATTAAAAAGACAATCTATCAAAATAACAATTGTTTGAAACCAACATTACATCCCGAAAAAGACAACCCATAAAAATAACAATTTGTGTGGATAACAATCTTATTTTATTTATTTAAAGATAAAAACCTTATTTTGTTTATTTTGAAGTTATATATATATATATATTTGTAGGACGATAATCAAAAGAGAATTACAAATATGTTTACAAACTCGTGAGAATCAATATTTTAATATTTTTTACATGATTTTTTTCATCAAAACCTATGATTTAAGATATTATTTCACATATGTTCGTGTTCACATTGTGAAAAGATTACATGTGAATTTTTTTTCACATAGTGAAATGAAAAATACACGTAAAAAATATTCACATGGTGAAACAAATCCATGTGAAATTATAGTATTATGAAACAAATATATGTGAAGAAAAATATCTTAAATCCTAGAATTTGATGAAAAAGATCATGTAAAAAAATACTTTTATATCGGTTCTCACGGGTTTGTAACATATATGTGGTTTCAGTTGATTTAACCCTATTTTGTGTGGATAAAAATATTGTTTTTATTTTTTTATAAGAAAAAAGACAAAAAAAATGAATGCCACAAGGACCAAATTCACAATGAACATACTATAAGGACCATAGTCACAAAAAAATATTCAAACACAGGAACCAAATCCACAATTCACTCTTAAATAAATAAAAGGGAAAGGTAAATTAACCATTATACCCATAGTGTGCAAGACACATGATGTCTTTAACCTTTCAAACATAACGATGTTAGTGTTTAGGTCACAACATATTGCATACCACAGGGACTATATCCATAATAAAAATAGAATGAGGATCATAACCAAAGAAAACACAAAACCACAGGTAAATATCCACAATTCACTCTTAGAAAAAGTGTCAGAGAGTTTCTCATACGCTATTCCAAATAGATTATCAATAAGTAAACTTATAAGCTACTCTACATGCATTCGGATGATTATTCATAAAATAAGCTAACTAAACAATGGCTAATAGCTAAATAAGAGTTGAGCTAAGTCTTATGGAAACAAAAAAAACCCACATAAATGTGCAAATATAAGTTTATATGACTATTTACAAAGATGATGATGACACAGTTTCCTTCAAAATACTATTTGCAAATAATCATTGTCTTTGTACATAGTCGTATAGATTCACTCATTTAGCTGGCTTTTTGTGCACAATCTTATGGGAAATCGTTTTATATAGATGCATACAGGTTATAAGAATGGCAAATCATGAATACAAATGGGTCATTTGAATCTTTGTTTGAAATCTTAGTCTAAAGTTTAGTGTGCTACAAATGGTATTAGAGTCGGGAATTGGATCGGTGTGCCAACAAGGACGCTTGGCTTCCAAAGTAGATGGATTTTAAGATCACACATTGGTTGGGAGGGGAACTAAATAAGGGATTGGATACCCCCTCTATCATAGCGTGTTTTAAAACCGTGAATTTAAACATAACAAAGAAACAATATCTAATACAATTATCCTAATATGTTACAAAGTTTTTTTATCTATAAAAATAAATAAATGTTCTTGTAAGCCCCATCTCTTATTCAATAAGGTATATACCATAAAAAAACTTTAAAAAAAAGGCCGAAAGATTAAATGACTAAAAAGGTCGGTTTGAATGTAGGGTTGATGGCATTTCGACATGTCAACCCAATGTTGGCGGTTTGAAAAAATTTCAACCCAACCCAACCCGTTCGGGTTGATCGTGTTGGTCGGGTTGTGTTTATACAAGGTAAAATCTAAATTAGAAACATAAAAATAAAGGAAACATGTCTTTAAAATACAACTGATAATTCAAACAATATTTAGATACTACATATAAAAATGTCTAAACCAAATATGATCAAATAACTTGACGTTTCCAATTTGCATATTTCTTAAATCTTACACATATCGTCATCAACTGTTTTTTTCAATTTGCATATATATATATATATATATATATATATATGTGTGTGTGTGTGTGTGTGTGTGTGTGAATGACTTATATAGAGATGGATAAGAGATTTAATATATATATATATATATATATATATATATATATATCGGGTTCATCGGGTTGGGTTGAGTTCAAAATATTGTAACCCGATATTAACCCAATACATACGGTTTGAAGATTTTACAACTCGATTGCACATCGGGTTGCTTCGGGTTGGGTTATTTCACGTCGGGTTGGGTTGGGTTGGGTTGATCGGGTTGGTCGGGTTTTTGAGCACCCCTATTTGAAAGTATGCTTTCACTTTTTATATTTAATATTGAAATGAACGATAAAATATTGTTGGGACTAAAAGGTGGTACCGAAAACCGAACCGTATGTACCGATACGGTACCGGTTCGGTTTCGGTTTTGGGACGGGAAAGTCGGTACTAAGACCACTTATGTTCGGAAATTTTAAAATGTATCAAATGTGTATCAAAACCAACCGCAAACCAAAATACCTTTCATAACGTTTCAAAACCAATCACAAACAATCAAAAAGTTCAAAACTAATAGTTCAACAATCTTCGGTATTCTTTTACGATTTTCGTTTTTCCATTTTGTTCGTTTATCAACTCTTCAATCTCTATATATACAACAAGAAACAATAATAATTAATGTTAACAACACTCAAGATAAACTTTATTTAGAAGATGATATGCATAAATAAAAAAAATTTAAAAAACTTTGCTTTTTAAAATTCCACTTCAGTTTCGTTTTTTTAGGAAAATCCCGATACCAAATACCGAATACCGATTTTGAGGAATGTTTGGAACCGAATACCGGACCGAATACATGGTACCGGTTCGATTCCGATTCAGTTCGGGAAAATGATCGTCAATGCTCACCCCTAAAATATTGATCCACCTAAATTAAACTACTCGATTTAGTAAAATATTTATTCAATTAGATCGGGGCATTCGACACGTCTATAAAGTAATAGATTGCATCAAACTCAAATATTTTTTTTAGTTTTTAATTTAAGTAATTTAATTGTAAAAACTCTGTTTCAAAAAAGTTAATGTTCTTAGGCCATCCGTACCCCATTCGGGATGGGGCTCGGGATGGCTCGGGTTCAATGCGGGATGGGCTACGGCCCTTGCGGGTTCGGCGGGAAGGGATGGATTCCGGGGATGGGATCCCGATTCATCCCGAAGCTTTATTAAAAAAAAAATTATTTAATTTTTAAAAATCATGCCGTTGAACGGCTCTTTGTAAAAAAAAAAATTCTCAATTTAATCCCACTATATATTTAACCCTCAACCTCTTATTTCTCACACCTCTCAAACTCTCTAAAATTCTCTCAACCTCTTATTTCTCACACCTCTCAAACTCTCTCAAATTCTCTCAACCTCTTATTTTTCGCACCTCTCTCATCATGAATCAAAACAGAACACCTACATCCCGTCGTAACCGACCGAATACACCACAATCGCAAGAAGATCAAGAGCTTGGTTTCCAAGCGTTTACACAACAAGGTTATCGTCCGCAATGGTCGCAACAAATTCCGCCACAATGGTCGCAACAAAATCCGCCACAATATCCGCAACAATTTCCCCAACAGTTTCACCAACAATTTCCTTACCAATTTACACGTCCCGGTTTGATTGAACAAGGTTTTACTCCGGCCAACTACAATCTTCCTTCACCCGCAATCAATCTCGACGACGACATTGTTCCGGAAACCCAACCTTCTACCCCGAACACACCACAAATCGGGCATGTGTTCTTTACTCGCTTGGGTCGTGAACCAGGTTATAGATCAACCCATCAACTCAATAGCAAGTTCAACGACCTCAATAAAAGAATTAATTGGTTTGGCGGCATCTACAACAACTTGCTCAATAATAGATCAAGCGGGATGAGTGAGGCCGATATATCCCGAACGGCACACGAACGGTATCTAGCACGCCATAAAGTTGCTTTCACTCACGAACAAGCTTGGGACGTCCTAAAAAAATGTCCAAAATGGGGAGCCGTTCCAACGATGACGACAACTTCATCGCGGGGTTCAAAACGTACCCAACCTTCCGATGATGACGATGACGAGCAAATTCAACGACCCATCGGGAGAAACAAGGCAAAAAAACATCAACGAGTAATACGTCCGGGACGAATACGGACGAAAGTGTTACTCAGTTGTTGACGACGTTCAACGACAAGATTGATGATACAATGGAATACAAAATGAAAAAACTCGATCTCGAAATCGAACGCTCAAAACTCGAACGACATAGGTTGGAACAAGAACTCGAAATCGAACGCTCAAACCGATTTGAGAAAGACTTCGAGTTTTTCATGACCCCACATGATCACCTTACGGGAAACGCTTTGAGGGTTACTTTAGCGAGAAAAGAGCAAATTCAAAAATTTCATAATTGGTAGTGTTTTGTATTTTGTAATTTTTATTTTTAATGAATGGTATGAATTTTTATTTTTATTATTTATCTTATTTTTATTTATTAAAAAATATATAAATATTTTTATTTTGTTAAATAATTAAATGTATAAATAAAAGAATTAAAATAAATGAGGTGGCAAAAGGGTTTGAGGGAATGGGGTAAGGGTGTTTAGGGATTGAGTGAGGGATTGAGAAAAGCTGATGTGGCGCTGATGTGGAGCTGGAATCTTTGAAAGATAGAGGGATGGGGTACTGATGGCCTTAGTGTAAGGCCATCCTCAACGCATTAATAAAAGCCCTCAACGCCACATCAGCGCCACATCAGCTAAGCCCTCAAGCCCTAAAGACCCGCAGCGCTACCCTCAAGCCCTCTTGTCACCTCATTTTTTTTAATTCTTTTATTTATACATTTAATTATTTAACAAAATAAAAATATTTATATATTTTTTAATAAATAAAAATAAGATAAATAATAAAAATAAAAATTCATATCATTCATTAAAAATAAAAATTACAAAATAAATTTAAAAATTACAAAATAAATTTAAAAATCTACTCGTCAAGTGCGTCAGCAGTTACTCCATACGTCAATTGCCGAATAGCGGAAATACACTTTTGTATCGGAGAAAAACCTTGTTTGCGTCTGCCGTCCACCCGAAGTGTAAAATACGGATACTCTCCTGCTAAATCTTCAACTATTCGTTCGAATAGTTGCCTGCTCATCCTGAACCGCCGCCTAAACATATCCGGTGTATAAAACGGGTTGTTGCCAAAGTAGTCCCGCATAAGCCGCTCGTTTGCAGCTACTCGACCTCTTTCTATGTTCGCGGCCCTCTCTCTTGTTGACGACGAGGCGGTGCTACCATAAATCCATTGTGCAGTATGTCGAAAAACTTCTCTTTGTAGATTCAACAACTCGTCGGTGTCTACGGATGATGATGATGCGGTCGGTGAACCGGGTTGTGGCGAATCCATATTGTTTAAAATATAGAGAATGGAAGAGAATGAGAGAGTTTGAGAAATTTTGGTGTAAAAAAATAAGAGGTTTGGATTAATATATATAGTGTGATTAAATTGGGAAAAAAATTAAAAATAAAATAAAATAACCATTGGAGTGCCGTTGGATTTATTTATTTTCAAAATTTTAAAAAAATAAAATAAAAAACAAACAAATTCTTTCGGGTTTCTCGGGTTTGAAAGCCCGCACGCCGAGCCCGAGCATGAAGCCCGCATGCCCCCCCCCCCCCCCCCCCCCGAGCCCGAGCTCGAGCCCGAAGGGCGCTGCGGATGGCCTAACTATTGTTATAGGAAAAAGATAATAAAATAAGTGTAAATAGATAGAACATTAATTATCATTAATTATAAGCCTTTTAAATTGGAATGAGGTTGCAATAAAAATGAAATGTAGGGTTTTAAAACAAAATTATAACCTTACACACCATAAATCAAAATATTGGAAACAAATATTTATAGAAAACTTTGCTAATAACTTAAAACCCGTAGCCTGATCCAATGATGCATTTAATTAAAATAAACCACACATCATAGGGTGTTTTACAATTGTACCTTTTGTAGATCTGTCCGGGATTCGGTTGAAGCACCAAGAACCAAAGTAGGTTTCCTCTATCGGTAGTCCACACATAACACTTTTCCCGACAACAACGAGTGCTAGCCCAAGAAACCTTGATCTATTTATGTTTTACAGAAAAGAAAATGATTCTTTTCTGTATTTCTTTAAAAGGTGAATTCTAATTTCAATCTTATAGAATGATTTAGTCTAACACCTTATTTATATTAGGGGAGTTATAGATAGACTATAATTCAAATAAGGTTTAATGAATGATATGAAACATTTTCATCAAAATAAACAATCTCATGTGTTAGCCCCAAGTATGCTTAATGTAAAAGTATTAAAAATATCACAAGTCAGAAGGACATCCGAGATCAAGCAAAGACTTAGCAGAAGATCAAACTGAAGACCATCAGAGATCGTCAGAGCTCTGGCAGAAGACCTCTGATAGAACATCAGAGAACAACATTGCCAGAAGACCTCTGATAGAACATCAGAGAACAACATTGCCAGAAGACCTCCAGAGCTCTGGTACTTCACCTCTGTGAAGCTTTAGTCTCGTAGAAATCTCTAAGTGTCAGACACGTGTCCGTACTTTCCACGTCAGCCCTAAAATGACGAAGACACACTTTCCACATGTCATTCCAGGGTTTGATAGTACACTGTCTTTCACTTTATCAGGCTATAAATAGAAGGGTAGTGGAGCGCACAATTGTAAGCTTTTAGTGAGAATTATTACTAGAATTGTGAGAGCAAATACTGCACATTCTATTCCACTACCACTGTACGAATTGTCACCTGAGAGATTTCAGAATACACACACAAGAAAGTGTTCTTGGTGTTATTCATATATCAATATACGAGCAACTTATTTAACTATTGTGTTATCATTTACTGTTCTGTATATTGTTATTGTTATTCTCTCATTGCTTCTTGTTACACACAATCACTCATACTTAAACAGCTTTATAATGCTTCCGCTACCTTTGATCTTGCTATTTATATGAGACAAAGTGAATCTGGGAACCTACAGTTGGTATCAGAGCAGATTGATTTGCTTAAATCAAATCGATCCAATCTAACCAGGTTGATTCACTATTGTTGATTGTGTTTGTTTTTAAAGCTTCATAGTATACTCTGTTTTACTAGTTAAAACCTGAAACTCCTTTGTTACAAGTTTTTGATACGTATTTAAGCTTTCCAGCAAGTTTGAAAATCATCTCTACATTATTCACTGTTCCATTGGTTTAATGTTCATCTACTTTTTGTTTAAAACTCTTTCAAAATCTTTCAAGACTCTCATACTCTGTTTTCTGCAAAAATGGCGAACAACAACATTAATGCTATTTATACGGCTGGTTCTTTAACCAAACCACCTACTCTTCTGAGAGATGAATATCTTCAATGGAAGATTAGAATGGTTAACTTCTTCGATGGTATGGATAGAGACCTCATGCGATCAGTCACAAATGAACCATTCCAACCTATGGTTTTGGTTCCTCGTGTACCCGCAACAGAAACAACTGCTGAGGTTCCTGCTCACTTCGAACCTAAAACCACTGGTTTACAGAAAAAGAAAAGCTCAAAATGGAAAATGACCTCAAGGCAGTTAGACTCTTGATAATGGCCATTCCAAACGATATTTTCCAAGAACTAGACTCCTGTGTTACTGCAAAAGAAATATGGGATCAACTTCTAAACCAACTTGAAGGTGGTATAAAAACCCAATAGAATAGAAGAACCCAATGTATTAATGAATACAATGATTTCAAAGCACTTCCTGAGGAAACTTTGCAACAAACCTACAACAGATTCAACGTTTTGATCAATAAATGTAAGAAATGTGGGGTTGTAAGGTCAAAGGAAGACAACAATGTCTTATTCTTGAAAAGTTTGAATGATGAGTGGCTAAATCTATCTATGTCTTTACAAGCTAACCAAGATTTGGATGCATGATCTCTTACTGATGTGTATGGCACCTTAGCTGCACAAGAGTAGGATGTTGTCAAACAAAAGGGAAAATCTACTATTGCAGGTCCACTAGCATTAATCTCTGATTCGAAAACACCCTCAGAAGGGAAATCCAACAGAGATAATGCTGGCAGAGACAAGAAGAAGGAGAAAGTCGTGAAGAAGAAAGGAAAGAAAATCCTGATAGCAGAAAGTGAAGATGAGGAGAGTTCGTCAGATGATGATGATGCTGCCATCAATGCTTTTGCCCAATCTCTTGCCCTAATAACTCAACAGTTTAACAAGAGATTTGGCAAGAAAGTATTTCATAGGAGATGAAGGTTTGAAAGAGAACAGAAGGAAGAGAAGAGAGGATATGCTGCACCTCACCACCAGAACAACAGTAGAGCTGCACCAGAGCAGAGACAACAACAGTATCAACAGAGATACAATCCACCAGCCCCTCAAAAGCAAGCTGATGCTGCCCAGCCCATCAACCAGAATGATGGAAGGTGTTTTCGATGTGGCAAACCAGGCCATTTCTCTACAAACTGTAAAGGTAGACTGGTAAAAGACTAGGACTACTACAAGAACAAGTACAAATATAACTTCAGAGAAAGAAGTTATGTAGCAGAAATGGAAAATTGGATCTTTGATTCGTCCTCTGATGACGAACTAGAGCATGCCAATTTCTGTGGGGTGGCTGTTGATGACGAAAGCCTAGAAGAGATGAGGGACTGGATGACAGATGAGATACCAGAGAGGTCAACAGAGGCAGACATTTCCTTAATGTCTTGCGCATTCTCTGCAACAGACTCAAATGACAGAGCGCTGGAGATCTCTAAACCCAGTGCCAAGGTATGTACATTCGCTGAATCTAAATCTGACTCCGAGCTGGAAATGAATGTGTCATTACTTGCTGAGGAATTTGAAAATCTAAAACAAAAGCTTTCTGAAGAAAAAGAACTGAGAAAACTAGCTCAGAAATATATGTCCTTCTACAAGAGAGAGAAGACTCTCTTGGAAATGGAGAAGGAAGAAATTTCAAAGGAAACATCTGAGTTAGAACTTTTACAGAAACAAAAGGAAGCCTCATTTTCTGAGAAATGCAAAGAGTTTGAAGAGGTTTTAAAACAAAAGGCTGAAGAGGTTAAGAAATCAGAATATGAAAGGCTCAACTCTGTTGCTCTCAAAAACTATTTTCAGAAAGAAAGAGAGGTATTACATCAATCCCTACAGAGAAAAGAGCTTTTGATTAAAAATACCAGGATGCACAAGATGTGCACATTAAAATCAACTCGCAAAAGGACACTCAAGGTCTGGGTTTCAGTGACCTTGATCCCTTCACTGGAAGGAAGAAGACATCTCTGTCCTATACCTTCTGCGTTGGGAAAGTCCAGATGCCTAATGGTGTAATATATGGTAATGATGTTTTTAAAAGAGACAAAACTTCAGAAGGGTCAAGGACCAGAATGCTACGGTTCAGAAATATCAGTTATGACTCCTCTGATCACGAAAAGGTTACAAAACCATCTCTAGAGTTTATTCGTGATCAAGGAAAAGCTGAAATCAACATTTCTAATTCTGCCAAAAGCCTTGATCCCAAGGAGATCTTCAACTTTAGTTCCTTCAAGAACCAGAAGCCTGCTGCCTCTGTGGTTGGTCCCTCTGATGTCAAAAATCAGAGTAAACTCAATCTAGAAGCTTCAGTATTTTCTCCATCCTCTGAAAGTGTGAGGACTTCTTTTGAAGAAGATTTACTGAAAGTTCTTGAAGAAAACTCCATCTCTGATGCTTTGAAACCTAAACTGAGAAAGTTTAAAACCTGTTCCATCAAAGTTTTGAATCCCACTGACTCCTCAAAAGCAAATGTTTCCTTGAAACCCACTGATACTCGCACCTCTGCCAGAGCCATCAGAGACTTTCTAGACTCTGATTCTGACTCTTACTCTGAGGTGGATGAGCAAATTTTCTGTGCACCCAAGACCATTCTGCACAAACCCAAACAGGCATTTGTTGGGTCTGGAATTTTGAATAATGTCATACTTGTTTCTAACAACCAATCCAGAATCCCACCATATCCTGATTTTAGAAACAGGGGTATCAGAATTCTTTCTTCTGAGGAGTTAGAAGAGAAGAGAAAAGAGAAAGCCAAGAGTATTCCTGTGAACCATACCTCTGTTCCTTATGCTTACAAACCTATAAGGTTTACTCCAGAACAAAAGGGTAAATGGAAAGTCAATGACCAACCTATCCCTAATTCTGCAGTAAATAAAAGAGGAAATTCTTTTTGGTCCAAGGAATCTCTTCAAGAGAAAAATGTCAGTTTCAAGAAAACAAATCTGGACAGAAAGTTTGTGAAAACATCTAATCCTAGAATTTTTCAATCTCAAAAGGCATATAATCTCCAGATGTTGAAAAGAAACATCAACATGCATCAATCATCTTCATGCTCTATCAACTGTAATTGCATTAAGCTTTTGTTACAACTGCAAAACCATCTGAATGGTCCCCACTGCATTCTGAATCAGTCACTAGAAAGGAAAAATCCTAAGACTAACCATCAGAACATGCAGAGAAAATCCTCTGGCACACCATCAAAGAATGGAAAAATCCTAAGACTAATCTGTCTTGCAGAAGCCTCATGTGCAGATCTGGTACATAGACTCAGGATGTTCCAGGCACATGACAGGCAACAAAGAGCTACTGACCTCATTCAGAGATAAAATGGGAGGTGTAGTAACCTTTGGAGGTGATGGACAAGGACAAATTAAAGGTTATGGTGTTTTGACAAATGGAGGTGTTTCTGTATCAAAAGTTGCTTATGTTGAAGGTTTAAATCATAATCTACTTAGCATAAGTCAACTGTGTGATCATGGTTTTGATGTCAAATTTAAGAACAAATACTGTTCTTTGTTAGTTTCTGAGTCTGGTCAAGAACTTCTTAGAGCCGATAGAAAAGGCAATCTTTACAAAATGAATTTTAATCCCAATCAAAGTTCTAAAACAGAAAAACTCTGTTTAGTTTCTTTGAATAAGGAAGATGCCTGGCTCTGGCACAAAAGATTTGCTTACTTGAATTTTTCAAATCTTGACAAGCTTGTGAAACTAAACTTAGTAAAAGGCCTGCCTTCTCTTAAATTTGACAAAGACCACCTTTGTTCTGCTTGTGAATTGGGTAAGCTGAAAAGGGCTTCACACAGAACAAAAAGTGATCACAACTGCCCTAGACCTTTGCATATGCTTCATGTGGATCTCTGTGGTCCAATCTCTGTGCAAAGTCTATCTGGCAGAAAGTATATTCTTATTCTTATAGATGAATATTCTAGGTATACTTGGGTTGAGTTTATCAGAGTAAAATCTGATATCCCATAAATTTTGATAAATCTGTTGAAGAGAATACAGGTTCTGCTAAGTCTGAAAATCCAAAAGCTGAGAAGTGATAATGGGACAAAGTTCAAGAATGTTAGAATTGACTCCTACCTAACAGAGGAAGGAATCTCCCAGAACTTCTCGGTTGCCAGAACTCCCCAACAGAATGGTATTGTGGAGAGAAAGAATAGAACTCTTGTGGAAGCTGCCAGAACTATGTTGGCAGGATCTGTTCTTCCTATCAACTTCTGGGCAGAAACAGTCTCAACAGCATGTTTTACCCAAAATAGGGCTGTCATAGTCAAAAGATTCAAAAAGACTGCTTATGAACTCATCAACAACAGAAGTCCCAATGTGAAATACTTTCATATATTTGGTTGCAAGTGTTATATCTTGAATGACAGAGATCAGTTGGGAAAATTCGACAAGAAGGCTGATGAGGGAATATTCATTGGTTACTCTTTAACCTCAAAAGCCTACATAGTCTACAATACAAGAACAAAAGTCATTCAAGAAAGTATCAACGTATCCTTTGATGCAAAAACCATCAAGTTCCTCTGAAAGCAAATCACCAGAGGGGATACAGATTGCAGAGGAGCCCAGTTCCTCAAAGACAAGAGAAGAGAATATCAATATGATATTCAATGATTTCTTTGATGATGAAGATTCCTCTGAAGACATCACCAGAGGCAATCAAGCTCAGAGCTCTGCCGGACAGAACTTAACAGGTACATCTCTGACAGGTCCCTCAAATTCTTCACCATCTACTTCTCTGTCCACAGGTCAAATACAGAGAAATGAGGGACAACATTCAGAGGAAAGAGAGCCTGACGAAGAACCATCATCACCCCCTCTGACCAATATTGGAAGAAATTCTTTATATGAAAACTCACCTTCTTAGAGCCCCGTTGGTACCTCTCAGAGCAATGAAGCCACTCTCCAGAGCGGTGTGCCTCAGAGCCCTGGTGCCAATCCTCAGAGCTCTGACGCTGACATTCATATTTTCCCATCAGAAGCACAAACTCCACCTGTTGTCCATGCTCCTATGACCAGATGGACAAAGGATCACCCCCATCACCAGATTATAGGTGCTGCTGAAGATGGTGTGAAGACAAGATCTGCCACAGTCAATAAAGTTTTCTTTGTGAATTTCTTAAGCATGATTAAGCCAAAGAAAATTTCTAAAGCCTTGGAAGACCCAAACTGGATTGAAGCCATGCAAGAGGAGCTTCTTGAATTTGAAAGAAACAAAGTTTGGTCCTTGGTTCCACTTCCAAAAGATAAAGCAACTATTGGAACCAAGTGGGTTTTCAGAAATAAGAAAGATGAAGATGGAGTAATCATCAGAAACAAAGCGAGGTTGGTTGCAAAGGGATACTTCCAAGAAGAGGGCATTGATTATGATTAAACCTTTGCACCAGTGGGTAGGCTAGAGGCAATCAGAACCTTCCTAGCCTATGCTGCTCATAAAGGTTTCAAGGTCTATCAAATGGATGTAAAATCTGCCTTTCTGAATGGAAAATTGCAAGAGGAAGTGTATGTCCAGCAACCTCCAGGCTTTGAAATCTTAGAGTTTCCAGATCATGTATACAAGCTAGACAAAGCTCTGTATGGCCTTAAACAAGCCCCCAGAGCCTGGTATGAAACTTTGTCAAACTTTCTGTTGGTCAACCATTTTGAAAAAGGTAATGTGGATACTACCTTATTCTTTAGGAGATATAAAAATGATATACTTCTGGTACATATATATGTTGATGACATTATCTTTGGGTCTACTAGACAAGAATATTGTGACAGGTTTGAGGATTTAATGATAAGTGAGTTTAAAATGAGCATGATGGGAGAACTTTCTTTCTTCCTTGGTTTACAAGTAAAACAATCCATCAGAGGCACCTTTATCAGTCAATCAAAATATGTCTCTGATATTTTGAAAAAATATAAGCTCAATAACTCAAATCCTATGAAAACTCCTATTGCCACTGGAGTTAAACTTGATCATGATCCCCAGGGTCAATCTTTGGATGTCAAGAACTACAGAGGCATGATAGGGTCACTTCTATACTTAACTGCTAGCAGACCTGATATAATGTTTGCAACCTGTCTCTGTGCAAGATTCCAAGCTAATCCTAAGGAATCCCATTTGTCGGCTGTCAAACGTATTTTTAAATATCTCAAAGGGACTAAAATCTTGGGTCTCTAGTATCCTCTCAACTCTGGTTTTGAGCTTGTAGCATACAAAGATTCAGACAATGGAGGATGTAGGAATGACAGAAAGAGTACTTCTGGTAGCTGTCAATTGCTAGGCGATAAGCTAGTGAGTTGGACATCCAAGAAGCAGAACTGTGTGTCAACCTCTACAGCAGAAGCAGAATATGTTTCTGCTACTAGTTGTTGTTCACAAGTAATTTAGATGAAAACACAACTCAGAGACTACGGCCTGGAGTACAACAAAGTTCCAATTCTCTGTGACTCCAAGAGTGCAATAGCAATCACATCAAATCCAATTCAGCACTCAAAGACAAAGCATATTGACATAAGGTATCACTTTATCAAATATCATGTTGAAAAAGGGACAATTGAAATGTATTTTGTTTCAACTGACTTCCAACTTGCTGATCTGTTTAAATAAGCCCTTGATGAAAGGAGATTTAATTTCTTAATCAGCAAGATGGGTATGCTGAACATGTCCTCCTAAACTCTGGTAACATTATCAGAGTCTCTGGCTTTCATCACAGAACTCTGACAGAGTACGTAGGTAGGTCATGTCAACGGAGCCTCTGATGTCAATCTCAGAGCTCTGCCAACATAGTTTTTCAATATTTTCTTGTTTCTTTGGGTCTCAACTTTGTTTCTCTGAAACGTTTTTTGTAAATAAGCTTTATCAAATTCTTCAAAAGCTGCACAAATCAAGGGGGAGCTAAAAAGATAAATCTTTGGATAAGCTCATCATTTTAGGGGGAGCTTAAAAGGAAAATAAGCATTGTTTAAGGGGGAGCAAGTATGTTTTCAAATCTTCACGACTTGGCTTGTTGAACAAAAGAACAATCTTTTTGAAGGAAGGGAAAACCTATTCTGATGAAAACCTTTTTGACTGTATCTCTGAACTCATACTCAGAATCAGGTCTCTGGAAGAATTCACCAGAGCCTCTGACATAAACATCAGAACTCTGTGATTCTTCTGAGAAACCTCTGGCGTATTGGTTCTCTGATTATTTTCATCATCAGAACTAGGATTTGCAAATGATTTTAGGGTAAAGGTGAAACATCTTGAGAATCTGGGTTACTTGAAAGAATGGAAGAGGTCACTCAACAGAGGCAAGAATGTGCTGAGAATTCCAACAGAGTTCTGCCACTTTTCTGCCTTATACTTTCTCTGATAATGGTCATCAGAAGTGTGAGTTATTTCTGAGCCTCAACCATATGCCACCCACCAATATCTAACCGTGACGGTTCCATATCAGAAAAGTTGTCAGACCCAAAACCCACATGGAATTTTTTGATTGGGTAACCAACCGTTAGCTGTTCCCACGTTCTACTATAGAAAACGTTCCACTATCTGACACTCAAGTGCCTACAGTACCTACGATGGTTATCACAACCACATTCTTTTGAGTATAAATACCCATTTGAATTACCCATTTCATTTCTTACGCTTTCTGAGTATTCAAACCTGCAAAATCTTCCCTCCTTTGAGCAAATATCTTCTTTGTGTTCTTCAACCTCAAAATCTGCAACAATGGCTAACCAAGCAAACTCTGCTGAGTCGAGCAGAATCGTTCCAGTCGATACAATCATCATCGAACCCTATGAGTTCGTCGATAACAACTATCGATTCTCTGCAGACCCTGCAAACTTCGAACCCATCTATCATGTTTTCATCGAGTTCTTTCGACGCTCTGAACTCTTTCTAGCCCTCACAAAGTTTGACGATGATGTACCCCAACTCTATGTCCAACAATGGTGGACAACTTGTCAGTTCATCGAAGAGAACAAAGGCATCATGGGAAAGGTAGACGTTGGTGCAAATGGTGGAGCAGGGACTATTCGTATTCGTCCAAAAACCCTCAGAAGAGTTTTTGGAATGCACACCTTTGTGGAACTCGGAGTTCCTGCGTATGAGAAACCCCCAAAAGTTCCAGTTCTTCTGGAATTTATCAAGTTCTTAGGATATAACGAAGATTTGACCAAGATAGGTGAGTTCAAGAGAGGAAAACTACCACCAGTGTGGAACTTTATGTTCTCCACACTCATCAGAACCTTGACGTGCAAGAGTGGAAGCCAAGACCAAGCAAGCACAGAGATATTGCAGATCATGTATGGTATGTACTTCAACAGACACTTTGACTATGCCACCATCCTCTACAACGAACTACTAAATGTAGTGAATATGAAGACAAACGCTCTAGCAAAGGGAAAGAGAGTGGGACAAGACAGAAACCTCAAGAATATCAGATTTCCCAGGCTAATCGTCCTTATCATCAGAGAAGCGTTCGACGCTCTGCAATTAACACAGCAAGGAGCCTCAACTCCTGGATGGGTAATGTCGCAGTTCAGACCGACAATCTCAGGTACGTATCCTAATACTCGTAGAGTCCCACAGACGATGCTAGCTCTTATCCACCCTCAACACATCTCTCTTCAAAACTATAGACAAGCTGCCCAATCTCAAGAGCCTGAGGTGGGATCCCCAGCTTATTTAGGTTCTGAGCTTTTGTTAGAGTCTAGTAGTGAGGAAGTTGTTGAAGTTGTCAGACCAGAGGAAAGAGCACCCATAGAGGGGTCTTCCTCAGAGGTAGAAAAGGAGGAGGAAGTTGCACGTGACAGAGTATCCTCAGAGGAGGCTGTCCAAGAGGGAGTTAGGGATACTACAGTGGGAGGAGCAGAGAGTTCGTCCTCCTCTGGTAGTGGTGATACAGAGAGCTCTGAGAGTGAATCTGAGTCTTCTAATGCCCTAGGAGCCGAGGGAAATGTGAGCTTAGAAGAAGATGTTCATTTGAACACACATGTATATTTTAAGACACCCTTTCCAACTCCTAGTGCAAGCACTCCATCTATCCATGGTGATCTAGACCATATGGATATTGAACCAGAGGTGCACACCTCGAACCCTAACCAGCCTAACCCATCAGAGGCAATTATTCATGCCTCTGGTATGCACGAAACCGGGAAACCTATCTTTGGTAATGATATCCCATCGCCCCAGGATATCGATAGGACCCAACCACACGATGATGCCTCTGTGGCTCATCTTTCTAAGGAAGAACAACTTAGGTCCCTGGGTAACTTTTGTTTTACCCGTAGAGATTGCCTAACTCAGAGGCAATATGACAACCTAATAGCACAGGGATTCGATTGTCTAGATCATAATGTGAATTCCCACGTTTACTTCAATCTCTAAGATTCTGAGGATGAGAGATGTGAAGGAACCAGAACACCCCGAGATGATTCTCCTCAGAGGGAACATCAAGGACAGGGTGAAAGTCCTCCCAGAATCAACGTCAATACAGTTCTGACAAGAGGCGCCTCTGGACTCGAGGCAGAATTGGATCCATGTGTTGGAGCCAATGTTACCCCTTCTGACATTATCACTAAAGCAGAGTTCAAAGGCTTCTGTGACAATATCAGAGACTCCTTGAATGAGTATAAACTTATCAATGCTGCAAAAGAGGAGCTGATCCAGAAGGAGAATGCTTCTCTGAAAGAGGAACTAAAGGAGGTACAAACAAAGTTGGCAGAAACCTCCCAGAAGTTCATTGATTGGGAAAAGACAAGGGCAGAGGAGGAAGAGAAGTTGCACACAGAAATTTCTGATCTGAAAGCAACAATGGCAGAAAATCACAAGGAATCCCTCAACAGAACTCTGCCAGTACCCTCTATCATTCTGTCAGAGACTAACATCAGAACTCTGACAGAGATGATCAACACCTCTGTCAAAACCGCAATCAAAGAAGCCACGGCACCAGCCGCAGATATCCCATTCCCTGACAGACAGCCAATCAACATAGCATATATGGGGACTTTTAGAAAGAACGTGTTGAGCAAAATGATGACTATCAGCTCAAAATTTGTGGGAAAAGCCCAAGTCTCAGAAAAACATGTCAAAGAGACTCTGGACTCCCACAAGTTCAACTTCGAAAGTCAAGTGGACGAGATCAGAGCAGCTGCAGCAGAGGTAGAAAATGTACTGAAGAAGTCTGCCGCTACATTCAACGATGTTATCATAGGCACAATATCAAAGAAGAGGTCTGTTGAAGATCCCTCTGAGGCTGCACCATCCAAGAAAGGAAAGTTTGTTGGCACGGACTCTCCCAAAGACACTGTGGCATTCACTGATGATGAAGACGCAGAAGAGGATGAAGGAGAGCCCTTAGATCAACTAAAGGGGGAGACAACGTTTGAATACATGTTCAAGGATAACTCTATCAAAACCCCAGCAGAAACCTCAACCTCTGCAACAGAGCCTCAAATCGAAACCATTATTCTGGATACTCCTCCCCAATCTCTAAGAACTGAACCAGAGAGGACAGTCCCATCCTCTGCTGATGACTTATCAAACCAACCCAACCAAATCTCAACTCTGCAAGTCCAAGAAGCAGAACATGAAAATCAAATGACAGAGGAGCCAACACCAGAAACCCAACCTGAACCTGAACAGAATGCTGAAATTCAAGATCAACAACCAGAGCATTCACTACCTTATCTGGAAGAAACCTTTTCATATCTCTATGCCGACAAAGATATTATACCCATCAACTCTACACCCACAAACCCATACCTAAACCCAATCAGAGCAAACTTGCTCACAGAAGACAGAAGGAGATTTATTAGGACCAAGACAAACATTCATGGGGTCATAAATACTTCCTTCAGTTTTGAAAGATTGTTGAAGGTAGAGCAGAAGAAATTTGCCTATGACATAGTTATCTATCATCTCTACACGGTCAAGCAAGAAAACCAGAAGATAGAAACCTTCAATGACAACGACTTGGTGCTGCTCAATCCGTATGATCTACTAACATTGCATGGTTACTGCCTCAACCACTCCGACAAGTACAAAGCTGCCAGTACTGCCAGAGTTGAAGTCCTGTATGCAATATAAGAACATGTCAACTACCGAACACAGACAGACTTTCAACTGGGCATGGATTTCGAATTAGAGAAATTGGGCATTGGTCCTCCAAATGAAAGCCTTGAGGGACTCGAGCATCACTCAACAGGAACTCTTGTAGGCAATGCAGTAATATTCATATGCCGACAGAAGGGCGTCAAGAAAGCCATCAGAGTAGAGGAAGCCCACAAGTACTCATCAGAGTCTCTACGGTTTCTCAGAAGGATCATTCAGGAGAGACCTCCAAGTGAAAAATGCCCACAAGAAGTAATAAACAGCTTTGTAAGTCATATAAATCTCATGCTAGAATTCAGGGACTTAATCAGAAGATTTGATAGAATTCTTAGAGGAGATTATTATGATTAGTCTTACTATTTCTATCATGTAATGTAATGCAAATCTTTTGAAGAATAGTAACAGCTTTATAGAGGATGATTTTCTCCTCTTCGTTTTTGCTTACTTATCTCTGTAATAGCATAGTTTGAATTTTCAATACTTATGGGGAGATTGTTATCCCCAAGTATGCTTAATGTAAAAGTATTGACAATATCACAAGTCAGAAGTGTTGGGTTTTATTCAAAAACATGATTTCAAAGATCATAAAAATTGCAACGGAAGCTTAAAATTTGAACAACATGAAAAAGCATTTCATTACCCACCAAGGATCCATTTGCATGAACATGAAAGATTAAAAACAACCATAGGGGGTTTTAAGAAATTACAACCTTTGTAGACCTTTGTTTATAACTTCTTGTTGGAGAAGATGGCAAGAACTCAAGTTAGAGTTCCTCTAGAGAATTCCACCAACAAGCTCCAACACCTTTGTATGCTAGTACTTTCTTGATGAAAAATGCAAAAGAGAGCTTCTTCTTCAAGACTACAATAGACTTGAAGTAAGAAGAACAAAACCACCACCAACTATGGTGGTTTCGGCCAAAATGGGAGAGAGGAAGAAAGGGGAGTGATGGCAAGTTGTTTTTCACAAGTGGTTTGCATGTATGACTAAGTTCCAAGTATAAGCACATGATCTCTTCCTTTTGCCACCCAAGAGGGCCAATAGAAAATCACTTAGCCATGCAATATTACAATGTAACCCTTCTAGTATTAAGATGGTTAAAATCCTATTTTAACTATCTTAAATTTTCTCATCAAGTCCCTCCTTACAATTTTAGTTACATAATAAATGTAATAACCTCAATTTGAGTTTTGTAATTTAAATAAAAGTTAAGGGAGTATGAGTGCATTTTGTGAAAAGTTGAGGGTAAAATTGGAAATTTGGGAAACTAATTCCCATTTCCTGGCGCCGCTTTTGGCTAGAGAATTAGAAGAAACATATCTTTTGTTTTAGGGTTTGGTTGTGGCTGCTACTACATCGTGAGAGAGAAGAGCAGAAAGAAAGAAAATGCCATGGAAGGCCCTATGCGTTTTTCGTGAGGAGAAAGAATAGAGAAAGAATTGGTCTTGTGAGTGTGTGTGTGTGTCCGGTGTGTGGGCGCCGAGGAGTAGCAGCGAGAGAAAGAGAGCAGCTGCGAGAGAGAGAGAGAGTCGAAGAGAGAGAAGCTGAGAGAGAGAGAGTCGACGAGAGATGGAGATGGTGGCTGGGGTCGCCGACGACAAAGGAGGAGACCGGAGGGGCGGCTGAGGCGCGCCAGCAGTCGGCTGCCGGTGGTGGTCGCCGGCGGTGGTGCGGCTTGGCAGCAGTTTTCTGGTTCGTGAGGTTTTATTCGGGTAAGAAACTTTTTCCTTGTGTTTTTCTCTTTTGCAAGTGATGTTAGAATTGTTGGGTTCTAGTTGCTATGTAAGTTGAGAAATCAATAAGAATTTTAATATAGTTTTGATTCTTATTGTTATAGTCAAAGTTAAATCAGATGTTTAAAATGGGTAAGTTTGATTAAGAAATCGACTAAAATGTGTATTTGTAGTGAGAACCTTGGTAATCACTCTTAAGGTTTGTTCTTCGCTTAAGCTAGTGAATTACAGTTTTAAATCGTGAAATCGTGGCCGAGCAAAGCAGTTTGGCGCAAAGCTGTTGGCGCAAAGCAGTTGGCGTAAAGCTGTTGGCGCAAAGCTGTTTGGCGCAAATTCTGTTTGGGGCAATCCAGACCAAAGGTCTAGACCGAATGGTTTGGGGACTGGAAGTTAAGTTGGGCCGAGAGATTCTTAATTCTCTTTGGACTTAGAGTTACAGTGGGCTTGGTTATTAAATTGGGCTTAGTTTATTATTAAAGTCTATAATTATTTTAAAGGAGTCTAGTACGTAATTGATAGTCCATTTATTAATTTGGGTCATATTATTATTAACATGATCCGGCTTTGATATTTAGAATCAAGTGTTATAATTTTATGTTGGGGAACCTAGAGTCGGGTAAATTAAGGGATCCGGTTTAGCATTTCAAAAGGATGGGAAAGCAAGGACCATTAGTTACGATTTTGAACTAGAAGCGTAATTTACCAGCTTAGATAAGTTTGGGTTGAGTTCGGGACTTAACTCGGGTAATAAATGAGCGAATTATGACGTACGTTATTAATATAATAGGTGTTCCACCTAGAGATCGGAAGTGTAAGTGAGGAGCTTTGGAGCGAGCAAGCCAGGTGAGTTTTTCTAACTAAAATACGTGATCTTACGCATTTTACAAAGAAAGCGATTACGTGGAAATGCCCTGTTATTTCACATGAATTTTATGTAAATGAAAGCTTTATATTTTACTATCATGATATGCTTTATGAACATGATTTATTTGCAAGCTTTTACGAACATTTTCTCATGATAAGTATGCTCTACTGAAAAGTTTATTCGGCAATGAAACGAATTGTAAAGTGTATTATAAATCTCATGTTTTATGACTATGATGGTTTATGTGAATGCTATGTGGAGTCGGTTGCACAGTGGGATCCGGGTACCAAAGGATTTCTAATCCCTTGGGCATATGGAGGTTAGCTTGTAGGATGTAATTCGTTTCCTCCAACATGAAGGAACGAGGAGTCCACTTGGACTTCGGCGTAGATGAGAGGGTGTCCGTTAGGCCCCGATCGAAGTAGCTTATGCGACCCTGAACCCTGTGTTTGACCTTGGATGATGTTTATGAGAAAGATGTGAAAGTATGTTTTCTATGAAATGATTTTATACTGTGTTGAATGTTTTATGGAGGGAATTCACTAGACCTTTTGGTCTAACCCTCGCTTTTCAAAACTAAAACCTTTTCAGGTAAGCTTATAGTAGAAGGCTCCGGTGAGTGAGCAAGCGCATGATAGAGTACAGAAGCAGTTGAGACAGCGTCGATGCCACTCGTAGAAGTAGTTGTTCTCAGTTGTGTATAGGTTGTTTCCGCCAACCTTAGTTTGTGAATGATGTAACGAAGATTCGGGACCAAATTTTATTTTAAAGAGTATGATTTAACGTTATGTTTGTCCTATGGATTTTGGGTTGTTACAATAAATCCATCATATGTATTAACAAACTAAAATTTATTATTTGCATCTAATATTATAAATTATATTCAGTAATAAAATTAATAATATTTATCAAGAATATAATTAATATTTATAAAGAATCAAATTCTTATAAATATCAATTCGGTGTTTACTTGCTATATGGTCTGACCCTATAGGATCATATATTATCGGTAATATTAGTTTATAATCATTCTTGAGCATATGGAACCAACAATCTCCCACTTGCTCAAGATTGTATTATAGAATGATATAGACAGTGGTGGACGTCTAGCAACATCTCACTGCCCCCAGCAATATATGACTGTAATCCAATTCCTACAAGCTCATAGCTTCAATTGATGTAAGAGGTGTGGTATCAGTTATCCCTTTGTTTAGACATCATGTTGAACATGAGACATGGATCACTATCATTCTCATCTATTGTTCAACTTTTGGTAAGGCGCCTTAGATGTC
This sequence comes from Saussurea involucrata, assembly GCA_033807775.1. NCBI lineage: Eukaryota > Viridiplantae > Streptophyta > Magnoliopsida > Asterales > Asteraceae > Saussurea > Saussurea involucrata. The sequence goes on from CM066315.1 coordinate 108,016,579, forward strand.
TCACTCTTAACACATTAAGAGAAACAAATCCCATCTTGACTACATACGCCTCTCGTGCAGTTCATGCCATGCCCAATAATGGCCTTTATAGTAGCCCCTTTTCAAGAACAACGGTTAACCATATCAAAGTATAACACTCCCTACACTTGAGTCCCAAATATGCATCTCAGGTCGAAGGATACAGAGATACTACCTTAATTCAAGACTCACTTATGACGACGATCCATGAGGTGATCTTGAAGCGGGTCAGGTCCAATACTTGTTCCCTAACAAGTACCTATGAACTTGGTTGCAACACTTTGTCACTTTTACTCTTAAAAGGTCAACCAATCCAATTCATATTAGTCTTACTTCATAGTTGCTCCCATAATTATGATCGACTATGGACATTTAGAATAACTAATTTATTCAAGGATTTAAACATGCTAATATGGAACACAACGAGTATGAAAAGATCATATCCTATATATCTAACTTTAACACTATCCTTGTTGCTTAACTTGTTCCAATATCCAAATACTAATTCCAAATCAAATTGATTTGTGTGAACTTTGTGAATACTAACTTCTCCATTTTTAACTTTATTCCGAATATAGTTAAAAGTTTGGAGTAGGTGCTTGGTACTCTGATGTGACATCGGGTCCTTTAGCTTGCGTAATGGCACCCACATTCTCATAAAAGATTTCTAGATGATCCTGAATGGGAGGCATCTACCTAGGTTTTCAATGAACTCTTTCATCCAAGCATCTTTCTTTTGCAGCTTCTAAAGCAGCAGTGTATTCTTATTTTGTAGTGTATTATGCAATTTTACATTCGCTTGGAACCTTTTCAAACGAACTACTTCTTCATTCATAATGAAGACATTTCCCCTTTTGTGATCGAGAACCTTCTCGATTTTTATGGAAGCTATCATCAGTGCAGCATTTTACTATGATGTTTTTCCAAACCTCAGTTAAGGAACACTTCCTTGGTTCTTTGTAAGTACCTTAAATCGTTCTTTATAGTCATCCAATGACCTTCCCTCGTATTTCGTTGGTATCTCCTTCTAATGCTCTAAAGCATTATGATACATTCGATCTAGTGCATGTCATGGTATATATGATAGATCCAATTGCCGAAGCATATGGAATACTAATCATTTTATCTAGCTCAGCCTTTGTGCTAGAATATTGAGACATGCTCAAAATGATGTGATATCATACTTGCAAGAAACTACCTTTAGAGCCTTGCATCTTGAACCTTTCAAGATTATGTCGACATATGCACTTTGACTTAAACCTATAAGTCGTCTTGATCTAACTCTAAAGATATTTATTTCAAGAACAAAATTAGCCTTTTCTAAGTCTTTTATTAAGGAAATACTGCCCGAGCTAAAACATGTTGTTTTGCTAAGTCGGAAGGTTAATTTCCATATACTAGTATGTCTTGCACATATAGAATTAGGAATTTTACTGCGCTCCCACTAGCCTCTTAGTAAATGCACGAGTCATCTTTTATTTTGATGAAAATTAAACTTTTAATTTTCCTGTCAAAATGAAGACTTCTGCTTTGTGATACTTGTACTGATCCATGAACGGATTGTATCTAAGTGTTCATGACTCTAAGCCACTCACCAGATTCAGAATCTGACATAGCACTTTAGCAGTTGATGGGTTTACTAGAACCCAGTCATACATCATTCTTTATTAGTTATAAGAAATCGATATCTCTCGAATTTCTGAATGATTCTACTAGATTTGCGAACACTTGGTGTTTTTACTAAGTTTCTGATCAATCAAATTTCTCAGTTTCAACAACCTTTGTTTGATAACTAATGCCAACCAATAAGTGCATTATGTTATGAGGTTCTTGATTCCCTTCAAGTTCCTCAAATCTCCCATTTGCCTTGCCCATAAAAAAACTTGCTTTTCTAAGAACTTGGCTTTGGAACAATAAACAATTTTATTGTTTGTGGGATTGTAGAATCGGTATCATAAACAATTTATAGTATATTCTACAATATATGCATTTAATAGATTTTGGGTCGAGTTTACTTGAAGCTTATTGTCTTACATGAGCTTCATAAACTCACGCCTTCAACTAAGATTAAGGATGAAAAACTTTCATACGAAATCCTATAAGGTGTTTTGTCTACCTTTTGGTTGGTGCCATAACATATGGTTTATGGTAACTAGGGCATAAAATTCCGATTTGATATAGGAATAGTACTTCTACTCATCATAGAGCGAACCATATTGAATAAGGTTCGGTTCATCCTTTCGGATATACACAATTTCTAAGATGATCCAAGAGTTCTTGGTTTAGTCACTATCCTCCTATATTAGAAAAAGGCTTTAATGGTCCTGCTGAGTTGTTTTCTTAATCTTCACTTTGAAACAACTTGAATTACATCAAATGCTTCATCTTTATGTTCCATAAACTTCAACATTTGAAATCATCAGTGAAGGTATTATCTATCACCATATCTAGACTTGGTTTTTGAGAGACCATATACATCAACATGTATCAATTCTAACAAAAACCCCTTTCTCCTTCTCTATGAATTAGAGAAAAGAGCTATATTCAACTTTATCAAGATCGCATATATCAAATGAAAATATTTATATTTAGTTTCAAAATACCACAGTTTTGAAATTTAGATATGCGTTTTAATGTTTTCTTATTCAAGTTGACTATTTCATGTGTAGATATGATTCAAATCACAATTGAGTCTTATGGTGTTTATATAGAACTATGTTTTAGAAGGCTTTTGAGATTCACTTTATTATTCAATTAAGAGGACTAGTTCTCGAAATAGAATAATTCATTTTGAACCCGACCGATCCACCCGAAACCCGACTACACCCGAAGTCCAAAACCCGAGATTTACTTAGGACAAGTTTCGGGGCCTATTTTGTCCACCCGAAACCCGATCGGGTTGGGGGGTTTTCGGCCCGACCTGACCCGACCGATGCTCACCCCTACCTCAGATGGATAGGGGCTTTCAGCGGTTCCCTCAGGATGATCAGATTCCTGAGGGTCCTCATTCTTTTCCTCCCCCTCAACATTCTGGGGAACGCCTTGGTTATCGATCTTCTCCCCCTCTTTCGCTGAATGGGTGGGGGAGGGAATGGTAGCAGCAACAGCAGCAGTATTGTCAGGGATTCTGTCTTCTTGGCCAGAAATCCCCACTTGGTGTTCCACCACTGCCATTCTGTCTTCCAGGCCAGAAATAGCATGGGTACTTTCAAGGATAAACTCCACTGCCATCTCTAGCTTGTCCCGGGTCATCCTGGGAGAAGTGAGATGTAGGAACAGTAGGAGCATCCATCTTTTCGAGGATCTTGGTGAGCAGGGTTTTAACATCAACGACCTCTTTGGTAAGGCTGCTCACCTCACCTTTTAGACCTGAGAAGTCGGTCTTCAAAGAACCCACCTCACTACTGAGAGATGAAACCCCAGTGGAGATATCAGTGATACTGGTGTAGTTTGGTGACGGAGGCGGTGTTGCTGATGATGGCGGTCTTCACGGTGTTTAGGCCTCCATCAATCTTGGAGACGTCAGCGTTGTCGGCCTTGTCTTTGACAACAGTGGAGATCTGCTTCAGCGTCTCTCCAACGTCTGAAATCGCTGAAGAGTTGTTGGAGATGGTGGTGAGTTTCTCCACTTTATCAGCGATGTCCGTAAGGGACTTGCTGATAGTGCCCAAGTTTGGACCTAAAAAAGTAAATAACTTGTGAGCTAAGGAAAGCTCAGAAGTTAGGGGTGCAGAGAGAGAAGTGGATGGTGTTGGGATACCTGTAGGAGGGTTGGAGAAGGAGTGGATGTCTCGAAACTCGGAGTGATGTTTGTTGATCCAAACCCTCAGTGATTTGATAATGACTCTGAGAAACACTTAGTGAAAAATGTAAGTAGACAATATGTATTAGAGTTTCACTATCGCTGATAAGTACTAAGTCTGTTTCAGTACCGCTGATAGGAACTCTCGTTCTTTAATTTACACATTCAACGAACACTGTTCATCAGTGAGCCCTGAGCATGTTCAACCTCACTGATGATTGTTGATAACTTCCATTGTTTACTTATGATCCCTGAAGACAAGTTTCACGTCAACCATGTTCTACGCTGAAGTCGAAGATCAAGCCAAAGAACCAGCGACAAGTCTACTAATTAACTGATGCGGATATCAGCGAAGGCAAGATCTGTCCACTCAACGTGAAGTTTCAAGCAGCGAATGCTGAACTTTATCATTCAATGATGAAGAATTATTCAGCGAACGCTGATCATGAAGCCTCCTCTACAAGAGACTTTTGTTTTATCCCCTTGCACATCTCCGTACGATAATGTCATAACGGACATCCCTTTTGTCCAGAATCGTACAACCAACTCTGATTCTACACTGTTCATCATGCGGCCACTAGGTTGTCTACTGAGGTCAAACCATGCAACCAACCAGAGGCTGCCACGTGTAAAGTTGTACTGTTGTGCATTAAATGCATGCAGTATATAAAGGAAACCCTAGTTCATTTCTTGAACACCTTCGGCCATTCCTTATCTTTGCTGAATCTGTGTGTTAGAATATTATCCTTAGTATTCTTAATTTCTTTCTATCCTATTTCTAGTGCAAGAAATCTTAGTGATTCTCATAGTTTGTTTAGATTAGGTTTATTCCTTAATCTTGTTCCGCAACAAGCTGTAAATTGTTTAAAACATATCAATAAACAATTTAGAAAAGTAAAAATCATGTGTTTGTATTCAACCCCCCCCCCCCCCTTCTACAAACTTGTATAACCCCTTTGTGACCAACAAGTGGTATTAGAGCAGTTTGTTTAATCTCATAAACAAGATCTTGCTTATACTAATTTCTTTTCTCTTCCTTGCTATTTTCTAAAATGGCTAACACCACAAACACAAACTATATTGATAATGGTTGTCTTGCAAAACCCCCTAGATTTTCCAGAGATAACTTCAATCTATGGAAAAATAGGATGATGCTCTTCTTGGAAGGTGTAGATCCTACTATGCCTTACTACATCGAGAATGGTCCATATGTTCCTGTGATGATTGACCCTGAAGTTCCAGGCAATGCTACTAGAGCTGCCATTCCTGAAAGAATCATTCCCAGGGCTGTCAACACTTGGATCGATGAAGACAAGAAGAAGGTGGCCATCGACACTAAGGCCAGATCCATCCTCTCTATGGCTCTTCCTGATGAAGTCTACCACTCCGTCATGAATCTGAAAACCTCTAAAGCCATGTGGGACACAATCTATGTTCAATATGAAGGTACATCTGAAGTCCAGGACTCAAGAAAGATTAACTTGGTAAGACAGTATGAAAGCTTCATTTGTGGTAAGAATGAAACTCTCTCTGAAGTTCACCAACGTTTTAACTGTTTAATCATTGACTTAAAAACTGTTGGTAAGGAATATTTTAACTTTGAGATCCTAACAAAGTTTCTGGAATGTCTTCCTGAAAGTTGGGACAGTTATTCTATGTGTCTTAAACTCTCAAAGGATCTGAAATCTATGACCCTTTCTACCTTATATGGCACTATGCTCAATCATGAGCAGTCGTGTCATCTTAAGAAGAATCTTGTAAAAGATTCCAAAAGCACACATGTTCCTTTACTCTCTTCAGAGTTGGTGCCTGCTCAGCGATCTACAATCACAATCACTGAGTTAGAATCTAACTCTGATGACTCATCAGAAGCTGATCCTTCAGAAATTGATGAGTCATTGGCCCTCCTGACTAATTCTTTCAGGAGATTCGCCAGAAAGAGTAACTTCAGAAGAAACAAACCTCTTGCACTCACTGACAAGCCAAAATCGTCAACCCCTGTTGATAAGGGTACTTCCACTTGCTATAGCTGTGAAAAGATAGGTCACTTTGCTAGTGAGTGCAGGTCAAAGAAAGTCTTTAAACCCTCATCTTCTTCCAAGAAATCTTCTAACCCTAGGGCTAGAGATGACAAATACAAGAAGTTGAAAGAAAAGTATGCAAAGCTTAAAAGCTTTAAGAAGAAAGGCAAAGGCATGATCGCTGAAGCTCATGACTGGGCTCTTTCTGATGAAGAACCATCTGACTCTGAAGATGATGATGAGGCCAATCTCTGTCTCATGGCCAAAATAGAAGAAGAAGAAGAACAAACTGAAATTCCCTCTACTTCTGCCTCCACCTCTCAGGTATCAAACTCTCTCACTGATACTAACTCTTCAGCCCTTAGTGACATCGAAAGACGTCGGACCATCGATCTTTTGACTATTGATCTGTATGATGCCATGAGTGGCAAGACCAAAGCTGAAAAATTAAATATTGATCTTGCTGAACAGCTTAAGAATTGTCACTTAGAAATTCAAAAGCTTTCTAAAATAGAAGAAAATCTAAAATATCAGGTCTGTATAAATCAACTCATTCGTATTGAACGAGAAGATGTTGTCGCTGCATTAAAGGTTGAAAAGGCTACTGTTGAAGGTGTAAATCCTCAGCAACGATCACTGAGATATTAGGTGCTCAGATTCTCCCGAGTGATAAAAGTGGTCTTGGTTATAAAGTTGATACTCTAGAACCAACCACTGATCATTCCATGCTTAAGTTTGGAATGTTCATGTCCTCTATCCCTGACACCTCCCCGTCTCAGTGTTCCTCTTCTAAAACTCTCACTCATGAGGAAAAACCTACCTTAAATTCTAAAGGTAAATGTGAACAAAAAGTTTTAAATCAAAAACCTCAGAAGGGTACCTTTGTACCTAAGATGAATGCTTCTAAGGCTTCAGTAAATTATCCCTCTACTTCTAAGAACAAGATCCCTGGATTCGTTCAGCGATCTACTCCTAGAATCAGAGTGGATATAATTGGTAAGAAATCCGAAGAACTGATTGTTCCTCCAATTTCCAATGCCAAAGGTATACTTGGTGCTGGCCCTGCTCATTTAAAATTATCGGCTAAGCATGCAAATGGTCCTAAAGCTACTTTTAGCTATAGGAAATGTTATCACTGTGGACTTACCGATCATATTGCTAGTAAGTGCCCCAAAACCACCAAAGCTGAAAAGTTAGCTAAGGTGAAGATCAATGCCCCCAAGGCAAAGAAGACCAATCCTGGTGCAAATCAGGTTAAGGTGAAACCAACCACTGAGGTTAAGAAATTAACCAAAGTGAAGACTAGTTCTGAAGCTGAATCTTCAAATGCTGCAAAGATTGTTGAACCTTCCACTTCCTCTACCACCATTAACAAGTGTGGACCCATAGTAAAATGGGTGCCCAAGTCAAACTAATCTTCCTTTGTGTGCAGGTCCTGAAGGGTATCTGGTATCTCGATAGCGGATGCTCTAGACATTTGACTGGCAAAGAGAAGCTGCTCACTGAATATAAGGAAGAAAGAGGTCCCTCAGTGACCTTTGGTGGAAATGGAAAAGGCTACACCCGAGGGTTTGGTGTACTCTCTAATGGTACAACTACCTTCAGAAGTGTCGCATACGTTGAAGGACTGAAGCACAATCTTCTGAGCATCAGTCAGCTATGTGACAAGGACCACAAAGTGATTTTCACTAAGGAATCCTGTTTTGTTACTGACAAAAAGGAGAAGATCGCTCTCAGCGGATATCGTTTGGAAAATGTTTATGTTATAAACATGGAGTCGACAACCACTGAGAACTCCCGTTTCTTCTCAAAAGCCTCATCTGATGTCAACTGGCTATGGCATAAGAGACTCTCTCATCTCAACTTCAAGACACTGAATACTCTTTCTTCAAAAGAGTTGGTCACTGGTCTACCTCAACATTCATACGCTAAGGAATCTCTATGTTCAGCGTGTGAGAAAGGGAAACAAACCAAAGCAAGCTTCAAATCTAAGCAAGTTTCCTCAGTGTCATCTCCTCTTCAACTTCTCCACATGGATTTGTTTGGCTATGTTAACAAACAATCCCTCACTGGAAAGAAATATACACTGGTCATAGTTGATGAATTCTCACGCTATACCTGGGTTATGTTTCTCCGTTTCCAAGAGTGAAACCCCTGAAGAACTCATCACTTTCGTCAGGAAAATGGAAGTCCTGAATAATATGACCGTTCGCTCAATAAGGAGTGATCATGGGACTGAATTTAAAAACAGTTCCCTTGATTCCTTCTTTGAAAGTAAGGGTATTTCTCACAACTTTTCTTCAGTGAGAACACCGCAACAAAATGGAGTCGCTGCAAGACGAAATCGAACAATCATAGAAGCTGTACGATCAATGCTCAGCGATTCTCATCTACCTACTCAGTTCTGGGCAGAAGCTGTCAACACTGCTTGTTTCACTCAAAATAGGTCGCTGATTGTCAAAAGATTCAAAAAGACAGCCTATGAATTTTTCCATGGGAGAAAGCCTTCAATTAGCTTTATTCACATCTTTGGATGTCAGTGTTTCATACTGAACAACATGGATGCCCTAGGAAAGTTTGATCCCAAGGATGATGATGGAATATTTCTTGGATACTCTTATATCTCTAAAGCCTACAGAGTCTTCAATCGAAGAAGACAAACTGTAGAAGAAACAATCCACGTCACTTTTGACGAATCCCGTTCAGCGAACTCTAGACCTTCTGCTGATACCGAAGAACTGAATCAATGGATGTTTTCTCATCTTGGTGATTCAGAAGCTGCTCCTATTCCTCAAGTTATTACTCCTACCACTGAAGATGATGATCCTACTATCATCCCAAGCACGCAGACAAGTGAAGCTGAAGCTTCATGGGTTTCAGTTGTTCCTCTCAACACTGTGCCCGCTTCTGAATCATCTACCTCAAATATCCCATCTACTTCTCAGCAATCAGTGAATGAAATGAGATCTGAACCTCTACCTCTTCTATACGAAATACCTGAAGTTGCTGAAGCTTCTTCTTCAGCTCCTCCAGAAGTTCAAATCGAGTCAGCGAATTATGCTCCGCTTAGCGATGGACTATAAATCATCCCATCGATCAAATTCTTGGTTATCCAAACGCTGGTGTTCAGACTCGACGAAGTGCACGTAATATTTGTTAACTTTATTTCTTTGATTGAACCAAAGAAAACAGATGATGCCCTCAGAGATCTAAACTGGGTCAGCGCTATGCAAGAAGAGCTGACAGAATTTGAAAGAAACAAAGTTTGGAAGCTCGTTCCAAGACCATCTGACAAGTCAGTGATAGGCACTAAATGGGTCTATCGAAACAAGTTGGATGAACATGGAACTGTAACCCGCAACAAGGCTCGTCTTGTTGCTCAGAGATACAGACAAGAGGAAGGCATAGATTACGACGAAACATTTTCCCCAGTGGCAAGACTCGAATCTATTCGTCTATTCTTAGCATACGCTGTTCACAAAGACTTCAAGGTATATCAAATGGATGTGAAATCAGCATTTCTAAATGGAAGACTGAATGAAGAAGTCTACGTGGAACAACCTCAAGGATTCACTGATCCTAAGCATCCAAGTTATGTATATAAGCTGGATAAGGCACTTTATGGCTTAAAGCAAGCTCCTCGTGCATGGTATGAAACTCTCTCTACTTATCTCCATATTGAAAAATTTAAGCGTGGTAAAATCGATAAAACTCTATTTTTCAGGAAAGTAAAAGGTCATATCATTCTTGTTCAAATATATGTCGATGATATTATATTTGGTTATACTAACCCTGACTTATGTACTCGTTTCGCTGAAAGAATGAAAGCTAAATATAAAATGAGTATGATGGGTGAACTAACATATTTCCTTGGTCTTCAAATCAAACAGAATGAAAAAGGTACTTTTATTCACCAAGGAAAATATGTTAAAGATATGCTGAAAAAGTTTGATTTAACTTAAAGCTCAGCTATGAAAACCCCAATGGCACTGCCGCTGACACTTAACAAAGATCCTTCAGGAAAACCTGTTAATGTCACAGCGTACCGTGGGATGATCGGCTCTTTTCTGTATCTTACAGCTAGCCGTCCTGATATTATGTATGCAACATGTTTGTGTGCACGATATCAAGCTGAACCTAAGGAATCTCATTTGATCGCTGTAAAGCGTATTTTTCGATACCTTAAGGGTACTCCTAACCTAGGTCTTTGGTATCCCAAAGACTCAGGGTTTGATCTAATCGCCTATTCAGATAGTGATTTTGTAGGATGCAAATTGGATAGGAAAAGCACCACATGAGGCTGTCAGCTCCTGGGTGGAAAGCTGGTGAGTTGGACAAGTAAAAAGCAAAACTCAGTGTCCACCTCAACCGCTGAAGCTGAGTATGTAGCTGCTGGAAGCTGTTGTTCTCAGGTCTTGTGGATGAGAAATCCACTACTGGACTATGACCTTCAGCTCTCCAAAATTCCAATCTATTGCGACAGCACTAGTGCCATCGCCATAGCAAACAATCCAGTGCTACACTCAAAGACCAAATACATCGAAATCAGGTATCATTTTATCAGAGATCATGTGATGAATGGTGATATAGAACTTCATTTTATCCCAACTGATTTTCAGTTAGCTGATCTGTCCACCAAACCTTTTGATGAGACAAGATTCAACTTTCTCATCAGCGAGCTTGGAATGTTGAACTTGGAAGAGTAAATTATTCAGCGGTTCACATTTGATCAATGATAAAATGAATTTATATAACCCTATTAATCACCCTATCTCTGAACAAATTGATTCGCTGATATCAAGGTATGTTCTCTCTTACTCGCTGACGTTCGCCTAAGAATGCAAGATTTCAAAACAAATTACATCGCTGAATATCTCTTCCTTTCAGTGATACTTTGAAATTCAAAAACTCTCACTGATATTTCTAATTAGTGCTTCGTGTTTTAAAAATGTCCCTGATTTTTCAAAATCCTCAGAGACACCTTAAAATATGAAAGGACGTTTGTGACGTCATCACAACGGATAGACAATGGCGCGCCTTTTTGTCTGACACGTTCGCCCGGTTCATTTCCTTGTCCAATTAAATTCAAGGGATGTGTCCGTGTCATCATGAAAAACTTTTCCCGCTCATAGTTTTTCTTTCTCTACTCTCACTATATAAACCCTTTGAGTTTATATTTTTACCTTTTACGCGAACTTACTCTCTCTCAAGCAAGAACACACTGTTGCATTTGAACTTATTTCTCAAGAACTTGTTCATCTTCATCTTCTACATCTCACAACAGGTTAATATCTCTTTTATTTTCCATCAAATAAACTTGTTTTTGATCTTATTATTGTTTTTAAAAGATCAAACAAAAGAAACTTTCTCCAAAAGAAATCATTTTCTTCATGGTTTTATGAACACAATCTGCTTACAGATTGTTCTTCGAGTTTATAATCAAAATCTTAAACTTGACATTTTCATACGTTTTTCCAGAATCCTTTCCATAAAAGGAAACTGGAAAACAAGAACTTTCACTATATTTTGTACTTCTTTTCAAAACTAGAAAACCCTAATTTTCATTTCTTTCTCAAAATGAAAATTGTAAAACCTTAAAAACCCTTATTTTGGGACTTATCCATTTTAAGAACTTCTTTTCATCTTCTTCATATTTATATTTTATGAACAGAAATGGCAACCACTGAAGCTACCAACACTCAGTCTCCTACTACCTCAGACAAAACTGAGATTGTCAAAGCACCCAACGTACACTTCACAATGGAACAAATCCAATTCCATGGAAACAACCCCTACGCTCTCTTCAACTTCCCACCAAGGAAAAACATCACTCATCTGGATGAAGCTGTAAACTTCCTCAAGTCCTGTCCTCTGGCGACAACACTGACTATCAAGCCCCCAGCCCACAAGAACCTCCTTGCCCAATTCTGGTATACTGCCAGAAGAGCTCAGGTTCCCTCCACCAAAGACCCTAAAAAGATGGTGGACGTCATCCTCTTTGACACTGAGCATGGTGAAGCAAAGATCCACCTCGGGGCAATCAGGTCTGCCCTCAACCCCCATGGAAGCTCAAGGGAAAGACGTTTCGTTCCTTTACCTGACGTCAAAACAGAGGCCGACAGAACTGAAATCATTGCATTTCTGGATGTAATGAACTACACATGGAACACAGGGAGAGATAAACTCCCTGAGAAGAAGCTAACCTCCATCCTTAAGAGCAAGATGCCAAGCGAAATGAACTTCATCTTCGCACACCTCATCAGCTGTATGACAGCTAAGGTCGGATCAACTGATCAGGCCTCAAAACCTCAACAAGCTATGAGGTATGCGCTGATGAAGGGCCTCCACATCGACTGGGCCAAGATCATTTTCGATGACATGATGCTCAGGGTAGAAGAAGCAAAGCGGCCACTGAATGTCCCTTATCCCCGCTTTCTTAGTGCTCTCTTCAAGCAAGCACTTGGGGATACATACCCGAAGGTGGGAGACCTAAAATTATCCACTTCAAGCCACTGGAAAATGAGGTACGTCTTTCTACTCTCTTACCTCTTCTCAGACCTCCTTTTTCTACTTCTGTGGCTACCACATCGGCAACGGTAATCCCAACCACTGGTACCCAGGCCGCACCAACCACTCCTTCTCGCAAAAGGAAACAATTTGACACCACACTTGGCAGCCATAAGACCAAGAAGATTTCTAAGGAGCTACCTCCTAAGCCTTCCCAGGCTGAAGACTCTACGTCTATCTCTCCAAAGAAGACGCTGGAAAGTTCCATGGCACGCTCCGCCACATCTGCTGAACCAACCCCTTCGATGCCCACTTCAGCGCCTCAAGACGCTGAAGTTATCTTGGAACTGGACCCCCTTCCTCAGCACCTCTAAGTACTGCTGAAGTTTTCCTCAGCGGACCCAACGCTGAATCTGCTACCCAATCCCTCTTCTCAACTCTTGTTCCTCCCTCATCTTCTTTGGTCACTCCACATCTATTCCCCTTCTCTACAACAAATGTCATTCATTTGAATGACACATCGGTTGAAGATCAACATCGGCTGATGGATCAAAATAAAGGACTTGCGGACTCTCAGCGTCGACCATCTATGGAATACGATTACGAGCACTATTCAGGTCACCGGAATTTCGATGACTTCGTCAACCAACCTGCAGGTATACATAACACCCTAAACACCCCTCTCTCAAAATCCCCAACTTCTGAGCTTTCCTTTGTTCATAAGTTTTCATCTTTTACAGGTCCTAATTTGGGCACCATCAACAACGCCCTCAAGGATTTGTCTACCAAAGTGGAATCTCTCACCACTACTCTCTCCTCAAACTCCTCAGCGGTTACAAACGCTGGGGGCGCTCTAAAGACGCTCACCTCTGAGGTGAAAGAGAAGGCATCCATCGCTGATCTGGGAAAGCTGGAAGGTAGTCTCTCAAATGTTGCTCAGGCTCTCGCTGACAACTCCACCTCCATCAACACCTTGAACACCACCAACGGCGACCTCTCCAACAATTTCACCACACTGTCCAGCGAGGTCACAACACTGAAGACAGTGGTGGGCAATCTTTAGGGAGAGGTTACGTCTTTGAGGACAGAGATGGGCACCCTAACCCAATCCATGGGTAATGCTACAAATCTCCTGCAGCAAATCCTGGATTGCCTGAACGCTCCAACATGTCCTCCTTCACATTTTACTCAGGTCGATCGGGAAACTCTGCAAAAGATCAACCTTGCTATTTCTAGCCTAGAAGACAGAATGGCAGCGGTAGAAACCGCTGTTGGGATCACTGGCCTGGAAGACAGTGACCCAAAGGATGCTGCTGCTACTGACAATACTACCTCCCCCATCCATCATGTGGAAGAGGGGGAGAAGAATCAAGAAGATCTTCCCCATGTCTCTGAGGGGGAGAAATCTGCTGAAAACCTCATGGAGTTGAAAACCCTGAGGGAACTGAATTCTCCCTACACGACGTTGATTCTGAGGGGGAGAATGTCGAAGAACATGCAGACTCTCCAGTGCATGTTGAGTCTGAAGAAGAAGGTGAGGAAGAAGAAGAAGACGAAGAAGATCTCGAACTTCACGATGACGAACCCTCATCATCCCCCAACGATGATGATGATGATCTCGACTTCTCCTTCAAACCTAGAAGGACCCCTGCTAAAAAAGGGGTAGTTACAAAGAATCAGGGGAGGGGACCACCAAAAAGCCTGCAGCGACTGAAGCCGATAAAGGCAAAAATAAAGGCATCATTGTAGAAGACAATCTGACTATCCTTCTACGAAAGCCAGTTTATCAGGTAACATATATTTTCTTCCCTTACACTGCATCCCTCCTCTATCCCTTCTCAACCTCAGTTCTACTCTCCATAAAACCTCTATACACTTAACCTCATTCTTTCTCTATATCTTCTCCCAAATGATCTTATCTATGTGATCATTGTGTTTCAGCTAGTCCTCTCCCCTGCTTGAGGGTCAAGCTGAAGCTCCTCCTGCTACAACTCCAATAATCCCAACCCCGAGTGCTGATGAAATAATCCCGGTCTTAGACTTCGCTGAGACTGATGAACAAGAAGAAGACCACTCTCTCACAAGGAAAGACCTTCCTTGGTTCCTCAACATCCAAGTGAAAAAGAGCTAAAAAAGAGAGAAGCTATGATTAAACAACTTGAGGATCAACGAATCATTCGTGCTCCTCGATTCCTCATATAAAAAAGGGAAATCGCTGAACACCTCAAAGCTGAGAAAGTCCTCGCCGAACGAAAGAGAGCTGAAGAAAAAGATAAAGATTATGATGTTGAGCTCGTCCAACGTTCGATGAAAGATCCTGAATTGAAGAAGACTCCTATCTCTGTTCAGCGACAACTGTGGAAGGACACCAAAAAGATCATCGAGAAGAAAACCAAGGTCTCTGACTCTACCTTGAAATGATGCAAAGAGAGACTTCACTTTCGACATCATGTGTCTAGAATCAACAAGGTAAACATCAGGGGAAAGACAACCATAAACGTTCCAGTCATCGACATCGACATCTTCAGAGAAAACGGTCAAAAGGAAACCATATACCCTTCGTCGCTTACCAAGTACGGTTTATCTGAATGGTTGGAGATTCGAATAGCCATTCAGCGATCACGTTCAAACTATAAAACCTTTGTCGAGAAAGTTGTGAATAAGCAGATCGACTTGGTAACATCAGTTGTGGATATTCCTCCTCCTCCTCTAGTTCAACGAAGAAGGCATGCTGCAAAGAAAAAGATAACATCTTTAGCTTCAGGTCCTCCTAGTCTTCTGAATCTCGTTTGAGATGGGGACAGTCTGATGCGAAGGACGTCCCTCTAGAATGGAGTGGTGCGTTTAGGAGAAAAGTGGAGTTGGGCCATATTTTGGATCCGTAGAAATTATGGAAAGAGTCGGGGAGTTAGTGTATGACCTGGTCATGATATATTAGATTTTGGAGAATCCATAATGTGTTTCATGCTTCTATTTCAGAGAGCAGTTGATGGGAGTTTGTGTGACGTTAACTTTACAAGGAATGCAAAGATAAGAAGTTAACCTTGTCATAAGGTCGGGGATAATCAATGATTGTAGAGTCAAGAAGATGAGAACCAAGGGAATTTCCCTTAAGAAAGTACAGTGGCGATATCACTAAGGACGAGAGGCAACTTGGGAGGTAGAGGCGGACATGAGGTGCAATTATCCAAGCTTGTTCGATGATGGAATTTCGGGGACGGAGTTCTTTTGAGGGGGGGGGGGAGTATTGTAATAACCAAGGTTTTTTTTATGGAATAAGAATTTGTGTCGAAAAAAGATGATTTCTATAACCTTGGGGGTTGATTTGTAAAAGTTAGGAAGAGGGTATAAAACCCTCAAGTTTGGCTTAAAACCCTATTCTCTTTTCATTTGGTGCAAATTGGAGGCGGATACACAGAGATCAAGGGTGTGAGAATGTGATTGTGCGATTGAGAAGAAATCAAGAAGTGACTGATTGGGGATACCTAATTCATCAAATTATTTAAGGTAAACTTCCAATCTTAATCCCTTTTATCACTTATCAGATGGATCTTTCTTGAGTAATATTGATTTTGAGATTTTTGGGGTTTTAGAGTGAGTTTTGATGAAAGAAATGTTTAAGGATGTTTTAATCTTGGTTATGGATGTTCATTGTATTCATCTATCATTTTTGAAAGCCTAAAATGGTTTAGGACTGTTAAGATGAACCGATTAGTTGGATGGTGTTCGACCAAAACCCTACGTGTCCGAAAATCGCCCAGACCTGGGTGAAGTTTCCGGATAGGTCTTTGTCTGGATAGAGTTCCGGATAGAGAGTCCGGCTAGAGTTTCGGATAGAGAGTCTGGATAGTGTTTCGGATAGAGTTTCCGGATAGAGAGTCCGGCTAGTGTTTCCGGATAGAATCTGAAAAGTGAGTTTTCCGGGCAGTGGGTCCGGATAGTTGATGTCCGGAAAGTGGATCCGGATATTGGGAATCCGGAAGGGGAGGAGATGTCCTAAACTATTAGTTAGGTATTTGGGGAAGTTTCGGACGAGTGACTTATCACTCTCGTTTTCTGTTTTTATCATAGGTGTTCAGCTTAAAGGTTTGAAGCGTAAGTGAGAAGTAAGGAGCAAGAGCAGGTGAGTCTTTCTAACTGAAAATGAGTTGACTGATATGCTATTTAAATGCATGAGATATTATGAAACTGCATGTTTTATCTTTCGTATATGAAACTGCACGTTTGCTATGTTTGAGAAAGTTATATTATTATGTATGCATACATCTGAAAGTGGACATGATACGGCTAAGTCGGGGGGTGTCCCGCCAGTACTCATACCGGGGGGGGGGTGTCCCGTTTATGCCTTGGAGGGTGTGTTCCAATTAAGGCAGTGTGAGACTGACACGTTGTCACCGGTGTACGGGACTTTAGTGTGCCATTTCATGTGTTGTTGTCTTATTGTTGGAAGATTATTGTTTTAAAGCATTAAATTGTTTTACGGATGTTTATAAACTACTTTAAATTGTTTATTTGTGAGAAAGTGATTCTAGAGGGAACTCACTAGACCTTATGGTCTAACCCTCGCATTTTCAAACTAAACCCATTTTCAGGAAAGCAGTTAGTAGGAGGTTCGGGCAAGGGTAAGGAGAAGGCCTAAGCGTGAGGCGGGGAATAGGTTATAGTTTTACCGGTTTTTATTAATTCAAGTTTTGATTAGAAATCTCTCAGCTGTGTATAGGTTGTTTCCGCAAACCAAATTTGTAGTGGTCGATTACAGTTAAAATTTTGGGGCCGTTTTGGCTGGTAATTTGTATTTGAATATTTAAGCTCTATTTTGGAATCTGGGCTGTTAAAGTATCATCATATCTAAGAGGATTGTTGACAAGAAGTGTAGGCTTATTACTATGGTAAAGTAAGTACCGAAAAGCAAGTGTGTTGTTAGACAAAAGTGTTATATTTTATGGTGTTTATTTTAAATAGGGTTTATTAATGCATTGTATGCTTATGTTAGAAATTGGTTTTAAGTTTGAACGTAACCTCCTATTCCATCTCGGGATGGGGGGCGTTACAGTCTTGATGTATGTACAGATGTTTTCCCAAAAGTCAGGAAGACGGTCCAAAAACTTGCACAAGACTTCCTCCTTATCATAAATGCGGCTCGGTAACTTAAGATCATTAAGAAGACCGTTAAAACGGTTATAGTAGTCTGAAAGAGATTCTCCTTTCTCATAGGAGAACAATTCATATTTTCAAATAAGAGCAATCTTTTTGCACTTTTTGACATCAGAGGTACCTTCATACATAACACATAGAGTTCACCACATTTACTTAGCAGTAGGAAAATTCACAAGAATGTGGTAAACCTCACAAGGCAGAGAGAGAGCAATGATGGCTCTGACTTTATTGTCTAGAGAAACAAGACGCTTGTCTTCATCATTGTATACTAGAATCTTTTTGAATATATCTCCTAGTGGCTGTTGTTCTTTCTTCCTCAGAAGAATCTTCAGCATCCTCTTTTTCATCAACCTTCTGGCGGTTATAGCGATGCCAAACACTAAGGACAATTGGTACATCACGGAGAATGGAAATATATCTATTGTCAACTCCTTCTATGAAGAGCATCATATGACTTCTCCACAAAGAGAAGTTATTGGGGTTAAACTTAGGTGGTTTGGCTATAGAGCCATTGTCGTATGATCCAACAAGAGTGTTTTGAGAAGATCCATTGTTCATAGAGGAAGATGATTCAATTTCAGATCAAGTTTATTGAATTAAACTGACCTATCCTGATACCACTTGTTAGTCCCAGCTATGAAATATCACATTAAAACAAGTATTGTGAAAGGGGGGAGGGGTGAATACAATACACACAATTTTATTTTAATTTAATTCTTTATTGATACAAAATCAAGAATTATACACATAAAACTTTTTCAGATTGTTGCGGAAAAGAACGGATAAAATCTATTCTAAAAATCTTTCACTAAGGGAACAGGAAACAAAGCACAACTTTAAAAACACTAAGATCAAAGCTATAAAGTTCTTGGAGAGAGAGATGTTTGCCGATTTCATATGAGCAGTTAGGATTTCTATAGAAATGTGTAACCTAGTATGAGAGGAGTCTTCACCTTTTTATACGAACATGTTCATTAAATGCATGGAGCCACTTGTCACTTTGGGATTGAGAGTCAGACTTGTCCTTTAAAAAGGCAAGATGTCCTAGTCTATGGTCAAGGTTGACCTGCTGACTTGTTGTAGACATTTCCTGAAAAGGTTATAAAGTCCAAACTTACTTTTTTGAACTTTCAGAGAATGTATCCATCACTTTATGATTTGGTAAGATCTTCTCAGCAAGAGGACAAATAAGGATCCACCCATTTTTATAGAGGATCCTACCGATTTGTCCAACAAATAAATCGGCAGAGATAGGTTAGTAAGGAGTTGAGAAGTTCATCTTCAATCCGCATTGGTAGATGCACTTCTTCTTGATTTTGGATGATATTCGACTTCACCGAACTGTTAAAGCATGACTAAGATATTGTAAAGAATCTAAACAAATATTGTAAGTATGAAATAAAATTTTCAAAGATTGTTCAGGAGATTGGAGGTCATCTTCAAATCTTTGGTGACCCAACAATCTCCCCCTATTTACATAAGAATGAAAGAGAAAAAAAATTACAATAAGAACAAAATGCAAAGTACTTGAACTAATCTTAAAGGAATGATTACAAAAGAAAGGAAACAAGTACATACAAAAGATAAACAAGACTAGGCATCTTATTGTTCTCTCTTCTTCAGTTCAGCAAGAATTTCTTAGAATAGAGGAGCTCCTTCTTGAGTGTTGGGATGATTGAGAGAATGCCTTCAAGAAATAGGCTGTCGGCAATCGAGATCTGACTAGCCCTGAAGAAGTTGATGTGACCTAAGGCATTGTGGAAGAAGATTCCTCGAACCGGCAGAAGTATCACGGTGGTGGAAGGATGGATCATAATGGTTGGCATCGATAAGTCCAAGTTGTCGGCATTTGGGACTTTTCCTTGGGCTACCAAATCCTTGAACACAGTCCCCTTCACCGATTTGGATTTGGATTTGGAAGAAGAGGGAACGCGAAGATGAGTATCCTTGAGGTTTTGAAGACGGGCTTCTTCATTAGGGGTAAGTTCTATTTTGAAATCATATTTGAGTTTTCTCATCTTTGTCAGCAATCCATCTAAATACCGAAGTGCACCATCCTTGTGAGCACTTTTGGAGCTTTTCAGGAGCTCCACAATTTCGAACCACTCAGTTACCCCATACTGGTCTATATTGTAGAATCTGATGTTGCGCATTGTCCTATCTTGTCGGGTTATTACCAGCCGAATATCATTATTTGAAGCTTTGGTCGTGCCGAATTTAACACTAACAGGTTTTTAGTTGCAGAATCTTTCAGTCAAAGCCTTTTTATACCATCTGATGTCCCTCTCATTCTGTTCCTCCGCTTCTTTAGCCGAGGCCTCCAAACTGCCAAGCTCCGATCTTTGAGCTTGAATAGGTACGACAGTGGCAACATTGGTTGCCTCTTCCCGAAGGATAGCTCTTTATCTTCATCAAGATTTTTCTGAAGATCGACAGCTCACTCAATCTCGTCTTAAGGAAGACCATGATTGGGGTTTATTTTTGTTGGAGGTTTGAGTTTGAGAGAATGGGCCTCTGGATGTCTTTGCCCATACTTGGCTTCTTCCTTCTTTTTCTTTTCTGCCTAGCCTCTTCTTCGGCAGATAATTTCCCTTTGCCTTTGGCTTTGTCAGATTTCCCTTGAGGTTCATCGGTCAGGACAAAGTGCTAACCATAAACTGTTCCGCCAGTTCCTTTCATCGGTGCCGATTCCAACAAAGTCTGCTAATCAAAATTCCAAGAGCCAATTGAGGCGTGAATTGTTTGTTGTCAGTAACCATTGGTTAAACTCATAAATGATATATATATATATATATATATATATATATGTGTGTGTGTGTGTATGATAGATTAATGTTTGTGTGTGTATGATAGATTCAAGTAGGAGAAGAAAGCAGCAAACATAAGATGCAAAAAAGAAGGCGACTTGTAAACAGATAAGATGCAACTTGTAACCCTAATAAGTAATCAGGTATGGAAGAGAGCAATAAACATAAATAATTTCGATTTTTGCTTTGAAATTAATCGAAAAAATTACCTTAGATTTCGTAGTCGTTTGGAGAGAAGGAATGAAGGAGGCGACGATTATATTAGGGTGGAATAGAAAGCGGGAA
The DNA here is from genome assembly GCA_033807775.1 of Saussurea involucrata. Classification (NCBI taxonomy): domain Eukaryota; kingdom Viridiplantae; phylum Streptophyta; class Magnoliopsida; order Asterales; family Asteraceae; genus Saussurea; species Saussurea involucrata. Next base: position 108,037,176 of record CM066315.1, read on the forward strand.
TGAAATTGTATTCCCTCCAAATTGATCTAGGATGAGAAATTAGTCTCCCATTATATTATAAAAAACCAAACTTCCCCCTTTATATTCATTCCCATTAATTACTGGTTAACACCCCAACCAAACAGACCCTAAATCTAATTATTAATTATATTTTGAAAAACTATTAATCAATTAAGATATGTGAGGTAGATTGGTTTTTTTTATTGATATTAAATGTAATGGTTATTTGAAATCATAAATTAATATATATCTTTTTAGGGAAATTAATTAAAATACCCCAACTTTGAAGTTGACTTACCAAAATACCAAAAAAAATTCAAAGTTTACCCAAATGCCCTAAATTTCCGCGGTGAGTGCCCGTGATCGCGGTCAGGGACTGAAAGTGAAAAATTTTGCAACATTATTTACACTTCCAGTCCCCACCGCGGGCCATCGCGGGCCTCGATCGCGGGCCATCGCAGGACATCGCGGGCATCATCGCGGAAATTTAGGGCATTTGGGTAAACTTGAATTTTTTTTGGGCATTTTGGTAAGTCGACTTCAAAGTTAGGGTATTTTAATTAATTTCCCTATTTTTTATAACAAATTCATAATTTATAATACACATATATAATAAATTTTAAATTCTTTTAACTAATACATTATATTATTTATTATTTTATTTGTATTAATTAATAAATTATGTTATTAATTTTTTTAATTATATTATAAAATGTAATCGACTATTTGTTTAAGATTCGCTTTTTATAATTTTAAATGTTTACACCAAACATAATTTGTTCATCTATTATTTTATTCATTATCAATTAACTTATTTAAGTCACAATAAACTTAATAAGTTATCAACTAAAAAACATCATTTTTTATGTTATATCTATACTATCTTATTAAAATTATAACGCATTGTTTGGCCAAAAAAAGCTAGCTTATAAGCTAACATTTTTTCTGGATACATGTTCGGATGATCATAATCTAGTTTATAAGCCAGCTTTTTGAAACACTATTTGAAGTAGCTTTTTGTGAATATTCCAATATTACTCTTATTATTATTAATTAACTATTATTATAAATAAATATTAATTTTTTAAATTTAATTATTATTAATTAATGTTAACTTAAAATTATTAATTTTTTAATTATTTAGAGATATTCTTAATCATATAAATTATTTTTATATATTTTTTAATATTAATCAATATATGTTAATTATTAATTACTATTATCTTTTTTTTCCTATTATATATAACGGTTATTTAAAAGAATAAGTTAATATATATTTTTTCTAAAACTTGTTTTATCAAATACAAAATTTATAGTATATATGTAATAATAAATTTTAACTTTTAATTAACTGTTTTATTATTTAATTTTTCTTTATTATATTGGTTATATTAATTAACATATTATATTGCTATAAATTTGTTTTAATTATATAATTAAATATTATAGTTGATAATTTTTTAAAGATGTCCTTTTTGACAATTTTATATGCTTATAAGCTAGTTTTTGTCAAACGTGACTTCTTTATCAGTTATTTACCAAACATAGCCTAAATTATCGTTTAGTTTGACGAACATCATTCTTTATGTTAGAGCATCCACAACAATGAAATTTCATCTCAATTACAAATGAGTCACATCAGCGCCACATCAGCTTTGCAATTATCTTGAAATTATCCCCCACAACAATGAAATTTCATCCAATTGCAAATATGACACCTCATAAAAAAAACTATATTTTAATCAAATAACAACAAAACTACAATTAAATACTATTTACTATAATTTAATATGAAATATTTTATTAATTAAATAACTATAATTAAATACTCTCTACAAAACATCAAAAAACATGATTTGACATAAAGCAATTTCTAATTTAGAAATTATTCCCTACAATTTCATATACTATTCACCGCCACATCATCAAAAAGTACTGATTTGACATTTGCAAATTACCAAAACCAATTTTTAATTTTGCAATCATACTCACAACCACTACAATTTCTAATTTTGCAATCCTACGTGTCACATTTGCAATCCATATGTGTAACGTCCCAAATTTCATAACAGGCAAACAACCATAAATAAGCATTCGAATTACGTAAAATCATGTCCTTACATCATCAATATTTCCTACTAAACAAAATTGACAGCGGAAGTCTCTAAATCCACAGCCGAGAGCTATTCTATAGTCATCATAGCCAAAACTTGAAATTACTCCAAGCTTCAAGTCCTTCTTATCGCCTCCTAGTTCTTACTGGAAGAACCCTTAACATACTCACCTGAAAATGGTTTAGTTTTGAAAGCGAGGGTTAGACCAGAAAGGTCTAGTGAATTCCCTCCGTAAAACAACATGTATAAACCACGTGAAATCATTTTGTTGAATTGCATCATGAATCATCAATCATAAATCATAAATCATACATCATCAGCACTGTATAGGGGATCACATAACCATCCACGATCGGGGCCCAAGCAGACTCCCCTTTCGCCGCGATCCGGCCCCAAGCAGACTCCCCTCTCGCCTCGTATCGGGGCCCAAGCAGACTCCCCGATACCCGCCTAGGAGGGAAACGAATTCCAACCTACCGTCTCTTCATACGCATCCAAGGGATCATCGGATCCCGAGGCTCTCTAATCCCTCAGTGCAGACCGTCATCACATAGCATGCACATACATTTCATAAGCGTGTAAAATAGAATCTTTACAAATCATGCTTTTCATTTCATCATGTCAAACTTTCCTTTAAATATAAATAAGTACGTTCGTGAGAAACATGCATGTCAGTTGTAAACATTTCGTGCTCTTTAAGAACCATAATCAGTAAAGAAAGCATTTAACACTTTATGCCGTAAAAAGGTTTAGGGAACTCACCTGATAGCAATTCTCTTCCTAACCTCTTGTCCCGTTCCGTTCGTACACCTATTAATCGTTTCATAAATTAATTAGATGCAACTTAGCAGTTTGATCTTAAATTTCCACCCTTAGCTTGGTCTTTAAGTTACTATGGATCATTAACCAATTAACGGGTCAATTAAAAGAATTGCTAGGCCCATGACTTGTTTTATTCTAAGTCCACCAGAACATTAAAGATCTCACGGCCCAACACCCATCGGCCCAAAGACCAAAATCCTCTTGGACTCCCGGTACACCAACTCGATCCCGGCCTTATATCTCCCGGTACTAGAGTCCCGTAACCCAGTCCCGGTATTACATTGCGGGACTCTCACTCCCGGTAATTCACATTGCGGGACTCTCAAGTCCCGGTACGCCTTTTCTTTTCCCGGTACTATCCCAACAAAACTACGGGACTTACTAGTCCCGGTTGTTTTATTCCCGCAATGTCCTCCCAAGCACCGGTACTCAACTGAGTCCCGATACTAGGTGTCCTACGAACAGCGACGACCCCGCAAACCCTTATACTCGGTTTCTTTCTATTAAATCGATTAGCTAGGTCAATATTACAACACTTTTACCCATCAATGCTTCATGAAACCTTTATAACAATTAAAGACCAAACGAATCGATTTGAGTTTCCCGATTACAGTCCGAATAAAAGATGAAGAACTAAGAACAATGTTCTTACATTTTCTCACATCTACAGCATAAGCACTAATAGAAATCTACTTTGGCTACTATAATGTATCAAAATAAGATCAAGGAATGAATCTCTTACCAGTCTTGAATTTCTCTGCACTCAAAGAATCAATGCCCAATTTCGCTTGCACCTTACCGCCGCCACAATAAAACGATCAGTGAGAACAATCGCATTCAATGACCTAAGGAATTGATCCTCATTATACTCCTCCAAATTGCAATTGAGTCCTAAATTAAACTTTTATTTCTTACAAGTGGGCCACAAGACTTTCATTCTTATAAGGAATTGGGTTGTTACAACACTCCCCCCTTAAAAGAATTCCATCCCCGGAATTCCTTATTGGAAAAGACACGGTTAGCATGCCCACACCACAATTTGCACTTTCCCAAGGTAATGCCACTTATAACTTAGTCAACCACCTCATTAAATTCGAAACATGGAACCTAGTAAGCAATCCCTTCCGTTCTTACGGTACTCTAGCTCATAGGCTATTATTCCTATTCGATCGATCTTAACAATAGAAGATTAATTAAGGCTTCTCACGCATCTATACTTCCTTTAAGAAGGAACCTGACTGGATTCCCCCGTTACCACACGAGATTCATTTACTAAGAAACATTCGCTCACTTGACAGCTTGGCACACTATATATATTAACCCTCAACCTCTTATTTAATCACACTATATGTATTAACCCTCAACCTCTTATTTTTTCACACCAACAATCTCTCAAACTCTCTCAAATTCTCTCAAACTCTCTCAAATTTCATCATGAATCCAAACAAAACACCTAGATCCCGTCGTAACCGACCAGATACACCGCAACCGCAAGAAGACCCGGAGCTTGGTTTCCAAGCGTTTACACAACCAGGTTATCGTCCGCAATTTTCGCAACAAATTCCGCCACAAATTTCGCAACAATATCCGCCACAATGGTCGCAACAAAATCCGCCACAATATTTTTACAACTCATTGGGCCATCCGCAACAAATTCCTTACCAACTTACACGTTCCGGTATGATTGAACAAGGTTTTACTCCGACCAACTTCAATCCTCCTTCACCCTTCATCAATCTCGCCGACGACATTGTTCCGGAAACCCAACATTCTAGCCCGCACACACCACAATCCATCTACACACAACCATCAAACCCTCAACCATCAAACCCTCAACCATCGAGAAAAGGAAAAAACAAATTGTTAAACCAAGATCAATCAAGATAGAGAAGATATGAATTCGTCATCCATTTCTCTCAAGAACACATTACAAGATTAGAAGTTCTGTACAAGTGTTTCTCTCTCTAGAATATAAGAATGTGAGTTAAGTATGTCTAGAGTCCTCTTCTAACACACAACAAAACCTATTTATACTAAACACATTTCAAGGACTTTGACTTTGACCTTTCTATATTTAAACCTTGAAGACATATTGCACTAACAATCTCCCCCTTGGATTCAAGGTTTAAACAAATGCGATCAGCAAGCTTTAGCTTTCTTGAATCTTCGGTCTTCATCAAAGCTTGTCAAAGTCAAAACGTCATCCAATCTTCAAACAGCAAATAACGAACTTCTTTCTTCGAACAGGAGAATATGAATCTTCACACAAAGATTTTTAATACAATTAAGCACAAGTTCAAGAAAAAGAGATCACTGAAAGGATCAATCGATTTTCCTCAAACTCTTGAAGAATTCTCCCCATTTCCATTGACTTGAGAATTTCATTCTTCAGTGTCGATCTTCATAAACGCGCGAGTTCAAAAGAAAGAGATCACTGAAATGATCAATCGATTTCTTAAAAACTCTTGAAGAATAAAACTCCCCCTATCATTTCTTGAAACGACATCTTCTTTCTACAAATCTCCCCGTTGACATTAAAACGAATCTTTGATTTTAAACTTTCTTTGACATGAAATTGATGTAGACATTCTCCCCCTTTTTCGATGAAAGTGAGCATCACGAGCATCGAAAATCTTTTCAATTTCAGTCACGGACAATCTCCCTCTTTAAAAATATTTCTTCCCCTTGAAAAACACGAACAATCTCCCCATAAGCGAAAGATCTTGCTCCCCCTAAAAATAAGAATTGTAGAGCAAGTTGATTTTCTCCCCCTGAAAATTTGCATAAAAATCATATAGGCGCACATTTTAACAAACTTATATAAAGAAAATAGAATTCATTGAACAACATTTTATAACTACTAACATTTAATCATTTGAACACCAAACAAAAGAAATTCAACTTAATGAAATGTAACAGATATTTCCATCAAGTGAAATCAAATGCATGCGTTTGGATTCAAAAACAAGACATCATCGCATATCGAGTTACAAAATGTTCAGTTTCAACTCCTTTATTAAATCTATTTGGTGTGCTAGCATGCGAAATATGATTAGCAACAAGCAAATGCACCTCTAAAACCTATAAGAATACTTTGCTCTTACTCACACTATTTGTCCAAAAACAGAATTTTCACAAATTTACAGGTTTATCGCGACTTTGTATTTTCCCCAAGTTTCAAGAGATGTGTGCTCTTAGGCATCTTTTCATATTGTGCACATTGGCAACTTTTATTATGTGCTCATTGGCATCTTTTATAATCAAACAGTTTATTAAGACTAAGATACACCGTAAACGTAACTTTCTAACTGGTCCTATAGCAGGATTTGGGTCAGCCGATCCCAGACCAGTTGGCCTTAGGGGCTAGGTGACAAGCACCCCTTGGAACTTACTCTCCCGAACCAGAAAGGCTACATCGATATACCTTAATCCCATCTGTACCAGTAGAACATGGCTTTCTACCTGGTTCTATAGCAGGATTTGGGTAAGCCAATCCCAGACCAGTTGGCCTTAGGGGCTAGGTATCAAGTACCCCTTGGGACTTAATTTCCCAAACCAGATAGGCCACAAGTACAGACTATCAAACTGAATGATTTTATTATATATGTATATATATAATTTTTTTTTTATTTTTAATTTTTTTTTATTATAGCATCTCAATCACTTGGTTAAAAAAAACGTAGTGCTTCCCCCATATTTTCGTTTCCATTCATGATTAAGACGAATAGGCTTTGTGAGCATTGTATTCTAAATAAGTCTAGATTTACACAATTTTGCACTTGTATCAAAATCTCAAACATGTTTCGCTGACCTTTCGACTTATTTTAGAAGCGAAAGTAGAAACAAATATAACTCCGACGATACAAAAATGCTCGTAAAATCATCCTTAACACACATTTTATTCATTGAATGAAAAATTGAAGAATTTTTCACTTCATTGAATTAAATTTGTGAAGGTTCAAACTTTCAACGTTAGTAGACATAAAATATAACACAATGTTACCTTTAAGCACATGTCCTAAAAATAGAAAGATATGACAGTGAAAGGATATCACCTGATAAGTACGAGTTCTAAACTGATATGTTTAGAAGTCATAGCCTTTGAAGTACGGGTCCTGAATTGATGTATTCAGAAGCCATTACCGTTGAAGTGCGGGTTTTGAACTGATGTGTTCAAAAGCCATTACCGTTGAAGTGCGGGTTTTGAACTGATGTGTTCAAAAGCCATTATCTTTTATATCTCTCCCCCCTACAAAATACCAAAAGATTTACCAAATATCCCATGTATATATTAAAAGATAGAAAACTCCCTGAAATCATGTGATGTTCAATGTCTTCTTTGAAAGCACAAGTACTTCATCTTCCGAGAGTTCAACGCTTGTCTCTAAATCTGCAAAACAGATTAAGTAGATTTTGGTACCCAACGAGTCTTGGGTCCTGACACGTTAAGCGGAGCTCTATAAGAAGGAAAATGGTAAGTACCATACCAATATTGAACACTATTATTATCAACAAAATCATAATTTCCACAATAAGAATTAACAAAAGAATTAACTTTCGTTGTAAAATTCTTATTTGGAAATGATGATTTTGGTACATCTTTTCCAGGAAATTTACCTTTTACCTTCCATTGCATGTTGACTCTTTTGTAGGAAGGAAGATCAGCATAGTATTTGGAAGACATATCCACAGAATGCTCGTAAAAAATGTTAGAAGGACGCATCGGACATTCTGAAAAACACTCGGAGTTGTTGACCGACCTCACTTTGTCTTTTAAGGCATTTCGTTCCTTTGTCATCAACTCGAGCTTCTTCCGAATATCACAATTCACCCTCTTTTCCTTCATGATATCTGTAGATAAACCCGCCAAATTCTTCATGAGTTTCTGAATTTCTTGCTGAAATATCTTCCGTTCTACAGAAAAATCATCCTTTACGCTCCTTGCTTGAAACTCAGCTTTCTTTCTCTTTTCTAACTCACTTCTTTCCAAATCCAACTCCTCTTGCAGTTCAGAAATTTTCTCTGAAATCTTCCCATTCTTCACTTCAAACTCTTTCCTTTTAACCTCAAACTCGGCTCTTTCCATCTCCACCTTTTGCTTCTCTAAAAATAATACTTTCTGAAAATCTGAGTTCTGCTTGGAAAGTCTTAGACATTTGAGTTCAACATCTTTCTTGTCTTCAATTTCTTTAGTCTTTGTCTTCAAAGCCATTTCAAGTTTCGAAATCCTTTGAATTAGATCCACTCTTTCTTTCTTGTGATCTTCTCTTTCCATAACCAACAGATCTTTCACTTCTTGTAATCTCCTTGTAAGCTCGGAAATTTTCTCTTTCTCGTCTTCTCTTTCAACTTCCTTTTCTTCTATTTTCTGAAAATCAACTTTCTTTTCTTCCGCATCTGAATGATCTTCTTTGTGATTTTCAGAGTCTGATGTTTTCTGATTTGCATCCTCCCTTTCAGCTTTCTTTTGTTCCTTTACCTTGAAATCAACCTTTGATTTATGCAATAGCTTCGACAACTCGTTCCACATCTGCAAAGGGTAATTTTTATACACTTCAACCTGTTTGTAGATGTGAGGCGAAATTTTGAGAATAGCAAAGAGTAAGTTTGACGAAGCATCCTTGTCTGCTTTCTTCCGTTTAATCTCATCTTCAGTAAAATCTTTCGCCCTTTTATGTATGATCAACGAACCTTCGGCGAAAGATTTTATCATATAATCTCCGTTTTCTCTCCTCGAAATAAAATCCATGAAGTCGACCGTCCATTTCACAAAATCCGAATCCTTGTTAAGCATCGGAGGACGATTACCTGAAGCTTGATAATTCATCTTGAAAAAAATTATATAAAACTTTTTCTTGAAAAACTCTTAAAATGTATGAAATACACTATAGAAAAAATTTCAGTATAAAAAATATTCTCAAAATACTTTTTTTTAATAATACTCCAGAAAATCGACTAAGTGTCAGTTTTCGCAAGCAACAGTTGCGAAAAGTCAAAGTTTTCGCAAGCAACGGTTGCGAAAAGTTGACTTAGAATTTTTTTAAAGATATCTGAGGTTTGCGTGCCTTTAGGTTGCGAAAAGTCACTGTTTGCGTGCCTTTGGGTTGCGAAAAGTAACACTTAGATTATGATGATCTTCAAGGATGATGAACTTGCGAAAAGTAAGATGAATATTGCGAAAAGTTCTATGAGTCTTGCGAAAACTTCAGATCTTGCGAAAAGTTCAAAAAATCTCAAAAACGTCTGAAATCTGAAAAATCTCAGCAAGAAATTTCACAGATAAGCTCGAAAACAATGTATGAACACTTTATCTTTGAACAACAACCAAGATCTGATACCAATTGTTAAACCAAGATCAATCAAAATAGAGAAGATATGAATTCGTCATCCATTTCTCTCAAGAACACATTACAAGATTAGAAGTTCTGTACAAGTGTTTCTCTCTCTAGAATATAAGAATGTGAGTTAAGTATGTCTAGAGTCCTCTTCTAACACACAACAAAACCTATTTATACTAAACACATTTCAAGGACTTTGACTTTGACCTTTCTATATTTAAACCTTGAAGACATATTGCACTAACACAAACAATATGAAAATAGAGCCCCCAAACAGATGTGGACTAAAGATGAGGAACTCGCGTTAGTGTCGGCGTGGGTTGATGTTTCGGAGGATCCCGTTATCGGTAACGCACAAACCCATGGTAATATTTTTATTTTTATTTTTATTTTTATTATTATTGTTATTATTAATATTATTATAATTATTATTCTTGTTAATATTCTTATACTTGAATTTACATAAATGTAGATAGTTTTTGGACCCGAATCGGGGAAGTGTTCTTTAGTTCGATGGGTCGCGGAAATTATAGAACAACTCATCAACTCAACACGAAGTTCAACGACCTTAATAAAAGAATAAATTCTTTTGGCGGCTTCTACAACAACTTGGTCACTAATAGATCAAGCGGAATGAGTGAGGCCGACATTTCACGAATGGCACACGAACGCTACCGAGCACAAATTGGGTTTGCTTTCACTCACGAACAAGCTTGGGAAGTCCTAAAAAAATGTCCAAAAGGGGGAGCCGTTCCAACGATGACGACAACTTCATCGCGGGGTTCAAAACGTACCAAACCTTCCGATGATGACGATGACGACAACTTCATCGAGCAACTTCAACGACCCATCGGGAGAAACAAGGCAAAAAAAACATCAACGAGTAATACGTCCGCGACGAATACGAACGAAAGTGTTACTCAGTTGTTGACGACGTTCAACGACAAGATTGATGATACAATGGAATACAAAATGAAAAAACTCGATCTCGAAGTTCAAAGGTTGGAACACGAACGAGAAATCGAACGAGAAAAACGATTTGAGAAAGACTTCGCGTTTTTCATGACCCCGCATGATCACCTTACGGGAGACGTTTTGAGGGTTACTTTAACGAGAAAAGAGCAAATTAAAATTTTTCATAATTGGTAGTGTTTTGTATTTTGTAATTTTTAATTTTTTAATGAATGATATGAATTTTTTTTATTATTTATCTTATTTTTATTTATTAAAAAATATATAAATATTTTTATTTTGTTAAATAATTAAATGTATAAATAAAAGAATTAAAAAAATGAGGTATCAAGAGGGCTTGAGGGTAGCGCTGGGGGTCTTTAGGGCTTGAGGACTTAGCTGATGTGGCGCTGATGTGACGCTTGAGGGCTTCTACGGAGCGCTGAGGACGGCCTAAGTAGGTGGCAAAATCTAATTGGTTGGTTTAGATTTTATTATGATAAAACTTATCTGATTAAAAAGATAACTTTAATAAAAAAAATTAAAAATTAAAAAATATACCAAAAGTCATATTTTTCAATTCCCTACAAATAGGGACCAATCTTGACATATTTTCGACACACCAATCTTTCTCTTCTTTCTGTATTTTCTTTTATTTATTTTCAATTGTAAGTTTTTTATATTTATAATTATGTTTTAAAATATGAAATTATTTTTATTTATTTTTTATTTAAAGTTAAAAGATATATATTCTAAAATATTAAATATATAATTTTTATAATATAATTTTTAAGATTGGTTTGGATTGTGAATAAAGTATAAAAAAAGTTAGATTGGATTGAAATTGAAGATTAAATAGATGAAAGAGAAAGAAATTAATTTTTTAATAAAGATTGGTTTGGTTTGATTTGAAAATAAACATGGCCTTATGAAATCCTTGTTGTGGTCTTGTGGATGCTCTTATATTTAATTATTTATTACAAAAGTATAGATATGTAATGAAAACTTTGGCCAAAGACCTTTTCTCATAACAATAGGTTTCTGGCAATAATTATGGTTTGGTGTGAAGTTTTGCAGCGTTAATGCAATTACTTTTGGGAGTCTTGAAGGTCTAAAAATGCTTTTATTAGTGGGGGTGGGGGTGGGTGGACAAGCACATGTGAACACTTGAAAGATCAAGACGAATCTCTCATTAATTTAAACAAACAAGAACGCTCCTCTCCCCAAAACTTTCCAGTGATTGACAGATCACAATTCAGATTTATTAGATTTTACTTACATGTTTTCTAAAAAGTAAAAGATAAAAAAAAAACATCTTTACCCTCTTTGCCAACTCATCCCTTATTTCTTTTTATATCCATCCCTTCCTCCATCTACCATTCTCACTCCATACCTAATACTACTCTCTCTCTCTCTCTATCTAGGGTTTTCAAACCAAACACTCTTTCTTCATATGAAAATCTTTCAAGAGATGAAAGAAGCTGGCTTTAGCCAAAATCTTTCATTGTTCTTTTTGTCTTTAGGTGTATTTGTTTCTGTTTGTTTTTTCATTTCTAACATATTCTAAGCTTTTTAGGGCTTACGTCAGGTGCTTGGTGAGGTCTTTTAGTTTTAATTATGTTGTGATTTTGAGTCGTTTAAGCCTTTCTGAAGCCATGTATGTATGTGTGGGTTGATTTGTGTTTCTTTTTACAAAAAGGGTAGATTTATTATTTATATGTGTTAGGTGTTGTGGGTGAACAAGTGGAAGTAGAGCTCCTTGAAGTCCAATAGAGGATCTGAGTGGGAAGATAGAGCTGCTGGTTTATGGATTCCTCAAATCCTATCTTTTTCTTGCTGTATAGGCTTTTGTGGCTTGCATACGCCAGGAGCTTTATTACCCTTCTTATGATCATGTTTTGGATTGAAGGGAGCTCTACACCCTCTTATTATTTCCATCCACAGACCCACATCACTTGCAAACCCTAGGATTTTTTTCTAATTTTTTTATAAAGAATCCATCAAAGTGTTAATTGAGTTTGCAAAATTTCTGGTTTTTGAAGATGTCATTTTCAATTAAGAGTCCTAAATACATGGTGATGAACATTTTCTGAAAATGGATGAATGTTAGATTTTGCCCTAGATCTGTCCACTTGATGTTGGCATCTTTTTATGTTATTGGTCAAACTTCTATTATTGGTGTTTGAAGAAAGTCAAATGCAGTTCTTCTACTTGTTCTTTCTCTTGTTTTGGTGCTATTTATTTCTTCATTGCAGGTGGTCGTGGATTCATCATCATCAGGGAAATATGCACAGATGTGTAGATCGGATTTCGTAAATTCAATAGCAAAATACAAGATTCTTAGTGTAGTACTTACTATTCATTTATTTATTTATTTTATGTATTTGGTTTTTTGTCTTGACATCTGAACCACTCATTGTTGGAATGGAAACATTTTAGTCCCTACGATTCCCAGTCCGTGACTAGTTTCTATTTTCAAATTTGTGTTGTTGACTGCTGCATCTTTAGATTTAATGCACTTATTTCCATTTTTACCAGAAATATTAAAGCTGAACCTTAATAAAAAGTAGTAAATATTTGCTTTTCTTTTATATATATTTAAAGGAACTAGTTGGGTACCTTCGCAGGAAGTATGAAGATGATGCTCATTATAACCTTAAAAGTTATTAAAGTACAATTTCAAATGTATTAACAAAGCAACGGAACAAATTTTAAAACAAAATTTAATAAAAATGTATATTTTCAAATGTAAAGAGTAAGTGCATGCAGTGATTTCAGATCTAAAGAAAGAATCCAAGATGATGAAATTTTGCATCTGTGAGGTTTTTAGAAAGACCCGAATCATCAATTAATATAAAGTTGTTAGGTATGGCTTTTGTTTCTTAATCATGGAAGGGCAATTAAGGTGCAACATTGGAATTGAGGCTTGTTTCTTTTCAATAGAAATAGACCAAAGGAGAAACGAAAGCAAACATGAAGTTGAGTACCATTACCATCTATCTATCACATCCGGGCATGATTCATTTCAATCAATCAAAGGAGAAACAAACATAAGGAATCTTAAAATACAATTAAGGTCGAATCCTATATAGGCAACTTGAGCTCTAGATCTCTTCTCAACTAATCCACTCCAAGGCAAAAAGTTAAAGTTGTACAAACATTGGGTCCTTTGGGTTGATGAAGCAAGCGATGAGAATTACATCTATCAAACAAGTTGATGTTTTTAAGAGATCGATAAACAAGTGTTTCAAGGTCTGCATGACAACAGTCTTACTAATTTAATAATGCAGTTGGCAAAATATGTTTTGACTATACAATTTCACCTTCTTTTATGTATCCAACTAACTATATTTAACCTTCTTTTGAGTGAGCAAAATTAAGGAGAACTCACATTAAAAGTTATCTGTAAATGAAATGAAATGTTCAAATAAAAATGGGAATTAACATCTGCACCTTTCCTCTTGACTCTCATCTATGAATATCCTGTAAATTTTAAAACATATACAACGTACGTAGTAGTTTACTGATGTAATTTATTTAAAAAGTATGCATATACATATAGATAAGAGAGTTAAATGAGAAATACAAGTATTTGGAGAACCAAAAACCAATCTTAATAGTCTAAGCCTTTAATCAAGGGTTAAAATGTTGATCACATTTCACTATAAAATTAAGTTTATAGGACGTCACCGATTTCTAAGCGTCATAACAAACTATTTTATAACACTTATTTTATAGGACCAGAAAATAAAGCGTCATATATAAAGACGTAATAAGTTTATAGAACACTGTCAAACGTCATAACAAATATTATTAAAGTATTGTATTAGCTATTTTATTGTATATATTTGAGAAAGTGCCCTATAAACCCATCATTTTGTAGAACAGTTGTTTTAATAGGACATTCAAATAGTGTCCTATAAATAAAATAGCTGATACGACATTTTTTTTATAAATAAAAACATCTTATAAAACTCGTAATGACGCCTAAAACGTTGTATAACCTTATTACAACGCCTTTAGGTAGAGTGTTTTATTTTTTGGTCCTATAAATTAAGTCTTATAAACAAGTCAATTAGACCATCTCCAAAAGATGCTTCAATTTTTTTTCTTTTCTAAAATAGAGATCAAAAGGTTGAAATCTTAAAAAATTACATTAATCTCCGACAAATTCCCTATTTTGGAGATAAAATCATTGATTATTTATACTACTTTATAAAAAAACTAAAATGGTTATCTTGAATTTAAGATAATAGCGGTATGTATAACTCTTTGAAGCACACCCACTTCCACTCCACACCTAGGCCCTGTTTGTTTTTGGGTTTTCAGATCTTATTGGGCTCTAAATTCTAAATCGGTCAGACAAACCTAATTTCCTGCTGTTTGTTTTTTTCTTAATTTCAGATCCACTTAACTCTGAGAAACCTCTAATTTGGTAAGGGGTAGGTGGCGTTTGTTTTTTAAGAGGTGCAGAAGTCTGAAGTCTGATTTCACTTCTGATTTTTAAGAGGTGGTGCTGAAGTCTGAAATCTGAATCAACTAGACTGTTTGTTTTTGTTTGTCGACAAACGTCTGAATATGTTTAATTATATATTTTATCGCTCAGAATGTTATACCGTTGAATTTATGAAAACATCTATTCATTTTGATCAAACTAGTCGTGTGCCCACGCAATGCGGCGGGATGCAATAAAAGAGACGTATTTTTTTGAGTCCAAAAACAGTTTCTACAATACTATTGTGCTGGAAGAAATTTGATCAAAAAGAACTTAAAGCTTAAAAGCAAATCAGAGTTTAAACAAATACATGAGTTTAAAGTAGAAGTGACTAACAAAAAATTGGCTACAGATGACAATGTGATCCTTGTTATAGAGCAGAAAAAGAAGGGTATCCCAAATATTATTAATGACGATGTTTATCTAATCTTTAAACTGAAATGGAATGCATATTGTTTTAAAGGACATAAGGCCTACATGACCATCACAGTTTATATATATTTATCAACTAAAACTAATTTACTTTAAAAGCAACTGATACAAATAAAAAGGTGTATAACAAAATTATTTTTATCAACATAACACAATTGGTGCGATGAATGATTGTCTTAAGATTTATGAAGATGCCCCACTAATTTAAAAAGCAAGACTTCTATAAGATCTTCTCACATGGTGCCTTGATAACTTGGTAGAGCCTAAGAAACGAATACATCACAACGCCATTTAGTTTATGCAACCCAACATTCAACTAAAAGTAAAATCATATAAAAGCACCCGATACAAACAAAAGAAGGTATAAGCAGGAAGAAGAAAAAAACATAAGGGTGAACTTCCATTACAGTAATAGAAATAAAAACGAATATAAAGCACCGTTTCCCGCACATAGATTTGTATCCACATCGAATATATTGCTTGCAAGACTCTTCTTCCTATCAACAATTCGTCTCCAGAGTGATGGATGCACAACACTCTTCCATGAATATTTTAATTTCTTAGTTCCTAGAGGTCAACATTTGGTGCTCCCATAGGCTGCAAAATATATTTGGGTCAATATCTTAGTTTAAAATATGCTACATAAGTTTAAAAGATAAGGGAAAAGTTGTTGTGAACCTGTGACCTTCGATAGATCTAGGTAAGATGAGGGTATTGCAAGATCCAAATCATATAAAACAGGAACATGATGACCTTCTTTTGGAAGTGAATGCTTGTTGGGAAGGCCTTTCATATTGTTTACAGAAAATGTGAAAGAATGTACAAGGACTTGAATAGAAGTTTGACTTTGTGATTTTCCCTATGTGGGGATGATTTATGTTGTAAATGTCATCAACTAAATTCTTTTGACATATTTGTATTCCTCTGTCTACGAAAATATTTGTTAAAAGCTAAACCCATCACATGTAATGCCAACATCAATCCATGTCCATTCATGTAATCTAAGGGGATGTTTACCAAACGCTTACCCGGGTAAGTAAGCACTTACCAAAGCATATTACCTTACCGGATGAATATGACAAGGACCAAAAATCTTACCCGGTAAGAGCGAAGGTAATGACCGAGAGTCTTACCCGGTAAGTGAGGGCAATGACTCTTACCACGGTTAGCGCTTACGGGGTAAATTTGTTGACTGTGATACCACTTTGGTGGACTAAAATCTTACCCGGTAAGTAAGTGATCGTTGAATTTTTCCGATAAGCACTTACCCGAGTAAGCGTTTGGTAACGACCCCTAAATAACCATGTAATAATTGTTTGTTGTCTTCTTTTTAATAGTCTATATTATTGTCAAAATGCAACAAAAAGAACCTAAGTAACTGGGTTCAAACTGTGCCTGTTCAAATCCAACCATGAGGGAGCTTGAATGATGGGATTATGTATTAGGGGTGCTTGAGACCTTATTTTATTCTATGTTGCAAGTATAAAACCAAATTAATAGAAGAAGAAAGTTAATTATGAACTAAACACAGAGCAATTGGACTTCAAATCAGTACTTGAGCTACGAACGGGTCACTCTTCACAAAAATTCAGAGAAATTTTACGTAAGCATCATGAGGAAAACTTTAAACAGGAATCTCTGATCGAGCAATGGTGATGAGAGCCTTTAATTATGAACTACCCACAATCAAAATTCACCATAAAAACTCGCTTTCCCTCTTCTTTTTTGATTTCGTGAAAAGCAACAACATGGAAAAAGAGGGAAAACGAGAGGATGGAGAAACAACAACAATGATGGTCAAAATTATCCAACAGCAGCAACAATGGAGGAGTTGTTGAGGACGAAAACGATGGAAACGAGGGAAGAGAGGGAAAAGAGGAATACCTTATCGATTGAAGGAAGAATGAGATGGTGTATCTGATCGATTGAAGGAAGAACCGTATGTCACTGGAGGAGTCGAATGAGGAAGAAGAGCACCCGATTAAACAAACCTCTAAGCGATATAGAGGTAAGTTTACGGCCCTGTTTGTTTTTGGGTTTTCAGATTTCAGATTTCAGCACCACCTCTTAAAAATCAGAAGTGAAATCAGACTTCAGACTTTAGCACCTCTTAAAAAACAAACGTCACCCTACTCTTTTGTGAATCTCTTCTTAAGTCTTAACTCAATTTTTTTAGATTTATAAGTTACATTTAATACCCTTATAATCAGTTATTTAGTTTACTTTTAATCTTTAATTTTTTTTCTTCATTTTAGATCTTTATCATGTTATATAAATAATCGTATATGAACTAAAATGTATTAAAATAATACATTTCCTTTTTTTCTTCTTCATAGTTATACTATTCTAATCGTTTCGTCAATACCATTGAAATAAGTCTAATATTGAATATTTTTGGATTTAATCATTTTATTAAATATCATGAATATATATGAATTAATTTGTTTTATATTACTTATATTTTCATTTTACCCCATTTATCTATACTACTATATTAAAATGTCATTACGATTATTTTCAAAAATCTTAGAAGTTTAGAGGTATACATTTTACAGCATGATGTATAACTTGTTAAGCCATGCACAACCCACTCCACAGTCCACACCTACTTTTTTTCTAATTTATAAGTTACACTTAATACCCTTATAATTAGTTATTTAATTTACTTTTAATCTCTTACTTTTTCATTTTTCATTTTATATCATTGTCATATTAACATAAATAATCATATATGAACTAATTAAGTGCATTAAAAATACATTTTGTTTATAAATTATATCATTGTAATGAGTCTAATATTGAATATTTTTGGATTTAATCATATTATTAAATATCATGAATAATACGAATTAATTTGTTTTATATTACTAACCGTTTTCAACTTTCATTTTTCATTTTACAATCTTATCATATTAAAAATTCATAACCATAGATTAACTAAAAACATTATTAAATGCATTTTTTTATAAATTGTACCATTATAATCTTCTCGTCGATAAATTCAAAATAAGTTTATTACTGAATATTTTTTAATTTAATAACATTATAAAATATCATAAATATGTATCGAGATTTTTCAAGAATGATGTATTGAGATTTTTTAAACTTGTACATTTTACACCTTATCTGTATTTATCTATCTATACTTTTAAAAAAAAACCTATGTACGGTTATTCTTGAAAATTTAAGAGGTGTAAATTAGTTTTTTATATACGAATTAATTAGTTTTCTATTCATTACGTTTTCATTCTTTATTTTACACCCTTGTCATACTAAAAACACATAATTTTTTTAAAGGGAAATGATTGCGTCACGAAACGAGCAAAGGCCTAACCGTCACCCGAACGGAACAATCCTATCATTAAAGTAAGGAACGTTACATAACAAAGTAATACACCAGAAATGAAAGGACTTAAATACAACATAAAGTTAAAGACAAGATAAAAACGAAAGTGACTCAAATAAGCCGCTTCGTAAGCTCGTCTTTCCACCGCAAGGACAAGTCCCCAACAGTTCCAACTGAAGGCAATCAAAAAATTGATTCCTTGATTTTCTTGCATAAGCTTAGCCGGAAGGTAAGAGAAAAAGTGGGAAGGTGCCACTTTGTTGTTTTTCTCCTTGATGAAAGTGGGTATGATCCACTCTACTTGGTTGTGTTTTCCTAAATGCTGCTTATGCCTGGAAACAAAGACTAAAATAAGCCACAAGGGGTTTAGAGCCACACAGGGATTTAGAGCCACAAAAGGAATTTGAGCCACTAAGGGAGCGAAGCACCAGCGGCGGCGAAGCAGAAGCAGCGGCGGTGTCGTATCAGCGGCGGCGGCCGTCGGAGCAGCAGCGACACTCTCTCTCTCTCTCTCTTTCTCTGTCACTCACTAGGGCCTGATGGTGGTGGAGGTGGCGAGATGGTGGTGGTGAGATGGTGGTGGTGGTGGCGGCTAGGTTAAGAGAAAAGAGAGAGAGAGAGAGAGAGCATCCGATGGAGAAGAAGAGAGTGTTTGTCTACAAGAGAGAGAAAGCAGCTAGAAAAAAAACACATAATTATAGATCAACTAAAATACATTTAAAAAGACATTTTTTTATAGATTATGCCATTATAGTCTTCTCCTCAATAATTTTAAAATTAGTTTATTAGTGAATATTTTTTAGGCAAAATGCGTCTAAATGTAACCAAGTTTAGTTTAGTTTCTATTTAATGTAATGATGTTTACTTTTTCTCACATAATGCAACAAACTTCTATTTTTTCCTATTTTATACATATTTTACTTATTAAAGAAGTTAATAACCTACATGTCATCAATGTTTATTGACATGACATTTTTTGTTTTTCTTTTTAATTCCAAATCAACCTCTTTTAAGTCAATTTTAGTACTTACTCTCTTCTATAATGTTTTTAAGGTTTTTTTGTCTGTTTGAGTGTAGAGCTTTGTATTCAACCATTTTTCTACGTTGAAGATTGAGATGTTACTAGATTCTAACCCTTCAACCTCTCATCAATGCGAGATATCTAAAACTCAACCATAATTCATCAATACTTCAATACTCAATTATCATGATGTCATCTCAATACTTTTGGTTTTTCTTATACTTTTTATAGAATAGGGTTTGTTTTATTAAAAAATGTTATCTTATAAGTAGAACTCAGTTATGGATAGAGTGATATTCTATTCTTTTTTCTTATACATACATTTTTATTTCAATCTTTTTAACTTCTCACATATGTGGAATATACAAAACCCAACCACAATTACTTATATTTTTATTCTTACGATATTTTTCTTTTTACATAATAAGATTTGTTTTGCAAAAATAAAGTCACCCAAATAAGATAACCGTGTGACTCAAACCTTGTGAGTTAACACAATGACACTTTTTTTATATATATCACTATTTTCCAATCTTTTTTTATAAAATAAGTTTTTTTTTTGCAAAATAGGATCCAAATAAGATAATGTTATGACTTAAACAATGCGTTGACACAATGACGTCTTATTCTTCTTTTTATATACACATTTTCAACTTCTCACCAATGTTGAATATAAAAACTCAACCACTATTCTTTAATATCTCACTACCCGATTCTCATTATGTATCTCAATACCTTTTGGTTCTTTTTTTCTTAACAAAATGACATCCCATTCTTTTTTATTTTAAATGTTTTTACTCCAATTTTCTAACTTTTAACAAATGTGGATTATATAAAACTCAACCACAATAAAAAAATTATATTATTATAATATGATTTGTTTTGTAAAAATAGGGTCATCCAAATTACATAACCTCATTACTCAAACCTCATGAGTTGACACAGTAAAAATATGGTCATCCAAATTACATAACCTCATTAGCCGTTCATCAAGTCTAATAAATATCTGATTTTATTATGTTTCTTTATCAAAAGTCATGATCATCATAATAAATGAAGTTTATCATTTTCCATATATATCACAATCATTATTAATGAATCATACTAATTACCATAAATATATCTAATGTTTCATAATATAGTGTTTGCAAAGTTTGTACGGATTGTCTGATTTGTAAATAAAACGCACCCTATATATATATATATATAGGGGTGAGTTTAAATGAAAACTCAAATTCAATTGTAAACATGAGGACAAATCTCGTCCATTGATCGCAGCCATATTTAGCCATTCCTAAAATTCAGCTTTAGGGGTATTTTCGTCAAATTAGAATCAGCGCCTATTTTTGTTGAATTTTTATTTTCTTTTTTAATTAAAAAACTTTTACCCCCTTAAATTTTAAAATAAATTATTTCAAAATTACTAACATTTTAATCAAACAAATTACATCAAAAAAACGAGAATTTCGTGCTCTTCGATATGACATCCATCATGATATAGTTTTTTTTTCCGATTTAACCGTTTTTTACGTGAAATCGTGTATATGTGTTATATTCAGACTGAATATAACACATATACACGATTTCACGTTATAACACATATTCAGACTGAATATAACACATATTCAGTCTGAATATAACACATATTCAGTCTGAATATAACACATATTCAGACTGAATATAACACATATTCAGTCTGAATATAACACATATTCAGACTGAATATAACACATATTCAGACTGAATATAACACATATTCAGTCTGAATATAACACATTTCACCATTTGAAATGGAAGGAACTTTTTTTCCGGGGACGTCCACCAAACAACGAATCTTTGTGTTACTGATCGAATAAAACAAAACGGGCGAAGGGTCGGCAATGATAACGTGTGCGTGGTTTGCATATGGAAGATCAATGTTTTCCAACACTAGAGCAACGAAACACGAAGGCACTTCTATCTATACACACACACACACACACACACACACACATATATATATATATATATATATATATCGTTCAAATCTATCAGAAAATCCTATTCGAGATGTTAAAACCTTTCAAGAAATCAGAACAGAAAAGGGCGGATCAAATTGGATACCTTCGGATTGCAGAGTTCGCGACGGAGATTAGAAAAACAACCATCGCAAACAACTGTGAGAGGTGCGTGTGCAGTCATTGCATGGCCACCTTTAGTTCTGTAATGAACTCCATGCACAGTTCCTTGTGTCTTGAGCAATGAAGTTACAGTCCCTTGTTCTAGTTTTACACTGATAAGGAGGGTTAGAATGGTCGTTAACACTGATAAAGAAGGTTAGAATGCTAATTAAACCAACGGTACAAGTCAGTTATGCATAAGCAACATCGTTATAAATTGGATTGGAAAATGGTTGGATCAAAGTTGAATACTTGAATGACTTTTATAATAGTTTTCGAAAGGTGGAATATGGTTTCGATAACAACGAAATAAATATTCATGTCCAAATCAGTTTATAAAGTATTCAGATGTATATGCAAATTAGTAGATGTTTTTCCTGACTTGTATCATTTGTTCATGTTACACATCGGTTTGACTTATATCATATTTCTTATTGAAATATTTTTTTGCAACCTTTATATGTGTTATATTCAGTCTGAATATGTGTTATATTCAGTCTGAATATGTGTTATATTCAGACTGAATATGTGTTATATTCACTCTGAATATGTGTTATATTCAGTCTGAATATGTGTTATATTCAGACTGAATATGTGTTATATTCAGTCTGAATATGTGTTATAACGTGAAATCGTGTATATGTGTTATATTCAGTCTGAATATAACACATATACACAATTTCACGTAAAAAACGGTTAAATCGAAAAAAAAAACTATATCATGATGGATGTCATATCGAAGAGCACGAAATTCTCGTTTTTTTTGATGTAATTTGTTTGATTAAAATGTTAGTAATTTTTTAGATAATTTATTTTAAAATTTAAGGGGGTAAAAGTTTTTTAATTAAAAAAGAAAATAAAAATTCAACAAAAATAGGCGATGATTCTCATCTTTCCAATTTTACCCCTGCACGTTAAATATTCATTAAGCCATGGACAAAGTTTTCAACTTATTTACAAAATTGCCACCGTGTTTTTTTTTTTCCATTGATCTCTTCACCAGATTATTAATCAACGGCTGTGGTTTGTCCTCACGTTTACAATTGAATTTGAGTTTTCATTTGAACTTTCCTCTCTCTCTCTCTATATATATAGGGGAGTGATCTTTTGCAACCCCATGAAAAGGTGGCAACCTTTGCAACCACCTTCATCACCGTTGGATCATGTTTAAGATATAAATATTTATTTTTTATTCATTAAAGGGTATTCAAGTAATTTGTTAAAGAAGTCGATTTTGAATGAATGAATTAATATTACGGTTTAATGTGAAAATTCCAATTTTAATGCAGCCATTAATGATAAGAAGTTAATTTAGGCAGTTATGTAGATTCCTCCGTTGCAGGTCATCTTCTAGGGTTTTAGAATTATTTTTCCTATTGAAAAGTTTTGCATTGTCTCCTAGAATTATTGGTGTTTACTGAAGAACATTTCACGTTCGATTCGTCTTCATCATTAAGGTTTCATTGATTTGAAGCATTTTCATAGTGTGGCCGGAGATGATGAAGATGTAGCCGGGTTGTTGGCCGGAGATCATGAAGATGTAGCTGGGTGGTTGGTCGGAGATCATGAAAGCAGGATCGATGGTTTCCAGATCGACATGATGGTGGAAATGGAGTTTTTCTTACGAGAAGATGATGAAGCTTCAGAGTAGTTTGTCGGAGATGATGAAGATGCAGTTGCAGAGATGATGATGAAGATGAAGACTTGATGAACGCATAAATAAAACCCAGAATCATAAAATCATCGATATTCATCGAATGACATCGAATGACACCCAGAATCATAAAATCATAAATAAAACCCAGAATCATAAAATCATCGAATCATCGAATGAAACAGAAATGAAACCCAGGATAGATGGTTTCCAGATTGAGGGAGACGAGTTCCCGAATCATCGAATGATATCAAAGCCTCCATATTCATGGTTTCCAGATCGAGAAGATGATGAAGGTTGGGAGTTCTTGCCGGAGATGATGAAGACGCAGTGGTGGTCGGAGATCTTGCCGGAGATGATTAAATCTCCTTCAGAATCCAAATGATCCGCCAGAAAATCATATTCATATCATGGAGTTTATTTCGGAACGTGATTTTTATGAATGTTGGTTTCCATAATTAGTTGGATTTGGCTTTTTGTGTTTTTCCATATTTACCCTTTACCGCCTAATTTTGTACTGAAAAATTTAATTA
This sequence comes from Saussurea involucrata, assembly GCA_033807775.1. NCBI lineage: Eukaryota > Viridiplantae > Streptophyta > Magnoliopsida > Asterales > Asteraceae > Saussurea > Saussurea involucrata. The sequence continues at coordinate 108,061,041 of CM066315.1, forward strand.
ATAATTACTAAATCACTTGAATGATATGAACCGTTTGATTAAAGATCAACGGTGATGAAGATGGTTGTAAAGGTTTCCACCTTTTCATGGGTTGCAATTTAAAAGGACCATATATATATATATATATATATATATATATATATATATATATATTGATTTCTAGTTTTTCAACTTCTCAATGACGCGGGATAGCTAAAACTCAACCATCCACCATTTATGAATACCTAATTTTCATTGCGTCACTTCATGACCATTTGGTTCAATTATTGGTTTTTCAACATTTGTATTGATGGATTGCTATATTAATTGATTGATTGTTATGTAATAATTTTTTTGACAAAACGTCAATCGAAAACCAAACAATCCATGAGTCATTCATAACCCCATGGATGGACCCAAAGGCATCACATTCACATTTCTTATTCACATCTTTTTATTCTAATTATTTTTAACTTTTCACCAATGTGGGATAACCAAAAATTAACCACAGTTCACAATTTGAGAATACTCCATATCTCATGGTGTCATCTCATGACCTTTTGGTTCTTTATATGTATATATATATATATATATAGAGGGATAATAATTTGTAAACCTCTAAATGTGTGTAAACTTTGGATTTCATATGTTTTCTTGATGAAATTGTTTCATGAAATCGTTTATTTTGATGAAATTGTTCCATATCATTAATTTCTTGATGAAATTGTTCCATATCATTAATTTCTTGATGAAATTGTTTCATATATTTGTGTTTTTTATGTAAAAACGAAAAAGTTTCATCAAACTGAGAAAATATATGAAACGGTTTCATAGGAATGAAAAAAAATATGAAACCACATAAAAAACACAAATATATGAAATAATTTCATTAAGAAATGGATGATATGAAACAATTTCATCAAAATAAACAATTTTATGAAACAATTTCATCAAGAAAACCTATGAAATCCAAAGTTTACACGAAAACAAGTTTACAAAATAGTGGGCCTATATATATATGATAGTTTTATAATAAAATGCCATCTAAAATAATACAACCTTATGTGTCAAAACCCCAAGAGTAAAAACAAAAGCATCATATCCACCTTTCTTACACGCGCCCTCTTTATTCCAAGTTTCAAATTCTCACCAATGTGGGATAATTTAAACTAACTAAAATCCAACATTTAAGAATACTCAATTTTCATGATGCAAAAAGGTCATCCAAAATAGGACAACCCTATGAGAATGGACACACAAGCATCACATCCACCTTTCTTATACACACCTCTTTATTCCAAAATTTCAACTTTTCACCAATGTGGAAGAGCTAAAACTCAACCTATCATTTGAGAATACTCTCAGGATGCAAAAAGAAGGTTGCCCAAAAGAATGGACACAAATTTATCACATCCACCTTTCTTATACACACGTCATTGTTATAATGTTTCAACTTTTACCAATGTAAGATAGCTACAACTCAATCACAATCCACCGTTTGAGAACACTCAATTCTCATGATACCACCTCATTACTCTTGGGTTTTCCTTTAATATATATAAAGATTATTTGTTAAAATAAATTTTGATGTTCGCATGTCACTTCTTTAACCAATCTTTTTTTGAGTTTGTTTTACATAACAACAGTTTCTCTATAAAAAAACCTTATAAAAGAGGGTAAAGTACTAAAATTGACTTAAATTAGGTTGATTTGGAATTAAAAAAAGGAAAGAAAATGTTGTTGGTGCTTAAAATGTAACTTGTATCCAAGTAGAAGGGCTTGCATTGTAAATTCTAGTCTAGGTATAAATAGCCTAGATAGAGTTAGTTTTCAAACAACTACTTCATTACTGTTGGTCCCGGAGGGTTATACAAGTTTGTAGAAGGGGGGGGGGGGTTGAATACAAACACACAGATTTTTACTTTCTAAATTGTTTATTGATATAATCAAACAATTTACAACTTGTTGCGGAACAAGATTAAGGATTAACCTAATCTAAACAAGTTAAAAACACTAAGTTTCTTGCACTAGATTTAAGACAGAAGGAGATAAGAATACTACGAGTAATATTCTAACACTAAGAGAGAAAGAAGAAGATGACCGAGCACTTCATTTCTGAAGTAGGGTTCTTCTTATATACTGCATGCATTTAATGCAAAGCAGTATACCTTTACACGTGGCAGCAGCTGATTGGTTGCATGCTTTGACCTTTGTAGACAACCTTAGTAGCCGCATGGTGTACAATGTAGAATCAGAGTTGGTTGTACGATTCTAGACAGAGGGGATGTCCTTTCTGACATTATCGTACGGAGACGTGCAAGGGGGAAAGACAAAAGTAACTTCTAGAGTAGACCTCATGATCAGCGCTTGTTGAACAGTACTTCATCAGCGAGTGACAAAGCTCAGCAATCGCTGAAGTCTTCTACTTGATACTTCACGTTGAGTGGACAGATCTTGGCTTCGCTGATATCCGCATCAGTTCATTAGTAGATTTGTCGCTGTTCTTGAGCTTGATCTTCGACTTCAGCGTAAAAACATAGTTGACGTGAAACTTGTCTTCAGGGATCATAAGTAAACAACTAAACTATCAGCGATCATCAAAAAGACTGAACATGCTCAGAGCTTATAGATGAACAGAGTTCGTTGAATGGTAAAATTAAAGAGCATGAGTTTCCTATCAGCGGTACTGTTAGAGACATAGTACTTATCAGCGATAGTGAAACTATAATACATATTGTCTACTTATAATTTTCACTAAGTGTTTTAAAGGGTCATTATCAAATTACTGAGGGTTTGGATCAACAATCTCCCCCTATTTGATATTGACTTAGCAACTGAGAAAATTGCTAAATATGAAAACATAAGGATAAAAAGAACTTATAAAATATTTGTCCCTTTTACTGTTTTCTGGGATCTTTTCAGTACTGATGGAGTAAAGTACATTCGCTGAAATTTTTCTTTAAACTTCGTAAAGGTTACAGAGGGAAGTGGAAAAATTACAAGTACAACAAATAATAATTACAAGTACAAAAGATATTAGCTGATAAAGAAAGAGGAATTATAAGGCAATCCTATCAGCTATAAGGTTCTTCCTTAACGAGAAGTTCATCAAGGGTCTTTGATGTGGGAATCATCCAGTCCGGGACCTTTACTCCTTGATCTCGTTTGTTCTTTGCTTCTTCAAAGATCAAGGGCTTGAGGTATCGGGCCTGAAGGTCGTGTATGAATTCACACCAATAGATGAGATCCTTGAGCTGTTCGATGGGAGTAATGGGAAGCTCAGAGATGTGTTGAAAGCGTTGACGTCAATCATAGTCATGAAAGAATATACCATATGGTTCGCTTATGACTTTTCCAGGGATGAATTGTTCACCAGGGGGCAGGGAGGTGTCAAGCGCTGATAGGTCAGGTTCAGGACCAAGTACTTCAGCACGTGAGAAACCAATATCTGTTTCGTTTCGGATAGGAGGACCTGAATCTGAAGGTTTTGTCTTTTTCTTTGCAGAGGCCCTTTGGTTCGTGGAAAATATATCCCTAAAATCAACAATGGAATAGCAGACAAGTATACATGCCAAACCAATATCGTTTTGAAAAAACAAGTAATAAAGTGGTACTAAGTACCAAGTATCGATCCCACAGAGACAAACAAAGCAAGCGGTTAGTCTTAAGCCAAACTTAAAATAAGATCTCGAGAACAAAATTCGAAGGAATAATCTTTGAGTGAAGTAACAGCTTTGAAAACGTTTGTAAAACAGTAAAAGAAATGCAAGGGTGTAAGTTCTGGATGGATTACAGCAACATTATGCTTAGGAAGAATGCTACATCATGGTGCTGCAGCATTGGTTCTCAACTTTGCTACTGAATAGATTAGCCCCTTTGCAGAGTTCAGATCGGACTATCTACTGGCAGCTCCACAAAAGAGGGAGACCCAACCAGTAAGGGCAGCTCACGCAAATGGGAGACCCAACCCGTGTAGTATAATCCACTAATCCATTCATATAAGTCACAATTTACAAGAAATTGATATTACAACATCTCAGAGTTCTAAAGACTTACGTTGGCTTGCATTCAAGACCAACTCACTTAAGTAGAACAACATGCGTCACTTTGTCAAGAAAACTACTTAAATGAAGCTTAGAATACAAGGGATGAATAGCAAGGTTGATAGCCAATAGCGAAAGCATTCTTCCACTACATAAGGGGCCTTTATCTCCTAACCATTACTTACACCCAAGCTCGGGAATTAGCCCCTCATCGCTTTTAAACACATATAAATCATGATGATCAAACAGAAATATAAATGTTAAAAACAATAGATGTGCCAACGATTTTTGATTAAAACAAGAAAGGAAATAACAATTGCTTCTAAGTAGCTATATGAACTACCTAGATAATTTCCTTGTTAGGAGAAATTAGATTTAAAGTAAAGTAAAGTACAAACTAGAAATTAGAACTAGAACTAAAGAACTACTTGCTTAAGGCAAGAAGTGGTGTGTTTTTAATAACCAGGGTTCAACCCCTATTTATACAAAAGAAAAGCATCTTAAGTCAACTTTAGCTAGTACAAGATTCTTTAACCAAAGGTTTTTGTCCAAGAGCTAAAGAGATTATATGATGCTCTTGTTGAGGTGATCTCTATCAAGCATATATTCTTCTGCAGATGCCCCTGCCTTCCAGCTTGCAAAAAGGGCTGAATAGATTGCTAAAAGATTCCCCAACCAAAAAGTTTATGAAGTACTTGTCGTTGACTTTCCTGGATCTGCGAACCATGCTGTAGCATCCTGCTGCAGCATACTGAACTGTTAGATTTTCTACAAAATAAGCACAAAACAGATTCATTCCTTATCTTAGCTCCAAACTACAATAAAAAGTAAAATCAGACTAAAAGACTCAATTAAGATGATAGGGAAACTAAAATAAGACTAAATACCTATAAAATAAGTGCTTAGAATGTGATAAATTATGCACTTATCACACCCCCACACTTGAATTGTTGTTTGTCCCCAAGCAACATAAATGACAAATCAAAAGACTCAATTTGAAAGGTGAAAATGAAAATTAAAAAGTGATAAAATTAGCTAACATCAAACAATTAACATAGCCTTTCATAAATCAAAGTTTGTTCAACTTTCTCAATGCAACACCATAGGCCAAGGCACATGTTCCTCTTGTCAGGCAAAAGTCAAATCTGAACTAAGGATCAATAGGACTTTTTGGGTTTATGCAATTCAGGGCTTCTCTCATTTTCTCTCACTTTCCTATTTTCATGCTGCAGCACATACTGCAGTAACTACCTTCTGTCAGATTTTTTTTTGATTGGTTCTATGTACCAATATCATAACAGAAGGGTATTTGATTGAGCCGGAATGCCAATATCAAAACTGATTGAGCCAGTGATGCCAATATCACAAGGGTGTTTTTCTATTGGACAAGATAAGAAGACTATGTCCTCTATCTTTTCTGCCTTAAAACATATTACACAACCCTCTCCCACACTTGAATGAAACAATGTCCTCATTGTTGATTGAGGGACATTTTTAGGCACAAAGGGCTAAGGGTGCAAAGGGGTGTGTTTTCCAGGCTTAGTGTTTGAGAAAAATGGCCTAAATCCTTTCCAAGAGTTCAAAATTTGTTGCCTAGTTGCTGCCCAGGAATGCATGGCTTGGTTCTAGCATTGACATTTTGAAAGTAAACATGCAACAAATGAATTATTATGGCTATGTCATGTTAGACTCAACTAATTAGCACATGAATCAGCAAATATTCCCAGACACCTAAGGACTTAAAAAATTGAAAAATAACAAAGAGTAAAATCTAATTGGAGCTAAGGAAAAGAAATGAACTTGCCTACTCATGAGGAGTAGGTGCTGCAACAGTCTTCTTGAGCAGCTCCTCATCTCTGGTACTGAGTTCCTGAGGGTATGGTGGTATGTTGGTGGCAGCCTCTAGGTGATCAGTTTCTCATTCTGCCATGACCACATCTTCCTTTCTTTTCTCCCATTGCCTATGCAAGGCAAGGTCCTTCCTCAGCTCAACCAGCTCTCTTTCTTGCCTCTTGATTCTTCTTCCCATGGCTATCTCCTTCTCTTCAAACTCAACCACGATGTCATCTCTTTGGGTATTCAACTTCTCTTCCCAAAAACTCTCCTGATCATCCAGCTTTGCCATCAACTTCTGCTGGTTTTCCTCCATCATCTTAACTAGTAGGGCAAAAGCAGTAGCATCCAGACTGCTTGAGCTGGGATCCAATGCTGCAGCAGATGCTGCAGCATGATCCCCAGTAGCTCTCTTGGACAAACCAGCTTCATCTCCCTTCCTCTTCACCTGATTCCTCATGATCCTGTCAATTGCTATGATATCCATAGCTGCTTTCTTACTGATCAGCTCGTCCTCATCAAATTTTGGAATTTTGGCTTTCTCCATTAAGCTGTGGATTAAGGCATGATGCCATAATCCACCTTTTGGGTTTTGAGCACAGGCTTTGATGCTTTTGTGAATGAGCTGACCCACATTAAACGATTTTCTCTCCATTATGCAGTAAATGAGCAGGCATCTTTCAAAAGCAATGCTGGTATCATGTGATGTGGGCAGTATGGTATGCCTAATTAGATGAAACCAGACATTTGCTTGTGGCTTCAAGAAATGTGTATCCAACACCCTGGTGCCCTCTTTCCCATCTTTCCAATCTGCACCAGGCTTGGCAATGACTCCAAGGATTCTCTTGGCATCAGCAGCAGATGCTCTTCTCATCAGCTTCGCATACACAGAATCTGCAGGTGGGGTTAGATCATATGCATTATTTATCTTTTCAGCCGTGAAAGATACCTTCTTCCCTCTAACCTTCACCTCATTTCCTCTATTGGCAGCCACCTCTGCATAGAACTCCCTCACCCAATCAATGTTATGCTTGGGTGGGACTTTGCACAATTCTTCCCAGCCTAACTCATCTATCACCTCAGCAATAAATGGTGATTTCTCAATGGCCTTAGGACTAAACCCTTTGTCTAAATGTGTAACGTCCCAAAAATTACAAGCAAATTTAAATTTTTAAATAAACAATTCATTTATAACAACTCATTAATTGATCCCAACGTTTCGTTTGCAAACACATAATTAATATCTTTATAAAATCAAACCATCGGAATAAACGTTTAATTATTAAAACCATAAAAACAACCAGCTCTCCTCGCGCGCCAGTGTGTACTCGTCACGCCTTGGAGCCGCCCGTACCTGAAACCACAAACTATTGGGAAAGGGTAAGCACGAAGCTTAGTGAATTCAAACACCATAAATAATACAGTTATTCCACACTACCCCTACAACAGATAGTGACACATGAACGATCATACAGGTCTACGAACAAATCATAAACATGTATATCTACAACCACCCACCTAAAAGGCACAAGTCGGTCCCACCGACCACATGATAACATCTTCGGCCCCGCCGAATCCCCGGTCCCACCGAGTCTCTACGCCACCCGCGTATAAAACCTCCGGCCCCGCCGGACCCTCGGTCCCACCGAGTCTCTACGCCACCCGCGTATAAAACCTCCGGCCCTGCCGGACCCTCGGTCCCACCGAGTCTCTACGCCACCCGCGTATAAAATCCCCGGCCCCGCCGGATTCCTCGGTCCCACCGAGTTAACATGACATCATAATCTCAACTAGACACCCCACTATCTAGTTCACAACAAAATCACATAAAGCTACCACACACGTGCTACAGCAATGATAAAATAACCGATATTAAGTATAGTGAGAGAACTCACCTCAAATGCGCGCCTAGCTTAACAACACAAATCAAGCTTCACAGTTACGGTCACTTCCCAGCACCTAAACGCATGTTGAAACGTGTCAATACGAGACCCGGACCCTATGACACGACACACGCTTAAACCGTCACTAAAACCAATTTCCGTTCTCACAAAACAGGTCTGTTCGGGACCTGTTTCGACCCCTTTAAACCCAGAAAAATTCCAATATTATTTCATGACCAGAAAGTCCTCTGATTTAGAATTCCAAGGACATATTATACGCCTCCTAACGATTTTTCTACAATTAATTACGGATTTTATAAGATCAGCCCGCAGAACAGCGAAAAACAGCACTTATCAGTATAAAACGACGATTTGGCCTAAGTTACGCTCCGAACTGGATTTTGCACAAAACACAGAAAAGTTTATAGACTCAAAAAGGGAACTTTTGGCACCGAAATCACCCCAATCCGAGTTACGAGTAAAGAGTTACGGCTAACACAAGACAGGGACAGAAACTGCAGTTTTTTTTTTACATAAAATGACGAACTGCTGTAAAAACGACCACTTTTTCACCTAGCTAGAGGCCGAACCAGATTTCCGCTAAAACACGGAAAATGTGCCCGACCCAGAACGTGAACCGTGGGCACCAGTTTCGCCTCAAACCGAGTTACGACGGAAAAGATATGACCGAAACAAAACTGGACAGCAACAAGCTTTCACATAAAATAACGATTTTATAAACGGTAACGTGATTAAGGTTTCGGGTTAGGGTTTAGCTATCACGGGTTAACGAAAACTGAACAACACCCGGCACCACCCACTGCCATCTCCGGCAGCGGTGGTCGCCGCCGGCGGCGATGGCGGTGATTTCCGGCGGGGATCACGCACACACACACCACTCTCTCGCACTACCTTCCTCCTCTCTCTCGATCGACAAGAACACACACACACCTACACACACCACCACGGCCGTCCATTTCCCGGCCACCACAGCGGCGGCGAATGGCGGCGATGGCGTTGCGGTGGTCCTCTAGTCGGAAAAACGAAAGAAACGAAAAGAACGAACGAAAACGACATACCTAATAATACCACGCACACGAGCCCGCAGCCTCCTCCTCTCGACTTCCCTGCGAAGAAAGGCGACAGCGGCGATCCCTGGCGGCAGCGGCGACCATCGGCGAGTTCTCTCTCTCACTTTCTCTCTCGCCTTCTCTCTTCTCGCTCTCTCCCTCTCTCACTCTTTCTCTCTCTTGCTCGTCGCCGAACACACAGAAAGGGGGAGAGGGAAGATGATCGACGACAACAATGGGGGGGGGGAAGGAGAGGGAATTAGGGTTTAGGGTGTTTGGTTTTGTTTGTGGTTGTTGCTAATAGAAACAAGAAAGAAGAAAGGAGGGTCGGTTTCATGGGCCGACCCCATGAATTCATTTATCAAAAATTACACATTTAGCCCTTAGGTTTTTAGAATACTTTCAAATCCACTATAAAGTTAAGATTTAACAATTGGACCCACACTCACCCAAAACTTAAACATTCATGGTCTTTCCCGACAAATCTCGATATTACGACTTAGCTTAGATGAACATATTTAATATATAAATACATAAAATAAAACTGTACCAGAACACGGGCTTTACAACTCTCCCCCACTTGAATTAGACTTCGTCCTCGAAGTCTATGCCCGTGAATAGCTCTAGACAATTCTCCCGCATCTCGGCCTCGAGTTCCCTAGTCCACTTGAAACCCCTTCTAAAACTTTTCGAATACTTTTCTAACTAACGTACTCCTTCTAGGATGCTGAAAACGCGATTGGAAGAACACTCCAACAATTGGAATCATTCCTAGTTAAACGACTTCGGTTGTCTCCCAACCTTAGATGATTCATACCTCCCGATTAAATTTCAAGCTCTAACCATCCTAAAGTGCTCACCAATGTACCCTACAGGATACTCGAATCCGATCATTCCTACCATTAACTGACGATGAACTTCCACGAGTTCTAATAGACTCCAAAGATTTTCAATAACTTATATTAACAAAACATCGACCCCCTGCCGAACATCGGTCCAACCGATTACAATAACAAACATCGGCCACCCGCCGAACATCGGTCCAACCGATTACAATAACAAACATCGGCCACCCGCCGAACATCGGTCCAACCGATTACAATAACAAACATCGGCCACCCGCCGAACATCGGTCCAACCGATTACAATAACTCACATAAGCGTGGTATTATCCTAGACACTAACACAAATAGATATCCCCCACAACCAAATCAACTAACACACACGTAGGTCATTCCACCATAACCATTCATCACAAGTGATCATTTCGGGGTTACTACTACCATCACCAAGATTATCTTAAGATCGGCTACAATTCTCCGATTACCCCAAAGGTGTTTGGCCTCAAGCCCAAAAGTCGACACCTAAATATACCACTTACCTTAAAAGGTTCTACACATTTATTCACTTTAATAACCAAGGGCATCAATCCCTTAACCGATACTATTCGGCCTACAGTACTAACGCGCGTGGAATATCTACCTTCCACCGTCGACGTATCATCCACACTTGCTCTACGAAGCCAAGTCACACCGTATCGAGGATACACCTTGACGTCTACCTCCTAGGTAACGCCTCAAGACCCAGTACACCGGAGCTACCTCCCAGGTAAGTGCCCACGACTATATCCTCCTAGTACCTACTGGAAAGTCTAGGTTAAAACACATGAATACCGGGGTCCCACCCCGAGATACCCAACCGACCATTACCAACGACTGACTAACGTGTCTAAGGATCCAAAGCAAACAGCCTACCAATAACATGCCTATTTCGGATTGACTCACTCACCCAAACATGTAAACACTCAACGTGCAAAGAATGCCAAACGGTGCGACAAAAACAACTCATCAACTAGACTCCACATCGAGCCATTAAAACCGGGCAATTGGCCCATGACTAACTCCAAGTCAAAACCGAGCAAAATGCTCCACGCTTGCTAGACCCATAGGTCGGAAAATGCGTTTAAATAAAGTTTAAGCAAGCAATACTCTGAAATCAACCTTAGTCCCAGACTCAACACGGGTTAAACAAAAGAGTTTTCCAAAAGGACTCACACCTTAAAAATTTCTCGAAATGACACATGACACTTAAAAGCACATTTCCCCAATTGGTTTACAAAAATCATTTACAAAATATTTTCAACATCAGGATTTTCATCTCAAAACGATCGTATGTAATAAAACTACTATTACCTGATCGATAGTTACGCAAACTGGACACGCTCGTCCCACATAGGAAAATCATGTTGAAAATCGTTCCATTGCAGTTCAGTTTACTCACACAAAAGCAACGCGTAATAAATAAAAATGAACCGCCTCGATTCCAGTATGGATCGACTCATGTCGTGCACTTAAAGTAACCGCTTGACCTTAAACAGGGTGCGACAAAGGTGTGCACATAATTCAAAATAAGTTTCACGACATTTGATTCAAAAATTCTTCTTTTTAACCATAGAAATGACGTGGCACAGGGTTCGCCACAAATTTTTCGCGCGTCAGCTAATCACACAAAACGATGACACGGTTTACAAATATATTTTTGTTAAAACACAACTGTCTCGTGTAAGTTTCAAACTTGAAGACAGAAACCAGTCCGCTTCTATTAATTGGAAATATCGACTAAAACCTCATAAAATCTCAAACTGGGGGCAGGCATGCAAGCTTGTAACACTTCCTCAAGTTTCGTACTTGGGACACATAGCGTCAAAACATTATAGTTTAAAAAATGTATTTATCGAAATTGCTCAAAATACTCGTTTCCTCCAAAGCAAAAGTTTTTAATTTCCAAAAAGAAATGATCGGTAATTCTAAATTAACCGAATGTCAAAAATCTACGCATTTATATTTCCAAAATATAACACATTGTAATCGTATGCATGATGTTCACACATTAAAACACTCCTTGGATCGAATGGTCTTTCATTTCGACAAAAAGGAACTAAAACATTTTCATGCACGACTCGTTTATCAAAATGTCGAGAACAAAGGTTACCCCAGAATGCATACCCCTAAGCCGATAAATCGCATTTTCATCAAAATGTCAATAAAACCTTTAGCTGACTGAAAAGCGCACTAAACAACTCCTTATGAAATGTTACCAAAATTCCTCCATGCACCACTTATGTCACGCATGAATCAATCCACACACTGAACTATTTGCAATAAAATACTTAGTAACACAAACTCTCGAAAGAAAAGTTAAGCGACACAAGAATTCCAAACTCATTTTAAACAAATCACCAACAAAATTTGTAACTCTCGTTATAAAAAGGTTTCATGCACTTTCAAAACCATAATTCGACATCTTGTGTGTGTGCTAAACATTTCCCAAAATTCCAAAGCACAATCCATATAAGGATTGGAGACACAAAAATTAGTTAATGCAATCTTATTTTCAAAATAACTTCGTGCATGACTCATTCGGCATTCAACGTCTCGACCCCTACTACTCCGAAACTCTCCGGTCCACAATCGTCATCCGGACATTTAAATCTCTTAAGGCAAGTTGGGAAATCACATCAAATCACCTTACGGGTTTTCCTCAAATCAAAGTCGGCTCAAAAGCCTATGATTCTAGCACAATTGCCAATTTTGACCCGAAATGGTCTACTTAAAACAAACCACATCCTTATCGTCACCCCAAGTGATTGCTACTAGACACGTCCTTCTATCCCAACGACTACTAGTTTAGAATCTTCATCACTACCCCAACGATCATCACTTCAAGCAAATCAAGTACACACTTGTACTAGCAGGTTTACTATAGTTGTTCCTCCTTGTGATGGCTATTCTGGGTAGATATTACAACGCGTTATTAGCACATAATAACTCACACTAACAACGCTCACACTTAACTCCTTGGATTCCTCGTGACTTCCCCGACTCGAGCATTGATCCTGTGCTTCCGGTAGTAGGAGCTCTACTACTACCTTCCACGCCTATCATCGCTCGTTCCGAGTCCCATCCCGAGGGGTCCAAGTAGCTTCTCGCCGCAACTACACACATATGCCCGCACCGGCATATATACTCGCTCTTCCTAGCTCCCTAGGAATTCCATCCAAACCACTACCCTTGCTACTGCCAAATCCCTAATAGCAAGCAGTAGACATGCAATACAGTGTAACAAGCACCAAGCAATTTAGCATACATACTCCTATGTTCTAGAAAGCAATCTAGCACACATACTCATACATAAACACCCTTCCCAGCTCTCTAGGAACTTCCTCTTATCCCACTACCCTTGCTACTACCGAATCCCTACTAATTATAACGGGTGACCTCGCGAATACCCGATTATATGCAATGCGAAACAAATAGACAGTCGAATACAAGACTCTATCCTAGAACGGTTGGACTCAAACAAGAGCTGCGCAATAGAACTAAATCGAATATTCTAAGGCTATAAATCTCTTACTGCATACAACCTAGAGGGCATCCACTTAGTAACCTATCATAATTAGCATAAATTCCTAATAGCAAGTAGTTCAACATACAGCATAGTGTCCACAACAGGCAATCTAGCATGCATACTCTATGATCTAGAAAGCAATAAAACACTAAGCATTGTACCTTTCCCTTCGGCTCCGGCTGACTGTACACACTGCGCCCTCGATCACCGTTCCTCGAACGGGTTTTTACTTTTTCTTTTATTTCCAAAAAGATTTAATAAAGAATTTGAAAATTCCCCAGCCGCAACTTGAGACCAAACACACCGAGGTGCGTTTGATTCACTCAAGCTGTGCTCTGATACCAAGTTGTAACGTCCCAAAAATTACAAGCAAATTTAAATTTTTAAATAAACAATTCATTTATAACAACTCATTAATTGATCCCAACGTTTCGTTTGCAAACACATAATTAATATCTTTATAAAATCAAACCAGCGGAATAAACGTTTAATTATTAAAACCATAAAAACAACCAACTCTCCTCGCGCGCCAGTGTGTACTCGTCACGCCTTGGAGCCGCCCGTACCTGAAACCACAAACTATTGGGAAAGGGTAAGCACGAAGCTTAGTGAATTCAAACACCATAAATAATACAGTTATTCCACACTACCCCTACAACAGATAGTGACACATGAACGATCATACAGGTCTACGAACAAATCATAAACATGTATATCTACAACCACCCACCTAAAAGGCACAAGTCGGTCCCACCGACCACATGATAACATCTTCGGCCCCGCCGAATCCCCGGTCCCACCGAGTCTCTACGCCACCCGCGTATAAAACCTCCGGCCCCGCCGGACCCTCGGTCCCACCGAGTCTCTACGCCACCCGCGTATAAAACCTCCGGCCCCGCCGGACCCTCGGTCCCACCGAGTCTCTACGCCACCCGCGTATAAAATCCCCGGCCCCGCCGGATTCCTCGGTCCCACCGAGTTAACATGACATCATAATCTCAACTAGACACCCCACTATCTAGTTCACAACAAAATCACATAAAGCTACCACACACGTGCTACAGCAATGATAAAATAACCGATATTAAGTATAGTGAGAGAACTCACCTCAAATGCGCGCCTAGCTTAACAACACAAATCAAGCTTCACAGTTACGGTCACTTCCCAGCACCTAAACGCATGTTGAAACGTGTCAATACGAGACCCGGACCCTATGACACGACACACGCTTAAACCGTCACTAAAACCAATTTCCGTTCTCACAAAACAGGTCTGTTCGGGACCAGTTTCGACCCCTTTAAACCCAGAAAAATTCCAATATTATTTCATGACCAGAAAGTTCTCTGATTTAGGGTTCCAAGGACATATTATACGCCTCCTAACGATTTTTCTACAATTAATTACGGATTTTATAAGATCAGCCCGCAGAACAGCGAAAAACAGCACTTATCAGTATAAAACGACGATTTGGCCTAAGTTACGCTCCGAACTGGATTTTGCACAAAACACAGAAAAGTTTATAGACTCAAAAAGGGAACTTTTGGCATCGAAATCACCCCAATCCGAGTTACGAGTAAAGAGTTACGGCTAACGCAAGACAGGGACAGAAACTGCAGTTTTTTTTTTTACATAAAATGACGAACTGCTGTAAAAACGACCACTTTTTCACCTAGCTAGAAGCCGAACCAGATTTCCGCTAAAACACGGAAAATGTGCCCGACCCAGAACGTGAACCGTGGGCACCAGTTTCGCCTCAAACCGAGTTACGACGGAAAAGATATGACCGAAACAAAACTGGACAGCAACAAGCTTTCACATAAAATAACGATTTTATAAACGGTAACGTGATTAAGGTTTCGGGTTAGGGTTTAGCTATCACGGGTTAACGAAAACTGAACAACACCCGGCACCACCCACTGCCATCTCCGGCAGCGGTGGTCGCTGGTGGCGGCGATGGTGGTGATTTCCGGCGGGGATCACACACACACACACCACTCTCTCGCACTACCTTCCTCCTCTCTCTCGATCGACAAGAACACACACACACCTACACACACCACCACGGCCGTCCATTTCCCGGCCACCACAGCGGCGGCGAACGGCGGCGATGGCGTTGCGGTGGTCCTCTAGTCGGAAAAACGAAAGAAACGAAAAGAACGAACGAAAACGACATACCTAACAATACCACGCACACGAGCCCGCAGCCTCCTCCTCTCGACTTCCCTGCGAAGAAAGGCGACAGCGGCGATCCCTGGCGGCAGCGGCGACCTCCGGCGAGTTCTCTCTCTCGCTTTCTCTCTCGCCTTCTCTCTTCTCGCTCTCTCCCTCTCTCACTCTTTCTCTCTCTTGCTCGTCGCCGAACACACAGAAAGGGGGAGAGGGAAGATGATCGACGGCAACAATGGGGGGGGGGGGGGGGGGAAGGAGAGGGAATTAGGGTTTAGGGTGTTTGGTTTTGTTTGTGGTTGTTGCTAATAGAAACAAGAAAGAAGAAAGGAGGGTCGGTTTCATGGGCCGACCCCATGAATTTATTTATCAAAAATTACACATTTAGCCCTTAGGTTTTTAGAATACTTTCAAATCCACTATAAAGTTAAGATTTAACAATTGGACCCACACTCACCCAAAACTTAAACATTCATGGTCTTTCCCGACAAATCTCGATATTACGACTTAGCTTAGATGAACATATTTAATATATAAATACATAAAATAAAACTGTACCAGAACACGGGCTTTACAAAATGACCATGTTTTAGTTTAAACAACTCATAACTCTCCTCTGCTTCTTCAGAACTGAAATTTCTTTCCCCCATTTGCCTGCTAGTCATCCCCTCATCGTCCTCTTCTACTTCGGTTTCCACAGCTTCCTCCTCTTCTACAATGGTCTCCTCTATGACAGGCCTAGATGTTGAGGCTTTCCCTTTTGATGATCTAGTGTTTTTCTTAGTGGGAGGCTTCTTTGCAATCTTACCCTTTTTTCCCTTACCCTTCTTAGCAACACTATTCTTCCTAACCAGATCCTGTACAGTAGGATCTGCAGCTTCCTTCTCTGTCACTTCCCATCCAGAATTCCCCTCCCTATCAGTAGTACCATCAACTACTATCTCCTCTATATCTATGTCTTCTTCCTCCCTTCTATCTAGTTCTACCCCTTCCTCTCTTCTGGCCTGTTCTACCCTTCTGGCCTCTTCTTCAATCTCTTGATTGCCAGGGTTTAACAATCTGTCCACATCATCATCATGGAGGAATTGTATTACCAGGGGTGGGGGTTGATGTATCACAGATGTTGTCACAGCATCATGCTGTGACATAGGGATGTTCATGGTTATGGTTTGTGGGATGATTGTGTCAAACACAGAAGTGTCTAACACAGTTGTTGGTGATTTTGAGAGTGGGTTTAGGGTATTTGGTGTGGGTTGAGGTGGTTGTACAGGTGGCATGTTCATATCGAACTCAGCATGTGTTCTTACCCTCAAAGCTTCGGTTTGGCTCTGAGCATCATGAAAAACAGAGGAGTCTTCCTCTTGGGTTAATGGGGTATTTGGATTAGTTCTATTTAGGTCCAGAGAGTGTAGGGTGCTGTGTGTTTCGACATTTGTAGGGATGGGTGGGTTTTCGACATTTGTGGGGATGGGTGGGTTTTGAGTTTCTGGTACAGCAGCTTCCTCCACATTGGGGTTTGGGTTTACTTCTTCAGATACAGATGGAGATTGAGTAGCAGTGGACTTACATTTTCCTTTGCCCTTCTCTGTGTTTTTCTGGCGTTTGCTCGTCACCGGTGAAGTTTCCGGTGATCGAAAAACAACACCAGCAGCTTTCTTCGTCGTCTCCGGTGGCGTCTTCTGAGCAGAGGATCGCGTCTTCCTTCGTTGATAGATGGCAGAGGCGAGCTTCTTTGGAGAAGCACCTTTGTCTTCTTCGTTTGCCATGGAAATCGTTGATGATGAGAATGGAGCACACACACCTACAAAACTTCTCTGTAAATGAGAAGAAACTGAACAGTCGGTTTCTTTAAAACCACCACCGCCCAAAAGTTTTTTAGTGTGTTTTCAAAAGTAGTTTGGGGTTTTAGTTAAAAAGGAACTAAAAATGAACCAAACAAGGACATTGGTTAGGGTCTTGATGTGAAATAAGGTTCCTTAAAGATAAAGAGGTGTACTTGCTTATTTGACCTTAGAAAACTCATGATGAAAATTTTTTGACATGACCAAAACTTTTCCATTATGTACTTATCTTTTTAAAACCAATTTGATTCTCTCTTTTACTGAAGCAATACTATTCACACCCTGTCCTTTTATTTGGTCATTTTTATTTGGTCATTTTTATTTTATTTTATTTTATTTTTTTATTTGAAACCGATTTTTAAATAACCAAAACAATGACCCTCAAGTCCGATTTCTTGTAACCAAACAGGCTGTAGCATTTCCCTTCTCTCATCAACTTTGATTTTCCTGCACATTACCACACACATTATCATACCTGCACTATTAAAAATGAAAAATACTATTTACATATGTACATTGGACTGTTGGGATTCATTTGGACAAAAGGATTATTGGGGTTGGAGTTGCACTACAGAGGTTGACCCTGTAGTTGCTGCAGCATCCAAGTAAGACTTAATCCTTTGTCCGTTCACTTTGAAAGATGATCCATTATTTGGATCAATTAGTTCGACTACTCCATAAGGAAAAACATTTTTCACTTCAAAAGGTCCAGTCCATTTGGACCTTAGTTTTCCTGGAAAGAGTTTCAATCTAGAGTTAAACAAGAGAACTTTTTGACCAACTTGGAAATTCTTTTGCATAATCCTCTTATCATGCCATTTTTTGGTTTTATCTTTGTAGATTTTGGCATTCTCATAGGATTGGTCACTTAGTTCTTCCAACTCATTGATTTGCAATTTTCTCCTTTCACCTGCATCATTAACATTCATGTTAAGTTCTTTTAAAGCCCAAAAAGCTTTGTGCTCAAGTTCTAATGGCAAGTGACAAGCTTTTCCAAAGACAAGCTTATAGGGAGACATTCCAATTGGGGATTTATAGGCAGTCCTATAAGCCCAAAGAGCATCATCTAGTTTGAATGACCAATCCTTTCTTGTAGGTTTGACCACCTTTTCTAGAATACTCTTGATTTCCCTATTTGAGAGTTCAGCTAAGCCATTGGTTTGAGGATGGTAGGCTGTAGCAACTCTATGACTGATGCTATACTTCTCTAAAACATCTTTCATCATTTTGTTCACAAAGTGTGTTCCTTCATCACTGATTATGGCCCTAGGAGTACCAAATCTAGTGAAGATGTTTTTGTGAAGAAATTTGACCACTGTCTTTGCATCATTGCTATGACAAGCTGCAGCCTCTACCCACTTAGAGACATAGTATACAACTACCAAGATGTATTGACAGTTCCCAAAAATAGGAAATGGTCCCATGAAATCTATTCCCCAAACATCAAATAGTTCTACTTCTAAAATGCCATTTAAGGGCATCTCATGTCTTTGGGAAATAGATCCAGTTCTTTGACATTCATTACATCTTTTAACAAAACTATCAGCATCATGGAAGAGTGTAGGCCAAAAGAATCCAGATTGGAGTACTTTTGCTACAGTTCTTTGGCCACCAAAGTGACCACCATATGCAGAAGCATGACAATGCTTGAGCACTGCAGGTACATCTTATTGAGGTATACACCTTCTCAAAATTTGATCAACCCCTAATTTGAACAAAAAGGGGTCATCCCAAAGATAATGTTTAACATCAGAAAGCAACTTTTTCTTTTGGTTCTTGGTGAGTTCAGGTGCAATGATTCCAGCAGCCAGATAGTTTGCAATATCAGCAAACCATGGTGCTGCAGCATGATGCTGTAGCCTTAAAAGCTGTTCATCAGGAAACTTTTCATTAATTTCCACAAGAGGGTCCTTTCCTTTTTCCAATCTAGACAAGTGATCTGCAACTTGGTTTTCAGTACCTTTCCTATCTATTATTTCTAGATCAAACTCTTGTAGTAACAACACCCACCTAATCAGTCTTGGCTTTGCATCTTTTTTAGAAATCAAATATTTAATGGCTGCATGGTCAGTGTGAACTGTAACCTTGGTCCCCATCAGATAAGATCTAAATTTTTCAAAAGCAAAAACAACAGCCAATAATTCCTTTTCAGTAGTGGTGTAGTTAACTTGTGCTTCATTTAGAGTTTTGCTAGAGTAATAGATAGGATGAAAAACTTTTTCTCTTTTCTGTCCCAAGACTGCACCAACTGCCCAATCACTTGCATCACACATAAGTTCAAAAGGTTTTGTCCAATCCGGTGTGATTACAATTGGTGCTGAAATTAAAGCTTCTTTTAAAGTTTTGAAAGCTTTCCTACAATCATTATTGAAGTTAAAAGGTTGGTCATGCTGGAGTAACAGACAAAGTGGTTTTGAAACTTTTGAAAAGTCTTTTATAAATCTTCTGTAAAAACCAGCATGGCCAAGAAAACTTCTAATTCCTTTAATATTTGTAGGTTCTAGAAGTTTTCAATGACTTCCAGTTTTGCTTTATCAACCTCTATTCCTTTGTTTGAAATTAAGTGTCCCAAAACAATACCTTCTTTGACCATGAAGTGACATTTTTCCCAATTTAAAACTAAATCAGTCTCTTCACATCTTTTAAGACTTTGTTCAAGATTTTTCAAACATACTTCATATGAAGATCCATAGACAGAAAAGTCATCCATGAATATTTCCATAGAAGTTTCCAACATATCAGAGAATATGGACATCATGCACCTTTGAAATGTGGCAGGGGCATTGCATAGTCCAAAAGGCATTCTCCTAAAAGCAAAAGTACCAAAAGGACAAGTGAAAGTGGTTTTCTCTTGGTCCTCAGGTGCTATAGCAATTTGGTTGTAGCCAGAATATCCATCCAGAAAACAGTAATATTCTTTATCTGCAAGTCTATCCAACATTTGGTCAATGAAAGGCAAGGGAAAATGGTCCTTATGAGTGGCTTTGTTAAGCTTCCTATAGTCCATACAGATTCTCCATCCTGACACTACCCTAGTTGGGATCAACTCATTCTTTTCATTCTCAACAACTGTCACACCTCCCTTCTTAGGAACACATTGAACAGGACTTACCCAAGAACTACTAGCTATGGGGTAAATAATTCCAGCATCTAACCACTTAAGGATTCTTTCTTGACTACTTCTTTCATAACAGGGTTTAGTCTTCTTTGTGGTTCTACAGATCTGAAGTCTTTGTCCTCTAAAATGATTTTGTGTTGACAGATTGATGGACTAATGCCTCTTAAGTCAGAAATCGTCCAACCTATGGCCTTGGTATGGGCTTGAAGTACTTTGACCAACTATTCTTCCTGTTTTTGGTTTAAAGAGGCAGAGATAATTACAGGTAATTTGTCTCCATCTTTTAGAAAAACATATTTAAGATGAGCAGGAAGTGGTTTTAAATCAAGAGTTGGTGGTGCTTCAACAGATGGTAGGGGATTTTCTTTAGTGGTCTGTTCCAATGCTTCGTATGCTGCGACAACAGGCTGCAGCATACTGGCAGATTGGAGGTCATCACTATCCTCTAAATCATCATCATCATCATCATCATCATATTCCTCATCTTCTAGGTCATCTACATTCAGGTCATCCTCATCAAACTCATCATCTTCTGCCTTATCCTCTAGGGTTCCTCCAAGACACAAGGACTCTATAGTACTTAGGCCATAACACTCTTCTTTCTCATCGGGGTATTTCATGGAGTTAAAGACATTGAAGGTGACCTGTTGGTCGTGAACTCTCATGGTCAACTCACCTTTTTGGACATCTATTATGGTTCTACCAGTAGCTAAGAAGGGTCTTCCTAGCAAAAGAGGAGTGTCTTTATCGGCTTCAAAGTCTAAAATGATGAAATCCGCATGAAATATGAATTTGTCTACTTGGACCAATACATCTTCTATCTTTCCCTTAGGATATGCTATGGACCTGTCAGCTAGTTGCAAGGTAACCGTGGTAGGTCTAGCTTCTCCTATTCCAAGAGTGTTAAAAATGGACAAGGGCATAAGATTGATGCTAGCACCCAAATCACATAAGGCTTGTCCAACAGCTTTACCTCCTATAGAACAGGGTATTGTGAAACTACCTAGGTCCTTTTGCTTAGGAGGGAGTTTGTTGGTTATAAGGGCACTACAACCTTCAGTTAAGGCTACGGTTTCATACTCAACCAGTTTCTTTTTCCTGCTTAAAATATCCTTAAGGAATTTAGCATAGGTAGGCATGCTCTCAATTGCTTCAACCAAGGGGATGTTGATGTGCAATTGTTTGAACACATCTAGAAACTTCTTGAATTGTTCCTTTTCCTTTTCATTTCTCATCCTTTGGGGATAAGGAACATAAGGTGGAACAGGGGTGACAACAGCCTTCTTGGGATCAGAAGTGGATGAAACAGTAGGTGTAACCTGTTCAGTTGCTATTTGAGGTGTTTTGGTTTTGTCAGTTGGTGCTGCAGTATGTGCTGTAGCATCAACTACAGTGGTCTTGACTGTGTTATTATCAACAGGGGATAACACAGATAAGTCAGGCTTGGTACTCACTGTTTCAGGAGTTGGTTTAGGTCCAAGAACTGAATCAGAAGACGAGACAATGATAGGGGGTACCTTTGTAGCATCTTGTCCTTTGTTTGTGGCACTGACAGTCTGTGGTTCCTTCGGTATGGTGTTCACTAAATGTCTTCCACTCCTAAGGGACACGGCCTTCACTTGCTCCTTGATTATGTTCTTGGGAGTCTCAGTATCACTAGGTAGAGTTCCAGCAGGTCGATTCTTCAACTCATTAGCAATTTGGCCAATCTGAGTTTCCATAGCCCTTAAGGCTATGTTTTGGTTGTTGATGGCCGAGTTGGTGTGATTTATGAATCCTTTCAACACTGATTCCAAAGAAACAGGTGATTCATTTTGTTGGTTTTGTCTTCCTAGGTTGGACTGTTGACCTTGTTGGAACATGGGCTGTTTTTGAAAGTTAGAACTTTTATGTTCTTGTGCGTCGGATGGTTGCAAACATGGACTTTTCCAAGAAAAATTGGGATGGTTCTTCCAATTTGAGTTATAGTTGTTAGAGAACTGTCCATTTCTGTTTTGCAAATAGTTTACAGATTCGGTGTTTTGATTGCATTGGTCATAGGTATGAGGCCCACTACATAATACACATTGATCTGGCAGATTTTCAGAAGTACATGCTGCAGCAACAGTGCTGGATTGACCAGACATGTTTTTAACCATGTTGGTAAGTGCAGCAAGCTGTGCAGTAAGAGCAGTATAAGTATCTACTTCATGAACACCTGCATGTTTTCTAGGTACTAATGCACGAGAATCAGACCATTGACCGTTGTTACTCGCAATCTTTTCCAAAATAGCTAAACCATCATTATAGGTACTAAGGGTGAAGGCACCTCCTGCTGTAGCATCAAGCATTCCTTTAGAAGTGGTACTTAAACCATTGTAGAATGTCTCTAGCTGTATGCAAAAGGGTATGCCATGGTGAGGGCATTTCCTTAACAGATCCTTAAACCTTTCCCAAGCATCCGGAATAGCTTCATCGTCCAATTGTCTAAACATGCTTATTTCATTTCTGGACTTGGCATTCCGTGTTGATGGAAAATACTTTTTCAAAAACTTTTCAGCCATTTGATTCCAAGTTTCAACAGAGTTAGGTTCCAATGAATTAAACCATGCTCTTGCTCTATCTCTAAGTGAAAAAGGAAATAACTTTAGCCGTAAGGCTTCATCAGTTACTCCACTAAAATCGAAACAATCAGTGATTTCCATAAAAGTTTTAAGATGCAAATGAGGGTCCTCAGTTGGTAGGCCTGCGAACTGTCCACTAGATTGTAACATATTAAACATGACAGGTTTTAGTTCAAAGTGGGCACATTCCAACTGTGGTCTAACTATGCCAGCATGCAATTGATCAAGCATGGGCATAGCATAGTCCATAATCCTTCCCTCTTTAGAGTTTGCAATACTGATGATGCTTTGGGGTTCAGGCCTTCCATGGGGTCCATATATAGGGACTTCCATTTCAACAGTTTCAAAAATTGGTGATAAAGTTCTTTGTATCCTTCTCCTTCTATGAAATGTTCTTTCAATATCCGGATCTAGTTCAAATATATCACCGTGAAACAAACGTGGCATGCAACCCAAAATTCTTTTAACAATTTGACTAGAAAAATCAAATTAAAAGTGACTTAAGAAAATTCTTGCTTTGGCTTTGTCCCCGGCAACGGCGCCAAAAACTTGGTTCGTGGAAAATATATCCCTAAAATCAACAATGGAATAGCACACAAGTATACATGCCAAACCAATATCGTTTTGAAAAAACAAGTAATAAAGTGGTACTAAGTACCAAGTATCGATCCCACAGAGACAAACAAAGCAAGTGGTTAGTCTTAAGCCAAACTTAAAATAAGATCTCGAGAACAGAATTCGAAGGAATAATCTTTGAGTGAAGTAACAACTTTGAAAACGTTTGTAAAACAGTAAAAGAAATGCAAGGGTGTAAGTTCTGGCTGGATTACAGCAACATTATGCTTAGGAAGAATGCTACAACATGGTGCTGCAGCATTGGTTCTCAACTTTGCTACTGAATAGATTAGCCCCTTTGCAGAGTTCAGATTGGACTATCTACTGGCAGCTCCACAAAAGAGGGAGACCCAACCAGTAAGGGCAGCTCACGCAAATGGGAGACCCAACCCGTGTAGTATAATCCACTAATCCATTCATATAAGTCACAATTTACAAGAAATTGATATTACAACATCTCAGAGCTCTAAAGACTTACGTTGGCTTGCATTCAAGACCAACTCACTTAAGTAGAACAACATGCGTCACTTTGTCAAGAAAACTACTTAAATGAAGCTTAGAATACAAGGGATGAATAGCAAGGTTGATAGCCAATAGCGAAAGCATTCTTCCACTACATAAGGGCCTTTATCTCCCTACCATTACTTACACCCAAGCTCGGGAATTAGCCCCTCGTCGCTTTTAAACACATATAAATCATGATGATCAAACAGAAATATAAATGTTAAAAACAATAGACGTGCCAACAATTTTTGATTAAAACAAGAAAGGAAATAACAATTGCTTCTAAGTAGCTATATGAACTACCTAGCTAATTTCCTTGTTAGGAGAAATTAGATTTAAAGTAAAGTAAAGTACAAACTAGAAATTAGAACTAGAACTAAAGAACTACTTGCTTAAGGCAAGAAGTGGTGTGTTTTTAATAACCAGGGTTCAACCCCTATTTATACAAAAGAAAAGCATCTTAAGTCAACTTTAGCTAGTACAAGATTCTTTAACCAAAGGTTTTTGTCCAAGAGCTAAAGAGATTATATGATGCTCTTGTTGAGGTGATCTCTATCAAGCATATATTCTTCTGCAGATGCCCCTGCCTTCCAGCTTGCAAAAAGGGCTGAATAGATTGCTAAAAGATTCCCCAACCAAAAAGTTTATGAAGTACTTGTCGTTGACTTTCCTGGATCTGCGAACCATGCTGTAGCATCCTGCTGCAGCATACTGAACTGTTAGATTTTCTACAAAATAAGCACAAAACAGATTCATTCCTTATCTTAGCTCCAAACTACAATAAAAGGTAAAATCAGACTAAAAGACTCAATTAAGATGATTGGGAAACTAAAATAAGACTAAATACCTATAAAATAAGTGCTTAGAATGTGATAAATTATGCACTTATCACCCTTCTTCGTTGAATTTGAATAGGAGAAGGAGGAGGAATATCCACAGCATAAGAGACCAAGTCGATCTGAGAATTTATAATCTTCTCGACATGGCTCTTATATTGTGAGCGAGATCGCTGAATGGATATTCGCATTTCCAACCATTCAGAGAGACCGTACTTCTTGATTGTAGCAGCATAGATGTGTTGCATGGAACCATCTTCTCTGAATATGTCAACTTCAACGACATGAACGCCTATGGTCGATTTTCCCTTGATAAGTACCTTGTTGATTCTGGATGGTCGAGATCGATAGTTCAGTCTTTCTTTGCAACATTCCAAAGTAGAATCAGATACCTTGGTCTTTTCTTCAACGATCTTCTGGGCGTCTTCCCATAACTGACGTTGGACTTCAATGGGAGTTCTTTTCAGTTCAGGGTCTTTCACCGATTGTTGGGCAACCTGGATGGCGAGGGCCTTATCTTTTTCTTCAGCTTCCCTTCGTTCGGCGAGTGACCTTTCAGCTCTGAGGTGATCAGTGTATTCTTTCCTTGACAGTCTGAACTTGGGAGCAGGGACTTTGTCACGAGGAAGGATGATTCGCTGATCCTCAAGCTTCTTGATCATTTCATCTCTCTTTTTCTGATCCTCTTCACTTAGCTTTTGAGGAGCTAATGAAGGTATATTTTTGTAAGAGAGCAGCTGTTCTTCAGGTTCATCGGTCTCAGTGATTAAATCCAAGACCGGGATTATTTCTTCAGCTCTTGTGGCTGGGATTATTGGAGTTGTAGCAGGAGAGTCTTCAGCAGGATCCTCAAATAGGGGAGAGGAATAGCTGAAACACCGCGATCGTTTAAATGAGATCATTTGGGAAGAAAGAGATAGAGAAAAGAATATGGTTAAGTGTATAAAGGTTTTATGGAGAGGAGAACTGAGATTGAGAAGGGATAGAGGAGGGATGCAGTATAAGGGAAGAGGATATATTGTACTTGAAAAACTGGCTTTATCTGAAGGATGGACAGATTGCCTTCTGCAGCGAGGCCTTTGTTTTTGCCTTTATCAGCTTCAGATGCTGCAGGTTTTGTCTTAGTCGTCTCCCCTGATGGTTCTTTTATCACGACCCCTTTTTGAGTTGTGGCGGTCTTGATAGGCTAGACGAAGAAGAAATCGTCATCATCGTCATCATCATCATCGTTTTTAGGGGATGATGATGGTTCATCATCAGCGATGTCGATAGGTTCGTCGTCTTCAGCTTCTTCTTCAGATTCGACCTCGTCAGCATAAGGTTCGGTAACATCAGCAACAACTTCATCATGTTGCTCTTCGAATTACTCCCCCTCAGATACAGAGGGAGGTTTCTCGGTTCCCTCAGGGTTTTCAACTCCCTGTGGTTTAGAAGTAACAGTTTCATTTGTCTCCCCCTCAGCATTATGGGGAAGACCTTCATCGTTCTTCTCCCCCTCTTCCTCATGATGAGGAGGGGAGGTAATTGGAATGTCAGCAGCAGCATCATGAGAGTCACTGTCTTCTAGGCCAGTGATACCCATGAAGGTTTCAATCACTGCAATTCTGTCTTCCAGGCCAGAAACAACAGGATTGAGGCTTTGAAGATCATCTCGATCAGCCTGAGTGAAGTGAGAAGGGACGCAAGTTGGGGCGTTCAGGCGATCGAGTACTTGCTGAAGAAGATCTATGACAGTGGAGACCTCAGTCTTGATCATGGAGACCTCACCCTTAAGAGAACCAACCTCTGTCTTCAATGATGTGACTTCATTGGACAGAGTGGTTAAGTTTGTTGCGAGGGTGGTGTTGGTGAGGTTGAGATCGTTGACGATTGTGGAGTTGTTGGCGAGAGTGGTAGCAAAAATATGTATTCCAAAAAGGATTACTAAACTGACAGGGGTTATCTCACTAGACCTTTTGGTCTAACCCTCATTTTGTTTTAAAAAATATGTATTCCAGGTCGAGGAACTTTTAATAGCTAAGGGAAGGACAAAGTGTAGGATGCGGTTGATAGCTGACGAAGATTAGGAAATGCTTATGTTTTGTATTGTATAGTTTTGAGACTATGGGACCGTACGTGAATTATTATGTATCTTTTGTTATGAATGTAACGACGTTATGTATAACATGTTAATTGATGTATATTATATATGTTTTGGGATACCGGGTCGTTACAGATGGTATCAGAGCCCTAGTTTAAGGGATTTAGGTATTCGGATCTATACCTAGACTTAAACTGCATGTGAAGTAGGATGTCCTTGATATATTAGAACCTTGGGATGTTAAATATAAAAAGGTAGAAGGAACATCATGTAAGGTAATTTCAAATTACATTTGGCCAGTGTAATTGTGAACTTACAAGTACATGTTTGAACCGGAATACCTTAATATATGGGGTATGTGCTTATGTGTATATTAATCTTGTCTGAATCTACAGAATGGCAAGTGGTACTCGAAATACGAATAGAGAAGGAGGAGGAAATCCTAATAGAACGAATCCAACAGTCGGAACAAGGGGAAGAGGGGGAGAACGAGGTAGGGGCAGAACAGGAGGTAGAGTTCAGCCGCGAGGTACGGAATTTGTTACAAGGGACGACCTGACCGCGGAAATGGGAAGACTGCAAGCAAATATACAAGCCATGTTCGACCGAACTCGTTATAATGAAACTGAAATACCAGATCCTAGTTTGGAAGACGAGATGCCCATTACACCTACTATAATACCGGTGCCAAGTAAGTGTGATTACAAGATGTTCTTAAGCTGCAAACCTCCAACCTACTCAGGAGAAAGAGATCCAGTGAAGGCTATGAGATGGCTAAAAGAAATAGAAACTATCTTCAAGACCAACAAATGTGCCGATGAAGATAGGGTGTTATACGTGTTAGGTCCATGATCTTCATACAATCCAAGTATTGTGTAACAAGATGATGAAGAACATTATTGAAAAGGAAATCTAACCTAGAGAGAACACAAAGTGATTAGAGATCTACATCTTGTATTAATGAATTCACTTCTTACAAACTACAAGTAGACCTATTTATAGTATTCATCACTTGCTACAACAATTAAGCATAAGCCCTTTAACACAGCTATTGCTTTACAAAACTTTCTATTATAAAGGACAACTTCAGTGTCCTAACATTCTCCCCCTAAAGTTTTGGAAAGCAAATCATCTTCAAATCATTATCTCCTCTCCCCCTTGATTTCCTTGTAAAAACTTTAGCGGTGCATTCTTCAAATGTAGGCTTGGCTCCCTCTTGAATGTTGCTCTTATTCATCATATTTTCAACTTTGAGAAAACTTAGATCCAATGTACTCCACTAAGTGCAAGAACAACATCTCCAAAATGTAGAAACTCGAGCTCGTTCCGATAAGCCCACAAGAATGATAACGAGTGAGTTTTGAATGAAAAACCAAATGCATTCTTAGTGTAAAACAAGGAATCCGTCGTTTTATCACGAGTTGAGTAGGAATTCGGCTTAAGAGCTTGATACGAATTTGCTCGAAGAAGGAACGGTAAAAACACGCGCTACTCGGTAGGGATGAGACGACCCAAGCAAATAACATTGTTCAGCAACTGTGGAGAAATGCTCGTCTTCAAAATACTTCAAGCCACTGAATGAAGAGAATCCAGAACTTCAATCTTCAAGAAATAGCTGGATGATTATAAGCACTCAAAAGTCTGAATCACAACCAAAGCATCAGAACAATGATTGCAAGCTCTCACAATTCTGGTTGATCAAGTCAGAAGAATGATAAAGAGCACTCAAAGGTCTAGCATCGTCAACAAAACTTCAGAATAATGATTGCAAATATTCAAGCGTCTCTTCCAATCCAATCAAAGACTGAACTCCAACAATCTACTTCTGAAAATCTTGAAAGACTTGAGCTCTTTTAAACTTTGACAGTTGCTAAATGTATGTGGCAAGCTGAATATCTGAATGATGTCACACACGCGTTATGCTAAAATCCATGAACAATACTTTCTATTATAAAGGACAACTTTAGTGTCCTAACAATACGGAATAGCGATGTTGAAGGCAGATGCTTTATAATGGTGGGTAGCTCTTATTACATCAAGAGGATCGGACGTGTATTCTACTTTCTCCTGGGAAGAATTCGCTAGCGTTTTTAAAAGGCAGTTCTGTCCTCAAGCGGCCGTAAGACAATTGGAAGAAGAATTCATGAATTTGCAACAGGGTACGCTATCAGTCCGGGATTACACTGCGCGCTTTCTAGAGAAGTCTCGTTTTGCGGAATACTATGTGGCTACCGAAGCACTCAAAATGGAAAGGTTTATTTTTGGATTAACTTCGGAAATCAGAGGTCTAGTGATTGCAAAGGGACCGGAAACCTTCTCTGCCGCAATAGATGTCGCGGAAAATGTAGAAAGAGATAAAGGGAGGGATGCTGGTAATAGAAGTTTTGGGAAAAGAAAATTGGAAGAAATGACGTACGATTTGGAGGAGTACGAATCCCCGAGGTTTGATAGTCATTCACTTTTCAGACCAACTGAAAGACCATGTCCAAAATGCAATCGTGTTCATCAAGGAAACTGTTATGTGGAGTCCCGAAGTTGTTACAAGTGTGGGAAGACTGGTCACATTGCTAAAGATTGTCGGGTAACTCGATTTTGTTTCTCTTGCAACTCCCCTGATCATATTCAGTCAGATTGTTCACAATGGAAAGCACAACAGGGTAGTGTGACGGTGAGACCAATGGGTGTTAGGCCAGGAGGGATACAAAGGCCTGAAGTACCGAAAGCAAAGGGTTGTGCCTTCCAAATGACATCACAAGAAGCAGAGGAAATTCCGGATGAGGTTACAGGTACATTTCTAACTAACTCTATACGTGCTAAAGTGTTATCTGAATTCGGTGCAAAATGATCATTGATATTTCTGATCTTTTGTTGCTTATATGTGTTAGAGATATAGATGGGTGTGAGGTGTCTATTCAGTTAGTTTCTATGGCTTTGATTTAGTTCTAAGTAGTATTGATAAGTATTCATACCTTTTTGCTTGACCGAATTCCGGGACAGAATTCTTTTAAGGGGGAGATGATGTAATACCCCAGGTAAGTTCGTTAGTGAAATTCTAGTTCCGTTAAATTTATTTAACTCTATAATCGATGTTTAGGGTAAGTTTGAGTTAATTTACAAGTTAAGGGTGTTTTTGTCATTAGTGATTAGTCTAAGGTTTAAAATGGTAAATATAGTTTGATATTACCCTTCTAGCGTCAGATATTTCACAAAACAGAAATCAGTAAGTGTGTGTGTGTATTTTGGGGAGAAAAGAAGCAAAAGAAGAAAGGATGGGTTAGGGATTCAATTGGATTCATTGGAAGTGAAATTAAGGTATGTTCCTTTACATTTTATGTTTATAATTGCTAGTAGATAGTTTCTGTCGGAGTAGAATAGTCGATTTCATGTCTGGTAGTAATTTCTGTCGAATTTGGGTAGAAAAAGGGTAAACCGACAGAGGTTTCCGGACACAGTATGAATGTGTCCGGTAGTTTCTTTGGTGGTGTCCGGTAGTTCCTTTTGATAGTGTCCGGACGATTCGTTTGATGGTTTTCGGATGAATTAGATACCGGATGGCATCCGGATTACTTTGGTGTCCGGATGATGTCCGGATTCTTTATGCTGTCCGGAAAGTTGGGTTGTCCGGATTGGTCTTGTTGTCCGGAAAGTTCATGTTGTCCGGATAGTTCTTGGTATCCGGAAACATTGGCTGTTTGGTCACTTTTGAGGATAAGAGTTAGATAGATTTATCTGGAGTTCTTAGCCTGTTAGTAAGTCTTATGAGTTCATTTAGTGAAGAGATATTTGTATGTAAAATGTTTCAGATTCTGAGAATTTTGGGTAAAAGATCGGGTAGCTCGGAGAAAAGCTTGGAAGGGTATTTGATAAGCAATCAGGTGAGTTTTTACTTTAAAAATGTTTTCAAACTGGAATATATATATATGAGATGAATATGTGATAGGAATGTGATGACGTGTTTATAAATGAAAATATGATGTATATTTATTTATAAGAGCATTACACTACACGAGAGCACGTTGACCGGGCTTAGGACCGGTGGAGTTTTGGCTGTACGGAGGGACAGCGGTGTTGGCTATAATTTTAGTACAGCGGAGTAAATTGATTAGTTGGCTCGCAACCAACTAATATGGCCAGGGAAATGAGGAAAGGTACACTGTGCACGAGTCTTGCTTGGTATTTAATTACTTGTGGTATATATGTGTTTTTACAAAAAGGATTACTAAACTGACAGGGGTTATCTCACTAGACCTTTTGGTCTAACCCTCATTTTGTTTTCAAAAATATGTATTACAGGTCGAGGAACCTTTAATAGCTAAGGGAAGGACAAAGTGTAGGATGCGGTTGATAGCTGACGAAGATTAGGAAATGCTTATGTTTTGTATTGTATAGTTTTGAGACTATGGGACCGTACGTGAATTATTATGTGTCTTTTGTTATGAATGTAACGACGTTATGTATAACATGTTAATTGATGTATATTATATATGTTTTGGGATACCGGGTCATTACACAAACTATTCACATGAACAAGCCGAGGTTAG
Organism: Saussurea involucrata; assembly: GCA_033807775.1. Lineage (NCBI taxonomy): Eukaryota > Viridiplantae > Streptophyta > Magnoliopsida > Asterales > Asteraceae > Saussurea > Saussurea involucrata. Next base: position 108,092,560 of record CM066315.1, read on the forward strand.
TAAGTTCTCTTAACAAATATTGGGGACTTGGTTATGAAAATCCTAAACGTCTGGCAAAGGCAATTGATCAAATACCAACGATGTATGAATTCAAATATCTAAGATATGCCAGATATTTTCCTCAATGTGCAATTAAATGGAGTAATGTTGAAGAAATAGAAAAAAGAAGAAATAAGGAAAAGAACTACCACGACTAAAATGCAACTTCCATTTTGTTATGCTGATGAGACTTTAAAATACCTCAAGAATCCACATGGAAGACTTTCGAATGACTATTTTGATATTTGTGCTACTAAACCTAATTGTGAAAAGCCAATTGAAGGAAAAAGATATGTTCCACCTTTGATTCTAGAAGGAAGAATCTGTGAATTAGAAGATTCTATTCTGGATCAAAGAGTGAAATTCGATTTGGAAAAAGATTTTCTTTCAGCTATTTTTACAAATAGTATTAAAGAATTATCTTCTGAGTTTGAGAAAAAGTCTGAAACCGAAAAGGACATTCTTGAAAAATCTTTAGTTAAAAGGTTTTAGATTCTTTTAAGAAGTCGTTTCATGAAAAACAGAAAGTCAATCAAAAGTGTTTCCATCTTTCTAAGAAAGTTTCGGATCTTGAGCAGATTTTAATCTCTGAGCATAATCAATTTGAAAGTGAGAAGGCAATTTTTGCAAAAGAAAGCAAACATTTTGAAGAAAAGATTAGTAAGCTTTCTCAAGAAATAAAGACATTGGAAAATGCTTTAGAAAAGGAAAGAAATACTTTTACAAATGAAAGAAAAGATGTATGATTTTGAGAAAGTTTTCAATCTTGAGCATGAACAATTTGAAAATGAGAAAGTCATTTTTGAAAATGCACAATCTTTTGAAGAGAAAATAAGTGAACTTTCTCAAGAAGTAAATGATTTAGATATTGCTTTAGAGAAAGAAAGAAAAGAATTTGCATCTAAATCATGGTTTACTCCTGAAAATTCTTCTTCTTCTAAAAAGGATTTTGAAGTGCACAATGTTGATTCTGATTCTGATTTTCAATGTTGATTCTGATTCTGATTCTGAGGTTAGTGATAAGGGAAAAGCTTGAGCATTTGATTTTTCAAAGACGCTTCCTGATCATAAAGATTTTATTTTGACAAATGAAGTACCTTCTAGTACTTTCTGTAAGGGAGAATGTTTTAATACAAAGAAAGATCTTATTTCTGAAAAACCCTTCAAGAAAAGAAAGAAGAGTAGAGAATCAAAGAAAAACACTTCTCATCGTTCCAAGACTTTTGACTCTAAATTTTCTGATTTTTCAGATAATTTTGTGAATAAGAAGAATATGAAGCAGGAATGGCGGGTGAAGCAAAAGACTTCTTTACCAACCAAGCAGAATGTCAAAAACATTAGTTTTTCAAATAAGAAACAATTTGTTCCGAATGATAAACGACAACTTGTAAATTCTTACAAGCGTTATTCAAACAAACAATTGTTGAGTTTTTCAAATGAGGAATGTTTTGTTCTGCTTGTGGTCGTAATAATCTCTTTGCTAAACCTGGTTCTTGTTGTTGGTTTAATTCATATTATGTTCCAAATGCTTTTGATCAAACCAATGTTTTCAAGAAAAAGAGACCACCAGTTTTCAAGAAGGTGTCTCGCACAACTAACCAAAAAGGACCCATCTTCAAATGGGTACCTAAAAATGTCTAATCTGGTTGTTTGCAGAAGAATAATTTATGGTATCTAGATTCTGGATGCTCTAAACATATGACCGTCGAAGAGGTATGTTGTCAAACTATGTTGAGAAGGATTGCGGCCGAGTGAGATTTGGTAACAACCAATTTGCTCCAATCAAAGGCTTTGGTGACATTGTGCAAGACAAGTTAACAATAAAGAAGGTCAGTTATGTTGAAGGACTAGGACACAACAAGGTGCTGTGTCAGAACTGATGAAGGGAAGGAACTCTTAGTTGGCACGTGAAAGTCAAATCTTTATACAATCAATCTGTCTGCGGTAAAACCAGAAAGTGATGTGTGTCTTTTGTCAAAGGCTTCAGTTCAACAAAGCTGGTTATGGCACCGAAGGTTGTCACATCTGAATTTTCGATATATTCAGAAGTTAGTTCTAGGTGATTTAGTTCGGGTTCTTCCAGTATTGAAGTTTGGTGCTGAAAATATTTGTGATGCTTGCGAGAAAGGTAAAATGAAAAGGGTTCCTCATAAGCCGAAATTTGAACCTACAACAAAGAGTGTATTGGAATTATTACATGTAGATTTGTGTGGCCCTATGAAGACTAAAAGCATAAGTGGTAGGAAATATGTGTTAGTGATAGTTGATGATTTTTCTCGTTACACATGGGTTAAGTTTCTTCGTTCAAAGGATGAAACTTCAGACCATTTGGTTAACGTCATCAAGTCAGCACAAAATAATATGCAAATATCAGTTAAGATCGTTCGTTCGGACAATGGCACGAAATTTAAAAACAGAGTCTTGGGAGATTTTTATGAATCAAACGGGATTACTCAACAATTTTTCGCGACTAGAACTCCTGAACAGAACGGTGTTGTGGAAAGACGAAACAGAACATTAGTTGAATCCGCAAGAACAATGCTGGCTTATTTGAATCTACCGTTATTTCTATGGGCTGAGGCTGTCGCAACTGCATGCTACACTCATAATCGTTCTATTATTCATCGCCGGTTTGGTAAAACTCCTTACAAGATCATGAACAACCGGAAGCCAACCATAAAGCATTTTCGTGTTTTTGGTTGCAAATGTTTTGTATTGAACGGCAAGGAGAACCGTAACAAGTTCAATCCGAAGGCCGTTGATGGAATCTTTGTCGGTTATTCTTTCTCTGCAGCTTCATATCGTATATATCTGATGTAACACCCTAAAAATCAGGGCCAATGTAAACCTTAATATTCAACAAGGTTAATCATAATATCATCCAAACTTTTATACATAAGCAGAGAATTAACTATGAGGAGTCATATACACATTTCGAATTCTCAAAACAACCTATTAATCTAATCCTGTCAACTACGATTAGATTAAATTGGTTGTCTAAGCCATTCATCAAAAGCATCCTCGCATCAGCTAACTTGTTCACTTATCACCAAAAGTTGGATACCAAAACACTCGTCCCTCTTCCCATTACTTCCTCGAGCTCGTACCTGGTAAGAAAATTTAATTTGAAACGATTAGGCTTACGCCTAGTGAGAACATCCATTTTTAAATTAAAACATTATCAGCTTTGGAAACTCAATTATTCAAAGCATATAAACAAACCTGGTTTGCCACCCTTCTTACCGTACTCATACTCATCTTGTGATGACGGGAACATACCCCGTTCCATGAGCATGACCAACATTCAGAAAGTCATATCATCACATTCGAGAGCCTACTATGAATCATTACAGATTCTAGATCATCGCTCATATCCAAGAAATTACAAGTTACTTTATGCCTATTTCTTGGAGTGGAAGTAGAGATTACAATTTACTTTATGCCTATCTCTTACCTTCCCATAGAAATCAGGAATTACAATTTACTATATGCCTATTCCCAGATTTCTACTCACAACACGAAATGGGAATTACAATTTACTTTATGCCTATTCCTCATTTCTAATCACCTTACGAAATAGGAATTACAAGTTACTTTATGTCTATTCCTCATTTCAGGTCAACGGAAATTACAAGTTACTTTATGCCTATTCCACGTTACAACCAAGAACGGTTACCACCAACCTCAATATAAGACACCGCGAATCTAATCCTTTAGTTACAATAAGTACATCGACTCTGCAACCGATACCAACCAGCCTACAGTACCAACACGCGTTAGGATACTCAGCCTTCCACTGTCGAAGTTTTATGCACACTTACTCTTAACCGGGGTCACTTAACCTGTTGGTATTAAAATCTGATTGAATGGAAGTTCAAGAGAATAAAATGTAAATTGTATTTGGGCTTTAATATTGTAATGGGCCGTGGGCCTGGTTAGTATAGCCTAGATATAAATATCTTTGTTAACCTTAGTTTTAGGTTAATCGTCATTATCAATTTGCAAAATACATTGTAAACACTCTAAAAAGGTTTATGAATGTTATATGGATGACGAATGGAAATCATATTGATTGTTGAAATATTATGTTGATTTCTTACTGTTTGCACTAATATGGGATCCACAATTGGTATCAGAGCATACAGACGATTCGATTCAAGGTATTCAAAAGGTTTCTGGTAAGGTTTCTTGATATTTTTGTCGACTGTGTTCTTGAGGTTCATAATATCATCTTTTGATTCTGACAAAATTGTGTGTTTCTGCTTATATCATTCGATTAGTATTGATATCGTTAGCGTTTCTGCAAGTTTTCTCAGTCTAATTCGATCGTTTGATCAGGTTTTTGTGCAAAATTGAGTCAACAAGTTTTGTCTCTGTTCTTGTCAAAAATCAAAAAAATTCCATCAAAATCTTGTTATTTGGCTTAGAAATCGATTAGGGTGTTGTTATTTTGGTGTTTTGTTGGTTTTCTAATCTTTCAGGAGTAATCTTTAGCAACCTTAATCGCATCCGAGTCCGTTTGTTGAACACAATCGTAGTTACCGGACGTTCTCTTCGTTTCCGGGTAAGTTTCCATATTTCAGTCACTTTCCGAACAAAGATATCCGGTAAGCTCTTCTGGATTCCATACCTATTCGGACGACATTGTTTCCGATAAAGTTTTCGGTAACCTCAAAGTTCCCGGGTACCACATTTGTATCCGGTAAGCTATCCGGTAAGTACCCCTGTCCGATCACTTCAGCTATCCAGTAAGTCTCACTTCCCGGACCACTATTCGGACACTTTATCTTTCCGGTAAGTCATTCATTCGGTCACTTATTTGATTCGGTCACTTATTTTCTTCCCGGTAAGTCTATTTATCCGATAACCTTGTGTTATCCGGTAACCTCGGGCTTGTCCGGTTACTTTTTATTCGGACACTCACACACCCGGATCCGGTCATTTCCAGATTCAGACACTTCTGTTATCCGGATTCCTATCCGGTAAGTTCTGTGAAAGTTAACTTCTTACCAGTTTCACTTTAAGTCACTCTTAGAACCTGCGTTAGGACTTTCACTCCTAGTGCCTTGCGTTAGGATTTAACTTTGAATCGAACCTACCGTCTGACGATCACTTTAGTGCACACTTCAAAGATGTCTCGCGACGCGCTAGCTATCGGTACCGACGCCAACCCACCGACTCTCTATCAGGGCGAACACAGTCAATGGCGAGACAAATTTCTCATCTTCATCGAATCTAAAGACAACTTCGACTACATATGGTGAGCTCTCTCTGAAGTCCCACAAGAAACTCCAATGACTACCGTTCCAGCTCAAGAAGGAGGTGCTGCAGCTCGACCAGAGCCCAAGACATACTTACAGATGGATGATGAGGAAAAGAGCAGATTTGATGGTGAAAAGCATATTTACACGGCCATAGACATCTATATTTACACGGCCATAGACGGCTATAAGTAAACCTCCAAAGGCATGTGGGATCAAGTAGAGAAGATGATGAGTGGGAGTAAAGTGGGAAACCAACTGAAGGTCAACAACTGCATCACCAAATTTGACGGTTTTAAGCAGCGCAAGGGCGAATCAATCACTCAGGCATATGAACGTTTTTGCCTTCTTTTGAACGAACTCCACAAGAACAAGATCACTCGATCTAACACGGAGAATGCCCTCAAGTTTCTGAACAATCTCCTGCCAGAATGGAAAATGTTCGCTTCTCACATCAAACACAACAATCTGATTGAGAACGTTCCAATCCATGAACTCTACGAGATGCTCATGCAGGACAAGGATGAAGTCATGGAGATAATGAGCAGTCAGAAATCGTCGTCCAAGTCACATGCCGATCCACTCGCTCTTGTATCCTCCAAAAGCGGCAAATCTTCCAGTCGTCACTCTAAGAGAACCCAAGAGTCCAGCGAATCAGAACCAGAATCTGAAGAATCAGAGGAAAGCGACTCTGACCCTGAGCTGACTCAAATAAAGAAAGCTATGGCCCTCGTCACCAAGTCATTTCATAGAACCAAGTTCTACAAGAAACCTTCGTCCAATAATCGGCGCTACTCCACTACTCCCAACAAGCGCCATGATTATAAGGAGAAATATGAAGGAAAGAGGAAGTCTGATGAGCACAAGCAATCTGATCACAAGGAGAAGAATGAGAAGAACGATCACAAGCTCGAGTCAAAGAAGAAGGACGAACATGTCACGTGCTACAACTGCGGCAAATTGGGTCATTTTGCCAAAGACTGCAGAAAGCCAGTTGAGAAAAACGTACACTACTATAAGGCAAACCTTATGTTGGCAGAACAGAAAGCGGCAGGAAAGGCACTGTTAGTCGAAGACGACCACTGG